>OW026455.1:71458691-72176225 GCA_932274525.1 Podabrus alpinus
GAGTTGTCTTCTGATCACTCCCCTATAATAATTACTTTTAGTTCACAAATTTTAGAAAACCAAAAACTTCCATCCCTACATATAGTAAAACATATTGGAAAGAGTCCAGAAATATCTTGAACGATCAAATCAGTTGTAATTTGCCTTTAAAAACTAAAGAGGAACTGGAATTGGCAATTGAAAAACCACTACAACTATACAGGCAGCTGCATGGGAAGTCACTCCGAAATGTGAAACTCTAAGAACAAACCAAACCTGCTCGACAGATGTTAAAATTAAAATTGCATAAAAGCGTAAACTTAGGAGGATTTGGCCAACACCAAGATCACCACATGACAAGGCTAAACTAAATAAAGCAATAAAACATCTGAAAAACTTAAGAAATGACTTTAAAATTGCAGCCATTCAAAAATATTTAGAGAACCTCACTCAAAACCTCAAAATGCGAGAACATTTGGCGAACATCTTGAAAATATTTTTAAATTATTTCCTTCTGAAGTGTTGTGGATTGTGATTTCCTGGCTGCATTGAATGCGCGTAAGAGATTGGTGGTTTCTTTTGATGGTTTGCTGGATAGTTTATCGTAGGAACATGATTATTTCGCGTTGGATAGAAAGTCGCCGCCGGTTGGGTTTGTTGATTTTGAATGTTCTTTGTTTCTGATTCTGCTCTTTTATCTCTAAGTTTAGGATACAATTTTTCTTGTAAATGCCTGTATATCACACATCCCCGATAGTTGGCGGGATGATTGACATTACAATTAACACATCTTACCTCTTCGTCATGATTTTTGCGGTGGCAACTTGTGGTTTCGTGGGCACCTGCACATTTGACACAACGTGGTGATTTATGACAGAAGTTCTTGGTGTGCCCATATTCCTGGCATTTCAGAGATTGCACAATATTTAATTTAGCCTATAGCTGAATGATACACTAGAAATGATGATATTCACCACCCAGGAAAGAAAACGCATAGGCATTTCGTTCCATAATTATCAAGAGGTCTAAAAGTGGTCTTACTTTGGAAAGAACCAACTTTTGAAAAATAATAAAATTTTTTTTTATTTGCTTCCAAGAATTATTACAATCTGTCTATTAGAACAATAAGTTATTAAATAAAATATTAAATATGAAATTAAGGGGTGGTTGAATATCACGTCTTATTCTATCAAAATCATATCGATAAATATTTAATAAATCATAATATTATATAATATTATGCTTTTCATTATTATAGATTTCATACCAATAATCTAAAAATAACCTTGCAAATATTACTTTATTATTAAAAGAGAATGAGTCACGTCTTTTTCGAAATCTAGTAGTCCATATCCATAAAATTATGCATCAATATATCCATAATTTGTTTTCTTTTAAATTAACGAAATTATAGACTCTTTTAAGAATAAATTAAATATTAATGGTAAAGCAAAGTTCCTAACCAAACATGCTTTACAGTTTACTTATTAGTTCACAAATGCATCACTAGATAGAGGAACCGTAAACTTTAGTTAGTAATTTTATGTACAACAAGTAACAAGATGTGCAATATGAAATTCATAAAATAGACCACAAAAGCCTCAAACAACTCAAGCGAACGAACGAACCTGGGTCTGCAAGTGGTCTGCACAAATTGTGCGCTAGACCCAAATTTTTGTAAAGCCTGATTACCGCTACGCGGTTGCCGTATTGGGCTAAAATAAAATTAAATAAAACTATTGTCAAACTTATTCTTAAAATTACCAAGCGATTGGAAACCCTCGGTTTTTAGGAGGGAAATAATTGGTTTCCTTCTCCTTTGTTTAAAAAATAATAAGAGCTTAAGATCAGAAATAATAGAAATAATAAAAATAAAGAAATAATAGTTTATGTTTTCCTTTAAATTAAACGAAATTATAGACTCTTTTAAGAATAAATTAATTATTAATGGTAAAGCAAAGTTCTTAACCAAACATACTTTGCAGTCTACTTATTAGTTAACAAATCCGTCACTAGATAGAGGAACCGTACACTTTAGTTGGTAATTTTATGTTCAATAAGTAATGAAATACGAAAAATGAAATTCATAAAATAGACAACATACGCTACCTACACGATACGACCGGAAGAAACTGTATCTAAAAGTGGTCTGCACAAATTGTGCGCTAGACCCAAATTTTTGCATTGCCTGAACCGCTACGCGGTTTGGGCGAAAATAAAATTAAATAAAACTATTATCAAACTTATTCTGAAAATTACAAAGTGGAAGTTAGCACTGGTAGTTTTGCAGCTTATAAATCGAATCAAATTTTTATTGTTTTCTAAAGAAAACAAAGCTTTCTTTAGAAAGCTTTGAGTCGGACTCTATAGAGTCCAAGCGATTGGAAACGCTTCGTTTTTAACCAATTTTTTAAAGGAATGACAATTACTAGAGCGCAGTTCTATTTTCGTAAGTGGAACATATGATCGCCTGGTAACAAACCAAAGAAACATCAACATTTCAAAGAGACTCACGAAAAAAAAATTCACGCCTGACGTTTCTCCTTACATTTTCTTTTAGGTTTATAATTAATTTTTAATTTTCATTCCTCACTATAACGCACTTCACAACTTTTCAAAACAAAACATAGTGGTGACGCTCTGCAAATGTCAAAATTTTATTTTTCTCGGGCAATTTGTAATTCGACTTTATTTAATTTAAATAATGCTGGACTTAGACGAATATTTCCAATTCTTCAAATTTAGAAGTGCATTTTTGTTTCAGACAAGTTTGTTTGTTTTTCATAGTTCATTGTTATTTATTTTAATTTGTTATTTGTACGAGGGGTCGTTTTTATATTCCCGGATTGGGCTGTTTTGAATTTTGATGCAATTTTTCATTATGCTGTTTTTTAATCACACATGCCTTGGTAACCTGTGTGGCAATTTACAAAACAATTGCATCATTATTAATTTTATTATCTGTCAGTTTCTGTCGTCGCGCGTTGTATATGGATCGAAATGAATAAAATCGAGACCTGTGAACAATTCTTGGCGCGCTGTGGAGATGAGCCAGATGTAATTATCAATCGATTTGTCACTGGAGATGAAACCTGGGTTCATCATTATGATCCTGAATCGAAACAAGAGTCGATGCAGTGGCATGTTAAGGGTTCCAGCCATCCCATGAAGTTTAAAGTCACCCCTTCTGCAGGAAAAATAATGGCAACAATTTTTTGGGACTCTCAGGGAATTTTGCTGATTGATTATATGAATAAGGGTAGTACGGTAACGGGAGAGTATTATGCAAACTTGATGCATCGCCTTAGAGATGCTATTAAAGTGCTATTAAAGACGCAAGGTGTCTTGTTGCTTCGCGACAATGCATAAGTGCACAAGTCCAGACTTTCAAAAGCTCCTGTAGCTGATTGTGGCTTCGAAGAAATTGAACATGCACCTTATAGTCCAGATCTAGCACCCAGTGACTATTTTTTGTTCCCGAATCTTCAATTGTATTGAGTGTTATCTATGTTATTTGTTTGTATGACCGCGAGAAGCTCTGCAAGCTTTCCGTTTGATACTGATTTGCCGGGGGGAAGCGTCGCACGACTCGCCGTTACTTTGCACTTCTATGGGTTCTGCTACCCTGGTCCTGCTCGCAAAAGATTGACTTGGATTAGGACGGTGGGAGCGAATTTTAGGTGGAGTGGAGTGGTAAGCGTTTGCTGACGGTGGCCTATTCTTTTGGCCCTCGAAAACTTTTACACCCCTGGTAACTGGCGGGGTGGTCTCCTCCACAGTTCGCGCAAATGGCATTGGGATCACTGGTTTTAAGGAACGTAGATGTGAGGTCCAATCTTGTGCACAACACTCACCTAGGCGCGGAACAGAAGTACCGCTGGCTGTGGGCGAAGCCCTGGCAGCGATGGAATAAACTGACTCCGGGATTCCTGTGTGGTCTTCTACCATCACGTTCATGCCCACGGGGACGGTTAGTTCAGAAATCTTACGGGGTTTCTCCGTTTTCTCCATGGTGGCCATTAGGAGGGGCGTGAAGCGGCAATCGGGGCCTTGACGAATTTCTCTATAAGGGGGTGACTGCCACTGGTTACCACCTTCAGGGGCGGTTCTCTTTTAGGTGGCATGTATAAAATCCTGGTCCTTTAGGATCGAGTGTTGACTCCATGGTGGAGAAAATCCTTGAGTTATCCTATGCCGTCGCGGAGGTGATGGCCACTATTTCCCTCGCATTTGTGACCTTCGTGTACTGGAGCTCCTTCAGCGTGCAGTCCTTCTGGAGGAAGGGCCATTTAAAGGTGTCTCTCAGCACCAGCGGTGGAATCCTAGCGTTACTTCATAAAATAGAAGCAATAGAACTTGCTCAGCAGTGGGCCCATATTGCTGAATGAAGAATCTAATGTCATCAATAGTTTAGAAATGTATTTTAACAAATTGCAGTCACAGCCAGATGTGTTCTTTCTACAAACCACTCGTACTCATGGTGAACATAGGTGCGTATGGACGATGCAAAACTCTTTTATTTTTGAAATACATTTTAACGATGCCACTTTCGTCCTTCTGTGCTATTTGAAATTCTGGAGTTCTCGACAGTCTCCAGCGTTACTCTTTAGAATGCCGACTCTTTTGACCAATGCCAGTGAAGCGGGCCTAGAATTAGTTCCCAATATATAAAAGTCCAGCGCAACATAAACTAAAGCGCCTCGGCAACATTGAGACATTTGTGATAAAAGTTTAGCCCGAATTCTTTACGACTACCCATTTTTGAAAATGGCCTGATACGGTTGTTCCGACTCGACCTGTACATGCAAAACAATACAAATCACTACAACTCTTATTCTTTTAAAAGAACATTTTTAATTTGTGCATTTTAACAATAATTACGGGAAAAATATCAAGGGTTGATTATTAAAGAGACGCAGGAATAATTTCTTTGGTTTGATATATTATGTTCCACTTGCGGAAGTAGAACTGCGCTCTAGTAAGTTTCATTCGTTTAAAAAACTGGTTAAAAACGGAGGGTTTCCAATCGCTTGGACTCTTTAGAGCCCGACTCTTTAGAAAGCCGCTTATGAAATGCACAATAGAATTTGATTCAACTTATAAGCTGCAAAACTACCAGTGCTAACTTCCACTTGGTAATTTTAAGAATAAGTTTGACAATAGTTTTATTTAATTTTATTTTAGCCCAATACGGCAACCGCGTAGCGGTAATCAGGCTTCACAAAAATTTGGGTCTAGCGCACAATTTGTGCAGACCACTTGCAGACCCAGGTTCGTTCGTTCGCTTGAGTTGTTTGAGGCTTTTGTGGTCTATTTTATGCAAGCAAGCAAGCATGGTTCGCGAAGCGAAGCACGTGCTGGGCGGAGCCCAGCTTTGTCTCCTCCAACGCTCAAAAATTGAATACAAACTCTCATTGAAAATGTAATATGGGTCAAAACCCTGAAAAGGCGCAGAAGCCGGTCGCATTATCTATTTTATGAGTTTAGTTTAAAATATTTATTGATTAGTAAGTTTCTTACATACATTATGTTGAAATTTATACAGTTATGGATATAGGGAACTTAAGCCCTTTCTACCATATTTAATTTAGTGGTGTTTGGCATGATTGGTGAAATAGAGGTTTGTTCGTTTCAGGAAAAATTTTTAAAAACCTGAATTTAGGTATTTTAAACTTTGAAGGTGAGGACAGAATATGTACAAATAACAAATTAAAATAAATAACAATGAACTGTGAAGAATGAAAAAACAAAAGGAAAACAAACAAACATGTCTGAGACAGAAATGCACTTCTAAATTTGTAGAATTTGAAGTGTTCGTCTATGCCCAGCATTATTTAAATTAAATATAGTCGAATTACAAGTTACATGGGAATTGGAAGTAACGCGACATGTTTATAAAGTAAAAAATTTTGACATTTGCAGAGCGTCACTCACTATGTTTTGATTGGAAAAGTTGTAAAGTTTGTTGTGATGAGGAATTTCGTGAGTGTCGCTTTGAAATGTCGTTGTCTTAGGTGGTAATGTAACAGAAAATGTACAATGTTTTATTAAGGCACCACCCAGAGAAGCACTCCAGCTGCAAATCGGCTGTTATATAGCCATTTAGCAGCTAACATTAGCTGTTAGCTAGTTAATAGTCGGCCCGCAGCTGAGGATCTTTGTTGGGTGAGGTGTTACACTGTTCTGTAATAAATTAAGAGTACAATAAAAAATAAAATATTTTAAGGACTGTATTTTATGGAGAGATTTTTTGTAGGACATCGACAGTTTACATTAAAAAGGAGATATGATGAGGAACAGAGAAGTAAAGGGAATTTGGTTATAGGTATACAGAGGGAATTGGTGATATTTTTCGTGAGGCGCTTTTTATGTTTGTCGTCAAATGGAAGTTGATCCACTTCGTAATTGAAAATGTTTCGAATTAGTGAATTTGGGTGGTCTTCTGTAGAGCTGATTAATTTTTCTGTCTTTGCGACGATGATGTCCTTGATTCTTTCTAGGTTGCAGTCTATGTGCTTGTCTTCTGTTTTTGTGTACCTTGGGTAATCACCGATTATGTTGAGAAACTTGTTTTGCGCTACTTGTATTTTCTTGAGGTGGGTTTTCGCAGCGTTGGCCCAGATGGGGGCGTTGTAGGTGAGTACACTTCTAGCACACGTTTTGTACAGTGTAATTTTATCCTCTTTCTTGATTCGAGAGTTCCTAACTATCAGCGGGTACAGTAGGTGGATGAGGAAGCTGGTGTTTGCTGTTCTTTGGGCGATTTCGTGGCCCCAGGTCAGTTTTGAGTCCAAGTGCGTTCCGAGATATTTGACGGTCTTTACATATGGGATGTCGATGTTGTCCAGCTTGATCCTTTTTTGTGGTAGCGCCTTCCGTGTGAATAGGATTGCCTGGGTCTTGGGTACATTCATTTTCATTTGCCAGTTGTCGTAGTATTTTTGTAACTCTATTATATGTTGTTGTAGGTTTCTTGTGATGATATCATGCTTGAAGGAGGAAGCGTAGATGGCCGTGTCGTCTGCATAGATCGCCAGATTTGTGCTCGGGTGCTTCGGAATATCATTGATATATAATGTGAACAGGATCGGACCTAGTAGTGACCCCTGCGGTACACCTGCTGATACACATTTTGTTGTTGAATTTGACCCATTCATGTGGACGAAGAATTTTCTATCTTTTAGGTATGATTGTATAATTTTGATGATGTGCACTGGGAGCCTCACTTGTTCGATTAGTTTATAAACGAGGGCTTCTTGGTTTACTACGTCAAAAGCCTTTTCGAGGTCAAGCAGTATCATGCCCGTGTCTCTCTTCTTACACCAGGACATTACCACTTCTTCTTTTATTCTGGCCACTTGGTGCGTAGTGTTATGCTGTGATCGGAATCCAAATTGTTCTTTGATGATTGTATCATTTTCTTCTAGGTGCACCTTTATTTTTTCGAGAATCACTTTTTCAAAAACTTTGCTCATAGTTGCTAGAAGACTAATCGGGCGATAACTGGTTGCGAGCTTCTTAGATTTGTTTGCCTTAGGTATGGCAAGTACCTTGGCAGTTTTCCATTGCATCGGGAAGTAGCCGTGTTGTATGCAGGCTCTGTAGATGTAGTAGAGCTGGCATATACCTCTTCTCGGGAGGGACTTTAGTTGGACGTTACCTATTCCATCCTGGCCTGGAGCTTTTTTGTTTTTGAGACGCTTTATTATGCTGGCTATCTGCTTGGGGTTCGTAATAATTTCATTTTCTACTACTTGGTTTAACCTGTTGAAATCGTTTAGCGTTTTTTTGATCTCTTCTGCCATTGCGAGTGGGTGATTTTGGGTCTTCTGGTGTGCCGCTTCAAAAACATTTGCGATCGTTTCCGCTTTTTCTTCGTCGGAGTAGCTGAAGGTATTTTCATGTTCTATTATGGGCACTCTTTCATTTTTGTTCTTCAGCCCTTTGTACACTTGCCATAGCGTATTGTCTTTTATTGTGAGCGAGCTTGTTTTTTCGATCCATTCTTTTCTGACGGTGTTTTGCAGAATATTCTTGATTTCTTCAGTTATTTGGTTTTTGAGCCAGCGATAGTGTGGGTCCCCCGATCTGTGCCAGTGCTTCGTGGCATTGTTTCTTTCCGATTTCAATCTTCGGATTTCCTTATCAAATTTAAATTGGATATCTTTGGCTTTGATCGTTTTGGTACTATTTTATACCTTTACCTTTACCTGATATGTATTTGATGGAGCATCCCGGCATGGCCGGCCTTCTCCTTCATCTGAAAGAATACATTAATGACATTGGAAGTTGTAGAGACCGGTGGGTCTCTGGGAATTGGCGCTTGGCGGACTGACTGGTTAGAAACCTGGGCTGTGACTGTGAATATGAGATATGTGACGAAAAAGAAATTTTTTACGTTTGCCGATATAGTAGAGTCCCTAATTCGAAGAAAGAAATTATAATTTCTATTGATGACCTCGAAGTGAGTGGCTTCTACTTGGAACTAGTCAGAATTGGCGACTAGTGGGATTGTAGTGATACTATGGGGGGTGATTTATCGAAGCTTGTGGAAATTGATCGAAAAATTACACAAATCTAGTGAATAAATTCACTTTCGAAGAGAATTTGTGTAAGTTAAACCTGTGAACATACATTAGTCTGTGTGGGGGTGCCTACTATTTTATGATTTTCATATTGCGTATTTTGTTACTTGTTGAACATAAAATTACTAACTAAAGTTTACGGTTCCTCTATCTAGTGATGCATTTGTGAACTAATAAGTAGACTGTAAAGCATGTTTGGTTAGGAACTTTGCTTTACCATTAATATTTAATTTATTCTTAAAAGAGTCTATAATTTCGTTAATTTAAAAGAAAACAAACTATGGATATATTAATGCATAATTTTATAAAAAGACGTGACTCATTCTCTTTTAATAATAAAGTAATATTTGCAAGTTTATTTTTAGATTATTGGTATGAAATCTATAATAATGAAATGCATATTCTAATATTATGATTTTTCAAATATTTGTCGATCTGATTTTGATAGAATAGGACGTGATATTCAACCACCCCTTAATTTCATATTTAATATTTTATTTAATAATTTATTGTTCTAATAGACAGATTGTAATAATTCTTGGAAGCAAATAAAAAAAAAATTTTATTATTTTTCAAAAGTTGGTTCTTGGTTCTTTCCAAAGTAAGACCACTTTGGAAGTGAACATAATTTTGTAAACCATACTTTAGGAGTAACTGGGTTTCCTCTTGATAATTGTGGAACGAAATACCTATGCGTTTTCTTTCCTGGGTGGTGAATATCATCATTTCTAGTGTATCATTCAGCTATACGCTAAATTAAATATTGTGCAATCTCTGAAATGCCAGGAATATGGGCACACCAAGAACTTCTGTCATAAATCACCACGTTGTGTCAAATGTGCAGGTGCCCACGAAACCACAAGTTGCCACCGCAAAAACCGTGACGAAGAGGTAAGATGTGTTCTCTAGGTGGTTAACCTAGGGAGGAAACAGGAAAAAAAAATTGTAATGGCAATCATCCCGCTAACTGTCGGGGATGTGTGATATACAGGCATTTACAAGAAAAATTGTATCCTAAACTTAGAGATAAAAGAGCAGAATCACAAACAAAGAACATTCAAAATCAACAAACGCAACCGACGACGACTTCCTACCCAACGCGAAATAATCATGTTCCTACGATAAAGTATCCAGCAAACCATCAAAAGAAACCACCAATCTCTTACGCACATGCAGTGCAGCCAGGAAATTACAATCCACAACACTTCAGAAGGAAATAATTTAAAAACGTTTTCAAGATGTACGCCAAATGTTCTCGCCTTTTGAGGTTTTGAGTAAGGTTCTCTAAATATTTTTGAATGGCTGCATTTTTTAAATCTTTTATTAAGATTTTCAGATGTTTTATTGCTTTATTTAGTTTAGCCTTGTCATGTGATGATCTTGTTGTTTGCCAAATCTTCCTAAGTTTACGCTTTTCTGCAATTTTCATTTTAACATCTGTCGATCAGGTTTGGTTTGTTCTTAGGTTTCACATTTCGGAGTGACTTCCCATGCAGTTGCCTGTATAGTTGTAGTGAGTTTTTCAATTGCCGATTCAAGTTCCTCTTTAGTTTCTAATGGCAAATTACAACTGATTTGATCGTCCAAGATATTTCTGAATTCATTCCAGTTTGGTTTACTATTATGTAGGGATGGAAGTTTTTGTTCCTTGTTCATTATTTTCTGAGTTTCTGTGAAAACGGTTGGTTTCCCAAAAAAAATTCATTTGACGAAAGTTGTACCCCTTAAATTCTATATCCAGTTTGGGGCGTTAGTTTTTCTCTTAGACGTTTCGTTTAAGAGATACGGGGTTCGCAAGAAAATTTAAAAAAAATCCCTGAATTTTTTAAACATTTTTTCCCTTAATTTAATTTATAACTCGAAATCCGTTGATTCTAAACGATAAGAGGTTATAACCTAATTTGTAGACAAGCGAATGATCTTCAAAAAAGTTCTAATCCATTAACCTTAAAAATCAATAATATCGGAGCTATGGCCGTTTGAAATCAGAAATTCAAAAAATTGCTTTAAAGGAGGTACCCCCCAAGGGTTTGGACTTGGGCAAAAATTTTATTTGAAAATTTGTCTTAGAAAATTATCCTTTATCACCACCTCAAAGGTTCTCCACGGTCACGGGGACACCCTGTATATAAAATTTAAAATATAATAATACCAAACGCAAGATAAAACCACGCAAATTGGCATGGATTTCTTTTTTAAAAGCTTTTATTTCTTTCTCGTAATCTTGTTCTAAACTTGTTATTTTTTTTCATACAGAGTGCATAAAAATTTTCGTTGACTTTTGAATTTTGTTGAGGTTCCAGAAACGTTGTCTTTCGTTATCGTGGCTTCCTAGTAACCTACCGGGTTTTTGTTTCTTCTTTTCTTCTCACGATCTCTTGATTTCCACTTTGCTAGGGTGGGCGTTCGATTTTAGTTTTGGTTTTGATTTCTTCACTTTTTTATATGTCGCCATAGTGTTTTCGTTTCATCATTTCTACACCTGTCCATTTTTTCAATCCTGTTTTTTATTTCCTGGTTATTCCTCATCGACGTGAGGAGTTTCCTCTCCACTGTCGGTTGGGAGGGGTGTATTCGTTTTAACCTCGAGGAAGCTATACAACAGCTTAGGTGGTGTTTCCTCATACAGTTGGTCGAGGCGTGCGGGGAGATGGATGCCATGGTAGGCCGCCAGCTCTGCCTGTTCTTCCTTGTATAAGTCGCACTCCTGTATCCGGTGCATAGGTTCATCGAGTATCTCGCATGCCGGCCATAGTCCGTTCTCCGACTTCCGTAATCTCTTAAGGTGTCGACCGAACTCGCCATCACGTCCGGTTAGAATCTGTGCCATTTTAAACGTTATCTTTTGGGTTCGTTTTGTACCTGTGGAATGAAATTATGAGTAATTCTACCTACCTTACTTTCTTCCCATCGTTTTTGCCATTCTTTATTTATGGGGTCGTCCATTTTTCTCTTTATTTCGACTCTGTTTTTGTAGTCTTGCGGTATTATTTCTGTTCCCAGGAAGGTGGTTGCTTTCTTGTTTCTGACTTCACGCCATGACAGTAGTCGCAACAGTTCCAGATCGATCGGGTGGATACCTGCCAAAACACCCGCGGCTATGGCCGACACAGTCCTATAACATTTTGCTATCACCCGACAGCAGAATCCATAGCACGATGTCAGCCGGGCCAACGTGTGCTTATCCTTGATTCTATGGATCCAGATCTCGCTTCCGTAAGCCACGATCGGGACTACTGCCCCCTGGTAGATTCTTCGCATAGAGTTCGAGGTGTCCAAGTTCCATCCGCTCTTGGTCGTTCGATGCAGCGCATGCACCAGTTTGTTGGCTTTGCCACAAACATAGTTAACATGCGGTTGCATCGAAAGGTTTTCATCTAAGAGAACTCCAAGGTACTTATATTCCCTTACCACCTTTATTTTCTTTCCATTTAACGTCATATTAAGGTCGTAGTTATGCACACGTTTTGGGTACAAACACATGATTCTCGTCTTCGTTTCCGAGAGACTGAGTTTAATGTCCTTGCACCATTTATTCAGTTCGTCCACACATTTTTGCAATTTGTTTCCCAGTTCAATCCTTGAGCTTGCCGTGACGACGGTTGCAATATCGTCTGCGTACGCGAACGTCGTTGTTCCTTCTGGTTTTTCTTGTTTCAGGTAGTGGTCCAGTAGGGAGTTCCAAAGAATCGGTCCGAGGACCGATCCTTGAGGGCATCCCTTCGTCGATCTTTTGCCTACTGTTGCGATACCGGAGGTGAGTGATACCTCCCTTGATGATAAATAGCTTTTCAAGATTACTTGCAATCGGTGAGGAGTTCCTTTTTCGCTTAGAGAGCCAAAGAGGGCCGGCCAACACAGATTATCCAATGCCCCAGAGATGTCATAAAATAATACGGCTAAGAAACCCTTCGCCTTCTTCCTTTTCATTTCTGTCGTGTCAATTTTTTCGTAAAAGTGTCTAACCTAAACCTAGACAACAACCGCAATTTCAACCAAGACCATTTGCCGGTTCCATAAATAAGCCCTTCCAACAACAGACAAGATTTCCTACTAATAAACAAGTATTTGGAACAAAACCCGGTTCGACGATGCAAAAAACGCATTATAATAAACCGACGCCAATGTTATTGCAAACTAGCGCATTTTCCAGGAAACCTAGTCAATACCAAGCCGCGAATAGACCCGCGATTATCTCGGAAGAATTATTTAATAACGAAATCGAATTTGAAGAAAATTTTACCGATGATAATTATTACGAGAACTACGAAATAAGTTAACCTGAAGAAATAGTATACTTCCAACCAACAAACGGGATACAAGAAAATTACTGCGAAGAAGAAAATTTTCGCGTACTAGACTTGGAAAACCCACAACTTCCGTCGACTTAAATTCAATCTGTTCACAAGCTAAACTGCCATTCTTCTATTTACCTTATCTAAATTTAAAAGTTTTAATAGACTCAGGTGCTACCGATTCCGGAATAGCACAAATTAATTCACACTATCACAATTTTTATTTTCACTATAACCTGACGCAATTAGAAATTGGTCTACGATATTTGATAGCTAACACCGTCATCTTAGAATACAAAATACCCCAACACACGCTTATATCATGTCGTTACGATCAATTAAAATCAGAATTACTATCAACCGAAAACATGTTAGAAAAATTATTACACTTTAAACACAAGCGGGGATTAATTAACTTCTTAAGTAAAACAATAAAATTCATCACCGGGAATTTGGATGATGATCTCCAAAATATCAGCAAAAACCTAGATATAATATTTTCAAATCAGAAAATTCTTTCAGAAATAACTTCTCTTGCCGAACATATTACTACCCGATACGAACAAGATATAAGAAAAATCAAGGAATTTCAAAATTTAACAATTAATGCACTCAGATCCTTAACAGAATCAACAGATGTTAATCAATTATTAAATTTAGCATTTTACAACATTCAAAATTATCAAAAAGAACTAAACAAAATAGAATGAACAATCAATTTAGCCAAATTAGAAATCCCCAATGTTGAATTAATAACTTTTTCAGAGTTACCACAAATTTACAATCTCTTAATAAGAACATATTCGAGCGAACGACTATTGTTTTTAGATGACACTCATATTTTCGAAATAATAGACATGCTAAAAATCACTTTAATGATAACCGATAATGCAATAATAATGATATTAAAAATACCAATCCTAAATCTAACTTCATACATACTCGAGAAAATTTATCCTATACCCAATTCATATTCGCAAATTCTTATCCCTCCAACGTCTTACCACTTACAAGCACAAGACGATGAAAAATGGCTAAAATAATGCTCAATGGGAATAAACCAAACTATCTGCTACAATCCAGCCTTCACGACATGCAAACTGAAGAAGCTACGCGAGTGTTCAGTGGCAAAAATAAATGGAAAACACGACGGTTACGCCGTATTAAATCAAAGTATAATCACCAGTTTCGATCCACCTGAAGAGGTCATCGAAAATTTCAATTACAACATAAATAAGCATACCCTTCGTGGAACTAACCTCTTGCAATCCACGTGCAAGATCATAATCCACAAACAAATAATTAGCCTATCCGGCATCAACCTTACTATTCCAACACCTAAGGTCTACCAAGAAAGCTTAAACGAAGCATACAAGGTAAAATTCAAAATGGAACACCTTACAAACCTGGACGAACTAAGAAAAGATCTCCGTAAAATAAAAGAAGATCCAATTACAACACCAGCAATTGCTGATTATGTACATTACTCTGTTACCTCTGTAATTATTTTATTAATTATAACTTTTACCTGTATTTTGTTAAAATTTAGAAATCAGTTACATGACAGAATGTGCAAGAAAACAACCATTATTAAAATATCCAAAGAAGGCGCCCTGGACATGAACCTTATCAAAAATGAACGAGGACGTTCAAACAACCTAAACAGGGAGGAATTATGTCCATCAACCCCTATCGGACGGATGCACACATCTTCCATCTAAAGGAAGCAGACATCCGCCTCGCCTGCACCATTGCTATTATCAGTTATCGCTTTGCGATTAGTAGTTATCTATTTTTCTATTGTAATATAAGGGCTGCAAAGCTCAATACACATTAGTTATTGTTTGTTCTTTATGCGTAATGCTTGTAACTTCGTAACGCATTTATCGGTCGTTAACTGTTATTTATGTGAAATACTTTTAACTAAACGTTCATACCATTTATTGTAATCATTTATAAACAAATAAAATCTTTTTTAAAACTGAATTAAACGTGTGTGAAACATAACTACATATATATATACATATATAGCTTAATTAATTTTGCAACTGGCTTGTGTAACGGAGACAACTGAGGAGTCCATTTACAAAGACGGACGTCTCCATGCCATGTCAATTTTCAGTAGAGGCAATTTTATACTGTAACTGTATCATGTACTAAAAGTCGCCGTTTCTTTTTTTTAATTTATAAATTCGCGCTTATAAAACACGCTTCTAACGAATTAAGATTATGTTTTGTTTTGTTGCACTTTTTTTTACAAGTTACACTCATCAGCATAAGCTTGGTCCTGATTGGTCGAAGTGGAGATGCCCGTTAATGTAGAAAACCGTAGGTGGATACGTCCACTTTTGTAAAAATGGAGATGTCCGTGTTTGTAAATAGACTCCTCAACTGTTCTCATGAATCCTAATATAGTAATAATAAAAATTTTGGCAAGTATCCATCAAAATATAAATGTTTCAGTTATCTAACTTTTACATAATTAATAATGTTCAATATCTACTTTTTATTTAATTTAATTATGTCCAGGTACGCGTTGCGTACCTGAACTTCCAAAAATTATGACCGAAGAAACGGTCATCCACACATTGGAGGAGGAATGTGAGTAAAAAATGTAGCTTCTGCTTTTATGGTGTTGCGTGAAATAGTTCACAAACAATGTGTGTCAGTAGCGGCATCTATGATGGTAATACTGGTAATCCGTACTCTCCCAAGCTTCTGTTTAGTTAAATTTGTACCTTGGCCGTCGCGCGTCGTTCTGAAAGATAAGAATGTGCCGTCTTCGTCGGTAACTGAATAATAAGTTAAAATAAACTAATTATTGATACGGACTTAATTAAATTTTTAAAAATAATCCTGGTATTTACTATAGCTAAATATATGTTCATTATATTATTAGTTTATATCCCTTTTCTGTATTAAACAATTTGGAAATGTATCAAAAAAATTAGTTTTGTTCTCATGCGGGTTGAACCAAGACTCACGAAGGGGTTACAATAGTTAATAATTTTTTAAAATAAATTATTTTTAAAATTTGTTAGAGGTTTTTACAAAGAATCCCTTGGAGATTGATCATGGAAAAGTACTCGACTGAACAACGAACGCAAATAGTCTAATGAATATCTTAGTTCTTAGCGTTCCAGTGCCCTGATTTTCTCGCGAATATTGTCCTTCAAATGCTGAAGTGTTTGAGGCTTGTTGAGATAAACTTTTTCCTTGAGGTAGCCCCAAATAAGGTAATCAGGATAAGCCTCCAAATCTGGGGACCCCTTAAACTAAATAAAAATCTGTAACTAATTTTAAAAATAATTTATTTTAAAAAAATTATTACATTTTGTAACCCTTTCGAGGCTTTTGTTTAAATGTTTAGTATGTCAAGCTACTATATTTATGAAAGCTGCATCAAATTAATTTTTCAAAATTTTATTCATATGAAATTTGAATAAAGTTTTTACGAAATTAACTTAACAGAACCGTTATAAAAATCTTTAATTTGAGATAGGTAGAAATAGACATATTCTAGAAAGAGGAAAAGTTTAATTCGAAAACGAAAGATTTGATTTCTGGAAAAAGGAGACGGTTAGGAAGAAATTTAAAGAAAACGATTGCTTATGATAATTGTTTTTAACCGACGGACGGCTTTACGTCCCCTCCGAAGTAAGGAGGACGGTCAAGAAATTTTAGACCGTAGGTACTCGGAATCGAACCGGGGCGCTGAATGTTAAAATACGATTTTGGTCGCCGTTGTCCAGGATGGCATCGGAGGTTATTTCAGGAATAGCATGCCATAGGATAATTTGAAAAACATTGAAAAAATATATTGTAGAGAATTTTGTGTTCTTCAATTTGGTTTTTGTTTCAAATTGTAATCAATGAGAAGCCAATAGAACAAGTGTCACATTTCAAATATCTCGAGTGCGACACAAGCTACAACTATGACAATGATATAAACGAAAAACTACATAAATACCAATATATCTGCGGAACAATCAACAGAACCCTAAGAAACAAGACCAGAAAGGACACGATTTTGAAATGTTATAAGACGATGGCAACTCCGGTTCTTACATATGGATGCGAGTCTTGGGTTCCTCTGAAAAAAGATAAATCTAAAATACAAGCCACCGAAATGAAATTCCTACGAAGAGTAAAAGGATGTGCAATGCGAGATCAAATAAGGAATACCGACATAAGGAAAGATCTAAACATCAATGAAAAAATCCAAGAATATAGAGGTAAATGGAAAGAACATGTGAGTAGAATGGATGAGGACAGAATACCAAAGAAGATTCTGGAATACGAACCACGAGGAAGAAGAAATGTTGGCCGCCCGCGACGAAGAAGGAAAGAAGTATGAAGACGGAACAGGCTGCACAAAGCCTAATCCATGAAGTTCAGAAGAAGAAATTAAACAGGTACAAATTTTTTGTGATTCTGCCGGTGGTCAGAACAAAAATTTTACTGTATTTAGATTTATGCATTTCATAGTGCATGAAGTCAAAAGACTTAAGTCCATAAAAATTACATTTCCTATAAGAGGACACTCTTATTTGGAATGTGATAAAAATATGGGCTTAAAAAATTTTAAATCGAGAATGGAGCTACCAGATGATTGGTACGAGCTACTTCGGAATTCGTGAAAAAGGCCATTTCCATTTATCGTCATTGAAGTTGGACAAAATATGATCAAGAAATGGACAGAGTTTTTCATTCCGGAATATGTTCGAAAAGGTCCATTCGCCGTCCAGCCTGTAAGAGAGATTAGCTCTAGCGAGAATCGCGTTCCACTATTGAGCTATCGGACCACATACAATGGTCATTGGCTACAAAGTTCAATAAAAAAAACCATGAATAAAAGTCAAAGATTATTCAGTGGGCGGAAAACTAATTCAGACTTCTAGTTATGAAGTATTCAGGTAATAAAATTTTATTACTTAAAATTAGTAATTTAATATTTGTTTAGATTATATTCCAATAAACGAAGAAAAACATTTAAATCTGATGAAACTGAAAGTACTATATTGCAAAAATCCAGATGCAACTGAACTTTACGCCACCTTGCCACACGAAATCAAGAAGAGCAAGAATAAAAAGTAGTTTTCTTCATGGACATTCCTTGTTATATTCCTGGCAAAATGCAACCTATCGATCTTAATCATTATTTTCATAAAAAATAAAAATATTTTGTACTCTTTTATTACGTATTTCCATTAAAAAGTGTTTTCTGAAATGTAGTTATATATATATACTTTTTATAAAATTAAATCCATTTATTTTCTGTAAAAGAAATAACATTAAAAATCAAGATTTCTTAATATGGTTCTTTTGTGACATTCCTTGTTTTATTTTTGTACCCCTTCACATATATTTAGCTATAGTAAATACCAGGATTATTTTTAAAAATTTAATTATGTCCGTATCAATAATTATTTTATTTTAACTTAATTTCAGTTACCGACGATGACGACACATTCTTATCTTTCAGAACGACGCGCGACGGCTAAGGTACAAATTTAACTAAACAAAAGCGTGGGACAATACGTATTACCATCATAGATGCCGCTACTGGTAAGTATTGTTAGTCAACTATTTCTCGCAACACCATAAAAACAGAAGCTCTACACCCATTGTACACGTCCAAATCCATTGACCGTTTCTTCGGTCATAATTTTTGGAAGTTCAGGTACGCAACGCGTACCTGGACAAAATTAAATTAAATAAAATGTAGATTTCGAACAATTATTATGTATGTAAATGTTAGATAACTGAAACATTTATATTTTGATGGATACTTTCCAAAAATTTTATTATTATTATATTCGGATTTTTGAACTGTTGTCAACGTGATAACCGTAAATTTTTCGTCTCCCTTATACAAGCAATTTCGTTTGTATCGCGAACGCAATATACAGTAGGCAACGATTGATTAATGAATCGCTAATTGCAGAAAGGGGACATGTCGCATTTCTGGAAATAAAAAAAACCGTTTGATATCTTAAAAGTCGATCCTTTTTACTCAAATTTTCGGCAGGACATGCCTTAGAACATCTGGAATGAATAAGTAGTATATAATATATTTGATATTTGTGTTCTCAATTAGATCAGCCGTCAAATTAGACATATGGACATGTCCCCTATCTGCGAGAAAAGAAAAATACACAAAAGAAAATGTGGCAAAAAGTATTATTTTTAAGGCATTTTAATAAAAAATAATTAAAAAACAGTTATTCGTCGTCGTCTTCGGTGTCCTTAAATGGCTACGCTGTAATTTCTTTCCAATATCATTCATAAGCATTTGGAATGAATTTGATCGTTTTTTTTATATCAGCAATCTTCTTTTTATTTTTTGGTCGCTTTTCTGAAAAAGCCCCCTCTGTGGTGAAGTTTTAAATTTGGTCTTGTATTGTGTAATCTAAATATTTCTGTTATAAGGCTATTGATAAGTGGAGAGACAGAGGAATGGATAAAGAAAAGTTAAAGTCTACAAATAAGTCTCAGAAAAACTGAACAGAAAATCGTTTCATGGGAAAGAACTTAGTGATTGTTGAAGTCAAGCAAGATAAGTCTGATGAAAGAAATACAAGAGAAATTATGCGAGAATTTATTAGAAGTAGTCTTAAAGTTGATCCACAAGTAAAAACTGTGTTTAAAGTTGGTCGGGATAGATGTGTGGATGAAATGGACAACGGAGATAGTAAGATGAAAATTGTGTTAATTGTGTTAAAATAAAGTGTTGAAGAAAGACACCGACATACCGTTGAAGAAATACAAATACAGAAGGAATTGAGAAACTAAACATGAGAAGAAAGAGAGCAAGGAAACAAAGTAAAAGTAGGGCACGTGAAATCGATGGTCAGTGGGAAACAACTACGATGGAGCCACGAAGACAGAGGTAATACCGCATTCTTCTTCTGGGTCAAAAAACTCAGAAGTGGGCGGTTTGATAAGTCAGTGACTTTTTGAATAAAGGATATTTTTTTCGGCAAAAAAAAAAGTTTCATTTCTCAACATATTCACCTTTTAACTCTATACACTTAGTCCAGCGTTTTTCCAATTTTTTTTATCCCTTCCAAATAATACAATTTCTCGAGGCCCTCAAAATAGGCGCTTGTTTCAGTGATGACCTCTTCTTTAGACACAAATCTCTTACCGGCGAGCCATTTTGCAGGTTTGTAGCAAGCTATTTCGAAGCACCCGGTATTAGAGGTGAGAAGTAGACTTGCGCGGATTTGGAGCGATAAAGAGGTTAGAAATTAGAGCCGAGGAAGACAATACTTCGAATAATTGTCCGTTTAATTTGAGATTTTCGAGTCCGAATTTGAGATGTCTTATACCGTTTCCTCCCGTTAGATTCGATTGGGTGGCTTAGGATTATTTGAACAGTGTTTTGGTTTTTGTTCGGGAAGCTTTCCTTCTGCAGGGGAAGGTAGGTGCGATTACCACTTTTGGACGCTCATTCATTTGGCCCTCCTTTTTTTTAAGGCTTCCAAGTTTAATTTTGAGACCGTCGGAAGACTCAGATGATATAGAGTTTAGCGGATATTTGTTAAGGTCAAATAAGGAACCCCACCTGACGCGGTCATATTTATAAGAAGCAAATTCTGAGGATCAAATTATTCAACAACGTGCTTATCCACGAAGACCAACCAGCGCTAGCGTAAGTTAATAAATGTTTGAGAACCCTATCATAGGGTCAAATAATTGTAAAATATAAAAATTGTAATATTCTGAAACATTAGGCTTGCGGTGGTAAAGCACGTTTATAAAATTTTTCCCGTTCTTTTTAACTTTAATAATAAAACGGGTGGCGCTCAAATTTGATTTGCTGTCGTTTTTTTCGCGTATTGGTTTCCTTACCCGCAGCCCGCTAATTTATTTGAGCTGCCGGAGCTGTAGCCTTAAGAAAGATACGAGGGGCTACAGGTTTAGGAACAGAAAATAGTCGCAGGGGGCTAAATCTGGAGAATATGCTGGATGAGGAAGCAATTCGTAGCCCAATTCATGAAATTTTGCCATGGCGATGACACACGTGCATTGTCTTGGTGAAAGAGCACTTTTTTGTTCGCCAAATGCGGTCCTTTTTGCTTCAAATCAATGTTGAATCTGTCCAACAGCTCGGAATAATATTTGCCAGTGATCGTTTTACCCTTTTCAAGGTAATCGAAGTGAATGACACCGCGTGCATCCCAAAAAACTGTCGTCATGACCTTGTTGGCCGACAGACCCACCTTGGCCTTCTTTGGTGCACGTTTACCCGGAGCAGTCCACTCCTTTGACTGTTCCTTGGTCTCTGGTGTGTTGTGATGGATCCATGTTTCGTCCACGGTTACGAAACGGCGCAAAAACTCATTCGGATTGCGGTTGAACATCGCCAAACACTCAATTGAAGTGGTCACACGATTGCGCTTATGGTCGAGTGTGAGCAATCGCGGCACCCATCGCGCGGATAGCTTTTTCATATCCAAATATTCATGTAAAATGTTATGTAACCGCTCAGTTGAGATGCTTACAGCTTTAGCCATCTCACGCACCTTTAGTATCCGATCGTCCAATATCATTCCATGGATTTTATCGACGACTTCTTTTGGGCGACCTGAACATTCGGCGTCACTTGTGCTGGTACGACCACAACGGAATTCAGTAAACCACTTCTTAACCATTGAAACTGATGGAGCAGAGTCCCCATAGTATTTATCAAGCCTTTCCTTGGTTTCGGTGATGGTTTTTTTACGCAAAAAATAATGCTTGATGATCACACGAAATTCCCTTTTATCCATTTTCGTCGAAATTCACGAGGTTGTCTGCTTTGAATGGCTGTCAAACACAAACTAAATGACGCAGCTTTTTCAAAATTTGCCACTGACTTATCAAACCGCCCTAGTAACCTAATGAGTAAAATGGACGCTATACTAAATCTCCTCACAGCGCTCATCACAAAGCTGCCATAATGACTCCCAAATTGTAAATTGCAGTCTGGAATGCTAACGGTCTTTTCAAATGGGAGGCCCAGACTTTAAATCCTTCATAATTAATCAAAACATAGACGTAATGTTAATATGGGAAACTCATTTCACGGAAAAGAGCTACCTAAAAATACCAAAATATACCGTGTATAGTACACAGCGTCCAGATGGTGCCGCCTATTGGGGTGCTGCAATCATAATTAAGTCAACAATTAAACATAGCGAGCACGACTCATTTAAACATGATTATATGCAAGCAACCGGTATTTGTGTGGAAGACTGGATTGGAACAGTCACTCTCTCAGCTATTTACTGTCCACCAAAATACGTAATTAAACAAAAACAATTTACGCAATTTTTTGAAACACTTGGCAGTAGATTTATCGCCAGAGGTCACTATAATGCCAAGCCCCCCTGGCGAGACTCAAGATCCTGCAATCCTAATCCAAAGAGGTAGGCAACTATATCTAGCTTTGCAAAAAGATAATCTTCAAACAGTGTCAACTTGAGAACCCACCTATTGGCCTACAGATCGAAGGAAAATCCCTGATTTAATTGACAATTACATTCTGTGTAACGAAAGGAATAATTACAGAAAACATAATGGGTGAGTCATGTTTAGAGTTGTCTTCTGATCACTCCCCTATAATAATTACTTTTAGTTCACAAATTTTAGAAAACCAAAAACTTCCATCCCTACATATAGTAAAACATATTGGAAAGAGTCCAGAAATATCTTGAACGATCAAATCAGTTGTAATTTGCCTTTAAAAACTAAAGAGGAACTGGAATTGGCAATTGAAAAACCACTACAACTATACAGGCAGCTGCATGGGAAGTCACTCCGAAATGTGAAACTCTAAGAACAAACCAAACCTGCTCGACAGATGTTAAAATTAAAATTGCATAAAAGCGTAAACTTAGGAGGATTTGGCCAACACCAAGATCACCACATGACAAGGCTAAACTAAATAAAGCAATAAAACATCTGAAAAACTTAAGAAATGACTTTAAAATTGCAGCCATTCAAAAATATTTAGAGAACCTCACTCAAAACCTCAAAATGCGAGAACATTTGGCGAACATCTTGAAAATATTTTTAAATTATTTCCTTCTGAAGTGTTGTGGATTGTGATTTCCTGGCTGCATTGAATGCGCGTAAGAGATTGGTGGTTTCTTTTGATGGTTTGCTGGATAGTTTATCGTAGGAACATGATTATTTCGCGTTGGATAGAAAGTCGCCGCCGGTTGGGTTTGTTGATTTTGAATGTTCTTTGTTTCTGATTCTGCTCTTTTATCTCTAAGTTTAGGATACAATTTTTCTTGTAAATGCCTGTATATCACACATCCCCGATAGTTGGCGGGATGATTGACATTACAATTAACACATCTTACCTCTTCGTCATGATTTTTGCGGTGGCAACTTGTGGTTTCGTGGGCACCTGCACATTTGACACAACGTGGTGATTTATGACAGAAGTTCTTGGTGTGCCCATATTCCTGGCATTTCAGAGATTGCACAATATTTAATTTAGCCTATAGCTGAATGATACACTAGAAATGATGATATTCACCACCCAGGAAAGAAAACGCATAGGCATTTCGTTCCATAATTATCAAGAGGTCTAAAAGTGGTCTTACTTTGGAAAGAACCAACTTTTGAAAAATAATAAAATTTTTTTTTATTTGCTTCCAAGAATTATTACAATCTGTCTATTAGAACAATAAGTTATTAAATAAAATATTAAATATGAAATTAAGGGGTGGTTGAATATCACGTCTTATTCTATCAAAATCATATCGATAAATATTTAATAAATCATAATATTATATAATATTATGCTTTTCATTATTATAGATTTCATACCAATAATCTAAAAATAACCTTGCAAATATTACTTTATTATTAAAAGAGAATGAGTCACGTCTTTTTCGAAATCTAGTAGTCCATATCCATAAAATTATGCATCAATATATCCATAATTTGTTTTCTTTTAAATTAACGAAATTATAGACTCTTTTAAGAATAAATTAAATATTAATGGTAAAGCAAAGTTCCTAACCAAACATGCTTTACAGTTTACTTATTAGTTCACAAATGCATCACTAGATAGAGGAACCGTAAACTTTAGTTAGTAATTTTATGTACAACAAGTAACAAGATGTGCAATATGAAATTCATAAAATAGAGGAGGGCAGATTGGACTCAGATTGAAGGGCATTGATGTTTTTTCGAAGTTTTTCGAAAGGTCGATTTGTGCGATTACTTGTGTTATATAGTGACCGAAAAAAGTGTGTGTATTAACCCGATCGAAGACAAGGAGCATCTAAGGGTCGTTTCTATACGGAGATCGCGGAAAAACCAGGACTTTTTTCCCACCTATTAACCATCAAAGCTAAGTTATTTTATTGCGTTTTTTTCACAATTTTAATTACTTTCACGTTTTTACATTGCGATTTAACTGTTCTTAACGAAAAAACTAACCAAGGTCAATTACCCAATTGACCCAAACCTGTTTATCGATAAAAACAGCCAACCACAATTTTAATTTTGATTAATTTTTGGCTAATTTTACTTATTTTATTTAATATTAGTTAATTTTTATGTAAATTTTAATTTTTACTCGAATATATTAAACTTTATTTTGTGCTACTAGTAACGAAAAGAGATTCCTTTGATAAATTTAACATTCCTTAAATTCCAAAGCGAGTTTCTTTCAATACTTTCCCAAATTAAAGCATATTCACAGTATTTAGCGGTAAATACGACCGTTAAAAACTCAAATTAGATTACCTAATTCAAAAGAAACCCTTTTCGGATTGTTTTCTTTGTGTTTATTTTATAGGGCGCCTACACAAACGGTACAATTAGCGGTAATTACTATTCACTGCGCCTAACGGTAAAAGCTAAAGCTATTAAACTTTTAACAACTAGCGGTAAAAACGGTTTAATTTTCTGACAAGCGCGCCCAAAAATAAATTCCTTTCTTTCCATTCTTTCCTTTCTTTTCTTAACTCTTACAGGGCGACACTAAATTAATAAAATAGAGAAACTGTGCGATAAAACTACGAAAATGAAAACTCAAAGAGCCACCTTCAAAACAAACAAGAAAGCAACAGCGACAGCACCAAAGAAAATAAACGGGCAAAAAGACTACGAAGCCCTGGAAAAGATCTACAGGAACCAAATCGCAAGCTTCTTCATTAAAATAGAGAAACTCAAGAATGAAAAAGAAGACAACGAGAAGGAAAAGAAAAGAATCGCCGAACTCAGAGCCGAAAAAAGCAAGAGCAAGGCTCAAAAAAAAGCAAGCAGCAAGTCACCGACCAAACCAAAGCCGAATACCACGGCAGAAAGGAGTACGGATAACGACAGGAGGGGGGAGATTGCAGAAAGCCGGGCGGAAGCCCAGCTAGGCCTTCACCCCCCCTCTGAACAAGAAAAAATGGACAGCGACAGGAAGGAGGAGATTGCCGAAAGCATGGCGGAAGCCCAGCTAGGCCTTCACCCCCCCCTGACCAAAAAGGAAGACTGGTACCTCTTCTCTGAATCTGACACCGCTTCGGAACCAGACGAAGAGATGGAAGATGCGACCATCCGCCCCCCCCAAGAGGGAAAAAACCCGAAGAAGAGGAAAAACTCCACTTCCTCGGATGATGGACAGAAGCCGGTTGCAAAGGTGGTTTGCAGCGAAGCCACCACAAAGCGTGACACGACCCCCGACCCATTAGGAAACGAGGGGGGGGCGATGGACATAGGGGAAGGCACTAACACAGAGCCACCCTCTGCCCAAGAACAAGTGAGACAACCCAGCCCAGCCAGTCAAACAAACTCTAGAGAAGCCTCGCCGAAAAGGACAAAAGTCCCCCCCATTGTTCTGAAGAACACGGAGAAATGGCCGATGCTGAACCAGGAAATGGCACAAAGGAAGATAAACTACACAAACGTAAGAAGCAGGGCAGAAGGCCTCGCTATAACACCAGCGACCATATCGGATTACAGGGCCCTCTTCAAGCTGCTGGAAGACACACTGGATCCCGCAGATGGCGGTTTCTACTACTACCAGCTAAGAGAAGAAAAACCACTAAAAGTGGTAATTAGAGGGATACCCACCGGTATCAAACAAGAGGACGTGAAAAGGGACCTCCTAAAACAAGGCATCCCGACCACGGACGTCGCGAGGATGCACAGGGGGAGAGGCAGGGGTAAAATCCCCCTCCCCCTCATCATGGTAACACTTCCAAAGGAAGAAGTGTCACAAAAGATTTTCCAAATAAGAAAAATCCTAGACATCCCGATAGATCTTGAACCTCCACACAAGAAAAACAAGATTGGACAATGCCACAGATGCCAGGCATTCGGACATGCACAGAGATGTTGCAGGAGTGATCCGAGATGTGTTAAGTGCGCAGGCAGGCACTTAACAGCAGAATGCAACATCCCGGACACGGAAAAAGCAACCTGTGTCAACTGCGGAGGACAGCACCCCGCAAGCTATCAAGGCTGCCCGAGATACCCAAAACCACGAGCAACAGACCGAAAATGGCGGTATCAAGAACCACCAAGAAGTCAACCGCGGTTTCAACCACATCGGACCACCCCGGGACAGTCCTACGCAGACAGGACTACCGGAGAAACCCGAAGAGAAGAAGAACGCGAAAAGCAAGCGCCCCGACCCCCTCAACCGAGAGGGCACCAGAGAGACGAATACGTGCGACCACCCCCCCAACCGAGAGGTCAACCGACAGGTGCCAACGAAGAGGGGGAGGACCAAAAGGCAGTGGTGACGCCAAAGGCCCTGGCCTTCATCCTGGCGGCCCTGACCAAGAACGGGTTAGACGAAACCTTGATTGAAGAGACCTTGAAGAACCTCAGGGTGATTGCCCCAGCGCAATAAACGCCCGAAGCCAACATCCAGCGAGAATTCTCAACCGCAAATGCCAATACAGGTAACAAGGAAAGTACCATCTCTCCTGAGGACGGCCTACTGGAATGCGAACGGACTGACGGCACCAAAAAGGCTCGAGTTGATAGACTTCATCTCCGAGCACGATTTGGATATCGTCTTTGTCTGTGAAACATTCTGGGGACCGTCCACAAGAGCGAAGATACCAAACTTTAACTTGTATAGGTGTGACCGAGATGGGCAGTGTGGTGGAACGGCAATCTACGTCAAGAGGACGTTGCGACACCACGAACTACCCATCACAGGGAACAACACCCTGGAGGCGACTAGAATAGTCGTACAAATGAGACACGCCGGGGACATACAGCTCACAGTAGCATACAAACCCCCCCGCCTACCGCTACCCAATGAAGAAATCGAAGAAATTTTCAGCGGAAACGGGCCGAAGATAATCGCGGGTGACCTAAACGCGAAACACTCAGACTGGCATTCAAGAAAGGACAACCCTGCCGGCAAAGCGCTGAAAAGATTAGCCGACCGGCTCGACTTTGTGGTAGACGCACCAGAAGAAATCACGCACGAAGCAACCTGCGGACCACAAAGCGACGACGTCCTGGACATTGTCCTCCTCAAGGACGTACCCATCTTACACCATCTAGAAGTTGGTGAGCCGCTAGATTCTGACCATTATCCTGTCTTATTCTCCTTGGGAAACTCACAGGGAGACAACGATGCGGATGATCGCGAATTCGTCCAGAGAACTGCATGGCCGGTTTTCCACGACCATGCACTTCGCAACCTGGGAAAAATTCCGATCATCAACTCGGAAGTCGAACTGGAAGAGTACGCTCAAAAATTTCAGGACAAGATAAATGAGTCCCTCAACCACGCGACCACCCAAGTTCTAAAAAGGAATTTCAACGAGTGCCTACCCCCGGACATCAAAGACTTGATAAGGGAGAAAAGAAGAGCACAAAGAAGATACAGGACGACCTGGCACCCGGAAGACAAACGGTATTTTAACCAATTAAGAAATAGGTTAACCCAGGAACTGAAAGATCTTCGCAACGAAAGGTGGGACAGGAAACTGGACTCCCTCTCCTACGAAGACAATTCAGTCTGGAAAATGGCAAGAGCCCTCCGAAATACCCGATCCACAATCCCAGCGATAAACAGTGACAACGGCCTTGCCGTCACCGATCAAGAAAAAGCTGAAGCTTTCGCTGACGCATTCAAAGAACAATGCACCCCCAACTACGACGACGCAGATGGGGTCCACATCTGCCACGTCGACACGGAAGTCGCGAGAAGATTAGAGGAAGTTGACCCGGATCCAATAAAGCCAGCATCTACAGACGAAGTAGCACTGGCTATAAGGGCAACTAAACCGAAGAAAGCACCGGGGCCGGATGGTATTAAAAACCAAGCCTTAAAGAAGCTTCCCAAGAAAGCCGTCACAGCACTGACGGGGATGATTAACGCAGCACTAAGACTGAGGTATTTTCCGGACAAATGGAAGCTGGCCGATGTGGTCGTCATCCATAAGCCCAGAAAACCCAAAACCTTAGCGCAAAGTTATCGACCGATCAGTTTGCTGCCAACGATAGGCAAGATAGCGGAAAAGATCATCCTCACCAGACTAGACGAAGAGGTGAGCGACAAGAACATAATCCAAGATGAACAATTCGGCTTCCGTGGGGGGCACTCCACCACCCAACAGATACTGCGAGTAACAGAAGAGATTACCGGTGCGTGGAACCGTAAGAACGTCGTAGCGGCGGTCTTCTTAGACGTCGCGAAAGCGTTCGATAAGGTTTGGCACAACGGTCTAATTTTCAAAATGCTACAGGCAGGCGTCAAACCGGGACTTGTAAAACTGGTAGCATCCTACCTGAAAAACAGACGGTTTAGGACAATCATCGACGGCACAAGATCTCAAGAAAGAGTAGCCGAGGCTGGAGTGCCCCAAGGCTCCCTACTTTCTCCGACGCTATTTAGCATCTATGTCAGTGACATCCCGAGGACTGTAAGAACGAAGATCGCGCTATATGCAGACGACACCGCGATCCTTGCCCCCTCCCTTAACCCGGTCATGGCAATCAAATACTTGCAGGAATCGATGGACGCCCTGGAAACATGGTTCCGCACTTGGCGAATCGAGGTAAACTCTGACAAAAGTGAGGCAATCATGTTCACCTGGCGTCGACCGAAACTGGACAAGAGAGTTAAAATATTCGATGAAGAGATACCATGGACCAGCTCCGTCAAATACCTTGGTGTGACCCTCGATAGTCGATTAACTTGGGTGAAGCACATCGACCAACGAGTGACTCTAGCAAGAGGTCTAATGTCTTCATTGGCCCCCCTGATAGGTCGCAAAGGGGCGATGTCGAAAGATCTCAAGATAAGAGTCTACAAGGCGATCATCCTCCCTATCCTCACGTACGCCGCCCCCGCGTGGGCCTTCGCGAGTGAACGACAGTTAGAGAGGCTACAAACAATTCAGAACACCTGCCTGCGCAGAGCACTGGACGCGCCATGGTTTGTCACCAACCGTCAAATCCATCAGGATACAAAGACGGAACAGGTAAGTGAGATGATATACAAACTAACAGAAAAACTGTACGAACGGAGTCACGACTGCGAAAACCCTCTAGTAAACCAACTAGGGAAATACGAAATCGTCGATTTCCACAGGTTTAAGAGGCCGAAAAGCATCTTGACTCCAAGAAATACAGGATAAACTGGTAGCAAACAATTCATGCGATACTTATTAAGATAACCACTTCTCTTTCAGCGATTAATCTTTTGTAATCTATTTCAGCGTGTTAACTCTGTTTCAGATTAAATGAAGTTTAACCCGTTCTCTCCCCTTTGGGATAGGTGCTATTCGTCCCGTTATTTCTGGGACAGGTGCTATGCGTCCCCATATGATATGAATTTTGGGATAGGTGCTTTTCGTCCCGTTTTTCTTCTCGCTTCGCATCAAGCATGGATCATGGACAACCGGGCCTCACCCGGCGGTCTGAAAATTTATCTTTTTCTCATTTTATTCTACTAATATCATGCCTTTCTCAAGGCATAATGCGACCGGCTTCTACGCCTTTTCAGGGTTTTGACCCATGTTACATTTTCAAGAGAGTTTTTTTATTCAATTTTTGAGCGTTGGAGGAGACAAAGCTGGGCTCCGCCCAGCACGTGCTTCGCTTCGCAAACCATGCTTGCTTGCTTGCATAAAATAGACCACAAAAGCCTCAAACAACTCAAGCGAACGAACGAACCTGGGTCTGCAAGTGGTCTGCACAAATTGTGCGCTAGACCCAAATTTTTGTAAAGCCTGATTACCGCTACGCGGTTGCCGTATTGGGCTAAAATAAAATTAAATAAAACTATTGTCAAACTTATTCTTAAAATTACCAAGCGATTGGAAACCCTCGGTTTTTAGGAGGGAAATAATTGGTTTCCTTCTCCTTTGTTTAAAAAATAATAAGAGCTTAAGATCAGAAATAATAGAAATAATAAAAATAAAGAAATAATAGTTTATGTTTTCCTTTAAATTAAACGAAATTATAGACTCTTTTAAGAATAAATTAATTATTAATGGTAAAGCAAAGTTCTTAACCAAACATACTTTGCAGTCTACTTATTAGTTAACAAATCCGTCACTAGATAGAGGAACCGTACACTTTAGTTGGTAATTTTATGTTCAATAAGTAATGAAATACGAAAAATGAAATTCATAAAATAGACAACATACGCTACCTACACGATACGACCGGAAGAAACTGTATCTAAAAGTGGTCTGCACAAATTGTGCGCTAGACCCAAATTTTTGCATTGCCTGAACCGCTACGCGGTTTGGGCGAAAATAAAATTAAATAAAACTATTATCAAACTTATTCTGAAAATTACAAAGTGGAAGTTAGCACTGGTAGTTTTGCAGCTTATAAATCGAATCAAATTTTTATTGTTTTCTAAAGAAAACAAAGCTTTCTTTAGAAAGCTTTGAGTCGGACTCTATAGAGTCCAAGCGATTGGAAACGCTTCGTTTTTAACCAATTTTTTAAAGGAATGACAATTACTAGAGCGCAGTTCTATTTTCGTAAGTGGAACATATGATCGCCTGGTAACAAACCAAAGAAACATCAACATTTCAAAGAGACTCACGAAAAAAAAATTCACGCCTGACGTTTCTCCTTACATTTTCTTTTAGGTTTATAATTAATTTTTAATTTTCATTCCTCACTATAACGCACTTCACAACTTTTCAAAACAAAACATAGTGGTGACGCTCTGCAAATGTCAAAATTTTATTTTTCTCGGGCAATTTGTAATTCGACTTTATTTAATTTAAATAATGCTGGACTTAGACGAATATTTCCAATTCTTCAAATTTAGAAGTGCATTTTTGTTTCAGACAAGTTTGTTTGTTTTTCATAGTTCATTGTTATTTATTTTAATTTGTTATTTGTACGAGGGGTCGTTTTTATATTCCCGGATTGGGCTGTTTTGAATTTTGATGCAATTTTTCATTATGCTGTTTTTTAATCACACATGCCTTGGTAACCTGTGTGGCAATTTACAAAACAATTGCATCATTATTAATTTTATTATCTGTCAGTTTCTGTCGTCGCGCGTTGTATATGGATCGAAATGAATAAAATCGAGACCTGTGAACAATTCTTGGCGCGCTGTGGAGATGAGCCAGATGTAATTATCAATCGATTTGTCACTGGAGATGAAACCTGGGTTCATCATTATGATCCTGAATCGAAACAAGAGTCGATGCAGTGGCATGTTAAGGGTTCCAGCCATCCCATGAAGTTTAAAGTCACCCCTTCTGCAGGAAAAATAATGGCAACAATTTTTTGGGACTCTCAGGGAATTTTGCTGATTGATTATATGAATAAGGGTAGTACGGTAACGGGAGAGTATTATGCAAACTTGATGCATCGCCTTAGAGATGCTATTAAAGTGCTATTAAAGACGCAAGGTGTCTTGTTGCTTCGCGACAATGCATAAGTGCACAAGTCCAGACTTTCAAAAGCTCCTGTAGCTGATTGTGGCTTCGAAGAAATTGAACATGCACCTTATAGTCCAGATCTAGCACCCAGTGACTATTTTTTGTTCCCGAATCTTCAATTGTATTGAGTGTTATCTATGTTATTTGTTTGTATGACCGCGAGAAGCTCTGCAAGCTTTCCGTTTGATACTGATTTGCCGGGGGGAAGCGTCGCACGACTCGCCGTTACTTTGCACTTCTATGGGTTCTGCTACCCTGGTCCTGCTCGCAAAAGATTGACTTGGATTAGGACGGTGGGAGCGAATTTTAGGTGGAGTGGAGTGGTAAGCGTTTGCTGACGGTGGCCTATTCTTTTGGCCCTCGAAAACTTTTACACCCCTGGTAACTGGCGGGGTGGTCTCCTCCACAGTTCGCGCAAATGGCATTGGGATCACTGGTTTTAAGGAACGTAGATGTGAGGTCCAATCTTGTGCACAACACTCACCTAGGCGCGGAACAGAAGTACCGCTGGCTGTGGGCGAAGCCCTGGCAGCGATGGAATAAACTGACTCCGGGATTCCTGTGTGGTCTTCTACCATCACGTTCATGCCCACGGGGACGGTTAGTTCAGAAATCTTACGGGGTTTCTCCGTTTTCTCCATGGTGGCCATTAGGAGGGGCGTGAAGCGGCAATCGGGGCCTTGACGAATTTCTCTATAAGGGGGTGACTGCCACTGGTTACCACCTTCAGGGGCGGTTCTCTTTTAGGTGGCATGTATAAAATCCTGGTCCTTTAGGATCGAGTGTTGACTCCATGGTGGAGAAAATCCTTGAGTTATCCTATGCCGTCGCGGAGGTGATGGCCACTATTTCCCTCGCATTTGTGACCTTCGTGTACTGGAGCTCCTTCAGCGTGCAGTCCTTCTGGAGGAAGGGCCATTTAAAGGTGTCTCTCAGCACCAGCGGTGGAATCCTAGCGTTACTTCATAAAATAGAAGCAATAGAACTTGCTCAGCAGTGGGCCCATATTGCTGAATGAAGAATCTAATGTCATCAATAGTTTAGAAATGTATTTTAACAAATTGCAGTCACAGCCAGATGTGTTCTTTCTACAAACCACTCGTACTCATGGTGAACATAGGTGCGTATGGACGATGCAAAACTCTTTTATTTTTGAAATACATTTTAACGATGCCACTTTCGTCCTTCTGTGCTATTTGAAATTCTGGAGTTCTCGACAGTCTCCAGCGTTACTCTTTAGAATGCCGACTCTTTTGACCAATGCCAGTGAAGCGGGCCTAGAATTAGTTCCCAATATATAAAAGTCCAGCGCAACATAAACTAAAGCGCCTCGGCAACATTGAGACATTTGTGATAAAAGTTTAGCCCGAATTCTTTACGACTACCCATTTTTGAAAATGGCCTGATACGGTTGTTCCGACTCGACCTGTACATGCAAAACAATACAAATCACTACAACTCTTATTCTTTTAAAAGAACATTTTTAATTTGTGCATTTTAACAATAATTACGGGAAAAATATCAAGGGTTGATTATTAAAGAGACGCAGGAATAATTTCTTTGGTTTGATATATTATGTTCCACTTGCGGAAGTAGAACTGCGCTCTAGTAAGTTTCATTCGTTTAAAAAACTGGTTAAAAACGGAGGGTTTCCAATCGCTTGGACTCTTTAGAGCCCGACTCTTTAGAAAGCCGCTTATGAAATGCACAATAGAATTTGATTCAACTTATAAGCTGCAAAACTACCAGTGCTAACTTCCACTTGGTAATTTTAAGAATAAGTTTGACAATAGTTTTATTTAATTTTATTTTAGCCCAATACGGCAACCGCGTAGCGGTAATCAGGCTTCACAAAAATTTGGGTCTAGCGCACAATTTGTGCAGACCACTTGCAGACCCAGGTTCGTTCGTTCGCTTGAGTTGTTTGAGGCTTTTGTGGTCTATTTTATGCAAGCAAGCAAGCATGGTTCGCGAAGCGAAGCACGTGCTGGGCGGAGCCCAGCTTTGTCTCCTCCAACGCTCAAAAATTGAATACAAACTCTCATTGAAAATGTAATATGGGTCAAAACCCTGAAAAGGCGCAGAAGCCGGTCGCATTATCTATTTTATGAGTTTAGTTTAAAATATTTATTGATTAGTAAGTTTCTTACATACATTATGTTGAAATTTATACAGTTATGGATATAGGGAACTTAAGCCCTTTCTACCATATTTAATTTAGTGGTGTTTGGCATGATTGGTGAAATAGAGGTTTGTTCGTTTCAGGAAAAATTTTTAAAAACCTGAATTTAGGTATTTTAAACTTTGAAGGTGAGGACAGAATATGTACAAATAACAAATTAAAATAAATAACAATGAACTGTGAAGAATGAAAAAACAAAAGGAAAACAAACAAACATGTCTGAGACAGAAATGCACTTCTAAATTTGTAGAATTTGAAGTGTTCGTCTATGCCCAGCATTATTTAAATTAAATATAGTCGAATTACAAGTTACATGGGAATTGGAAGTAACGCGACATGTTTATAAAGTAAAAAATTTTGACATTTGCAGAGCGTCACTCACTATGTTTTGATTGGAAAAGTTGTAAAGTTTGTTGTGATGAGGAATTTCGTGAGTGTCGCTTTGAAATGTCGTTGTCTTAGGTGGTAATGTAACAGAAAATGTACAATGTTTTATTAAGGCACCACCCAGAGAAGCACTCCAGCTGCAAATCGGCTGTTATATAGCCATTTAGCAGCTAACATTAGCTGTTAGCTAGTTAATAGTCGGCCCGCAGCTGAGGATCTTTGTTGGGTGAGGTGTTACACTGTTCTGTAATAAATTAAGAGTACAATAAAAAATAAAATATTTTAAGGACTGTATTTTATGGAGAGATTTTTTGTAGGACATCGACAGTTTACATTAAAAAGGAGATATGATGAGGAACAGAGAAGTAAAGGGAATTTGGTTATAGGTATACAGAGGGAATTGGTGATATTTTTCGTGAGGCGCTTTTTATGTTTGTCGTCAAATGGAAGTTGATCCACTTCGTAATTGAAAATGTTTCGAATTAGTGAATTTGGGTGGTCTTCTGTAGAGCTGATTAATTTTTCTGTCTTTGCGACGATGATGTCCTTGATTCTTTCTAGGTTGCAGTCTATGTGCTTGTCTTCTGTTTTTGTGTACCTTGGGTAATCACCGATTATGTTGAGAAACTTGTTTTGCGCTACTTGTATTTTCTTGAGGTGGGTTTTCGCAGCGTTGGCCCAGATGGGGGCGTTGTAGGTGAGTACACTTCTAGCACACGTTTTGTACAGTGTAATTTTATCCTCTTTCTTGATTCGAGAGTTCCTAACTATCAGCGGGTACAGTAGGTGGATGAGGAAGCTGGTGTTTGCTGTTCTTTGGGCGATTTCGTGGCCCCAGGTCAGTTTTGAGTCCAAGTGCGTTCCGAGATATTTGACGGTCTTTACATATGGGATGTCGATGTTGTCCAGCTTGATCCTTTTTTGTGGTAGCGCCTTCCGTGTGAATAGGATTGCCTGGGTCTTGGGTACATTCATTTTCATTTGCCAGTTGTCGTAGTATTTTTGTAACTCTATTATATGTTGTTGTAGGTTTCTTGTGATGATATCATGCTTGAAGGAGGAAGCGTAGATGGCCGTGTCGTCTGCATAGATCGCCAGATTTGTGCTCGGGTGCTTCGGAATATCATTGATATATAATGTGAACAGGATCGGACCTAGTAGTGACCCCTGCGGTACACCTGCTGATACACATTTTGTTGTTGAATTTGACCCATTCATGTGGACGAAGAATTTTCTATCTTTTAGGTATGATTGTATAATTTTGATGATGTGCACTGGGAGCCTCACTTGTTCGATTAGTTTATAAACGAGGGCTTCTTGGTTTACTACGTCAAAAGCCTTTTCGAGGTCAAGCAGTATCATGCCCGTGTCTCTCTTCTTACACCAGGACATTACCACTTCTTCTTTTATTCTGGCCACTTGGTGCGTAGTGTTATGCTGTGATCGGAATCCAAATTGTTCTTTGATGATTGTATCATTTTCTTCTAGGTGCACCTTTATTTTTTCGAGAATCACTTTTTCAAAAACTTTGCTCATAGTTGCTAGAAGACTAATCGGGCGATAACTGGTTGCGAGCTTCTTAGATTTGTTTGCCTTAGGTATGGCAAGTACCTTGGCAGTTTTCCATTGCATCGGGAAGTAGCCGTGTTGTATGCAGGCTCTGTAGATGTAGTAGAGCTGGCATATACCTCTTCTCGGGAGGGACTTTAGTTGGACGTTACCTATTCCATCCTGGCCTGGAGCTTTTTTGTTTTTGAGACGCTTTATTATGCTGGCTATCTGCTTGGGGTTCGTAATAATTTCATTTTCTACTACTTGGTTTAACCTGTTGAAATCGTTTAGCGTTTTTTTGATCTCTTCTGCCATTGCGAGTGGGTGATTTTGGGTCTTCTGGTGTGCCGCTTCAAAAACATTTGCGATCGTTTCCGCTTTTTCTTCGTCGGAGTAGCTGAAGGTATTTTCATGTTCTATTATGGGCACTCTTTCATTTTTGTTCTTCAGCCCTTTGTACACTTGCCATAGCGTATTGTCTTTTATTGTGAGCGAGCTTGTTTTTTCGATCCATTCTTTTCTGACGGTGTTTTGCAGAATATTCTTGATTTCTTCAGTTATTTGGTTTTTGAGCCAGCGATAGTGTGGGTCCCCCGATCTGTGCCAGTGCTTCGTGGCATTGTTTCTTTCCGATTTCAATCTTCGGATTTCCTTATCAAATTTAAATTGGATATCTTTGGCTTTGATCGTTTTGGTACTATTTTATACCTTTACCTTTACCTGATATGTATTTGATGGAGCATCCCGGCATGGCCGGCCTTCTCCTTCATCTGAAAGAATACATTAATGACATTGGAAGTTGTAGAGACCGGTGGGTCTCTGGGAATTGGCGCTTGGCGGACTGACTGGTTAGAAACCTGGGCTGTGACTGTGAATATGAGATATGTGACGAAAAAGAAATTTTTTACGTTTGCCGATATAGTAGAGTCCCTAATTCGAAGAAAGAAATTATAATTTCTATTGATGACCTCGAAGTGAGTGGCTTCTACTTGGAACTAGTCAGAATTGGCGACTAGTGGGATTGTAGTGATACTATGGGGGGTGATTTATCGAAGCTTGTGGAAATTGATCGAAAAATTACACAAATCTAGTGAATAAATTCACTTTCGAAGAGAATTTGTGTAAGTTAAACCTGTGAACATACATTAGTCTGTGTGGGGGTGCCTACTATTTTATGATTTTCATATTGCGTATTTTGTTACTTGTTGAACATAAAATTACTAACTAAAGTTTACGGTTCCTCTATCTAGTGATGCATTTGTGAACTAATAAGTAGACTGTAAAGCATGTTTGGTTAGGAACTTTGCTTTACCATTAATATTTAATTTATTCTTAAAAGAGTCTATAATTTCGTTAATTTAAAAGAAAACAAACTATGGATATATTAATGCATAATTTTATAAAAAGACGTGACTCATTCTCTTTTAATAATAAAGTAATATTTGCAAGTTTATTTTTAGATTATTGGTATGAAATCTATAATAATGAAATGCATATTCTAATATTATGATTTTTCAAATATTTGTCGATCTGATTTTGATAGAATAGGACGTGATATTCAACCACCCCTTAATTTCATATTTAATATTTTATTTAATAATTTATTGTTCTAATAGACAGATTGTAATAATTCTTGGAAGCAAATAAAAAAAAAATTTTATTATTTTTCAAAAGTTGGTTCTTGGTTCTTTCCAAAGTAAGACCACTTTGGAAGTGAACATAATTTTGTAAACCATACTTTAGGAGTAACTGGGTTTCCTCTTGATAATTGTGGAACGAAATACCTATGCGTTTTCTTTCCTGGGTGGTGAATATCATCATTTCTAGTGTATCATTCAGCTATACGCTAAATTAAATATTGTGCAATCTCTGAAATGCCAGGAATATGGGCACACCAAGAACTTCTGTCATAAATCACCACGTTGTGTCAAATGTGCAGGTGCCCACGAAACCACAAGTTGCCACCGCAAAAACCGTGACGAAGAGGTAAGATGTGTTCTCTAGGTGGTTAACCTAGGGAGGAAACAGGAAAAAAAAATTGTAATGGCAATCATCCCGCTAACTGTCGGGGATGTGTGATATACAGGCATTTACAAGAAAAATTGTATCCTAAACTTAGAGATAAAAGAGCAGAATCACAAACAAAGAACATTCAAAATCAACAAACGCAACCGACGACGACTTCCTACCCAACGCGAAATAATCATGTTCCTACGATAAAGTATCCAGCAAACCATCAAAAGAAACCACCAATCTCTTACGCACATGCAGTGCAGCCAGGAAATTACAATCCACAACACTTCAGAAGGAAATAATTTAAAAACGTTTTCAAGATGTACGCCAAATGTTCTCGCCTTTTGAGGTTTTGAGTAAGGTTCTCTAAATATTTTTGAATGGCTGCATTTTTTAAATCTTTTATTAAGATTTTCAGATGTTTTATTGCTTTATTTAGTTTAGCCTTGTCATGTGATGATCTTGTTGTTTGCCAAATCTTCCTAAGTTTACGCTTTTCTGCAATTTTCATTTTAACATCTGTCGATCAGGTTTGGTTTGTTCTTAGGTTTCACATTTCGGAGTGACTTCCCATGCAGTTGCCTGTATAGTTGTAGTGAGTTTTTCAATTGCCGATTCAAGTTCCTCTTTAGTTTCTAATGGCAAATTACAACTGATTTGATCGTCCAAGATATTTCTGAATTCATTCCAGTTTGGTTTACTATTATGTAGGGATGGAAGTTTTTGTTCCTTGTTCATTATTTTCTGAGTTTCTGTGAAAACGGTTGGTTTCCCAAAAAAAATTCATTTGACGAAAGTTGTACCCCTTAAATTCTATATCCAGTTTGGGGCGTTAGTTTTTCTCTTAGACGTTTCGTTTAAGAGATACGGGGTTCGCAAGAAAATTTAAAAAAAATCCCTGAATTTTTTAAACATTTTTTCCCTTAATTTAATTTATAACTCGAAATCCGTTGATTCTAAACGATAAGAGGTTATAACCTAATTTGTAGACAAGCGAATGATCTTCAAAAAAGTTCTAATCCATTAACCTTAAAAATCAATAATATCGGAGCTATGGCCGTTTGAAATCAGAAATTCAAAAAATTGCTTTAAAGGAGGTACCCCCCAAGGGTTTGGACTTGGGCAAAAATTTTATTTGAAAATTTGTCTTAGAAAATTATCCTTTATCACCACCTCAAAGGTTCTCCACGGTCACGGGGACACCCTGTATATAAAATTTAAAATATAATAATACCAAACGCAAGATAAAACCACGCAAATTGGCATGGATTTCTTTTTTAAAAGCTTTTATTTCTTTCTCGTAATCTTGTTCTAAACTTGTTATTTTTTTTCATACAGAGTGCATAAAAATTTTCGTTGACTTTTGAATTTTGTTGAGGTTCCAGAAACGTTGTCTTTCGTTATCGTGGCTTCCTAGTAACCTACCGGGTTTTTGTTTCTTCTTTTCTTCTCACGATCTCTTGATTTCCACTTTGCTAGGGTGGGCGTTCGATTTTAGTTTTGGTTTTGATTTCTTCACTTTTTTATATGTCGCCATAGTGTTTTCGTTTCATCATTTCTACACCTGTCCATTTTTTCAATCCTGTTTTTTATTTCCTGGTTATTCCTCATCGACGTGAGGAGTTTCCTCTCCACTGTCGGTTGGGAGGGGTGTTATCGTTTTAACCTCGAGGAAGCTATACAACAGCTTAGGTGGTGTTTCCTCATACAGTTGGTCGAGGCGTGCGGGGAGATGGATGCCATGGTAGGCCGCCAGCTCTGCCTGTTCTTCCTTGTATAAGTCGCACTCCTGTATCCGGTGCATAGGTTCATCGAGTATCTCGCATGCCGGCCATAGTCCGTTCTCCGACTTCCGTAATCTCTTAAGGTGTCGACCGAACTCGCCATCATGTCCGGTTAGAATCTGTGCCATTTTAAACGTTATCTTTTGGGTTCGTTTTGTACCTGTGGAATGAAATTATGAGTAATTCTACCTACCTTACTTTCTTCCCATCGTTTTTGCCATTCTTTATTTATGGGGTCGTCCATTTTTCTCTTTATTTCGACTCTGTTTTTGTAGTCTTGCGGTATTATTTCTGTTCCCAGGAAGGTGGTTGCTTTCTTGTTTCTGACTTCACGCCATGACAGTAGTCGCAACAGTTCCAGATCGATCGGGTGGATACCTGCCAAAACACCCGCGGCTATGGCCGACACAGTCCTATAACATTTTGCTATCACCCGACAGCAGAATCCATAGCACGATGTCAGCCGGGCCAACGTGTGCTTATCCTTGATTCTATGGATCCAGATCTCGCTTCCGTAAGCCACGATCGGGACTACTGCCCCCTGGTAGATTCTTCGCATAGAGTTCGAGGTGTCCAAGTTCCATCCGCTCTTGGTCATTCGATGCAGCGCATGCACCAGTTTGTTGGCTTTGCCACAAACATAGTTAACATGCGGTTGCATCGAAAGGTTTTCATCTAAGAGAACTCCAAGGTACTTATATTCCCTTACCACCTTTATTTTCTTTCCATTTAACGTCATATTAAGGTCGTAGTTATGCACACGTTTTGGGTACAAACACATGATTCTCGTCTTCGTTTCCGAGAGACTGAGTTTAATGTCCTTGCACCATTTATTCAGTTCGTCCACACATTTTTGCAATTTGTTTCCCAGTTCAATCCTTGAGCTTGCCGTGACGACGGTTGCAATATCGTCTGCGTACGCGAACGTCGTTGTTCCTTCTGGTTTTTCTTGTTTCAGGTAGTGGTCCAGTAGGGAGTTCCAAAGAATCGGTCCGAGGACCGATCCTTGAGGGCATCCCTTCGTCGATCTTTTGCCTACTGTTGCGATACCGGAGGTGAGTGATACCTCCCTTGATGATAAATAGCTTTTCAAGATTACTTGCAATCGGTGAGGAGTTCCTTTTTCGCTTAGAGAGCCAAAGAGGGCCGGCCAACACAGATTATCCAATGCCCCAGAGATGTCATAAAATAATACGGCTAAGAAACCCTTCGCCTTCTTCCTTTTCATTTCTGTCGTGTCAATTTTTTCGTAAAAGTGTCTAACCTAAACCTAGACAACAACCGCAATTTTAACCAAGACCATTTGCCGGTTCCATAAATAAGCCCTTCCAACAACAGACAAGATTTCCTACTAATAAACAAGTATTTGGAACAAAACCCGGTTCGACGATGCAAAAAACGCATTATAATAAACCGACGCCAATGTTATTGCAAACTAGCGCATTTTCCAGGAAACCTAGTCAATACCAAGCCGCGAATAGACCCGCGATTATCTCGGAAGAATTATTTAATAACGAAATCGAATTTGAAGAAAATTTTACCGATGATAATTATTACGAGAACTACGAAATAAGTTAACCTGAAGAAATAGTATACTTCCAACCAACAAACGGGATACAAGAAAATTACTGCGAAGAAGAAAATTTTCGCGTACTAGACTTGGAAAACCCACAACTTCCGTTGACTTAAATTCAATCTGTTCACAAGCTAAACTGCCATTCTTCTATTTACCTTATCTAAATTTAAAAGTTTTAATAGACTCAGGTGCTACCGATTCCGGAATAGCACAAATTAATTCACACTATCACAATTTTTATTTTCACTATAACCTGACGCAATTAGAAATTGGTCTACGATATTTGATAGCTAACACCGTCATCTTAGAATACAAAATACCCCAACACACGCTTATATCATGTCGTTACGATCAATTAAAATCAGAATTACTATCAACCGAAAACATGTTAGAAAAATTATTACACTTTAAACACAAGCGGGGATTAATTAACTTCTTAAGTAAAACAATAAAATTCATCACCGGGAATTTGGATGATGATCTCCAAAATATCAGCAAAAACCTAGATATAATATTTTCAAATCAGAAAATTCTTTCAGAAATAACTTCTCTTGCCGAACATATTACTACCCGATACGAACAAGATATAAGAAAAATCAAGGAATTTCAAAATTTAACAATTAATGCACTCAGATCCTTAACAGAATCAACAGATGTTAATCAATTATTAAATTTAGCATTTTACAACATTCAAAATTATCAAAAAGAACTAAACAAAATAGCATGAACAATCAATTTAGCCAAATTAGAAATCCCCAATGTTGAATTAATAACTTTTTCAGAGTTACCACAAATTTACAATCTCTTAATAAGAACATATTCGAGCGAACGACTATTGTTTTTAGATGACACTCATATTTTCGAAATAATAGACATGCTAAAAATCACTTTAATGATAACCGATAATGCAATAATAATGATATTAAAAATACCAATCCTAAATCTAACTTCATACATACTCGAGAAAATTTATCCTATACCCAATTCATATTCGCAAATTCTTATCCCTCCAACGTCTTCCACTTACAAGCACAAGACGATGAAAAATGGCTAAAATAATGCTCAATGGGAATAAACCAAACTATCTGCTACAATCCAGCCTTCACGACATGCAAACTGAAGAAGCTACGCGAGTGTTCAGTGGCAAAAATAAATGGAAAACACGACGGTTACGCCGTATTAAATCAAAGTATAATCACCAGTTTCGATCCACCTGAAGAGGTCATCGAAAATTTCAATTACAACATAAATAAGCATACCCTTCGTGGAACTAACCTCTTGCAATCCACGTGCAAGATCATAATCCACAAACAAATAATTAGCCTATCCGGCATCAACCTTACTATTCCAACACCTAAGGTCTACCAAGAAAGCTTAAACGAAGCATACAAGGTAAAATTCAAAATGGAACACCTTACAAACCTGGACGAACTAAGAAAAGATCTCCGTAAAATAAAAGAAGATCCAATTACAACACCAGCAATTGCTGATTATGTACATTACTCTGTTACCTCTGTAATTATTTTATTAATTATAACTTTTACCTGTATTTTGTTAAAATTTAGAAATCAGTTACATGACAGAATGTGCAAGAAAACAACCATTATTAAAATATCCAAAGAAGGCGCCCTGGACATGAACCTTATCAAAAATGAACGAGGACGTTCAAACAACCTAAACAGGGAGGAATTATGTCCATCAACCCCTATCGGACGGATGCACACATCTTCCATCTAAAGGAAGCAGACATCCGCCTCGCCTGCACCATTGCTATTATCAGTTATCGCTTTGCGATTAGTAGTTATCTATTTTTCTATTGTAATATAAGGGCTGCAAAGCTCAATACACATTAGTTATTGTTTGTTCTTTATGCGTAATGCTTGTAACTTCGTAACGCATTTATCGGTCGTTAACTGTTATTTATGTGAAATACTTTTAACTAAACGTTCATACCATTTATTGTAATCATTTATAAACAAATAAAATCTTTTTTAAAACTGAATTAAACGTGTGTGAAACATAACTACATATATATTGTAGTGATCTGGACCCTTAAAATGCCCCACGTTGGCCAGCGTCAAATAAATGTCATACAAAGCAACCCTTAAATGATTGTTTATACTTACATTCACCTTGCTCCGGTCTAGCTCAGCCCAACGATGAACAATTTATGCAAAACTTTGAAATGCTCTCAAAACAACTCATCAAAACCTTTTGAATGATAAAAATTTTGACTGTGGATTTCTCCCAAAAACTCCCACTTTCAAGCAACGAATAAAATGTAATTGCAAAGAAATTTTTATATTCAAATTTATAAGTATCATTGATTTATAGAAAATTTACCTGGTACCAGTTTGAATTACAAACTCAATATTTTACAAATTTAATTTGGGAAATTCCCTTACAAAGAAATAAATTCGTTGAAATTTTGCTGGATTCTCTTCTTTCTTCTTTTTTGAGTTGACGCACTGTCAACGCAAACGTAAAATGTTCTTTTATTTTTAAGTTCGCGTAAAATTAATTTCAACAGTCTTTGTTGCTGATTAAATGAATAAATTTAGTTAAATGTTGATTGGTAGTCACTAATTTTACCCTTGGGTTAATCGTGACGCCGTAAAGTTCAAAAATTTTGTTTGAAAAATTTAATAATAAATTCTGTTCGAAATACCTTTATCTACAAGTGCACCTGTTGTTAAGCCATGACTCACGCTTGACATCTGCGCAGGATCGGAGCTTGATAAAATTTCCCTCAGTTAGTTGAGTGTTGATCTCGTAAGTGCATGGTGTCCATTAAACTTGTCCACATTCTTTTGGTGTTGTAACCTCCAAATTAATGAAGTGCTAACTTTTAAAATAGCTAAATAACAAAATCACTAGCGGCTTGTCTTCAAAGATGTCGAATTGCATCTACTTCACCAAAACAATGCATTTAGCAAAAGGATAAATTTACAGTGAAAGGCATCTCAAACTTAAGAGCTGCATTTGTTTTCCATCTACGAAGTTTCGTTACCATCGGCGAGGTACAAAGTTTCTAACCTCCAAATTAATGATCCAAAAGTTAATATTGGTTGAGTTCGATTGCACGCAACCACATCGATGGAGTGCACAATGCATACTCCACTTCACAAAGATACAAAATTAATAATATCCAAATATGGGATCCAAAATCAATAACGATCCTCATCGGGTGAGTGCTAATGGCATCCTAAAATAATTTTAACAGCACTGAACTTACTCTGTTGAGTGCCAATGGCATACTGAAATTCTAGTGATTTTGTCAAAATTTCCTAAAATTTTGTGTCTATTGTACCATCTTCACTTCTTAATTCCATCCAAATTTTCCAAATGCCACGCTATGAAGTTAAATAAACGTCTGTAGGTAAGTTTTTATGTGATTTTCTCGCTCTTAGACTATTTTAAAATGTTTTGTATTGCAGAATTCACCATTTCCACCGAGATGCAGCGACGAGACTGGAGTCACTTCCATTTTTTGTACAGACGACCTTTTTTTTATCACTCCGCCACTAAACCGCACATAACCAGCTTTTGAATACTTTTAAACAACACTATGAAGAATTTCTCAAAGAATGTTATACCTCACAAGTTACAAGATTTGTTATTTGTTACAAAATTTTACATTTTAGAATCCATGTGATTTTAGGTTAAGAGATAACAAAGTTTTACAAGAATTTTTGATTTTCCTTGCAATTACCTTGCCCTTGTGAAATCTGAAGTGACAAATTTCTTCCCGAGATTGACCAGAGAGCTTACAACACATTTAAAAGATATCCACAGTCTTTTTTCTTTACTTATAAGAAATCGTGTGAAGTCAGGATTTTGATTTTTGAATTGTATCCCTTTGAGACCCTTCTTGCCTTGCTGCTAAATCATGTTAGCATAGTGCTGCTAATTACTGAGCTCAGCCAGACCCGAACAAAGCTCCTGTTTGTACAAAACATAAATGTCATTGCATGAGAGAAAAACCTTATTAGCTTGTCAGGCCTTTCACCCATATGAATTTCAAAGGACCCAGCAAAATACGACAATATATACATATATAGCTTAATTAATTTTGCAACTGGCTTGTGTAACGGAGACAACTGAGGAGTCCATTTACAAAGACGGACGTCTCCATGCCATGTCAATTTTCAGTAGAGGCAATTTTATACTGTAACTGTATCATGTACTAAAAGTCGCCGTTTCTTTTTTTTAATTTATAAATTCGCGCTTATAAAACACGCTTCTAACGAATTAAGATTATGTTTTGTTTTGTTGCACTTTTTTTTACAAGTTACACTCATCAGCATAAGCTTGGTCCTGATTGGTCGAAGTGGAGATGCCCGTTAATGTAGAAAACCGTAGGTGGATACGTCCACTTTTGTAAAAATGGAGATGTCCGTGTTTGTAAATAGACTCCTCAACTGTTCTCATGAATCCTAATATAGTAATAATAAAAATTTTGGCAAGTATCCATCAAAATATAAATGTTTCAGTTATCTAACTTTTATATAATTAATAATGTTCAATATCTACTTTTTATTTAATTTAATTATGTCCAGGTACGCGTTGCGTACCTGAACTTCCAAAAATTATGACCGAAGAAACGGTCATCCACACATTGGAGGAGGAATGTGAGTAAAAAATGTAGCTTCTGCTTTTATGGTGTTGCGTGAAATAGTTCACAAACAATGTGTCAGTAGCGGCATCTATGATGGTAATACTGGTAATCCGTACTCTCCCAAGCTTCTGTTTAGTTAAATTTGTACCTTGGCCGTCGCGCGTCGTTCTGAAAGATAAGAATGTGCCGTCTTCGTCGGTAACTGAATAATAAGTTAAAATAAACTAATTATTGATACGGACTTAATTAAATTTTTAAAAATAATCCTGGTATTTACTATAGCTAAATATATGTTCATTATATTATTAGTTTATATCCCTTTTCTGTATTAAACAATTTGGAAATGTATCAAAAAAATTAGTTTTGTTCTCATGCGGGTTGAACCAAGACTCACGAAGGGGTTACAATAGTTAATAATTTTTTAAAATAAATTATTTTTAAAATTTGTTAGAGGTTTTTACAAAGAATCCCTTGGAGATTGATCATGGAAAAGTACTCGACTGAACAACGAACGCAAATAGTCTAATGAATATCTTAGTTCTTAGCGTTCCAGTGCCCTGATTTTCTCGCGAATATTGTCCTTCAAATGCTGAAGTGTTTGAGGCTTGTTGAGATAAACTTTTTCCTTGAGGTAGCCCCAAATAAGGTAATCAGGATAAGCCTCCAAATCTGGGGACCCCTTAAACTAAATAAAAATCTGTAACTAATTTTAAAAATAATTTATTTTAAAAAAATTATTACATTTTGTAACCCTTTCGAGGCTTTTGTTTAAATGTTTAGTATGTCAAGCTACTATATTTATGAAAGCTGCATCAAATTAATTTTTCAAAATTTTATTCATATGAAATTTGAATAAAGTTTTTACGAAATTAACTTAACAGAACCGTTATAAAAATCTTTAATTTGAGATAGGTAGAAATAGACATATTCTAGAAAGAGGAAAATTTTAATTCGAAAACGAAAGATTTGATTTCTGGAAAAAGGAGACGGTTAGGAAGAAATTTAAAGAAAACGATTGCTTATGATAATTGTTTTTAACCGACGGACGGCTTTACGTCCCCTCCGAAGTAAGGAGGACGGTCAAGAAATTTTAGACCGTAGGTACTCGGAATCTAACCGGGGCGCTGAATGTTAAAATACGATTTTGGTCGCCGTTGTCCAGGATGGCATCGGAGGTTATTTCAGGAATAGCATGCCATAGGATAATTTGAAAAACATTGAAAAAATATATTGTAGAGAATTTTGTGTTCTTCAATTTGGTTTCATGGTAATTTTTCATAAAAGTTAACATAAGCGGGCTATAGGCAAAAATTAGCATTGGGGGCCTGAAACCCTAAATTTGTGGAGACGCCGAAATGGAATTTTAGAGGACTTTGCGGAGGTTTATTAAAACACTCTTATATATTACTAGTCTACCAAATCTCAGCTTGCCCGGATTTCTTGTAAGCGCAGACCAAGTTTTGGGCTTGGTTACCTGGACCTATCTACTCAATATGTAGATCTACTTCATAGATCTGTACATTTTGAGTCGACCGCGAGAGCTCAACGAGCGAGTACGTATGTGCCCAGCATTTGAGTTATCAATTGTGTTTTATGATAAGTGCTAATACATTTGCAAAGTAGGTTAACCTTTAAAATTGTAAATTAACAAATTGAACATTTAATTCGTCAACACGATCGAATATTTACCCCCTACCTTAGGGGGTAAATTAGTATAAAGAGAAAAAGAAATGAGTCTTAAGAAGCGCAAGGCTGATGATGCTATATCACCACCAATTGATTCGATTCAAAGAAAATATCAATGGTCTCCTACCTCGATATTAGAACAAAACAAATTTTATCTACCGGAAAATCTGGATCCAAGAACATTGAATTCACAAACAACTTCTCAACAGGCAACTGATGAAACACTCGAATCTTCGTCTCAACAAAACTCACAACTCCAAGAAAATAAAGAAAAAGGAATACCGCCTATCTTTTTATCTGGGCCAATAAACCACGTTCAGGTCATTACTGACATCAAGACAATCGCCAAAAATAAATTCGATACGTCCTATTCAAAAAACTTTCTTAAATTTAACACCTATGATATAAATGACTATAGGAAACTAACAAAATACTATAATACGCACAATATTAAATATCATACGTACCAAGAAAACGTTCCCATTTCATTAACACAATCTGATCTTGAAGAACTCAAAATCTATAACTTACCTATTTTAAAAATTACCCGCTTGCTATACAAAGATAAAATACCTATGCCAGTTTGCATCGTTGAACTAACAGATAACGAAGAAGCCAAAGATGTCTTTAAAATCGAAAAAATATGGGAAGCTAGAATAATCGTTGAACCCAGAAGAAAAAACAATTTTGTTCCACAAAATGACACAAAATGACGAGTTGGTCATACTAAGAACTACTGCACTCTTGAACCGAGATGCTTCAAGTGCAAAGGTGACCACCTTTACTCCCTATGTACCAAGGATATCCAAGAACCTCCAGCATGCGTCAATTGTGGAGAGGGACATCCCGCAAACTTTCGAGGATGTAAGTACTTTCAAGATAGAAAAAACACAACAAATAATAGGTCCTACGCTCAAGCAATTAGAAATGCTAATCTAGGTAATTCAAGCAACATCAATCCTAACAATCCCAACCAACGAAGTTCAACAATACATTCAAATATTACAAATATAAACGCTAGTCCCAACGGCGCTGTAAACTCACAACCAACGCCAATAATCCAACAACTTTTCAACTCGCTTCTTCAATTGCTAAGTCCTTATCTAGATTAAATAAAACAATTTCTTATAACCCAAATAATTCCTATGCTTTTCAATTGCCCATAATTATCCTCCAATATCTCAATTAAAAATCCTTAACTGGAACGCAAATGGTATCAATAATCACAGATCAATACTCACAGCATTTCTAGCCAGGCACAACATCGACGTAGCGTGCATTACTGAAACCCATCTTGTCTTAAACGAACCATTCAAAATATCTGGTTATCGAGTATACCGCAATGATAGAAATACAAACCATGCAGCAGGTGGGGTCTGCATACTTATCAAAGGCAAAATAAATCACCAGGAAATTCTACCAATTGAGTGTACCAGCCTCGAAACAGTAGCAATACGGCTAAAAACAAATCCAAATAGCTACTGAAAAATAATCAGCACCTACAAACAACCGAATAAACAACTACTAGAAAGCGACATGGAAAAATTATTCAACACCAACGAGCCAACTCTTGCCATAGGTGACCTAAATAGCAAGAATCAAACCTGGGGATGCAGAGCTTCTAACCCATCAGGCATCAAACTCAACGACATCTCATCAAGACTGGCACTACTAGTAATGGCACCAAATGATAATACATATTATCCCTATCGACAGGATCATCAACCTGATATCCTGGACATCATAGTTATGAAGAACTTTGACGAAACAATTACTCAGGAAGTCCTTTTAGAATTAGACTCTGATCACGCACCAGTAATAATAACATTTCAAACGACTACACATCAGTATTATGACGAACCCAGACTAATTAACGGAATTGTGGACTGGGAATTGTTCAAGAACTTATGTGACGATAATCTTAAGCTACCAAAAATAATTAAAACTGAAGCAAATATCGACGAAGCAGTGCAAATAATTACAGAATGTATTAGCAACAATGTAAAATCTGCCATTAAACAAAATTTCCCAAAGAAAAACCACAATGCGCATTTTAATATGCCACCTAAGTATATTCTTGAATTAATTAAACAAAAAAATTACACTAGACGTCTGTGGTTAAGAACAAGAGATCCAAATACCAAAACTCGACTAAACAATCTAACTCATCGAGTGAAAAGAGAATTAGATTAGTACAAAATAAATGCATATAATCTTTTATATACCTTAGCGAATTAGAGCCTGGCGAATCGGGAATATGGAAAGCCACTAGAAGAATCTTACGCCTACCCCAAGAACTTCCAATCCTACAAGAAGGAAACACAATCTATTATACAGATGAAGAAAAATGCAAACTCTTTGCCGATCATCTAGAAAAGACCTTTCAACCTCATAGGCTATGCACCCCTAGTCATCATTTGCATGTAACAAACTACATTGAAACTCATCTCCCAATGCCCGGATCAAACTTGAAACCAACCTCGCCAAATGAACTATCAGCCATAATCAAAACACTATCCATTAATAAAGCGCCGGGCCACGATTTAATACCAAACGTAGTTCTGAAAAACCTGAGCAGAAGAACATTATAGATCTTGTCTACTTTAATTAACACCTGTCTAAGGCTTGGCTACTTTCCAATGAAATGGAAACATAGTATTATTATGGTGTTTAAAAAGCCTGCAAAACCAAAAAAAGAATTATCAAGTTACAGGCCAATAAGTCTTTTGACTACTCTTTCAAAACTACTGGAAAAGATCATGCACATTCGACTGATAAAAATCTTGGATGAAAAGAATATAATTCCTCCGCATCAATTCGGATTTATGAAAAACCAGGAATCTCGGGAATGTGGAAGCAATAAAACAAATAAAGTTGTCTAGTCGACGTTTCGGAGGATATACTCACTCCATCTTCAGGACTATATTAAGAAAGCAAAGTTACAAAAATCCGTGTCAAGGGGCATAAAGTACTCACCAAAACAACAAAAGGTGTGAAACATGTTTTTGCTATGCGGGAAACAAAATAAAGCACGGAAGCCATGACAACATTCAACTGCGTACAATGTAAAAAACAAACAGCCCCCATGAAACACATGGGGAAACGTCAAAATAATATTAAAACAATTAAATATAACAGTAAATAACAGTAAAAATTGCAATTAAACTAACAAAACCAAGAGGTTATAACGATAATGTTCTGGTGAGTACTTTATGCCCCTTGACACGGAATTTTGTAACTTTGCTTTCTTAATATAGTCCTGAAGATGGAGTAAGTATATCCTCCGAAACGTCGACTAGACAACTTTATTTTGTTTTATTTCTTCGACATTCCCGAGATTCCTGGTTTTTCATAATACTGCTTTGGAGGAGAATTTTGATTTCTTAACTATTATGGGTTTCTTTAATGATATGGAGGCAGAATATGGTTCGGAGGTGGTGTCATGTCTCAATGCAGTTAAGACCAATAACAATAGACTGGCGAGGTCAATTAACAGACGGACCTTTCTACGGCTTCCGTCTAGTTTTTGCTTTTCGTTTATGGTCTGGCGGTTTTTGTTGATGATGGTTTCCATCGTCAATTTCTCTTGCGGTTGTGTTGGGTGCCTGTGCTCACTAGTTTAGTTTACTTTTATTTATTATGTTCGCGGGTTAGTTTTGAACTTATCAATTTAATGTGTGGAAACTTTTTGGATTGTTATATTGTCTGTTATTCTTATGTTTTGATTATTTTTATCGTTATAACCTCTTGGTTTTGTTAGTTTATTTGCAATTTTTACTGTTATTTACTGTTATATTTAATTGTTTTAATATTATTTTGACGTTTCCCCATGTGTTTCATGGGGGCTGTTTGTTTTTTACATTGTACGCAGTTGAATGTTGTCATGGCTTCCGTGCTTTATTTTGTTTCCCGCATAGCAAAAACATGTTTCACACCTTTTGTTGTTCTGGTGAGTACTTTATGCCCCTTGACACGGATTTTTGTAACTTTGCTTTCTTAATATAGTCCTGAAGATGGAGTGAGTATATCCTCCGAAACGTCGACTAGACAACTATATTTTGTTTTATTGCTTCCACATTCCCGAGATTCCTGGTTTTTCATAATACTGCTTTGGAGGAGAATTTTGATTTCTTAATTCGGATTTAGAAGAAACTTTTCTACAACACACCAGCTGTTACGAATCACCGAAGCAATTGAACAAGGATATGAAGATAAGAAGTTCACAACTGTGCTCTTCCTGGATGTTGCACAAGCCTTTGACAGCGTATGGCTGGAAGTTCTTAAATATAAAATTCTTCTCTTACCAATACCTGACTATCTGAAAGCAATTCTTTTGTCATTCCTTATCGATCGATCATTTCAAGTAAAAATTCGCTCTTCAAATCTGAGATAAAATTCATCAAAGCTGGTGTGCCCCAGGGCAGTGTATTGGGGCCAGACTTATACATCCTATACACTCATGATATTCCTTCATCAACAAGTGAAATTGGAATGTTTGCTGATGACACTTTTGTTCTGACAGCTAGCAAAAACATCGAAAACAGCATAGAACACCTTCAAGTAGCCACTAACTCTACAGTGTGACATTTATGTATTGATACAAATGATTTTGGCTATATTTTCAAGAGTTTTGAACAAATTTAACTTTTTTTTTGATGATACATTGGAATTATAAGTAGGATTAAGTATAACAAAAAATTATTCAATTACTTCGCCTTTTACCTTCACAACTAATTAGAGTCTCTCTTCAAAGCTATTACAAGCTGCACGCTACATATCAAGTGGTATTAATGCTCATATTTTGATATAACTTGCTTAAATTCTTCCAGATTTCGATATTTGTTATGCTTAAGTTATAGCATATATCCCCAAATGGAAAAATACAGAGGATTTAAGTCTGGTAAGCTTGGTGGCCATTCATTCTTAGCTATAAAATCAGTCAAATTATCTTGACACCAAGCTTACACTATACCAGCGGTATGCAATGGGGCTCCGTCTTCTGGAAGTAATAATATTCATCACCATACATTTTTTGAACTGCTGGTAACATATGCTTTTGTAAAACGTCTTCTAAATAATACCTTGTATTCACTTTAACCCTTTTTTTCTATAAATACCAGTGGCAGAGTCTTCTTTTGCATATAGCACCCCAAACCATTTCCGATGATGCATTTTGAAAACGTGAAACATATTTTTTTGTTTTTAGGAACATATTTAAGCGAAACAATGCCGATCCTATCGTTCTGAGAATTGTAGGTCGCTTGTAAAATAAATAATTTCTCATCTGAGAATATTATTTCGTCACCACCGTGCCATGATAGCAACATCTTACTTCTTTCGGACCTTTTCACTGCAGTAGCATCTGTAAGCCTTTTTTTTTTCTTGTAAGGCTTTAGTGTAAGGTCTCCACGAAGTATTTTTCAAAGACATTCGCGGTTTATTTGAAGATTTTGAGCCATTTTCCTTGCCGCGCGGTCACAATTCCGTCTGATACATTCACGTACAATCTTAATTGCTTATGGTGTCCTGACTGATTTTTTCCTCCGTTTTTTTTCGGTTTTCATTAGGGCTTGTGTCCATAAGTCTTTTTGTAGTACGATAAACATAAATTCGAGTCACTTTTAAATGCATTACTTGCAGAAAAATATCACCTCTAGTTACACCTGATTTAAATTTATTAACAATAATGTCGCGTAGACTTGTCATGTTTGATTGAAGCAACTATAACAAACTATATGGGAATATTTTGTTTTATATAATGTCAAAACATCCTAACGGGCTACTGCGATTAAAAAAATTTTTCATTTTTGTTCTGCAAAATAAAGTTTTAACAGTTGCAAAAGTTGTATCAATACATACGGGTCACAGAGTATATTAAAGTGGTTCAACAAGTGGAATCTAAAAATTAACTACTCAAAATGTGTAGCTAAAATATTCACATTAAGAAAAATTATGGAACCCACAAAATTGTCCTTAAATGGTGAACTTATTCCTTGGAACCCGGTGGATAGCTCTGTTAAATATCTAGGAGTGCAATTAGATTCAAAACTTAATTGGAGTATTCACATCCAGAAAAAACTAGTAGAGGGCTATGTGAAACTAAAACTCTTATATCCACTTATTAATAGAAAATCATCTATGAAGCATGAATGTTGTATTCTTCTCTACAAATCATTAATTAGATCATCACTAATGTATGCTTGCTCAATTTGGGGCAACGCAAGCAATACCAAAATAAACAAATTACAAATACTCCAAAATAAAATTCTCAGGATAGCGGTAAATGCTCCATGGTTCGTAAGAAATTCATCTTTGCATTATGAACTCAACTGCCCAACAATCAATGAATTTATCAAAAAAACAACTACGAATTTCCGTGCTAATTCACACACATGCTCAAGCGTACATCACTACTCATTGGGCGAGAAGGGAATACATCAGAGGCTTAAAAGACGTCTACCCCAAGACAAATATCTGTAAACAATAATATTGTATCGAGGTACATGACCTCACTAGGCTATTCTTAAAGTTATTATATTAATTTATTATCACTACTATGCATAACAATGTAATTTTGTTAAACTGGTGAATACTATAATAAAAAAAAAAAAAAAGATCTGTACATTTATCTACTCAAGCACAATTTATGTAAAAACGGTTTTTTTATTACTCATCGCCATTTCCTCCAAAGAATAAAAGAACGCAATAAAACCAACGCAAATCGAAACACTTAAATACTCTTTTCAAGTAGAATGATCACAGTGAATCCGTTGAAAATCTTCTCACAGATATTTGAGGTATCGAAGTTTGCCATCATGGGGCTAAATCAAAATTTTGGTATTGCACTCTTTTCCACTCGACGACTTTTTGTTGCACGTTTCGAATCTGTGAAGTAAGAGAAACATTTTTGGATAGGCTGTTACCTTTTACCTCAACGTGCCCACGGAAGTGAAAATCGAAGAGAGTTTGAATTCTCCTGTAACTAAAACATTTTTATGGCTAACTAGCAAACTACCAATCTAAGAATAAGAGAATTTGGGAGTATATTTATAATGAAGCAAGTGTAAATTGTTATTGCTTTTGTGGTTCGGAACCCACATAAAATCAGTAAGTGCCGGAGGTGACAATCGTGGCGAAAAGCCGTGCACTTACATGGCCGGTGCGGTGCGCTGTGATGAATTCCTATTAGTATTCCTAGATACCCAATAAACATTTTAGCCTGCGAATAGCCTGACAATAGCCTGACAGTGACAACTCGGGCAGGTACCTATCCCTGCGGCAGGCTCATATCGACCCTGACACCGGTACGAAATAGCTAAAGTGGCGCAAAAATTAGCCTGCGTCATACTTGATCGCCGGCAAAAAATAGCCTGCATTAGCTAACCGCAGGCTGAGAATTGTGACTAACCGCAGGCTTGCGGTTAGCTAACCGCAAGCTATTTTTTTGCCGGCGATCAAGTATGATACAGGCTATTTCTTGCGCCACTTATAGCTATTTCGTACCTGTGTCCGGGTGGATATGAGTCTGCCGCAGGCTGAGAATTGTGACTAACCGCAGGCTTACGGTTAGCTAACCGCAAGCTATTTTTTTGTTCATTCATTTGAACAAAATTCAATTGAATTTCGTTTAATGAATTTTTAAATTTATTAATCAATTTTGAAAATCAAAATAAAAAAATTAATTTTTTTGAATTATCCATTTATTTTTTATTTCTTTCAGGTGTTTTCTTTTCTAATTATTTACAACTTTTCTAATTGTTTTATTGACTTCCATACACATAATTTTTTATTTTACCCATTTCTCATATTTGTAGAACTTGTTGGTGGTGATTACTCTTCATGATTCGTCTTTACTTTGTTTCTTGGAGTCTGCAATTAAATTTTGAAAATTTGAAATAAAATCTTACCTTGTGCCAGGATCGAACCAGTGACCTTTCCCTTCATTGTCCGTAAGCGTTAACCTCTCTGCCACAGAGGTTGTTATTTTAGTTGTGAAATTGCTTTATGACTACAAAAATTTAATTTATAAGAAAAAAGAGGACTAAACGGATTTAATTTCCTAATTACATTTGCGGCGGATTATCAGATAATTGTAATACCAAACAAAAATGAAATTTATATATAAAAGATTTCGACAGTTAGTCAACTTGAATAAATATATATACTGGTATTAAAAAATTCAAATGGTTGTTCATAAAAAATTTGTAGTTTTATATATTTTTTCACTATTACACCTACTTATTATTTGTCACAATTATTAATTAATTTGAATAATAATTAATTTATTTAAATACTTTTAAACACAAATAAGCATATAATTATTAGTTTTCTTTTCTACAGTATTTTTGTTTTCGACATACCACGTGGTTGTTCATAAAAATTTGTATTTTTATATCTTATTTCACTATTACACCTTCTTATTATTTTTCATAATTAATTAATTTTAATTTTAACAATAATTAATTTAATTTAAATACTTTTAATCACAAATAAGCGTAATATATATTTATAATAACATGTAACCAATGAGTAACAAGCGTTATGTTAACGGTGAAATTTTTCTTAATTCTGATTGGTTAAAACTGTTAAAAATCGGAATTAAAATTCATTGCTATTTAATTATTTATTTTTGTAATATATACTTTAATGTTAAATATTTTTCACATTTCAATATTAATGAAACATCACATTATATATTTTATTATGTACTTATTAAACCTGTCTTAGTATTAACTTAAGTATATACCTATAGAGGCCTCTGTTAATTAGCTAAAAGAAAACATAAAATATTTAAAATACACGTTTCCATTCGCTAGTTAACTCAAGGGCTCTTTAAATACGTTGATAATATCGGGCGTAAGAGATTAAAAACTACCCCCCCCCCCAAATTATAAATATGACCGCTCCTTCTGACTCCAATAATATCTCATATAATAATTATTGTAATATAAAATGCGTATAATAATTCGTATAATCAATGAGAAACAAGAGTTTATTTGCTAGCGGTGAAATTTTTCTTCGTTCTGATTGGTTAAAACTATTTACCACGTGGGTGTCTATAAAAAATTTGTATTTTTATATCTTATTTCACTATTACACCTTCTTATTATTTTTCATAATTAATTAATTTTAATTTTAACAATAATTAATTTAATTTAAATACTTTTAATCACAAATAAGCGTAATATATATTTATAATAACATGTAACCAATGAGTAACAAGCGTTATGTTAACGGTGAAATTTTTCTTAATTCTGATTGGTTAAAACTGTTAAAAATCGGAATTAAAATTCATTGCTATTTAATTATTTATTTTTGTAATATATACTTTAATGTTAAATATTTTTCACATTTCAATATTAATGAAACATCACATTATATATTTTATTATGTACTTATTAAACCTGTCATAGTATTACCTTAAGTATATATAGAGGCCTCTGTTAATTAGCTAAAAGAAAACATAAAATATTTAAAATACACGTTTCCATTCGCTAGTTAACTCAAGGGCTCTTTAAATACGTTGATAATATCGGGCGTAAGAGATTAAAAACTACCCCCCCCCCAAATTATAAATATGACCGCTCCTTCTGACTCCAATAATATCTCATATAATAATTATTGTAATATAAAATGCGTATAATAATTCGTATAATCAATGAGAAACAAGAGTTTATTTGCTAGCGGTGAAATTTTTCTTCGTTCTGATTGGTTAAAACTATTTACCACGTGGGTGTCTATAAAAAATTTGTATTTTTATATCTTATTTCACTATTACACCTTCTTATTATTTTTCATAATTAATTAATTTTAATTTTAACAATAATTAATTTAATTTAAATACTTTTAATCACAAATAAGCGTAATATATATTTATAATAACATGTAACCAATGAGTAACAAGCGTTATGTTAACGGTGAAATTTTTCTTAATTCTGATTGGTTAAAACTGTTAAAAATCGGAATTAAAATTCATTGCTATTTAATTATTTATTTTTGTAATATATACTTTAATGTTAAATATTTTTCACATTTCAATATTAATGAAACATCACATTATATATTTTATTATGTACTTATTAAACCTGTCATAGTATTACCTTAAGTATATATAGAGGCCTCTGTTAATTAGCTAAAAGAAAACATAAAATATTTAAAATACACGTTTCCATTCGCTAGTTAACTCATTTAATTGTTATGTTATTGTTTATTATATTATTATGTATCCCATTGCATAAATATACTCTCTCTCTAGGTGGTTAACCTAGGGAGGAAACAGGAAAAAAAAAACTCAAGGGCTCTTTAAATACGTTGATAATATCGGGCGTAAGAGATTAAAAACTACCCCCCCCCCCCAAATTATAAATATGGCCGCTCCTTCTGACTCCAATAATATCTCATATAATAATTATTGTCATATAAAATGCGTATAATAATTCGTATAATCAATGAGAAACAAGAGTTTATTTGCTAGCGGTGAAATTTTTCTTCGTTCTGATTGGTTAAAACTATTTACCACGTGGGTGTCTATAAAAAATTTGTATTTTTATATCTTATTTCACTATTACACCTTCTTATTATTTTTCATAATTAATTAATTTTAATTTTAACAATAATTAATTTAATTTAAATACTTTTAATCACAAATAAGCGTAATATATATTTATAATAACATGTAACCAATGAGTAACAAGCGTTATGTTAATATAAATAAGCTAACGGCAGAGGCCGACGCAGGTTAAATTATTAGCTAATAGCAGGCACAAATAAATAACCTAACGGCAGAGCTGACGCAGGCTTCATTATTAGCCAATAGCAGGCACAGATAAATAAGCTAACGGCAGGGCCTGACGCAGGCTAAATTATTAGCTAATCGCAGGCACAGATAAATAACCTAACCGCAGGGCCTGACGCAGGCTAAATTATTAGCTAATCGCAGGCACAGATAAATAACCAAACCGCAGGGCCTGACGCAGGCTAAATTATTAGCTAATCGCAGGCACAGATAAATAAGCAAACCGCAGGGCCTGACGCAGGCTAAATTATTAGCTAATCGCAGGCACAGATAAATAACCAAACCGCAGGGCCTGACGCAGGCTAAATTATTAGCTAATCGCAGGCACAGATAAATAACCTAACCGCAGGGCCTGACGCAGGCTAAATTATTAGCTAATCGCAGGCACAGAAAAATAACCTAACCGCAGGCCTGACGCAGGCTAAATTATCAACGAATTGCAGGAACAGATAAATTTATCTAAACGGCAGGCCTGACGCAGGCCTGCGTCAGGTACAGGCTATTTACAGGCTATTTGCAGACTAAAAATGTTTATTGGGTAGAGAGGTGCGCTACCGGGTGGCTTGGTTCGGATTCCACGTTAAAAAATAGGTCCTGCACGGTAGTAAGGTATGCCCGCTAGCGTGTGGTACGGTCCCAACAAACATTTTAGCTGTTAATCGGCTGTTAAATGGCTATTTAGTAGCTAACAATAGTTATCAGCTAGTTAACAACCGATTTATAGCTAAAATGTTTGTCGGGGTGCGCTGTACTGGATAAGTTAGGACAACCCAGCACTAGTGGTTGAAATCCCACTATAGTAGATACTATAGCCCCCCTCCCTGTAGATAACAACTCCCAAGAGGTAACTGATGCGACAGGCGATAACGCGAAATTTGAAAAAAGGGTGAATAAATCCCCCCTACCTCAAACTGCCACGACGTAGATGGGACGAATGCGATGAATGAGTTGTGGGGCTAAGCCCCGGTACTCTGCAATGGTTAAAAGGACTCAATGTTATTGTTTATCAGCTTTTTAAAAATTTTACTTGTAACTTGACTTGTCAATAACAAGGAAAACAAATCATAAAGATGAACCATAAACTATACATAGTACAGGAAGTAAACACTTCAAAAACTATTTGGAAATTAGTCATCAATTGAGCTGATCACCAATCGTACTACGCGCTAATTGAGTAGAAGATCAATCGAATTGCGCACTAAACAAATTAAACCCGAGCAACTCCGGGTACGCCATCTAGTGATAATATCTTTGCTTTTTGATCTGTGTGATTAAAAATGATGTTAATAAATCGCAAAAATTATAGTTAAACCTAATTTTCTTATTAAGAATGTTTCGTAAATAGCCTTCCAACTGTTATAGATTTGTATATAATGAGAATGCAACAAATAAGTAAAATATTGCCAATGTAAAAGAATAATGAAAAGATAATACGAAAAAGAAAATTGAAAGGTATAATATCAGAACGGCAAACGTATAAACTTAGCATATAAACCACAAAAACCCCTAAGAGGATAATTTCAAATAAACCATATAAGCAGTAGTAAGAGACGAATTTGGGGTATTAAAAATTTATATTACCACCAGCTAAATAACAAATTTGTGGAACGATTCAGTCAGGGCATGAATAAAAGTAAAACACCAACTTTTACCGAAACTAAATAAAAAAAACAAGCGCATAATAAATCAAACAAACACAACCCATCAGCAAAACAATCACACATCGTTTAATGCAACATTTGCTCAACCGTGTAATAACTTAAAAGAGCTCTTTTCAAAGACTGAAAATTTTTTCAATCGCATGATTATTATCTCGATAGAAATATTGTTGAACGCCGATTACCAGTTTGCATATAATATATTTTTATTTCTTCATCTTCAGCCGTTCTCTGTCCACTCCTGAACGTAGGCCTCTCCTTTTCCTTCCACTTTCTTCTATCCTGCGCCAGCTGTTGCCAACCCGCACCCGCTGTCTCTTTAATGTCGTCTTTCCATCTTCTCTGCGGTCTTCCCACACTTCTTTTTTGCTCCCTTGGCTGGAACTGCGTGATCTTCAATGTCCACCGATCCGTCTCCTGTCGTGCCACATGTCCAGCACAGCGCCACTTTAGCTCCGCCACTCGTCGAATCGCGTCTGTTACCCCAGTTATTGTCCTAATCTTATCGTTTTTTATTCTATCTTTCAAAGAGATACCGAGCATTGCTCTCTTCATCGACCTCTGGGTCACTCTGAGGCGATTTGCAGTCTTTTTGGTTATAGACATTGTCTGCAGAGCATACGTGGCTACCGGTAGGACACACATGTCATACTCCTTGCGCTTTAGATTATTTGCTATGTTTGGATTTTTTAAAATGTGTCGTAATTTTCCAAAAGTTGTCCAAGTTAACCCAATTCTTTGCGTTATTTCCGCAGTTTGGTTGTCGTTGCGAAGTTTAATTGGGTGACTCTGATAGCTGCATCTGGGCTCATAATCGTGGTTTTATTTTTATTAAATTTTAATCTTATTTCTTTGGGCGCTTGGTTAAGTTGGCGGAGAATCTTTTCAAGCTCCCCTAGATCATCAGATACCAGGACAATATCATCAGCAAATCTTAGATGGCTCAAATATGACCCATTAATTTTTATGACTTTTTTCTGCCATGGTAATTTTATAAAAACATCTCCCAGAGCTTAAGGGAACAATTTTGGAGATATCGTGCCTCCCTGTCGGACTCCCCTTTTCAAGAGTATCTTCTCGGGTTTTTCTATATTCATCTAGTTTAATAGTTAGTGATGCGTCCCTAAAGATGTTTTTTTATAATATTTGAGTATTTGGAGTCAATTCTGGCTCGATCCATCGATCTTAGTGGAGCCCACGTCTCAATGGAGTCAAATGCTTTGTGGGAGTTGCGAACGCCAGGTGGATTGGTATGTTGTATTCGTTAGCGTTTTCTACAAGTGAGCGCACTATTTGGATATGGTCTGCTGTACTAATTTTTTTTCTAAATCTCGCTTGTTCCGCGGTATTGATGGAAGTCAAATTTCCTTTCCAAGCGGTTGGCTATGATTTTTGTAAGGAGTTTGTATATTTGTGACAACAAACTAATGGTGCGGTAGTTCTACATATCTGTTGCATCTCCCTTTTTAAAAATCGGTTTCACCTCCGCATTGCACCATTTTGTCGGGATCTGTCCCTCTTCTAGACATTTATTTAGTAGTATATGGATTGCTTCCACCAAAGTTTCTCCTCCTATTTTCAACATCTCTGCCGTAATTCTATCTTCTCCATGGCATTTTCTATTTTTCAATTGCTTCAGGGTATCCAATATTTCTTCGTGTGTTATTGGTGGAATTTCTTCAGATCCCACATTTAAGATGATGTCTCGCTTTTGCTTCGGTTTGGATGTAATCGATGTGTATAATTTTCTGTAAGTCTTCCAGGGTTTTAAGAATTTCTGTCTTGTCCAATGCAATCCTCCCCTGTGAGTTTTTAACTTTTATTATCTGCATTTTGCCGGTCCTATAAATTTTCAATGCTAAATTTCAAACGATTTTAAAATTATGTTGAAACCTTTAGAAGGCGACCTTTTATCAAGATTATCTTCAGCTGGAGATAATTTACTAGGAGACACAAGTTCAGTGGAAAATTTGGAAACCACAAAACAAACTGCCGCTGAAATAGAACAAAAAGTAATAGAAGCGAAAACTACTTCTACTCAAATTGATCAGGCCAGCAGTCGCAAGAGCCAGTATGTTATATTTTATCTTAAATGAATAAATTAAACACAATAAATCCTATTTATTAGTTTTCATTCAAAGTAAGCACTTTGTCTCCCAATTCTTTTGACTTTCTTTATTTGCTATTATACTTTTAGGCTTTTAGTGTTGTATTGCAAAAATCAATTGCCAAAGCAGAACCATCGGATAATGTTGCATATCGAGTTAATAATTTAATAGATAGCATTTCTTTCTCCGTTCTCCAATATACCTCGAGCGGTTTATTTGAATGTGATAAATTAATTTCTGCTTCTCCAATGACAAAATTTCAGGTTTGCTTTTAACTTGCAAATTTAAACTATAATGCAATCAAGAATGTGTTATAAATAGATACTTTTAATGAATGAAGAAATACCATCAGCAGATTTAGATTTCACGTGACGAGCTCGGTAGAATTTTTATCAAACACAGGTTGGGGTGGAATTTGCAGTTTGCCAACCAAAGATGAGTTTAGAAATTTAGACAGAGATATAGAAGTATCCCCTAAATGTTGGAAGAAATTTGTGGAATGTGATTGCCCAGAACGTGAGAAATTTTCCCAAGAATGGAAAAATAAAACCGCCCTTCAATGATTGTGCATGATGAGAGCTTGAAGACCTGACAGAATGAATATAAATAATTGTATCGTAAATAACACTGGATTATTGATTTTATTGAAAGAACATGAATGTGCCCTTTGTTTCAACAACTAATGTTTTGATTGTTTTGTAAGCATAACGTGATATTATACAATATTGCCCTGTATTTGCTGCGGTGCCGCATGCTCATGGATCAATGTCCTAGAGCCTGTCCTAGATCATGTTTTAAAGTTTAAGCCAATCTTAACCGGATCAGCAACATAATTTCAGCGGGATGGACGTTTCGGCGCAGCCGGTTCGGCGCGACCGTTTCGCCGCAGCCGGTTCAGCGTGGGCCGGTTCGGCGCAAGCGGGTTCGGTGCGAGCCGGTTCGGCGCGGGGCGCTTCGGCGCAATGCCGGTTCGGCGCGAGCCTTATTTTATTTGTAGCATTTATATTCTATATTGAATATTGCCATCCCAATCTTTCGTGATTTACAAATCCGTTTGAAGGGGAGGATTACATTTTTACAAACATCTCTTCCATTTTCTTACGGGACCTCGCCATTATTTTCCTCCTTACGCCTTTTGCGCGTTTCAATTTCTATTCGTATATAGCACAAGCACCCGGCTCAACGCCTCGGAGTTAAAAGATTAACTTGAATTTTCATCAGGCAGACATTAGGAACCACCACGTTATCAATAGCAAATTTTTTATTAAGCCGTCCGGGTTGGCGTGCCGGCCCCTAATCTGATAATCCTAAAATTTTCTTGGATTGGTATTTCTGATAAAAAATTTACCTATATAAATGATTTTGCCAGTATGACACTTTGTCAGTATCAAAATTTTTATAAAACTGTAGTGACTCAAAATATCATTTTGATCTCTTCGCTAATCCAAAAATGTTAAATATTGTAAGTAAACGCCAGAAGGAAAAGTTCTCGAATAATGGATTCAAAAAAATCTTTGATCGTATGAGCGCTTCCGGATCGAAAATATTTTGGCGATGTGAAAGGAAAAACTCTTGCAAAGGTCGAATTCACACTGAAAATGGTATTGTAGTCAAAATGGTTAATGATCATTCTCATGACAGTTCGGCAGCTAAAGTTGAGGTTGATGTAGCTGTATCTGCAATGAAGCGAAGAAGATGTTCCAGAAAGAACTTCGCAAATTATTGATGCTTGCCTTGGCGAATTATCCGAAGGCGCTTTAGCCGCTATGCCAAACCACGCTGCATTACGAAAAGTAATCCGAAGGACAAGAAATGTTGTGCAAGCTGTTCCCCCCGCGCCTGAAAATGTACAAGATTTAATAATTCCTGAAAAATATAAAATTTACGATCTCCAGCCCGGTATTCAAGAAAACTTTTTACTGGCTGATAGTGGTCAAGTTGCCGGAAGAATTCTTATTTTTGGTCGTGAACGAAACCTTCGCATTTTGAGCGAATGTGACCATTGGTTTATAGATGGGACCTTTAAAATTATGCCACCGTTATTTTCGCAGGTGTATGTAATCCTGGCGGAGAAATATGGAGGAGTTCATCCATTGTTATACGCGCTTCTTCCTAACAAACAAGCTGCAACATACACAACAATGCTAGATATTGCGATGTAAACTACTTTGCCACATTGGCAGATTGAAGGCATGAACAAGCGTTGCACATAACGTAAATAAAAATTGAATAGAATAAAAGTAATGGCAATGCTAAATAACGGATGGATCGTTAGAATAATAATTGAAAATGTATGTAATTAATTTGTGTTATTGTTTAGTTGTAATTAGTTAGAAAATTTTGTAAAACTAGGTTAGTTAATATTAGTAGTGTTACGCATAAAAAATAAATAAAAAAAGGTTTCTGAATACACTTGGTGACGGCTTGGTGAAAAATTTGAAAAACAATTAACGATTCCAATGTAAACTTTTAAAGTTGAAAGACAATTATTGTTCACTTCCAAATAAACGATAAAGGTGCATCGTAATTACCAATTAACATTTATTCATCACAGTGCATCGAAATACTTCAAATCAAAATTCATTGAGTGCTAGTAACCAAATTAACATTTTCCTAAAAAAAAATAAACATTATTTCAAAATGAAATTTAAAAGAGGGAAACTGCATAACAACTCACCCACGAATAACAAACAAGGAACAGAAAATACAATGTGCCTGGAAAACACAACAAAAATCGGACTTCCTTGGTAACCAGGATTATTTATGTTAGATACAGTAGATTGATTATAAAAACCGCACGTGAAATGTGTGAGTAAGAAAGATAATTTAAATTTGTGAAAATAAAATGATCAGTAAAGTGAATCAAGGTCAAGAAATGTTAAAACAAATTAATTAGAACAATTTGTGATAAAAAATTGTGAAAAACACTTACCAAAGGGTAAAGTTGTGTGATGGTAATAAATTTGATGAAACATAGAATTTTGGATATCATTGGATGGAGATTGGTGTCAATGTTCATGATAAATATTGGATTGAGGTTTAAGTTGTGTAGGCAGATGGTTATGTACATGCAGCAAAGAAATTACTATGGAACAGCAAGATTGGTAAAAACTAGTATATATTTGTGCGGGAGTATTTAAAACGACAATTTATTCAGAAATTCTTTATTTATTTATAAAAACATTTATTGCGGTTTGTATAATTAGTAAGAAATTTGTTAAATTTGTAATTAATAATATTTTAAAAGCATGTGTTCAATTTGTATTATGTCTCTATGACAACCATAAAAATATTTTATAATTTGAAATTAAACAAGCATTGCCATAATAAAAAGTTTACTTTATTTTGCAAATCAAGTTTATCAGAGGGTAAAAAAATTCGAAATCTTGTTCATGTTGGAGATTTGTAAATGCGTTCAAGGAAAGTTTACAACCGTCAAATAAAATTTTACATTAACCTTGGGCTAGCTGGAGCGAAGTAATAAGTTAACGATTCCACGTAAGTTATCATTGTGGGAGGAGTAATTAAAGGTAAGGGCATTTTCAAAGTAAGAGATTATTAAATAAATAAAGGGCACAGATACATAGCAATATGTTGAAAAGTTTGGAACCAAATTTGAATCCAGTACACATTTCATGTAATTTTGAATTGGCTGCGATTTCTGCGTATAGAAACGCATTTCCTACAGCGGAAATGCAGGGATGCTTTTTCATTTGACTAAAAATATGAAAAAACAACTCACAAATTTCAATGTAATTGGGAACTACAATACAGATCCTAATTTTGCTTTGTGTGCTAGAATGGTGGCGTCTCTTGCATTTGTACCAACTGCAGATTTAGATCATGCAATAGACAGGTTAGCTGGAGTGTTGCCTATCGAACTACAACCACTGTTGCAATGGTTTGAAGATTTTAATGTTGGCCGAATGAATCGTCGAGGAAATGGTAGAAGGTCTGCAGTTTTCAGCCCAGAATTGTGGTCTTTATATAATCGCGTTTTGAACGACATGGATAGAACAAACAACCATGCTGAGGCGGCCCATCGACGCCTCCAATTGGAAATGGGAATGGATCATCCAATTTTGTGGAAATTTATAGACGGATTGAAAAAAATTCAGAAAGGTCGTGATATGTTTTATGAACACCTACTAGCAGGTCACGAGCCACCAAAAAAATTAAATAAATATCGTGATGCTGATAAACGTATCAAAACCATTGTGAGTGATTATGCGAATCGGGATATAATCGACTATCTGCGAGGATTGTCTTATAATTACGAGATGAGTGCATAGGAAAACAATCATTGAAGCATTACAACTATAACAACCTCTTCTTTTGTACATTAATAAATTTATTATCCACATTATTTATCTATCAATATTATATAGAAAAAATTTTTTTGATTAGTTAAATAAACAATTAATTAACCATGATCAGATAGAAGTCAAATAATAAAAAAAACAAACTACTTCCATAACGATTCTTTTCTTGCGCCGAACCGGCATCGCGCCGAACCGGCCCGCACCGAACCGGCTGCGGAGAAACTGTCGCGCCGAACCGGCTGCTCCGAAACGCCCTAGACCGCTCTTGAAGTAATTCTGATAAGCTAATATTTGAAATTATTTAAATTACTAATTTTTAAAATATCAATTAAGAAATAAATAAACGAATATGTACTAATGTAGATTAATAGTTTATCTCTAAAATAATTAGGGTAGTAAATCGTCACCTTACAGCGAAAATTCACTAACTTACAAATCAGCTTTATGGATATATGCTCACTCAAACGTTCAATCATGTTTTATAAATCAGGATTATATTAATTTTGGTCATTTTTGATTCAAGGTTAAACTTCATTATATTATGTAATAAAATACAATTATTTAAACTTTTTTTAATGTTGTAAACATTGTATTCGTATGTATCAGCACAAGGGTTCGGAAAATACTCAAAGATTCAGCGAGTACAGGTTTTAGCAAGGAGATTTCACGAGCGTAGCGCAGCGGAGTGAACCCGCGTTGCTGTTTGGATGATAATTCCGTGAAGAAACGCCACAACTGAAAAGCACAACATCACATACGAAAATCGACATTTCAAACGCCATTTTTAATGTCGAAAATGGTGGAACAAAAATCGACATAATATATTAAAAACGAATTTTTATCTGAAATAAAAATTCGCCGTCGGAAAGATTCGAACCTCGGATGTTCACATTGCTAATCATGTACTATCACAATTACGCCACTGAGGTGCCTTACAAGGTAATGCTTTAAATTGTCAAATCTGCTACATAATAACCATAGAAACACTACTTTATTTATATTTAACCTCCAAATTGTAATGCGTGCAATAGTCATTAGAATTTGGAGGTTAAATATAAATAAAGTAGTGTTTCTATGGTTATTATGTAGCAGATTGGACAATTTAAAGCATTACCTTGTAACATAAAATTTACGCGACACAAGTGCCCTATTTTACTGCTTGCTCTTTGGGTTAATTCGGAGGCTGGGTCGTGGGTCGAACTCAGAAAACGTGTTTTTGATATTTATAATGGCGCCAGCTAATTTCCAAAACCGTTTTCTATAGGATCTCCTTTCATTCAAGTGTAGTAGTCGAAAACGACTGTAAAAAAACCAAACCAGCAAAAGTAATTTACTGAATGAAAGAGTAAGAATTTTGATTATTCGTGTATTTACAAAAAAATTAAATGCTCGCCATGTGGAAGAAAATATCGACATGTACATAAAATACTTAGACACCTGTCTAATCTAATGACTTAACCGAAAACTTCATATGCATATAAAATCTTCGTTCACATATTATAATATAAATAATTGGCGATATTATTCCACACGGTATAAAAGTTTTTACATGAATACCAAAGTTGACTTAAAATGAATATTTGTGCTAACCAATTAATTAAACCTGATATTTGATTACACTTGTTATCAGACAGGGAACCATAATCTTCGTTTACATAAAACATAAATTTTATCTGACCTTATCTATTACTGCAGTTTTTGTTCACCAGTCTTTGAATTGAATGAATGATAATCCAGTTGTTGGATGATTGGGAACTTGATAAAATACAGCTACCCTGGGGTTGAATGAATGGATGGTGTTGATAAATGATAAAAGACAATACAACTGATGAGAAATCCAGTTGTTCTTTACACGTTCAGCTTAAATTTGGAATCCTTAGATTCTTTGAGTTCCTACTTGCAATTCAAACGAATTGGTATTTGCAAAAATTGGTCCCTTAGAATAGCAATCGGGATGGCTGTTCAGAACGAACTTTTAAAACGGAATTTTTGGACTAAATTTTAGAACCTACATCGGAAAATAAAAAAGATAACTTCTAGCTAATCAATGAATTAGTTATTACATACCAGATGGTCGGTTCTAAGTGTGATTAATTCAGAATTCAGCTGATCATTGACTTTCGACGTGTGAATTCTAACGAATAAATGTAGGAACTGACCTACAATTAACATTTTCGGGAGTCTACCGCGCATCCCCTCTCAAAATTTACACTAAATTGTTCAAAACAATAATTTTTGGAATCGCAAAATCTGAACTTCGGATCATATACAGGGTGCGTAAAAAAAAACGCTACAACCTTCTAAGTCACCTCAGTGGCGTAATTGTGATAGTACCTACATGATTAGCAATGTGAACATCCTCGGTTCGAATCTTCCCGACAGCGAATTTTTATTTTATATAAAAATGTATCACATGATATAAAGAACGTACACAATTATCAAAACAATTTAAAATATTCAAAATATTTAAATTGACCTATGGTTATTTGAATATTTTCGTAGGATTTCAATATAACTGGATATTTCACCTAGGGCTCTCACTATTTGGGTATTATTCGACGGTGCACGAATTGTATCCGTATATCTACAATGTAATATAACGCACGATGATTGGTCGAAACGACCATCATGTGACCCTGAATGCAATTATCATTTAAATAACTGCAGTTGATGATTTTTGGCAATAAAGACTAGTGGTACATTTTTATTTCAAAATATTAATTTATTTTACACATTATTTTGTTAATTAACAATATTTTAGAACAATAGAGACATAATTGTGAAATAGAATAATAAATATTTTTCTCTGTGTCACTATTAGGTTCACTATCTTCACAATTTGAAGAAACTAATAATTTTTGAAACTGATAATTTAGCATCTAAATAACTCCTTTGTGTTGTTTTCCTACAATAATGAGACGCCATGGTGGGAAACATCTTGATATGCTTTTTTACAATATCCACATCTTCAGATTTAGTTTTTTTTTTAATAAATTAACGATGAGAATTTTTTATTTTAATTTTGGACCTTTATTACTACCATTTTTAATTCAATTAATTGTCATTAATTCATAATGGGTACAGCAGTGTCCTTAACAAAAGAAGCAATCACTAAAATTAAGATTTCGGTTCCAGTTGGTGACTTTTAGCATTAAGATTATTTTAAGATATTTATGTTAGTGAGTTTTACAACTACATATTGTCGTGATATTTTTTGAGGTCCGAATTGACCGAGAACTTTACTGCAAACTATAGATTGAAGAGATAAAGAATTCACACTATTTTACAATATTACAAGCATATAAAGATCTCTAAAGATTGGAATACTAGATACAAAACTGTTAAATACATTCATTAATGAGATGTACACATCAGAATCTCACCAAAAGATATTTTAGATCAGAAATAATAAATTCTACTGAAAATTGTTATCAGTAAAACATAACCTGTATTTTTGTACTCTTTGAATTGAAATTACTTTGTGAATAACATGTTATATGAAATTCTGGTTACACAAAAATGTATCTAATAATTCACTCTATGTGAAAATTGTAATTTGATCTTGTAAATCAACAAAAAGGTAAATAGAGTTCATAATCCTGTGAAACGTGATAAAGAATTTTAGTGATAACAAAGTACTCAAATCCGCTCCGAATTATGCCTACATAAACTGCTCCTGTATTGGAAAACGTCTGCAAATTAATGGAAAATTCATCTATCAAAATATGGAATAGACCCTGAAAATTAGAAAAGATTTGGTTAACATAAAAATTTGCGATGTAACAATTTGACTTGCCTATACTCAAAAATCGACGAATTTTGGAAAATTGCGCAGAAATAGAGAGTTAAAGTTTAACACTCGAAATGAACGGACGTGTGTGAAGTAGAAGTGAAAATTTCGTATTTGGAACAAACCAGATGTCTAGCGCAGCGAATATTTGTTAAAAATTTTGATAATATGGCATCATCTAAAATGGCTATCATTAGTTATGACATCTGAGTACTACTAAATAGATTTATTTCGACTCACAACTCAAAGATCCAAGAATTAAGTAATTCCGAACACCTTACCGGTATTCCAGCTAAATAACACAAACAATCAACAAGTCAACTTCAATAATCAACACCGTTTTACTCAATTTCAACAGAAGCGATACTGATCATCAACATCACGAAGTTACGACAACAGCTAACTGTGAATTTCGACGGGTGCGCGGCAATCAAAGTTGTGTAGTGCGCGCAAGCTCTTTATATATGAGCAGGATTTATTATACAAAAGGTATTTAAAATTATTTTATTAAACTTTTTTGCAATTTATTATTATAACATTTTCTACACCTTAAGAAGAAACAGAAGAATTGGATCATCATATTTCGATGTTTTTGTACTTTGATAATTGTACACATTTTTGTCTACAGATAAAATTTATCTGCATTTATTTGTTAAATTGAAATTTTAGCGCTTGCGATTTTATTTGATTAATATAAAAACTATTTCTGATTTAAAAGCAATCTTTTATTGACTCAAAAATTACAGGATCGTATTCGATTTTTAAGATCAATCAAAAATCAAGGTGAATCATCTTTATCGTTTCAATCATTTTAAGCACTTCATTCAATTTGTGCAACCAACGAATTTTAAGCATTTTATATTTTTCTTTCATCTGAAAGTGGCGCCCGAAAATATTTTATTTTTAATTAAAATCCACTCCTGGGATGAGTCTACATGAATCCGACGAGAGCGATGCTTGGACATCTTGTGCCTAGATTGTAATTTTACATCCCTTTCTAAGGACACAAAAAATTACATAGCAATATGTATATTGCGGTGTTACGAAGGGTGCTCGTTTTGATAGTGAACACACCGATTGCTTTTAGGGTAAAGAGTTAAGGAACCTTTATTGAAATGTATCTAACTCGTACAAGTACCTTCTATTTTTTGAGAGCTGTTTGATCTAAAAAGTCTGACAAACTAATTAAGTCTCCTTGAAACGATCCATTTCAAAAATGTAAAATACAAAGTTATAAGTAATTGTAAAGATGTTCAATTCTTTGACAAACAAATTGGGTAATTGAAACGTTGTTTAGTTAGGAAATGAAAATAATCAAAGTGTGTGATAATTAAAGTGAAGGCGAAGAGAGAAATAGAAATATGGTGCTGAAAGGTTGTTGAAGTACGCCTGTCCATGATGGGGAGGGAGAATAAAAGAGGATTGATAATGGAAATGTTGGAGGATTTTGAATTGGCTTGTCGTCCATCATGAAGTGCGGACGTAATTTGATTGTTTTAATTTTTGAAGATTCGCTTGCCGCCTATGAAGCAAAAAGGATGTGTTTTTGAATTGTTAAAAGATGGTTTGAAGTCCTTTATTAATGATAAAATTTTCTTATGAGTTACATTTTGGATAGTAAATTGAAAATAAGTGCAATTGGTAATGAGTATGAAAATAGCTATGGTTCAAGATATTGTGAAAGTTAAATGAATACCGAGAGAAGAATCTTTGGTTAAGGTTGGAATTATGGTTAAAATTTTGTATATGAAGAAAGTAATAATTTTACCTGAATGTATGGAAGAAGATTAAGACTGGCAAGTCAAATTATCCATGGTCATTGATTCTTTTATTAATTCAAGTTGTGGATGGTCAAAATTGAAGCCTATATCACATCGACGTGGCGAGTTCAACAACCAACAGCTGTGCTTCGTTTTTGTTCGACGGTGGACAAATCGGTAAGAAAAACCGTGCGCGCTTTATTTACATTGTATGACAATAATATTAACAATTTGACTTAGTGAATTAATTGGGGGTTAGATAGGATATTTAAATTTTTTTGATATTTGTAAACCTGATTTGTTTATTTTCTTGTAGAAATAACTTTGTTTTCTAAATAGGTAATTAAGTTTTTGTGCTAATAAAGAAATTGATTGTTTTCTCTTAATAAGGAGGTTTATTGAGTTTTTGTTACAAAATTAATACAGCACAATAGGTACAAGTCGATTTAGATACTACGATAGAGAGAATAAAAATTTATTATTCATTAGGTTGGAATATTTAATACCGATGAGGTGTTTTCTCTATCAATCAGAGAACCCTTGTTACGCCCATAAAAAAAGAGTCTTAATTTTTGAGCTAGTCCGGAGCAATTAAAAGTGCCGTACATTTTTCCCCGCTATAAAAATTAATAATAAATTTTAGTAGCTTATCACGGCAATATATTATCCATTTGCCATGCGTTTTTCAATGAATGCCTTTATGGTATTTTTTTTTCAGTAATGCCATAGTAAAGCAGTTGGAAAATATTGAAAAACTCACCCCCTAAAAACTAGCACGTTTCCTTGAATAGTTATTAAAAAAAGTTATTGACAAATATTGTTCCAAATATTTTTCCAAACATTTCGAAAGAAAAAAAATGAAAATCACACCAATAGCAGTCGAAATATGAACAAAACACCCTTATCTCGTGACGCACAGGGAAATTTTGGTGGATTTTCGCGGTTCAGGGCTTTGTGGGAGACCGCTGGTGTTAGAAAATTTGGGACTCTATCTTTACGATGCAAGAAATTCAGGTCAGGATGGAGCATTGGTCACATACTAGGAGCCCTAATTTAACGTGCAATCCGTACCACAGCATCATATCCCGGGATAATCACTTGTCTTACAATTAGTAATAGTCACGAATCGCCATGTTAGTTGACGGTCTATAGTTCAATTCCCTGATGAAAATTTATCAAGAGCACTGGGCTTTTCAAAATCATTCGCGCTCAAATCGATGCATTGTATCCCGGTCAAAATGAACTTTCGAACGATGTGTCACTTGACGTACCCTTACATTAAAAAACATCGAGGTGGTTTCATCCATCCAGTTGAAGGTCAACTAGAAACTAAAAATAAAATCTACATGTCTTTTTAGAATTTCTATGCAATATTGTAAATCAAAATTATAGAATTTATTCCAGATAAAGTTTCCGCCTTGTGTATAAATGTTTTACGTACGATTAAGATTTTACTTTTATTAACCAGAAATTACGTTCGATTAGCAACTCGGAATATTTCAATTTTCTATAAAAGAGCCTCTCAAAGTAATCGAAGAATTTAAGATAAGCCAGCGTAGATAGAAACAAATAAATTTAAAGAATGTTAAATATCACAAACTTTCACTAACATAAGTTCCGTGAAATAAAAATACATGTAAACATTAACAATATTAAATAATGAAGTCGCAAGAGGCGCTGAGGGTTAGCAGGAACGCGCAGAGACTGCTGAGCGTCCAGCGCAGAATGGCGCTGCGCGTTTCCTGCGCTTACAGGACGGTCTCGCTCGACGCGGCCCTCGTTCTGGCGTCGTTCCCCCCATCGACCTCCTCGCACTAGCAAGGAGCAGAACCTACGACGGAGTGGGGGGTGCCGGAAGCGAGGTGGCCGAAAGTTGGCAGGCTAGGTGGGAGGAGGCAACTTGCGGCTTGTGGACCCGCAGACTCATCCCCAACATCAAGAGATGGGTCGAGAGGCGGCACGGACAGGTGAGCTACCACCTCACACAAATGCTGTCAGGGCACGGCTGCTTTGCGTACTACCTGCATCGATTCGGCATATTGGAAGCCCCAGGTGCAGGTTCTGCGACGAAATCGATACCGCGGAACACTCCCTCTTCCAGTGCTGGAGATGGGAGCGCGAGAGAACAATGGTCTCGCTTGCACTGGGGTACACAATGACTCCCGAAGACCTGGTCGAAGCAATGCTCTTCGACGAGGCCCAGTGGCAGCGGATAAACACCCTCATCACAAACATCCTGAGGTGTAAGGAGGCAGCAGGAAGAGCCGAACAACGGACCGCCGCTGCCGCTGCCCATACGGGGGAGGATACCGACATTGAAGATCAGTGATCCGAGGCCAAACACGGTCGGGTAGAAGAGTGGCATGCGAAAGAGCACACGTAACATCGAATTCCATCGCAATGCCCCCTACCCAACCGTCAAACCAGGAGGCCAACCAACGAGGGGGAAAACTCGAACAGGTAGAAGAGAGGCATGCGAAAGAGCACACGTTTCATCGAATTCCATCGCAATGCCCCCTACCTGACTGAGCAACCAGGAAGCCATATACGAGGAGAGGAACTTGGAGGCCCAAACGAAAAAGGCGGGTCTGTACACGATACTGCAGACCCAACGCATCTGCCCGAACATCCAGGGCGGGAGATGTCGAAGATCCCGACATCTCGGACCGAGCATCCCGGAAGAAATGTCTGACGGCTAAACCCGGGTGCTTGGTAGGGGGGAGTTTTAGTCAGTGAAGTCTGACACTATCCACTTCGATTAAGTGGGTGTCTCGCACGTGATTTCTCCTCCCTGCGTCGAGCTAAAAAAAATAAATAATAATGAAGTCTAGAAATCCCCATAGACGTATAAGAATGAGCAATAATTAACACTGCAGAATTATATAATCTAAATAAAAACTCATTCGCATGGTAAAACTATAGCGGATAATGATTGATGAGTAATAATTTCATTTAATTAAAATTCACCATATGTGTAGAAAATAGCGGGGCAAACTAAAATCTTACTTAACCAAGAAATTTGTATTTACTGCAGAAAAATTGCGTATCATGAATCTGTATGTACTTACAGAAAAAATGGGAAAAAGAAAAGAAACTTTGCCGGCATAAAAAAACTGTCAAAGACAATTTAAATATCCTCGGGGATAATAGGACCGAAAATTACAGCTCCCCGACTAAAATTTTACTTGAATGTCATATGGACTAGTTCACTGTTTATGTAGTAGTTGCAACCACTACCGATTTAACTGTGTTATTCCATTTTTCTATTTGATAATGATTCAATTTTTTTCCTTCAGTTGATTTAATTTTAGCTTTGCTTATAATATATGTAGTTTTGGATTGGCAAACCTTATGGAAGTTTTGGAAACAGCTGTTGTAATTGAAAAGGTAATCAACAGATCCCGCTACTTAATTTGATATGGTAAAAAATTGTTTTATTAATGGAGTAATTATTCGTTTCAATTGGTGCTGAAACCATTTAAGAGCGGTATTTGTCGATAACCTTATTTTCAGAATTCCCATAAGGTTTGTCTATCTGATACTACGTAATGAAAGATTTAAGCAAACCTTTTGAGTTTTAAATGTTTTTTAATAACTAAAATTTACAAAGCGTGTGAATTGTTTTTATCTAATCTGAAATGGCTTGTTTTATTTATAAATATTATACGGCCGATAACTATGCCAAAACTGCAGTGAAACTAGATTATAATTTTGTTTAATCTAACGTTTAAATAACCAACTTGATTGTCAACATATTGGTGTTTATAATTCTATTATAATGCACAGCTTTATTAGATCATCAAAATTAAATCTGAGCGACTCATTGGGTTGGTTTTTAAGGATAGGGGCACTATTTGTTAAATGGAAAACTTTTTAATATTTTATTTATGTGATTTTTTAATTGTTATTTTATTAAAATTAAAATTATTTAGGATTTCTCCATTTGTGCAGAGCCCAACAATACAGATCATGAAACTTCTGAAACACACGTTTTCAATGTCTTCCTGTCGGAATGGAAAAAGTATTGGTAAGTATTACAAAGCCTGTCCAAAATCTTTTTTATATTTTATGTTTTTCTAGTGCCCGTCTTATTAAAAGCAATTCAGGCATAGAACTAACTGTTATGCCGCTACAAACAGACCGCCAAAAATATATTCAACGCAATAACGTTGGATCACGTCATATTCTAAAGGTACTTACCATGAATTGTAATGTTCTAAATTTTTCAAATTCATTATTCTTTAGGGCAATCTTCAACAGGGAGATTTACCGAATAATAAATTTACTTTGTACGTTGAGGTGAAAAATGTCGGAGAAAACCAAATACTTCTTTTATCGTTAAAATTATTACATCCTTATGAATGCTTTCAAATTGACGACTATCTAAATTACATAAAAAATGGGAATGTTTTGGAGCTAGAACAAGGTGCGCAAGTTTTTATAGCAATTTTGAACCCTAGATTATACTTGCACGAGATCAATTGCGCACGAGATTTAATCTCGCCTAGTGCCTGCATTGACTTGTAAGAAAATCCTAGTAATCAAGAGTTTTACAATTATTTGAAAAATTGATTGTGAAGAAAGTTTCCAGTTCGTTTTTATAATTTTATTTTAATCAAACATTAAGAGCAGTTTATTTCTTCAAAGTACATTTTGAACTCCCGCATTTTTTATTTAATGAAAGTAATGGCGTAGATTCCGATTTGATGCGACAAGTGGTAAGGCGTTGCAACATAGAGAACATTTTATTTACCCTTCAGCATTTTTTAGGCCGTTACTAATAGCGATGATGAGACTGACGTGGCTGAATTACCAAAAACCAAGCGTGTTGGATCAAATTTTGATGACGTGAAGAACGTTGTTGCCTCCAATAGATGCGTAAGTTTATTTATATGGAAAATATTTTGGCACACCACTTCATAACAAAAAATGATGCCCAACTGCAATCTCCATATCCCTCTTGAAACGCAAATAAAGGTCACATCAAGCGCTATCTTTTGAAGTAAAACAAAATTAAAAAAGGACGCTTCAATAAGAGGCGTCATTTTAATTTGTTAAAAAAACGCATTAATAATCTGAAAAATTGGAAAATTTGTATTTTAACACAAACAGTACACATAGCGAATTTACGTGGATACAACATTAAAATGTCCTCTACGGATCTGCTGACATGACATCATTGTTTTGACAAAATTTTCCTTTATGTTTTCGCGTAATTGAGACTCTAAAGGTTCGCAATTTCATATTGAATATTATTTGTTGAGGTCTGAAATCGGTTAATCGATTTTAATAACGATAACTAAATGTTCGTCAATTGTGTAATGTTCCATGATCAAATCTCGTTATCTATATAAAATAACGTATTGCTATGACCTCCCTTATTTAACTTTAAACACGTCTTTGTTTTGTTGGGCTCCACATCCAGATTGGATAAAAAATATTAAAAATGAAATTTTGGTTAATTTGCGTGCAAAAATTAAACAGAGAGTTCACACCCTTGTCCCTTTCTTACTGCTCAGCCTAAGACTCTCTCTGGGTAATGCAGGTGTTGGTGATTAAATTAGGGATGTTGCTTATTGAGTCGAAAAATTAGTTTAGTTTTCTCAATTTTATGAATTTTATGATTAATTCAGTTTTGTAGCAATCTATCGTCATGTGAGGTCATTTTAAATCGCAGCATCACCCATTTCAAGATTTAATCTGAAAGATGATAGTATTTGAAGGTTGAAGATGAAATCTTCACAAAATGTTGCTATTTTAAAATGTTAGTATTTCTGATTTGTTAGGTTTTTCGCCCATGTAAATTTGTAAATTTTATCCAATTGTTTGAACTATAAAATTGATTCATCTATTGTGATTTGAAAAAGAATTTTGTTTATGAATGTATGCTACCCATTTCAAGTTAAAATTGGCGTATAAATTTTCTTTGTATACTACTGACTTTTCACTAGTCTGAATTAGTTCATTGACCTTATATAAATGATTTAATTTCATTTCAAATTTTCGTTCCTAATTTTCAAAATATAATGCTAAAATAAAATTAAATAGCTTGTAAAATTAAAATTAAATATATGGTTCCCTATTTTAAATATTATTTATCAAATTAAATTGTTTTAATAAATTAATAATCGAAAAATGTTTGTTTTTGTTTAGCTTCTCTCCTATGAACCTTTATCAATTTTTAAATTTTTCTCAACTTGAGGTCTCCTCATATTTTATGTTTTTGCTTAGTTTAGCTAAATCAAATTAAAATGTAATTGTATTATCAAATAAAATATAATATAGTAAATTAAAATTAAATCTCCCATTTCAAATTTTTATATAAGTAATCTAAAGTAATTATTTTTATTATGTCATCTTTCCAATCTATTAATGATTTTGTTTATTAATTAATTCTCTCAAATATTTTAAATTTTTTATCAACAATTCTTCTTCTTTTAAACTTCATTAAAATTTTCCTCTTTCTTATAATTGTTTATTATTGAATTTTTTTTAAAATTTACTTTAAATGTTTTTAATTAATTATATGTCTTAACAACCCTTACCACCCTCCTATTGTTCTTATTATTAACAATTTTCATCTATTTAACACTAATCTATTAATTATTTCAATCTAATGTCCATTTGACTATTTAATTGTTCAACTATTTTTCTGAAATTTTAAATTTTTGACCATTTCCTTAAGCGTGTTATTAATTTTTCTTCTATTTAATTAATTATAAATTTGGATTAATTGTTTCTTACTGTGATAAATATTTAATTGGATTCTTTTTTTCTATATGATGGATTTTCATTCACATCCTCTGTATTTGAACATTATTTTGCTAATTATTGATAGTTTATTTTCTCTCTAATTGATCATTTTAATATTAATCCTTAAATTCTAGATATTTTCCCCCATTTTATTTAATTATAATAATTAGTCAGTGTGTCCTATTTTTCAAACTTTTTCATGCAACTTTCAACTATAATACTACTTAATTACTCAAATTATTTCGTACAATTTCAGTATAAATTCATTATTCCCTTTTACTTATTATTAATAAACTTTTATCATCATAATCAATCTTCAATTATTTTTATTATCATAAATTAATTATTTTTATCTCATTTACAGCAAATCTTCATTTTTGTTCCATCCTATGATTTTCTTGTAACCAATCTTTCTTTATCAAATATTCTTTCTTCAATTAATTGTTTCGCATCATCACTAATTAATCCATGTTTTTAATTTTTAAATTATAATTATCTCGAATTTTCGAATTTTTATACGCTTGTTTATTCTTCAGTCAATTAGTTTTTACTTTCCCATTTACGTAGTAAATTTAAAAAAAGAGTTAAAAAAAAATTTTGAGTTAGCATTTTCCCCATGGTCTATGAGCCCATACGAATTGTTTAAGACCAATTTTGGAATGATGTCCGGATGTACGTGTGATGTGTTAAGTATGAAGTGTGATGTGTGGTCATTCTATCGTCAACGTTTTCAGACAAAAAAGTGCACCCTTTGAGATGAAATTTTATACACTAGTTTGAAGTAGCTGTATAAAGAGCTGATTAGATTTTGGTTGAAAACCGTCCATTTTTAACCCCTTTTTTAAGGGAATGAAAATTGTTAAAGAGTATTTCCGCTTCCCGGTGGAACATATGAGATTGAAAATCATATCAATCGAAAGAGATTATTTGTCCGCATCTTATGATACCCCACACTTGATATTTCCCTCTTAAATTATTGTTAAAATGCAAAAATAAAATAAGCGCTATTAAATGAATATGGTTTGCCTTGGATAATTTTGATATCTCAAAGTAATTTGTGTATTTTATCGAGTTAAAATTTTTTTTGAGTTAACATCTGTTTTATTAATATTTAATATAAAATAAAGTGGAATCTACTAATTTAATATAAAATGAAGTGGAATCTACTAAATGGGAAAGTAATGTGTTGTCACATCAGATTTTTTATTAATAATTTTCAGATTTAAATATTTTATAAGTGTTCATAATTTTTCCTTTATAATTAATGATTTTAAGTTTAAATTCAATTGCAATTTTTCCATCAAAATTTCCGATTTTTATGTGATGTTTTTCAAACGGACCCGTTTGAACAATCCCATCTTCATGATATAATCTTCAGCATTTATTCCAAATATCGTTTTTGTATTAAAGTTCATTATCCAGTTAGCTTCTTTATTTGTTATTATTTTATTTCGCGTTTTTACCTTTTTATTTTTCTTATTCAATTTATATTTATTTTTGTTTTTGTTATTATTATTATGCGGCTTATTAAATGTTTTATTTTTCAATTGTTTATCATTGTCCTTTAATTGTTTAAATTTTATCCTTTTAAATCGAATTTTTATAAATTTTATAATTTTAAACCGTATGCGTTTATTTTGTGTTTTTATATCGAATAAGTTTTTAAATTGATTTTTATGTTTTCTTTTATTTTGGTTTTTATTGCTGAATTTTATTCGTTTGGAGCTTCTGGAAAATTTTCTGTTCTTCTTTATTCTAGTGCCTCTTGTTTTGTACTTCAGTTTTGCATATAATTTTCTAATTTTTAAATATAATCGTTTGAAAGTTTTTCTTCCATGTGCAATGTTGAATCGATACTTTATTACTTCTGTTGTATTTTGTTCTTGGGCATCTTCATTTACCAATTCCTCCAGTTCTTCAATATTCGTTATTTCCATTTGCTCCTCAATTTCTTCAATTTTTATTGGAATTAAAATTTCTACATTTTTTTCTTCTAATTTTATTTTCATGACAATTTCTTCCTTTTTGTCTTCATTTAGTACCTACTACTTCCATTCCTGTGTTTATGGAAACCCTTCCCCTTATTCATTAATTTTTGATTTCCGGATTTTATTTTATCTTTTACGGATTCTATTTTATTATTTATGAATTCCATCAGCTTTTGCATGTCAAAATTGCTTATATTAACATTTTGTTGTGAGTCAAGTTTAGCTTCTTTAACTGGTTCTGGGATATCATCTTGTACAGATTTCATTTCAGGAGATTCTTTCAGCTTCGGAGTTAAAGAAACTTCAACCGTTGTTCCTGTTTCAGCTTGACCTTCTTCAACATTTTGTTTTACTTGCTTGCTTTTGACAAGATGTATTTTGTTTATTTAATATGGTAAATAGTGATGAAAGAAAATTTTGTAAGATAGAATTTTTGTTTTTAATAAAATTTTGAATAATTTTGAAAAATTTAATGAAGTTTTAATTTTTCCCTTTTTTACAACCCCCAATTTTAATTCAAGCCTACTACACTTAATTTTAATCAGTGCCACACGTTGCCAGGTGCCAAAAAGATGCTAAATATTACACACCCCTAATTTTAATCAAAGCCCCACGTTGGATCGACAAAAAGATGCTATGACCTCCCTTATTTAACTTTAAACACGTCTTTGTTTTGTTGGTCGCCACATCCAGATTGAATGAAAAATATTAAAAATGAAATTTTGGTTAATTTGCGTGCAAAAATTAAACAGAGAGTTCACACCCTTGTCCCTTTCTTACTGCTCAGCCTAAGACTCTCTCTGGGTAATGCAGGTGTTGGTGATTAAATTAGGGATGTTGCTTATTGAGTCGAAAACTTAGTTTAGTTTTCTCAATTTTATGATTAATTCAGTTTTGTAGCAATCTATCGTCATGTGAGGTCATTTTAAATCACAACAGTATGTATGTCAAATACGAACGCATTCAAATCTTTTGAGCGGAAATTCAAAATGACGCCTCTTATTAAATCACCGTTTATATAATTGCGATGCAGTTTGTGCTGAATTTTCGATGCAACAAGAAAAGTTGCCGTGGCACTGAAGCGCAAGTTTTATTTTCAAAAGGTGCTTTTGAGATTATTAATTTCCGCGATAGCGTGCTGGTGGAGGAATTTTTTTAATGCCAAAATTTACTAGATACAGCAGGGCATCGGACTTGTGACCTCTGCACTGGGATCCTGAACTCGCCGCTATAATGCAGGAGGGGAAGGAGCGTTGGATTCAGGATTTTTGTTCAGGGCTTGCAGTCCAATTCCCTAATGACTACATCAAATACGTATAAGGAAGCTGACATAATTAATTTTTTAAGCAAAAACCAAGTAATTACGAAATACCAGCGCAATTTAGGAAAGTTCTTGCGCTGGGATTGAATGAAAGACGCGCTGCCAACCAAAAAGAGCTAAGTTTGATTAAGCAAATTAAGTCAGTCAATATTTTAATAACTTATGCTTAAACTAACATGGTTTAATCCTTCTAGAGAGAAAATGAGACCAAATTATCCTGATAGATCGAATTACACCGACTATTGCCATTTTGTTTTATGGATGGACGAAATTGGCGAAGAAGCAATGACAAGTCAATACAACATGGGAAAAGTAAGTTTTTATAGATCAAACATTACAGACATATTTAGTACCGGATCAATTAATTTAAGACTTAATAAATTTCAAGTTCAAGTAATATAAAAATTTACGCCGCAAGCGTTTGTTCACAACGCTCTGAAAACTGGAAAGAATTCGAAACTTGATTTTTAATGTCTGGGCCCAAATTAGTTGAACTTTATTTAGCCCATTCTGAACTTTTGTTAATTTTTTTGTACAATTTTCAGGTTTTTTTTCCTGTAGTATATTGTTGCTATTTGATACAATATAATATGTAAATAAATTATCTAATAAGATTAACGTGAAAATGGAATACAATAATAAAATGGTTTAACTAATGAACAATGGCATAACGATATAAGATTAACTATTAAATAAAAAATGGTAACGGAACGATAAAATATAACAATTAAATAAAAATGGTTAATTGCGCACACTTGTGCGACACGCGAAGTACTCGCGCACTCTCGCACAGGTGCACTATAATAAAACTTCTTTTTATTTTTTGTCGATTTTTTTTCATGTTGGTTTGCTCCCCCTCCCATCTACTACGCCATCATGATAATCTTGGTCGGAATGGAAGAGCTGAGGGAACCAGGTCAAAATGAACTGATCAAAGAGAACTTTGATAAAAGATAAGATAAAGTTTCGATTGAAATTACTTCCTTAAGCAAGCTTAGGGAGCCACATTGAATTGTTTTAGTGTAGAGATAATATGTTTAACAAAATTGGAGAATGAAGTTACTAGAAAAGGATGTTTTAAAATTTCGACAAGAGTAAATGGTGGGATGGAATGGTAGTTACAGAGAGAAGTGTGAGTAAAGCGAGGAACGATGTAGCGAGGACAATAAACTAATAAATGTTGCAGAGTCTGCTCACTTTCTGAATCGCATGGGCACACGTCAGTAGGACTGATCTTAAATTTATATAAATACTCGCGCGCAAACGAGTGACCCGTCATTATCTGCGTCATTTCAAAGAAAGTATCAAAGGCACCTCGGAACAAACGAACATCTTGTAGTGTAAGTAAGTGCTTCCGGGTGGTTGAGCCTTGGACGGCAGTCCTGTACTCGGTATCCCAAGTACCTGCCGACTCAATGCGTATCACCCTTCTTGCATAACTTAGAGGGAAATGGTTGTATGCCAGGCGGTTGTCTGACACGGCCGCATCTTTGGCACATAAATCTGCAGCCTCGTTCCCTCCGATTCCGCAATGAGCCTTTACCCACACAAACTTGATGATCATTTGACTCCTCAGCAGGAGCAAGTAACGATGAATGGAGTTGACTAAGGGCATAGTGCTACTCCTATTACTGATGGCAACAAGTGAGGACAGACTATCGGATAATATACATGCGGATTGCATTCTCCTATGGGAGATCCAAGCCAGGGCGGCGTCAATCGCATATAGCTCGGCTTGAAACACACTACAAGCGCCGTTTAACCGATACTTGTGGGTTTCTTGCCGAGCTTGGTAGTATATGACGATTGCCGCGCCGACCTCCCCGCCTTCCAACTTGCTTCACACACCCAATTTTCAGGTTACTTTAGTTCCTAAAGAGGCGAAACTTTTTGAACTGTAAGTGGAAGCATTAGCGGAAAAACGACCTTCCTCGCTCTAAAATGATTTCGTAAAAATTAAAAAATGTGGAAGTAAATAAATCTTACAGTTGTTTAAAAAAATCTTCAATTTTTTCAATTAAAAGCGAGAAAGAGTTTCTGAAAAAATTGAGCGGTTATTTATTTATTTTTCTTTTCAACTGTTTTCAACAACGAAATTGCAAAGAATCCCGAACAAAGGCAAGCGGTGGAAAATATCTTAAATGCTACTTCGGGAAAATATCCATACATTGTGTTTGGTCCACCAGGAACCGAGAAAACTGTTACAATGGTTGAAGCAATTCTACAAGTACAAAATAAAGTTACAGTATATAAAAAATCTATCTAAATTTTGGTTTTAGATTAAGGCAAAAGTTGTCAACTCTAACATTTTGGTGTGTGCACCATCAAATGCGGCATGTAATATGCTCACCAGTAAACTGATACCATGGTGTTCAGAAGCTGAATTAATCAGAATTCATTCTAGAAGTAATTCTTGGTAAGTATAAAAATTGTATTGTACTTCTAAAATTAAAAATAATATGATTTCTTTTTAAATAAGGGGTGCTGTTCCTGTTGATGTTAAGGTATATAGTAATTGGCGGAATGGGGACTATTTTAGCTTATATGCAAAGGAATTACAAAAATTCCGAATCGTTATAACCACCTTGGCTATGAGTGGGCGGTACTTAAACACACCGGGATTTTCTCCTTAATACGTTTTAGGCTTCTATACAAATATAACAAGAAACCTTTTTATTGATGAAGCTGCACAAGCAGCAGAACCTGAAGCAGTAATTATTGCTATTGCATTACTTACCAACAATTTTCAGGTTGTTTTAGCCGGTGATCCAAAACAATTGGGTCCAATTATGATGTCACAAGCGGCGAAAATGTATTATCTTGGAGTTTCATTACTTGAAAGACTGATGAGCAATGAGTTATATTTGACCAAGAATCCAGATTTAATCACAATGCTACGATTAAATTTTCGAGCCCATCCTCAGGTTCTCCATCTCCCAAATAAAATTTTTTATAATGGTCAATGTTTAATCTAAAATTAAACAGGGTTTTATTTAGTCGGTTGGTTTCTTTTTCAAGGAAACAGAAGTGGATAGCAAATCAGTCAGGGAAAAGATTAGACACATCACTAAGCAAGAAGAGCAACATTCAAGGCAACCCATACGTCAGAGAGATGGTACGACGATGGAGAAAAAGCTGGGCTAAAAGAAGCTGGAAAAAGAGAAGACATCGATCAAACGGGCATATCTAAAAATAGCCTCAAAAATACATAACAACACCAAATGGAACGTCTTAAGCACTTCAAAGGATAATTGCAGTTCCAAAAACAACAAAAAACAACATCATACACCAAAGACATCCGCAAGACACACAACACATCCCAGACGACATTATTTTGGAGGTGGCAATATGTTTAATTTAGAAATTAAACAGGTTTTTGTTGGTTGGGTGGATTATAGTTTAGAACCATCCTGTATATAAATAATTTAAGCAAATATGCAAAATTGTATAAACTTATTAGGAAAGTGTAAATAAAGCGAAAAAGCATCCTAACACTTTTCAGTAGGTCAATTAAAATAATTCATTTCCGCATTGTAATCATATCAACATTCAAAACAATTAATCATCAGTTCAATTAATGCATTTAAAATTATTATAATGGAAAATTTATACCAATTCAGCAGGTTAATAACTTTACATTTAAAAAACTATGGAATGTGATATCTAGCATTAATTTTTATATAAATAGGGTATGTAAAAACTTAATAAACCAGTAGCATTTAAATTTACAACTTGAGTGTTATTCACCAATAAGTTAGGAAAGGTACTTCTAGCCATCTTTTCCTAATTTAGAGTTTCACTAGAACTTACAACTCTAGTGTTTCTCAATTCACCTAAATTAAGACGGGTACTTCTTGCCACCCTCAACTTAATTTAGACAGTCAATTAGAGGTAACTTTTTCTGTGTTTGTATAATAGCAACTTTTTCAAAAAAAAACGTTTTCTAGACCATGTCATTGAATGCACTCAAAGATCCGATTGCATCGATTTGTATTTACAACAAAATAAATCCACCTTCGAGGAAAATGTCCAAGAACACACAGTGTTCTGCAGCTATCGAATTTTATGCGATAATTTCGGAGGAGAAACGCATAGGACTTTGACCTAGGTAAAAAGTACTTACGCAATAAAAGCCTTATTAATTAATCATAATGTTTCAGTTACCTACTTTAACCCAGAGGAGGTAAAAATGGTTGCCAGGACCGTTGCAGTCCTCTGCCAATTAACTGTAAAAAAGGTAAACCAAGAAGATATTGGCGTTATTACACCCTATATTAGTCAGGTGAGAATTCTTTTTTTTTATTATCGCTTTTTGAAACTGAAAAATACTTGCAGGTATTTAAAATTAAGTCCAGATTAAAGGATAAAGGGTTCCCAAATGTAGAAGTAGGCACTACTGAAGTATTCCAAGGTCGTGAAAAAAGAATAATAACCGTATAATAAATAATGTTAAAAGTCCCCAGGTTAGTTACTAATATGTACTATATTTATATTTATTTTGATATATCAACTATTAAAGATTTGAAATAATAATAAGTATTGGTTACATCTGTCAATTTCAATATAATCGGTATTATCAATAATTTTGTGATAGGTACATTCATTATTTATCAATATTTTTTGCAATATCGTCCAGTCCTAGTTTTGAACTTTAATTTTCGCGCAATGGACGGTTAGGTCCCGCAAAAGGATGCGCAGTATTTCATGATTTAAGTGCTTTATTAATTTTGAATGCTTTTTCAGCGTTTCGATGTGGCCTTAACTCGTGCAATGAGTAAACTAATAGTTATCGGATGTCCAAATGTATTAAGATAATATGACAGAGAGCATTGGTTGGAATATATGGATCACTGTATAAATTGCCAATCTTATTTTGGAGCACCATTTGATAGATGTACAAGTGATACAGTGGATGAAGTTGTTCAGCAAGTTAACCAAATTAAATTATGTGATCGTTAATATTTGCATTTCTATGTTAAAAGATTTATATATTTTTTTATTTATGTTCTTTTATTTATTTTCTATTTTTTTAATTTTAAAGTTTTGTTTATTATATAATCATGTTTGACCCCACATACTACGTAATATTTTATATGATTCGTAATAAAATGTTTGAAATATAATTTGTTGCAATTATTTCTTTCATGGTTGTTCTTAATTTTCGTTTATTTAATCTTATATAGTAATGTTCCATAAAAATCTTCAATTAATTTTGAGTTTGCCGCCCCCGAGTGTATGCATAAAGTGAAACGACCTAAATCACTTCAATCATGATGCCGTTGAACGCTACTATGGTTAGCTCCGGAAGCTGGGTCCAAGGGGAACCTAATTGGTCATAAAATTTCTTCTCGCTCTCGTGGAGGGAACTATTCAAATGGTGCGCTCCACTGCTATCTAATATAGGATCTTGCGGATGAGCGGGGTAAAAACTCTTAAATAAAATCAAAAGTTGAAAACTCATTTATATAATAATTATTTATTCTATTCTAATATGAATTCAATTAATCAACTACGCAAGGTTGTATGGACTGTGATTAAATCACATTTCCAGTCTTAACACTCCAACTAATTATTCTAATAATAATTGCCATTAAACTCTTCGACTTTTCTAAACACGTTATTGGCTTATAAACTTGGAATTCGACACCCAAACTAGTGCTAAATTGGCAACACAGTGCCGCAGCAAGCTCTTCAGGCGTCTTAAGGCAAAGTTGAATATATGCGCCCCCCTCTCAGAACAGTATTTTTTGAATTTTGAACCATCCGCCGGCGTCGCTATGACAATAAACGGTGGCACAACAGATTTAAAACGCTCTTCTAAAAGTGAAAACTTGATTTATAGCTCCCCCCCCCCCGTCATTATAACAAACTACGAGCATCCATTGAGTAAGTTAGTTAACCCCCCCTCAGTTATAGATTCGCGAAATTAAAATGTTTTAAACTCCCACCATTAATCGGAAGCTGCAAGCTTGTTTCGCCGTAATTATACAGGGTGTTCTGCAAGGTAACTCCGTCACTGTTAACAATAAATTCTAATGTGATTCTAACATTAAAAATCTAATTTTTTGAACGCCAGAGTCAATTTTTCTCACGGCAAATTTACTGCCAATATTTTGTTAGCAGATGTGGCAGTTGGAATCGTAAGGTCAATTACGCCACACCGGGAAAATTGTTCACAGTGGTTCGAAAGTTTTTTTGACAACAGTTGGCACATGATGGAAAGAAGTGGAAGGAAAAAGGAGAAACCTACGTCCAGGAGTGGACAGAAACCGGCTGAAGAAGAGAAGAAGAAGTTTTATACATTCCAGGTAATCGAAGAAGTGCTCGTGAGATCTAGCCTGTGTTGAAGTAATGAATTAAAGTCGTTGATAATGACATTTATCATTTATTTAAGTTAACAAAACTCTTGTTCTGGAGGTACTTTTTCTGGGCAACCTAGTTGTTAATTTTTTACTACTGTTTTGGAATAGCCCTAATTTTAAAGTCCTATTGTTCTAACTATTGTGTAAAGCAGCCTCATTTTAACTTGTTATATTTTTATGTGCCCAGATTTTGTGATTTAAACCCCATTTTTTAGTCTATTAATTTTGATGATGTAATAAAGCGACTTCCTTTCGTTTCTTTCATTTTGTTAACTGCATGCACCTGAGCCCAAATGGAAATTCGACTGTCAAAAATCTTCTCTACTCAATTAAGTAACACTTCACACAGAGTTTTAAATTGATTTTTTTAAATAAAAAACTTGTTAGGGTACGGATATAATATCTCCATTAAAAACTTATTTGCTTCACCATTATTGCCGGTACGTTTCATGCGTTTTCTAATATAAACAAATATTACCTTTACTAAAATAGCACACCATATTTATAAAGTGTGAGTATTTATACATAATTGAAAACTTTGAATAAATTTTCAATAAAGTGCCAAGTTTATTCTTATCATATTTATTAAAAAAATGTGCTACACTGTATGAAAATTTAAACAAAAAATACTAACTGAAATATGAAGAAAAAATATGAATAAAGATATTTCAAGAAATAAAAATTGAAGCAACATCGGAAGCAACATCGGAAGGAGTCATTTCTTCTATTTCATTAGGTATTTGCTCGGTTTGCATATCTGTATTTACCAATTTTAAACTGTCATCAGTAGATTTTAACGACTCAACTAATTTTCTTTCCGTAGGTCTGGTATAGCCAGTGTCATCTTCTGCGTCATAAGAATCCACCCGAAGTAAATCATTTAGATCATCGCATTCTGCATTACTAATATTACATAAATTGGCTTGAGAAAATGATTGTGGGGGCTTTGATTGCGTGGTCTCAGAATCCCGATCAGTAAGTCCAATTACTGGATAAGTAGTCGTCTTTTTAGACTTTGTACCAGTTTTACAAATATTAGAAATTTTATCCATTGCTTGACGTTCTTTCAGACGCAAACTTTGCAAATCCTAAAATTATATATCTTGATTAATTTGTAAGATCAAAATAGAAATAAAAGACTTACACGAAAGTTGGTCAATTGATAGTTAATATAAATTTCGGACATATCCATTGCGTGTCTAGTACCAATAATAGAAAGGGGAATATATCCTTCAGTTTCAGAAGTGGCTGGTACTTCTTGATTACTTGGAACGTATATGTTAGCCTGAAATTAAAAAAATAATAATAATAATCTGTTTTTAACTTAATTAACCGAGGTGGGCTCACCGATCCGGTTGCTTTGGTAATAGAATATAAATTTTCATATTGTGGTCCAACAAGTTGGGGCATAAATTCTTCGGGTACGTACTGTACATAACTCTGAATTTCAACCATATTACGAGCTTCTTTCACTGCTCTTTTGGTCTTAAAAATATAACAATTAGAATAAAAAATTTCACGTTATGCAATTTTATTACCTCTGCTTCTACAATGAACTTGTTTGTACCGTTGATTAACTTTATGTTCTCAATTCCAGGGATTTCCCTTGCTGCGTTAATATTTGACCCGTGTCGTCCTATTGCAATGCCTATAAAGCGTTCAGGAACAGAAAATTCCTCCCTGAATCTAAGAAAAATTGAGTTAAAATCGAAACCTACATATATATTTATTGATATGATTAGCTTACCCGACATTTGTGCCAATCTTCACTTTATGAGTTAATTGTCCTGAATTTTGTAAAATATCACATGTCTGCGATAAAATTTTCAAATACGCCTCTTTCAGCACTGCAGCATGTTTTATGTCAGCCCTAGAACGTGAAATGATAACGAGCATTCCGCCATCAGCATCATAATTAACTAAGGCAGTAGGAATTTCATCCTTCATAATTCTATGGACATTTTCCCGTTGGGCACTACAATAAAAATTGTAGTTATTACTTAAAATTGTTATAATGCGAGTTATATAAACTTACCATTCGCGGAGATCTTCTGGGATTTCAATATGGTAAACATGCATCATATCTATAGTTATAGGCGGATTCATATTCACTTTGCGTATAGCACTCATTTTGACCCACTCAATGCCATTATCTTGGTCCAGATATTTCAACTCGCAGGCCTGTGCAGTCAGTGTCTATAAAATAACAATTAAATAACCTTCTATTTTCCACTTTTATAATAAAGTATTAGAGAAATAATATTTTAGAAATTTTGTGTCGTAAATTTTGTATGAAAGCTACATAATTAAATAAGCTAATAAATATCAACACAAAAGGAAAATTGCAATTTATTATTGATTAAAATACAGTCGACTCCCATATAACGCGACAGGTCTCGTATGGTAATGGTAATGGTAATGTACTCAGGGGTCGATTGGCCGCAAGGGCCTTTCTTGAACTGCGACCAGTATTTGATCTTTGTTCCCCTACTATTAGGTATTCAGGAAGATTCAAATTGGATATCATCTATCTAGCATATCACAGAATATTCCTGGGAGTCTTTTTGTTATACCCTTTGGGTTTGTCCCAGATGTTTTTAGCCTGGATCGGGCTAAGGCATCGCAGCTACAGAATGTGTTCGGCTTGATTTAACTTCCGATCCACAGAGTCTGCAATGTCGAAGAAGATGCCAGGCTGTTTGACCACATAGCCTTTATGTTTTCACTGGAGAGCAGAGCCAAGAAACTTTCACTAGTCCGCTCCTGAACCAGAAATTTCTCCGCCCGTAACTCAACCAGCAATCACAGTAGGCCACTGCTGTGGTCGGAGACGGCCATAGATGAAGATAAAGGCAGAAATAAATTTTTGACTCTCTCCGGATTTGAACCGGGGTCTATAGCATTAGTAGTACATTACTGTAACTACTAGACCAATGACCGACTTATAAACAATACAAATCACTTTGACAGATAAAAATTATCCAAGGCAAACCATATTCTGTTCTTCTTCTTCTTCAAGTGCCATATCCGGTCTCCCGGACGTTGGCGACCTCTCTCCTATGTATGTGTTGTGCGTTTGAAGTATTATCACACAAATAGGGGACCTACTGCTTAACGCGGGCTCCGAACCTCGGGAAGTGTATACACTTCATCTCCAGAGAGGCTGTTCCAGGCAGATTACACCTCGGTGGTTTGCCATTGCCTTCCGAGGGGAGACGGTCAGAATAAAGTTTTTACTGAGCCCGGAGTCGAACCAGGCATTCAGCTTTAGCAGCAAGGCACTTAACCGCTTTAGCTGACGACCGTCTCTCTTTTCTTCTTTAATATAATATTCTTTTAATAGCGCTTATTTAAGTTTTGCATTTTAACAATAATTTAAGAGGAAAATATCAATTATTGGGTATAATAAGATGCGGAAAAATAATCCCTTTCGATTGATATGATTTTCATTCTCATATGTTCTACCGGGAAGCGGCAATGCTTTTTAGCAATTGTCATTCTTCTGAAAAGTGGGTTAAAAATGAACGGCTTTCAACCAAAATCTAATCAGCTCTTCAGACAGCTACTTCAAACTAGTGCACAAAATTTCAATTCCATCGGTGCACGCGTTTGTAAACGTTAACGATAAAAACACCACACACACATCCGGAGATCATTCCAAAAATGGTTTTGAACAATTTGTACGGACCCATAGACCATGGTAAAAATGCTAACTCAATTTTTTTTAACTCGATTACAATACTTTCCTGTACTACGTAAATGAGAAAGTAAAAAGAAATGGGAGCTAACATAATGCAACTTACCTTAATACGGCACTTAAACCATCCTGGATATGCTTCTGTGCTCGTAATAACTAAAGTTTCTACCAGCATCGTTTCATGCAAGTCGGAGTGATTTGTTTCTTCTTCTGGTGGAAAGCGTACACGAGCGAGGGGATATTTCTTTTCGGGCATCCAACTACATTAGTAAAATAATAAGTGTAGTCGTTTAATACGTGAAATAATAGGGTGATAATCTTACTTGCTAGGAAAATTTATTAGTCCATCATTCTCCGTAATATCCATGAGGTAAGCCTATAAAATTAATTTTATATTTTAGTTAGTCCATAGTGGTGAAGTCGATGGATTGAATGTTTTTCTGACGGAAGTTGTTGTTGTTTTATATTAATTTCAATATCAAATTACATGCGGTTGATTTGAATATATTTTTGGTATCCGCATAGACGCGTGCTAATTTTGCGTTTTGGTGTGGGGGTAGTTTTTGTATATACTCAATTTAATTGTAATTAAGTTTTTTAATAAATTGCAACTTTACTTTTATTTCTACAGAAGCTTCCAATATAACTTGAAAATAAATAAACTGTTAAGCCCGTGTCTGACTATAAAAATTTGTATAAAATCGTTTTATAAAAATTTGTATACAAACGATGTGACGTCTTGTCTCACTATAAAATATTTGATGCAAAGTTTTTATAAAAACCAGATCAGCTGTGAAAAGTAATTTTGAGTTAGGTTTATCGTTTGTATTATTTGATATACTACAATGTAAAGAAATAATCATAATTTAGTTACAAATCTTAATCAATAATCACAATTTACTAAATTTTATGCAGTTTTTAGAAAAACACGATCAGCTGTTGGCATCCATTAGTACACCGAATGTCTATTTACAAGTTGGGTGGGGGTCAACAGCCAATAGGATGCCTGCTTTTATAAAAATTATAGAAACAGTTCTAAAAACGTTTTTGTGACGTCTTAAATACAAATACCATAAAAATATTTTGACGTGCTTCATTTTTATAAACCTACTGCGCTATCACACTATCAAAATCGTTTGCATGCAAACTTTTATAAAAATTTGGAGGAAATTTTTATAGTCAGACACGGGCTTTAGATACTTTATAGAATATTTGTTAATTTTAAGTTTAATAATTAAGGTAATTTTAAATGGTATAATAAAATGTAGCAAAATAATTAACTAATATTATATGGTATAATTTTTCGAAAATTAAACATCTCGTTATTAATTTTTAAAATTTGATCAATTTAAACGTTTTTACGTTCATACGTGCCTACCGAGAAACAACATTATAATGCAATGTTATATACCTACCCAATTAATACTTAAATAACTTATAAATACGTAACTTTTGTCGAAAAATGTTTTAAAGAAAACGAGAGTTTTTATAAAAACGTTTTTGTGACGTCATGAAAATAGAAGCACCATAAAATATTTTGACGTTTCGTCATTTTTAGAAAACTAGTGCGCTGTCACACTATCAAAATCGTTTGTATGCAAATTTTTATAAAAATATGGATGAAAATTTTATAGTCAGACACGGGCTTTATTATTATTTATAATTACCTACTATGTACATTTCTGCTTTTGATAGAAATCTATTTGTAACCCACTTCTGCTTAAAAATTTTGTGGTAAATTACACATGAGCCATTTGGTAAGTACATATTTTTGTACGTAGTATCGAAAATTATATTCATCAAGATAATAAAAGTTCTTCCTCGTCAAATTACCCTAACCGTTTTTTTAAGTGATTATTTTATTATACGTCTTTATGTCTGAAGAAGGTGTTAGTTGTTCCCTACGACACTTCTGGTTGAAAATTACATTGGAGTGGCTGAAGGTGCAATTACAATTGAAGGGGTAATTGAATTGTAAAGATATATTATGTTTTAACTTAAATTCATTTTTAAAATCATTGTATTTTTAAAAATATCATTAAACATAATGCACGATTGGTTGCATACCGCCCCAGGCGTTTTTGAAAATTACAGTTTGCTACACTGAGAATTTGATAAACAAGACATGCAGTTGTGTTTTACAATTAAATATACAGAGGCAGTTGGTGAAATACTAGATTTCTGAAATTTTCGCTCTTTCTACAAGAAGGGTCATTAAAATGTTGTTGAAATTGTCTTAAGTTAGATATCCGTCCGAAAAATATCCGACTCGAGATCACCTTTCCGGCCGATGCATTGTTTATGCTTCTAGACATTGCACTCGACATTCCGAATCCTCCGCTTTCGTTTATGTCTCTAGACGTTAGTAAATTTCCATCACGTGTTTGTTTACGACTCTAGACAAGCATACTCGATTCTCCGATCCTGACTCTCGTTTAAGTTTCTAGACGTTAGTAAGCCCCCGTCCAAGTGATTGTTTACGATTCTAGACATTCATATCCATCTACGGAAAACATCCTGTTGAATAATTAGTTCTCATCAAGAATTAATATTTACCTGTGATAGCAAATCTAATTTACTTCCGAAGTCAATTTATTTGACTTCCACCGTACGTAAACTTTCAAAGTTCCGAGTAAGAAAAATCACTTGTATTGATTTTTCCCGATTGATCTTTTTACCGAATCTTCAGTAGCTTAAACAGATTCCGCCGTCAAAGAAACCCCGAGTAAAGTAAAACTGTTTTGTTTTGTTCTCACAATAGCAAACTAATTAATCTAAATTCATTATTAAACTGTCAACATTATTAAGGTTATGTTGTTTGTATGTACATAAAAATCTCCAGTGGCGTACTATGTTAATTTCAGAATAAAGTAATTAAATTGTGAAAACCATTTTCTTTAAAGTAAATTATATTGTATATAATTCATTTAATAAATCCTATGTTAAAGTTTCCGAAAACAACTCATTGTTTTATTCTTAGTTTTAAAGTTTTATCTATAAAAAGCTTTTGACGCCTGAGTTTTAAAGAAGTAAGTGTAAAAATCGACAAGACGTCCTAAAAACCCTGGCTACCCAAAAAGGCAATTTTAACGACCTAAAGAATCGTTACAGAATCTAGGTGTTAAATGAGTTCCAACCAAAATTTGGTAAAATTTGTAACTGATAACAAAGATAACTGTCTAATACAAGACAAGTATTGCCTAATACAAGATTTCATTCTAATGAAACCGTCACGAAACTTTAACGCAAATCGGTATGCGAATACAAGACTGGCGAAGTTTATTATTTTCGAAATTGAATACAACTAACGACCCACCAGCGGAAAAACTAATAAAAATTAAACTTTACGACGACTTTGCTTAAAAAACATTCATTAACGGATTGCAGTATAATATGCAATTAATGATTCGACTACGTGCACCTGATTCTTTAGAGCAAGCCCTTTCTTACGAAAATTTCATTTATTACAGCCAAGGACAAAACACCAACTTAAATAGCCCGTACAATCCACAACCAAAATTAAAAATTTTCTAATCGATCGAATCAAAATTCAGAAAACATACGTAAAGCCCAAAATTATATTCCACAACGTACAGCTTTCTACTATACAAATGTGCAAAAACCCACTATTCAGTATTAACCACCCCAAACATCAAGTTTTCAGAATTTTCGATGACCAAATTTTCCAAATTTTTACATCTCAAGAACCCACGTACCAACCACATTTTCAAGTCATCACAAACACGACGAAACTTCCCGCAAAGATGAAAGAAGTAATTTTACAATAAATGAATTTCCCAATTTTAACTCGAGAAATTCAGCTCCTTCACGTTTTACTTATACTCGTTAATAAGCCAGAACCAATGGACACCAGTTCCGGGCTCGCTAGTTTCGTACAACCAACACTAAATCACCAAGAATTATTCGAAAAAAATATCGAAGATGACGAAATTCTTTATGACCCACACAGCGAAGAAAATCAATATTTTGAATCGCCATTAGATGTAAATCAACACTTCGAACCTCCAAGCGAATACCGAGATTCAGAAAACGAGAATTTTAAAATAGAAAACCAATGTCCATATGACGAACCAATATTGAACAAAATATCGACGAAACTGTAAATTATCAGCTAGTCCTGCATAAAAATACACCATCTAATCACAAACACACCAGACAATCAAAAATACCGTCAACAACCACTTTCCTTACATTCATACCCCGAGGGGTTAATCAAAGAGGAAGTCTGATGTACAAGTCTTTAGAAGTCCGTGGTATTCTTTGGAATTCTCGTGGCATTCATTGGAAATCTCGCGACATTCTTTGGTAGTCTCTTGAATTTATTACATGTGTAGGTAGTACATTTTCTACCTAGTATCTTATGCTAGGAAAATTTAGTACAAGTCGAAATTTCTGTGCCATGAAGACCTTCAGATTCAAAACGTTACGATGAAGATGTTTGTTTTGGTGAAACAAACTTTAATTTTTTGATTGTTTAATTTGCAAAACTTGGGCGAAAAAATTAAATTCTTATAATAAATCTCGTGATTTTTTTCACATTATATTGAACATAAATAGTTATATTAAAAATTAATAAATCAATTAAATGCAGTTACCTATATAAATTTTTATAACAATACCAATTTAATTGACTCCAACGCGAGTAAATCCATGAATACCTCGAACAAGGTCATAAGTTCCTAGAATGCGGCTCATTCTTTGATATTTATTTCATATTTTATGCATCCATTATCTAATCTGCAAGTATAGGAAAAGCAATGACGTTTATACTTCTTCAAAAGTTTAGTTTGTTCACTTTTTTTAATATCTTGCAATATTACTTCAATTGTAAAATTTACTTCAAATTGATGCGAGACGAATTTGCACAATTATTATAGTAAACACAGTAGAAATTAATAAAAAGATTCTGTGTGCAGAATGATTATTGTTTACTTCGGCATGCTATGCTTACTCATCAAATAAAAGTAAATTATCGTGTTACCGCGTATTCAAGTTAAAGAAAAGTATTACTTATTAGTCACATTTATGGCTTTGATCACAGTTTAACGTGACCAGACGTACTGCTTACTTCTTTGAGATAGTCTGTACTGTCAAGAATTTTGCAATGTTTTAAAAGAAAATGATACATTTTTTAAAAAAATGCATTCAAATGAAAAGTATTCGTCCAATGTACTGCTTTCGCGTTTAAAAAATCTGGTCACCTTATCACAGTTGCATTTTAATTGAAACAAACCTCGAGATAAATATTCCGAAATATTTACAACTTCAACTTAAATTTCATGGTTTCGATAATAACTTATCTTGAAACGAAATCACTGATCTAGGTCATGTTGAAAATTTTGCAGAAACAGATCTTCAAGAAATAATAAGTAAGAATGATTTAGACCAGGGTTTCTCAAACTTATGGCCCCATGTACCCCTGTTCAAGTTCCCAAATGACTGCGAACCCCTAACCCCTCCCCTCCAAAACAAAAGAAAATCTAGCTGTATAAAGAAAATAAGGTTTTTTATTTTAATAAAATTTAAATAAAATACTGTATTACAGTGACAAAAATAAATAGGTATGTTAATATTAATGTGATGGGTGGGCTTGTTTCTTGTCGCAAATTGAGTCGATTTTATGACCGCTTTACACGCGGGGATTTTTTCATGCGATCGATCGCCGCGACTTGTTGCCGGGATTTTTCGCATGCGCCAGGTTGCTGCGACATATCGCATTGTCACTTTACACGAGGCATTTATATTCAGGCGACTTTGTAATAAATGACGTATTTGCTACAATACCAACCTCTAGTGTCAACTTGAAAATATACTAGCTTATATATTCAGATTAGTAAATAATCGCATGAAATTAGAACAAGTTCTAATTCATAAAATCGCACGTGCGCCAAGTTGCAGGGACTAATTGCATGAGCGATTTTGTATTGCACCAGGCGCTTAGTTGCTGCGACATGGCGCGGCGATCGATTGCATGAAAAAATCCCCTCGTGTAAAGTGGCCATTAGGAGCAATTTTGGACAACTTTAATCTTAATTCTGACTCGACATCAAGTCGATTTCTGTACTTGGTTTTTTAACATGACCAGGTGTGAAAACCCACTCTCACATAAGTAAGTTGTTGCGAAGGGTCAGAGGAAATTCACCGCTTTGCGTGAGAGTGCGGGATATTCTTCCTGTCTAGCTGCCCAAAAATCAATTAAAGACATCCTTTAAAATTCAGCTAGAAGAGTTTCATCTGCGGACATTTCTAGTAATGACTCCTGTTGCTTAATACTCAAACCAGCAATTATGTTCTCGTTTGTGACCATTAATGGGTTTCGAATTCAGCCTTCAGCATTATCAATATCTGGAAAATACCTTTTCAGTTCGCCGGAGAGCTGAGAAAGATGAAGAACAATTTCGGCCCTCATGTCAGCATCCACGGTCAGGGCGTTCGTCGTAATAAATTCGTGCAGAAGAGGAAAACATTCAACAATATTTTATCTCAAGCAAGTTCTCCAAAAATCTATTTTTTTATGGATGCGCTGAAGAATTGATTTTGCCGGCTGCTAAAGATATGGTAGGTTGCGTATTGGGAGACAAATAGTCGAAATTGCTGGATAAAATACCTCTTTCGAATGATACAATTGCAAGGTGCATTCACATGGCACAAAATGTTGAAAATAAACTCGCACAACGATTGCAAAATAGTTATTATGCGATTCAAGTTGATGAATCAACAGATATTAGTGGATTGCCGAATTTACTTGGATTTGTTAGATATGCGCATGAAAATATTTCTGAAGAAGATTATCTGTTGTGCAAGACCTTGGAGTCTACGACAAAAGAAGAAGATATTTTTTGAAAAACATGAAATAGATTGGGCAAAGTGTGTTGGTATATCGACTGATGGTGCCAAGGCCATGACAGGAGGGATATCTGGACTAATTACCAAGATTAAAATTGTTTCTCCTGAGGCCAAAAGTACGCATTGTGCATTGCACATGGAAGCATTGGACGTGCTTTTATGTAATTTATTATTTTTACGACCTCTGACAGTGCTGTTTGTAAATCATTAGGCATTTTCTTGCATGTCGCACGCGCTTCATAGCCATTCAGCCGCCATTACATAAATCTTGTCGCGAACCCCCTACCATCAAATGGCGAACCCCTAGGGGTTCGCGAACCCCACTTTGAGAAACCCTGATTTAGACAATTAATATGGCATATTTTCAAAAAACCCGACTCGTTTTTTAAATAAAAACCCACTCGACAATAAAAATTTTTGGTAGTCTTCAAAAATTTGTGCCAGTCTTTAAAAATTTGTGCTAGTCTCGTGGCATTCTTTGGAAGTCTTTACATTTGGCAGTCTGATGTACATGAATTTCGCTTGTGATTAACCCCTTGGTTTATAGTAAGTACAACTATATGCTTGCGTATCGAAATTAATAAAATACATAAAAAAAACTAGTGCACTATATCAGCAAAAGTCGGAAACAGTCTAAAATTCGGTAAAGTAAGAATGAAATAAGAATATTGCAGTTTTCACAAGTCTAGGTTATGTTATTTGGGTGCTATCTGAACTGCACCACGGTTTATCGGGGGTAATTTTTATTACCAAAAGTTCAAAATATGATACGCGACGGTCAGGTGTTAATAAAATAATAATAGAAGACAAATTAAATTGTAGAACAATTTTATTTAACCCTACAGTGCATACGTCAAAAAAATCACACCAGTGCATACGTAGGGCCTGGCGGCCTGTCAGGCCCATAATTTAAATCGACCAATGTTTGAATATTTCAGGAAAATAAGCTAATTTTTTAAATCTATATAATTTATTAATAGTCCAGGCAAGGAAGGTTTTTAGCTTGCAAAAAAACCGGGCAAGCTCAACTTTGGCAGAGATGTACTACATTGGAGTGTTCTAATGAACCCCCCAATAGTCCCATAGAATCTCACGCCGGCGTCCCTTACAATCGGGGATTTTAGCTCCCCCAACGCGATTTTTTGCCGATAACTCGTTTATTTATGCTTGTATGAAAAATTATCATCAGACCATAATTGAAGAGCATAAAATTCTCTATAAAATAGTGTTTTTTCATATTTTTCCATGGCACCCTAATACTTATATTATTGACCGAAAACACGACCCACTCTTAAAATGGCACAATATTGATTCGTTACAGGGAGAGAAATGTTTTCGGGCACGGGAAATGCTTTTAGTAATAAATTAATTGAAATTGTGGCCAAGGTTGGAAAATGAAGAGAAAAATAAATTTTTTCAAAATTTGCCAAAGTTATAGTATCTTCCAAGTACCGAAGCCGAAATTTTGGTTTGAGCTTACCGAAGGTCCGGGCAAGCTGAAAATTGGCAAAGATGTATATTGAAGTGTTCTAATAACTCCCAAAATGACTCATAAAAATCCCAAGCTGGCGTTCCCTCAAATAAGGATTTTAGCCTCCTAAGTGCAGTGTTTCGCCTATAGCTCACGTATTTTTACTTTTACGAAAAATTACCATTAAACAAAGTTTAATTTGCATATTAAAGTATGTATTGTTGTACTACCTACTGCAGCGCCATAAGTTATAGAAATTTTATGTTCTTCAACTTTAGTTAATGGTAATTTTTCGTAAAAGTAAAAATACGTGAGCTATAGGCGAAACACCGCACTAGGGGGCTAAAATCCTCATTTGAGGGAACGCCGGCTTGGGATTTTTATGAGTCATTTTGGGGGTTTATTAGAACACTTCAATATACATCTTTGCCAATTTTTAGCTTGCCCGGACCTTCCGTAAGCTCAAACCAAAATTTCGGCTTCGGTACTTATAATACTATAACTTGGGCAAATTTTGAAAAAATCCATTTTTCTCTTCATTTTCCAACCTTTGCTTAAATTTTAATTAATCTACTTTAAAATCACTTCCCGTACCTGAAAACCTTTCTCTCCTTGCAAGGAATCAATATTATGCCATTTTAAGGGTGGGTCGTGTTTTGGGTCAATTATTTCAATATTAGTGAGCTATGGAAAAATGTGAAAAAAATCTATTTTATAAAGAATTTTATGCTCTTCAATTATGGTCTGATAATAATTTTTCATACAAGCGTAAATAAGCGAGTTATCGGCAAGAAATCGCGTTGGAGGAGCTAAAAGCCCCGATTCCGGGGTACGCCGGAGTGGGATTTTATGGGACTTTAGGAGGTTCATTAGAACACTCCAATGTACATCTCTACCAAAATTCAGCTTGCCCGGATTTTTTGCAAGCTGAAGCCAATTTTTCGGCTTCGTTGCCTGGACAAGCTTGATGAAAATAGAAAATTAAAAAAAAAATCAAAATTGTTGAAATAAATCAAATAAATTATTACGAAATATTCAGTCACATTGTAGTTGTATATTATTGTATTACGGTGACGTGCAAGAATTGTAAAGACACTTTTAATAATATAAATTGAATTACATGGAAATTACAGCAGTTTTATTAGGTATAAAATTATTTTGCGAGTAATGATTACCATCAATTGTTATTACCAGCTGAAAATTGTTTTTACAAAGCTTATAATTCCATTGGAAGCCGATTAATATAAAATAGTAACGCCACTGCTGCCTACGTCGAACTTACTAGGCCCAAAGCCCTTTTATTGGCAATCCATTCAGCTTTTTCAAGTGTTTTAAACACACATCGATGTCTTTTCATATTTTAGACAGCTACTAATAATATGGTGAAATTTAATTCAGCGGTTCTTTTTTTATATTCATTTAAATGTTCGGGCCTGCTAGGCCCTACGTATGCACTGTAGGGTTAAAAGGAAAACAAAACGCAAACACGGGCAAAATAAAATATAAACAGTTATAGAAATAAATGAGCCAAGTTTAATGGACATGAATGAAATTGGCTAGGATTAGCGAAAAAAATTGTAGCGAAAAAAGCGCCAGACCGAACACGGCCTAAATATTATGATCAAATGTTGAACACTTCAAATTAGGTAGACAAAACAAATCTTTAATTACAATAACAATAATGTTATCAAAGGAATTTATTATGGCGCACCGACATTGAAAATCAGGACGTCCGCGTTAGAATAGCGTTATAAAATTTTACAATAATGAATCAACAAATTCGTAAAATTAAACCAAAATTGACAATTATTAAAATTCGATGTAAAATTCCCGTAAATTAAATTATTTTAAACGTATGTAGACATATTAGTAAAATAAAGAAACTTGGTTTAAACAATTTATTGTAAAAATTTAACTTTCTAAATTAACGAACTAGTGCGCGCGCATCTCCCAAAATGGACGAAATCGCCATTTTTTACCCAAAATTACATGACGGGCATTATAATTTCGGTTTTAAACAGTTAATGAACCAACAAATAATAACTATTAAGTAATAAAAACGTACCTCATAATAGCCAGCACCGTGTAATTGAATTTCGATAGGTATGCCATTCGACAGTACGGCGTCGCCCACATTTTTTGCCATTGTAGTTGGAAAAAGAAACTAGAAAATAAATACCATACTATTAAAAAACTGCACACATCAACTGTTTATTGAAATTAACAATATTACTTACTATTCACTTTTTCTGTAAATTTTAAATTATATCCTAATAATTCCAGCAAACAACTTAATGCAACACTTTGGAAGCGGCGGTCATACAAGTAGCGTTGGCTTGTACCATGGTTGGCTTGGCGGCATGTACTCGTGTACGTTCGTAACATGGATATAACACGAAACATTCAAGGAGCTGCGCGCTTTTATTTGAATAGGGAAGATGCATAAATTTTTTTTATAGCGTAGTTGGATCAAAAATAACTAAATATACTAATTAATGCTATTTAATTTATTTATTTTCGTTTTGATAATAATTTAAAAAATATTTAAAAATCCGTCAATTTGAATTGAAGGAAACGACCGCGCAATTTGCCATGTACTTGTGACGTCACAAGTTCTAATTTTATATTCATTTATATTATTTTTCTGTGGTTTTGTGCTTTGAAAGTTGAAGTTTATTAGTGTTAAAAGCTGTTATTTATCATATTTAAATCAATTAAAAACAAAAAAGTTAAAAAGTACTCTACACGAGTAGAGTAAACAAGAAAGTGAGGTTATTGCAAGCAAGCAAGCAAACGCGTTGCGTTTAAGGTCACATGATTTATTTGAAATTATCATTGAATTTTAAAATGGATTATTTATAACAAAATACAATAAATAGAAGTTATTTTTGCTGATTTGATATTTAATATATAGGATTAATAGGAAAATACTGTTTTAACTAAATTTTTTTATTCATGCATGTTCCCCATTTAAATTAATAATATTTAAATTTTTTTTTCCTTTAGAATTACCACAGCATTGACGATATATAATTCTGAAATATTCCATATAATAACATGTAATAATAAGTCAAATATTAAAATTATGGGAAATTCCGGTGAAAAATTAATTTTTCCCTACTCCTTTTTGTAATTTGTCGTTATTTATCCAATAGTAGTGAAAGCCATTGGTGAAATTGTAGATGTCCAATTACAAAACAATTGCACTGAAAATTTCAAAATTTTCTAGTATTTTACATTTATGAGCAAATTGCCATTAAGACATGTCGATATGAAAAAAAATGTTATTAAAATTTATTGCATTTGTATAACATAAATCAGAACCGCCGGAAAAAGTTTAAAAATGAGAATTTTCCATTTTTATTTGAAAAGCGGTTATGTGCGTTGCTGCTAACGCTGAATGCCTGGTTAGACTCCGGGCTCAGTAAAACTTTATTCTGACCGTCTCCCCTCGGAAGGCAATGGCAAACAACCGAGGTGTAATCTGCCTGGTACAGCCTCTCTGGAGATGAAGTGTATGTCGCCTATGTGTGTTATAATACTTCAAACGCATAACACATACATAGGAGAGAGGTCGCCTCGTCCGGGAAACCGGATATGGCACATGAAGAATATTATTGGATAAAAAGTCGAAAAAGTCCTTAAGCAAATACTAACTTAACATATCTAATAGTTCTTACGCGAACTTGATCCGAACTTATCAAGTGCAATTTACCATTGACGATTTCTTCCTCAGTACTTCACATCCACACTAGGTTCTTTCATAACCAAAGAGGATAATATTTGTTCTAATGGTCGAGAAGTGGTGGAAAATAGATAAATCCTTTCTTATCTTTTTTTTTAATCACCATCAGGTTTTTGAAAAATTTTACCTGTAACCTGACTTATCAATAACCAGGAAAACAAATCATGAAGACGAACCGCGAACAATTCATGGTAGAGGAAGTTATAACTTCAAAAACTATAACAATTTTAAAAAAAATTATTACTAATTGTATAACTTTTGTAATAAATTCCTTTTAATTTGATTTGATCTTAGATGCGAACCACATTAAAATCAAATCCAAACACAACAGATTTTTAAATACAGGGGTATCTTAGGCAATCCTTGTATCCCTGTGGGGGGAAATCCCCCCCCCCCGGAATTAATAATAATTCCTCACGACACACCACTTAGCCTCTACACGTTTAAGATACCACTTAGGCAAAATTAGTTTAACAAAAATTTAAAAAAATCATAATTACTTGCCATGACCATCGGTGCAAACTAGCGGCGGTGCAAACTACATGTGATCCTCGGTCATTTCCCCAAAAAAAAGGATAAAATACTGACCATACCTGCAGTCTACATATCTCCTAATTTTCTGCTGTGCAAGTACCATTATTATGCATTATAATTGGTAGTCAAGCTCACTTTTCTGGTATAAATATCGTTTTATACAAGAAACGTGCTTTTAACCATAAAATTTAAGCAAGAAAATAAATTGTTTTACTAATTTAATCTTTTTTGAATTACAAAGTTGATTTAAATAGAATTTCCCCCAAGAAATAATCCTATGAATGCCCATGATTGCATTTCTTTTAGGTATTTGGGTAAGAATATAAAAAGTATTTGAAGGTTTTTAAACACTTTCAATTAATGTAATGTTGATTTCAAAATTAAGTATTAGTATCACGGTGTCAAATTGCGATTCCGAACCTTTTAAGTTTTATTAAGGTATTATTACTTTGAATATCAAAGTAATTGAATAGCAAAGTAATAATAAATTTTAAAAAACAAAAATGTATGAAATACTTAGAATTCTTCGTATTTTAACTTTTACGGTATTTCGTCCCGGCGGTATTTTCGCCACGGTATGATGGCCGCGGTCAAATGTGCTAGACCGTTCGGCGGATGTATACGAGGACATATGTAGACTGCGCCGATGGTCAGAAATTAATCCTTATTTTTTGGGTAAATGACCATGGGCAACCTGTAGATTGCGCCGATGGTCATTAAGGGTAACATACAGATTGCGCCGATGGTGTACCTTATGGGATTAAAAAGTATTACTAAGGCATAATGGGGTTATTATTGTAAATCAGTTTATTAAATATTAATAAAAGATTAAATTGCGGTACCCAATTATCATTAATATGACAATACTTATTGCAATACTTATTAGTAGATATTAATAATAAATATTATCAAAAAAATGGAAAATAACCGGTGTATTGCCGAAAAAGTGAAAAAATTAAATTTTTTTTTCTTCGATTTTTGGGGTGTGCATTCGATAAGGAGAGTTATCCTTATCTTTGTTGTGATTAGGCTAAACATACGAGAAGGCGCCACACATCAAGAAAACCGGGATAAATGAAACCGGGATGTGAGAGAACCTCGAAATAGCATTAAAAAGTATAGTTGCGGTATGGCAGGCCCGTAGCCAGGGGGGGCACCTGGGGGCACGTGCCCCCCCCCCCGAAATGTTCAAAAGAAATAAAAATTTTTTTTGGAAATTAAAAAATTTAAATTTCGAAAATGAAATAGCTGTATTTTAAAGTGGGAAAAAGTTTTTTTCCAAGTTTATTTGCCGTAATTCATTGTTATTTACCTTGTCGGCTTATAGGTTACCCTGCTTATCCCTTTTTTTACCTGAAAGCCATGGAATTAATTTAATATAAAAACCATGTAACGGTAAACATAATAGCTGTTAAGAATAAAGTATAAACTCTATTCAGGCCTGACCAGTGCACGATTTACGTAAAAAGTTTTTTTCCAAATTTATTTGCCGTAATTCATTGTTATTTACCTTGTCGGCTTATAGGTCAACCCTGCTTATCCCTTTTTTTACCTGAAAGCCATGGAATTAATTTAATATAAAAACCATGTAACCATTTACAGAGAAGATTTAAGTGGAGAGGCGGTATACCCAGCAATTCTTGAAGCAGAATTCGGTTTATGGAAACAAAAATGGTTAGATGTGAACGATTTTCCAAAGAATCCATTAGATGCATTGACAAAATTTTCTGAACAATTTTTTCCCAATGTCAGAATCTTATTAAAAATATTTGCAATATTACCAGTCACTACAGCAACTGCCGAGAGAAGTTTTTCTAGTTTAAAGCGAATAAAAACTTACTTAAGAAATTCTACTGGTGAAGAAAGGCTAAACGGTCTAGCACTCATGAATATTCATAGGGATATAAATATTGATACTGATATTATAATAGATAATTTTGCGATGAAAAAAGAAAGGCGCTTAGAGTTTAAATTATAAAGTAGTGAGTGAATAAAGTCTTCATGTAATGTTTGTTTTAGATAAAAATAAATTTAATTTTTTTAAAATAAATTAAGATAAATAAAATATTGAAAAAATTTGTTTGTAATAATATAAATTCCCGGAAGGGGAACCCCCGAAAATTTTACTTTTAAAATTTTTTTTAAAAAGTAGTTTAATATATTGTGGTGTTCCGTTCGTTGAATTCGAAGCCACGACAGATATAAATTTTTGAAATTTTTAAATTTTTAACTTTTATTTTCTCGTTACACAAAAATTCTGTTTTATCATAAGTGATAACTTTTGATTGTGAAATAATTCAATTCTTCAATTTTTTAAATTTTTTTGTTTAATAAAATATTTTTTTACAATTCTAAATATGGGTTAGTAAATAAATTGTTTTCACACATAAAAAATTAATAGCACCTCTATAATAATAGTTCAGAGATAAAAGTTCATTTGATTTGCAAATACACATGTACTTGTATAGATAATATTTTAATGTCATAAATTTCACTGTTAACTGTTAAAAAAATAATGCTAAATACCTTGTCCTTCGTTTTAATCTTGTTTACAACACTCGATGAACACACCAATCTCATACGCAGGCTGATTTCCAATCCTCCAAACCAACTGTTCATGAATCAAATCCACAATTGTCGAATTTTTCCAAATAATTTGTGATTAATTTTGCAACCATTAAATTTTTATTAATTTTGACCACTTTTTATTCCTCTTACTATAATTTTTCTTAAATTTCCACTTTGGAAAACCATATAAAATTCCACTTTGTGTTCCACTTGATAAAAACCGCTTTTTTAAAAATCAATCTCATCGATCGCTAAATCACCGCTCAAATTCTTGTTCATCCAAGAACGAATGCGTCCATGTCGACTTCGCCGCCGAAAATTCTTTTCCACGCGTGCGCGATTTTTGATTTACGCCCTCTGATTGGTTGATTGATTGATTTTGGCTCATTATTTTAAAATGTGTCCGGGTACTGTACGTATTTGAAATTTGCAAATCTCTGCGAGTGTCGTTTCGCGCACTTATGTTTTTTTAATTCCACGCATGACTTTAAACACATCATTTTCAATTTTAAAATTTTTTGAATACAATAATATTTTTGTTTGTTTTAATAAAAACAATCTAGTCCTTTTTGGAACAATACTCCAGACTTTTAATTTAATAAATTTGAAGAATTATTTTGTTTATTTAAATTTTGACTATTAAAGATTTTGTGTGACGAAATTATAATTGACATGATAAAAATTATTTTGTTAAATTTTGAATTTATTTTATGTTGAAAAATTTTTGTAAATTGTAATTTTGTTGAAGACAGTTCAACGCCTTCGTGGAATTTTAAGAATTAGTAAAGTATTGGATAATTATTGAAATTTCTAAAATCTGGCTTCAATGAAATTGTATGGTTATTTTGCTAGTATGAATTTTCATATTCCGAAGAATATCCTTTTTGTTATTTATTATTTTTAAAATTTAAAATAGAATTTAATTTGCATGGTATTATGATTTTTAATTTACTGACTAAAATTTAGAATTTATTTTACAACATTAACTTTAACTTAAAGGTTTCTTCCCTCTCTGAATTTTCAAACTAAAACTTTATTATTTTTTAACGAAAACATGAATAGTTAACTGTTTTTAACTTTTTAAATATTCTGAAATTTAAACTAAACATAATTTATCTCAATTCAAAATTTTTATGTACATCTTTTCATTAAATTGGTTACATTATAGCACATTCTTTTTTTTATGCGTTCATCTGTGTCAATTTTGTTCGCAGCAGTATTTGGTTTCCACGTTTTATCCCATCTCTGGATACTGGTGTGATAGATTTCGGACTTTTTATATCTTACTTTCTTAAATGTAAAATTTCTCCTTTTCTGTTCATTTCCTTGGTTTTTCCTTATCTTTTCAAATTTAACCATGTTACCAATTTTTTTTATTAAATTTCTTACTGCATTTGTTTTTATTCTTCTTCCTTTCGCTAATCTTTTAACTTTAGAGATTTTTTTATTTAATTCCCATTTTGTTTTTCTTCCTAGCCTAACGTAGTGCCTATACTTTTCATTTATTAAATTTATTAAATTGTCGCCTTCGTTGAGTTTTACTATTTGAAGCGTTGTTTCGTTGTTGATATCTTTTCTGTCTTTCTTATCTGAATATTTTTCTATTTCTATCCATTCCATCTCTTCCTCGCGCATTTTAATTTTCTTGTTTGGTACGTCGACCACTATTTTAAATTTTTCCAGAAGATCCATACCAAGGATACAATCTATTTTCATGTTTGGCATAATCATTATCCCGCAATTGTTTTTAAATTTTCCAATGGTTATATTGGCGTTTAAATTTTTATTTATCACTGTGAAAGCTTTATTGTTCGGAGTGATTAATCTTATTGGCGTAGTTTTTATAATTCTATCTTGAAATTTTTCTGGATTCATGACTGTTATAACTTCATCAATATTTTTTTTTAATTCATCTTTTATTTCATTTTTTATTTCATCTAATTCCTTTTTAATTTGATCGATATTTATTGCGTTTTGATCAATTATTTCCTTTTTGTTTTGATCAAATTTTTCATCCATTTTTCTTGCATTTCCTCTAATTTCCATTAATATTGTCAGCATGTCTATTGTTTCTGTTTTCTTCTCGCTCATCTTGTCGTTTGTTTTTATTTAAATGTCAAAAGAAAGCTATATTTTATACCAAGATAATCTGAACGTTCAATTGATTTTGTCTGATAATCAAACTCTTTTATCAGATCGTACATAAATTTTATTGAATTTGTCGAATAAAATGTTTTTATTGACCTTAGAAAAATTTTTGTTTATCGTAAAATTGTTTTTATTTGAATATTCAAAATAGAGCATTAGAATCTTAATATCAGGGTTATCGTGAGGTTTCGTGCCTCGAGTTGGGAGCCAAATTTTTATATGCTGTGGTGTTCCGTTCGTTGAATTCGAAGCCACGACAGATATAAATTTTTGAAATTTTTAAATTTTTAACTTTTATTTTCTCGTTACACAAAAATTCTGTTTTATCATAAGTGATAACTTTTGATTGTGAAATAATTCAATTCTTCAATTTTTTAAATTTTTTTGTTTAATAAAATATTTTTTTACAATTCTAAATATGGGTTAGTAAATAAATTGTTTTCACACATAAAAAATTAATAGCACCTCTATAATAATAGTTCAGAGATAAAAGTTCATTTGATTTGCAAATACACATGTACTTGTATAGATAATATTTTAATGTCATAAATTTCACTGTTAACTGTTAAAAAAATAATGCTAAATACCTTGTCCTTCGTTTTAATCTTGTTTACAACACTCGATGAACACACCAATCTCATACGCAGGCTGATTTCCAATCCTCCAAACCAACTGTTCATGAATCAAATCCACAATTGTCGAATTTTTCCAAATAATTTGTGATTAATTTTGCAACCATTAAATTTTTATTAATTTTGACCACTTTTTATTCCTCTTACTATAATTTTTCTTAAATTTCCACTTTGGAAAACCATATAAAATTCCACTTTGTGTTCCACTTGATAAAAACCGCTTTTTTAAAAATCAATCTCATCGATCGCTAAATCACCGCTCAAATTCTTGTTCATCCAAGAACGAATGCGTCCATGTCGACTTCGCCGCCGAAAATTCTTTTCCACGCGTGCGCGATTTTTGATTTACGCCCTCTGATTGGTTGATTGATTGATTTTGGCTCATTATTTTAAAATGTGTCCGGGTACTGTACGTATTTGAAATTTGCAAATCTCTGCGAGTGTCGTTTCGCGCACTTATGTTTTTTTAATTCCACGCATGACTTTAAACACATCATTTTCAATTTTAAAATTTTTTGAATACAATAATATTTTTGTTTGTTTTAATAAAAACAATCTAGTCCTTTTTGGAACAATACTCCAGACTTTTAATTTAATAAATTTGAAGAATTATTTTGTTTATTTAAATTTTGACTATTAAAGATTTTGTGTGACGAAATTATAATTGACATGATAAAAATTATTTTGTTAAATTTTGAATTTATTTTATGTTGAAAAATTTTTGTAAATTGTAATTTTGTTGAAGACAGTTCAATATAAATAAATAAAACTTAAAAAAAATTGCAATAAAAGGGGGAACCCCCAAAAATTTACTTTTTACAAAAGACTTTTTACAAGTGCCCCCCCCGAAATGAAATCCTGGCTACGGGCCTGCGGTATGGGGCAGTAAACTATAACGTTTCACCCCCAAAATTATAGCCCAACAGAATCGTGCACAAATGGTCTCGAAATTGCAAATTTCTCGTAGTTATAAATTTGTGTTATAAAAGTTTTTAATAATGAAAGAATCAAAATAATGCAGTTATTTAAAAATAACCTCGTCAAATTACTAACCTAATTAAAAATCGCACATAATGTATAGTAGGTACTCCTGTAATAAATTAAGTACCTTAATCCTCTAATGGGATTTTCACTCCGTCGTTACCCAAAATGATTACCTATTAATTGACCATCGGCGCAATCTACATACTAACCCTAACCGAACCCGGCGCAATCTACATGCTAGATTATGAGACCCTTCAACCATCGGGCGCAGTCTACAACCTCCCGTATACGAGGGATATTTTATGTTTAATCTCACTATTCACTATATTTATCTCCAGCGGTTTTCAGGATACTTGACCAACCAGGGTCAGGATCCACCTGAGGGGCAGCCACCTCCCCAGGAAGTGAAGCTAGCCTGGCCAAGTCATAGGCAAAATAGGAGCGACTGACACCCCTCCGACGCGGAATTGCCGGCCGATTCTCGACTTTGCCACTTATACCTCCGTAAGAATTTGTCTTCGATTGCTCCACCTTTTCTTCTTTCATCGAATAGACCCAGTCATGTTATGGGATCAGTAGATGATGATAAACCTGCATTATCAGCAATACGGAACAGCAACTGCGCTCTCAAAATAAATTCAAAACAATGACCATCGCTAATCAAAGGAGGGGGGAGTAAAACCAACCTTGATCACCAACGGTCTTTGTTTGTAGGGGGTCTCAAAACCCTGTGGATAGGCCAGGTACTCCGCAAATTAATTCATGATTCAGATTCTGCGATGCGATCCTATCATGTCCGGCCGAGGTTGTAATTTTCCTCGAAGCCCACAGGTAATTTATTAAATTTACATTGCATTCAAAGTCATTATTCAAACATCCCATGAAGGGAGTTATGCGAGCTCCTCTCGCAACATTTTTGAATGTTGGAAATCATTCCCCCCCCCCCCCCTTAAAACATAGGAAAGCAAAGAGATGCGCTCCTGAGCGTGACGGACACACAAATTAAGGCTTTTATTTATATGTAGATTGATTTTGAAAAGATTGTGATACTCTTGGATGTTAATAAAAAAAAATCTGATGTGGCCATCGCATAACTTTCCGAACAGACGCAAATTTTTACATTATATTTTTAAATAAAATGGTTACATAATTTCAACAGTAAATCGATGAAAAATTTCATATTTTGCCAAAATAGGAAGAAAAAAACTTTTGAATGCCTATATCTTGCAAACGAAGCATTTTTGGACCCATGTTATTAGAAACTTTTCATCTTTTTGTATTTACAAATACAAAAAATTTTTACAAATACAAAAATTTTTGAAACGCCCTGTATATTTTAGAGAAAAACTTGTAGGACAAAAAATGTAGGAAATTCCATAGCGCTAATTTTTTGTTATTAATATTTTTACATATTTAATTTCGTTTCGAAGTTATGACGCATAATGTCATAATAGCTCCAGGTAAACCCCCCTTTCCCGTTACACGATTTAAATTATTTTCATCTGGCTTCGTCCTACGACAGGAAAAAGCTTATATGCAAAATTTGGAATGATTTGCTTGCTTCGTTTAGACGCTATCGTGTTCACAGACGTACATACACACACACATACACACCTACACACATACATACAGACATCCTTCCAAAAATGATAAAAATGGATTCAGGGGACCTCAAAACGTGAACATCTGTCAAAAAATGGGGGGGTCAAATTTTGACTGATAACAATACTTTCCTTACCTAGGGGTTCGGAAAGTAACAACACAAATCAATAATAATTCTATTATTAAAAAATCAACGTTAACATTTTTAAAGCGCAAAGTTTATTGGTAAAAATTCCATAAGTAGTGCTAACATTAAATTTTATAAGAATTATCGTTAATCAGCACAAAGGCTTGAACAGCCCTTCCTGTGCAATTGAGCTCCAATTTTGGAATTTCCTATTTCCGATCTATTATGGTTCGCCCTGTGAGGCCCGAGGCCGAACAACTATGGCCTTCACGGATCTATTATGGTCCTCCCCCTGTGAGGCCGAACAACTATGGCCTTCACTTTTCATTGATGTGCGTTTTGTGTTTTATTTTTAAATAAAGAGTTCTTACATTACAACTGTTTTTTACATTTACTTTACTTTAGGTCGCAGAACTCTCCGGAACTGTGCAAGAAGACTAAGAAATGTTACGTTGAATACTCATCGAACTGCTTTCCCGGAAAGTCCGATATTTGTTGACTTTAACTTTTTCATATATTTTATGATTTTTATTGCTAAGTTGTGGTTGGTGATTTATTTGTTGATCCATGGTGACGGATCTATTATGGTCCGCCCTGTGAGGCCGAAGGCCGAACAACTATGGCCTTCGCGGATCTATTATGGTCCTCCCCCTGTGAGGCCGAAGGCCGAACAACTATGGCCTTCTCGGATCTATTCTGGGTCTAGATGGCTAAGAGCGGCCGAAGGCCGCCCGTGCCAACTAGTTTTTAATAAATGGAACAATCCCACTATTTTTGAACGCATGTTCTATATTTTTCGGTGAAAAGCTTTTATTAAAGCTGGAGTTAGGATTTAATTAAATTTGTACCAATTTGGTTTTTCACCTTTTTATTAGTCATAAATTCATTTAGATCCAATGACCAAGTTGCTTTTAGAGGACGATACACTCCAACATCCAGTGGTTGCAAAAGATGACTTGTATGGGCTGGGAAAGTTCACAAATAAATTTGATTTCGTTGTGCTAATTTGATCACCTCAGTATTAATGTGCGAAGCATGAGAATCCATTAATAAAATCACCGGCCTATTTTTTGGAATTGATTCCAAAAGAAGAAATGGAACCATTCTAGGAAAATTATATCTGCCTTACCAGCTTCAAGGGCGTAAATTGAGCTTGAAGCGCGGTATACCAGACTAGACCATTGACCTTCAGTCATTGGCGGTTTTTGCACATTTCAACTTGGGTGGACTCTTGGGGGGTATTTGATTAACGACTCGCCTTGCGAGTGGTTGGGATGAAATGTAGGGCGGATGTATACGGTGGCTATCTTGTTAATCTCTGATTAACTTTATAAATCCGGCGTTTCCGGGTAGCTTCAGCACGCAGGGTCGGGCTCCACCAAAGTGGGAGGCAACCTCCCCTCTGGTTGGAAACAGTCTGGCCAGGTCACATGACGAAATCGGAGAGGTTTTCGTCCTCGGTTTTCGGCCGAAGGAATCTCGACTTTGCCACTTATACGCGAACATTGCGAACTTTTCCTCCACCTGTTCTAAATCATCGAAATGATCCAGTCATGTTAGGAATCAGTAGATAAAGTCAAACCTGCTTCGAAAGTACCACGGACAGCGACTGCGTGTATTTCCCTGTCAAAGAATAATTCAGCCATTTTCGTCGAGCATCGAAGGGGGGGTAAAATCCAACTTCGATCTTCAGCGGATCTCGGGTACAGGGGGGGGGGGTCAAAACCCAACCCTATATTTACTGTAATTACTTCTCTGTAATGTACGGTCCATTTTTTGAGGTGAAACAATCCTTTTCTTTCTCTTTTACTTACAACTTAACTTCACCAATTAGCCACTGCTGTGGTTAACAATAAATAAATTTAAAACAAATTATTGTTTTATTATACATACGATGTGTTTACAATCACAATTTCGAGGGTTCTGATTAGATTTGAATTATGCCCACGGAAAGACGGACAGACACGGAGCCAGATCATAAGGCTTCTTGTTATACCTTGTATAGAAGCCTAAAAGAGAGGAAAAATTGGCTGCTGCCTATATGAAGAAAAAACAGAAAGAAGAACAGGAATTGGCAATATCGCTGCGTGCTTTCGAAAATTCCTTATTAGAAGACGAAGGGGAGGAGGAAAAGGAAGAACACAAACAACAAGAGTAATTGGCAAAAATAAAATAAAGTAAAATTACAAATTATTGTGGTTTTTGTGAATACTTAATCTTAAACTTTTTTTTATTAAACTTGTATTGTATTTTTTATTAATTTATTTATTTAATCCTTTTTTAATACGTTTTGTATTTGCGATGACCAAATAAGTCGCATGGTCATTATGCGGATTGGATCTAAAAAATACATGTAGGCAAATATTGAAATTTGGGCAGGACTACGTCTGCCGGGTCAGCTAGTATCAAATAAAACATGAAACATAAATTTTTTCGACAATATTTTATTCATCTTATATATGCAATTAACATGTATAAAATGTTCATCACAGTGGTGTATGCATTATTGATTTTCCATAGGTAGCATTTACATTTTATAATTATAAATAAATGGTTGATTAAATTTATACAAAACCAAAAAAAATTTACAATTGCGTTGAATAGTCAAAAAATTTATGAGTAACCGAAAACTTATAAATTAACATGGTTTTGCACATCATTATAAATTTTGAATTGTCCGCATATATTGTAGCTTTATTTCTTATTCTGCTTTGATCTGAAAACAAATTAATGTAATTAAATTAGTTAAATTAAAAGAATATTAATTACCTTTTGTGCTTAGACTTCTTTTTTGTCCATTTTTCTTCGCTTACAGGAGGAACGTGTACCTCCCACATACATTCATCTTCGTCCGTAAGAGGAACGGGAACATTATTTTCGACGGGCAGGCTTTCATTTTGTGCAACGGATGGATTTGTTTCTATTATACTGAAGGCAGTACTTGGTTGAGGGGTTATATTGGGCACAACGGAATCTTGCCTTACACCCTTAACAGTATCAGCGTAACTTTGGTATTTTGGTTGTGTATCTTTTAAAACTTCACTTTGTTCAGGTACGGTTCTTATACAGCCGATTTTATCTGCTTTTCGCGTCTTGATTATATCTGCATACTTAATGAAAGTTGGTTTGGCTGGATTTGATTCTACCGTCTTTTCCTCGATAGGAGTACTCAATATGTCACATTTTTCGAAATGACATTGCTTAGATTTGTTAAACTTTGTGGCTTTGGGTTTACATAATTTCGTTTTCGTATTGGGATCGTTTTTCGTCCCACTAACTATTTGACTCCACGTTGGTGCACTTTGGATGTTTGAGTATATTTCTCTCTCGGTAGTCGTTTCACTAGGAACAAAGTTGCGTTTGTCTGTTTGAGTTGTCCACGTGTTAATTTTAGTCGAAGACGTTTTATGAATTACACGTACTTCAAATAAACTACAGCTTACATAAGGGTTTTCTAATTGCATAGAGTTTGTATCTATTTCTTCAGGGCAAATGGTGCCACTTGTAACGGCTTGACTAAATGTTTGAAAATCGTGGGATGGTATTGATTCCAAAGAATTATTAAATCGAGCTGTATTGATATATATTTCTTCAATAGAGTTTGTATGGTTACTCACACAAGATTTTGGTGAATTGCATGAAACGACTTGACTAAAAGATCTATAAAATTGTACATCTTCTGTAGGAGTTTGATCTAAAACTGTCTCGATTTCATTTTTATGTAAGTCAACTTCTACATTAGAAGTTGATGGTCCTATCAATCTATATTCTGATAAATGACAACAGATGGTTTGACTACATGTCATTTTAATTATGTTAACATCATCCTGAGGAACTTGATCTTCAAGTATACGACCTTTTGCGTTCACATTGGAGTCAACAAAGGATTTTGCTTTGTATATATTACTTTTTGCTCTTCTGTTGATACTTTCGACTTTCGTAAAGCGTTGGTTACGTTTTCTTTGTTTCAAGACATTTCGTTTTGTTTCTAACTTGTGGCTTATAAACGCGCCTAAGTTTATTTGCGTCGGTTGCCTTCTGAATTTTCTATTATGAATTTCATAATCCCGAAATTCCACGGAACCATGATCTGATATCTGAAAGTTATACATATCACGCGAAGCTCGAATAACGATATTTTCGGTATCCACGTAAGTTTCTTCAAAATTATCAACAGCTGCAGGCTGAATTCTGTTCAAGTTACTGTCGTGGTTATGGATTATATTTGCATCGTTGAAAGGTGTCAGCGACGAGTATTCGTAAGGGCCGTGCATGATAGGAAGGTGTGCTCCGTACTCACAAAAAAATGTGCGAACCCTATAGATGGGAACCTCTTTCAAAAATTGTAGAGTTAGGGCATCGTACAAAAATACGGTACTAGGTGAGGATATTGGGCTTGGAATCTGCCATGCACCTGTAATAAACAAGTTAATATAATTTATTGTTTAACAAATTAAGCAGAGATGTCTAACTAAAATTTTGCATGGCCATAGATGCTTTCATATTCAAAAGCCTAAATAACAAATTTTGCATTCGTGATACAGTGGAAACCATCTCTAAAAGTACCTTTACATTATTAGACTTTGCATAGGATTTTGAAGAATAGAACGGTGTCTATTTCAATAGGATTTAGCATTAGATTTTTTGGTGAGCATGCGCAGTGTGATTGTATGACTCGTATCTGTCATGATTTTCTTAACCTCAAATTTTTATAAATTAATTTGTTCAATTTTTGTCTAATTTTGTGCATATGTACTTTATTGACTACTTATAATTTTGCCATAAAAACTAAAATCTAACCAAAGATTTTAACATAATTTTTATTTTCAGCACTGTCAAATGACATTAAAAATCCGATACAAACATCCAATACGCTAGTTGCGTAGCTCAAGTGGCGCTGCCCTGGTGGCCAAATTTAGCGTAACTGGGATGGTGAGCGCAAACGGTTTTAAATACAAGTAATAGTTTAATTACGAATTAAACATTAAGAATTAGAATTAAGAAGTATATTTGAATTTAAATAATATTCTATATGCCCTATATAACTTAATAGCATTATGGTTGGCAGTGCTGACGGTTTTATGTGATTTAAAAATTGACATAAGTAGTAGATTCACATAGAAAAGTTGATTTAAATATGAGTGCAAAAAGGTATTGTTGTGTAGTTGGATGCAATAAATCAGAGAATAAGAATCCTGATTTAACATTTTATCGCTTTCCTGGAAGACCTTACCAGATTAATTTGTATTGTAATTATATTTACTTGCCTTTTGATAACGATTTACCACGAAAAAAGGCAATAATGTTTATATTTTGATAACCACATTGAATAGTAACTGGACTGAATTCATAATGTGAAAAGCGAATTATTTCAACTAAACACTTGGGTTTATACGCTAGTTGCAACTTGTAAATTTTGATAACAAAACATTGTTTATTTTATTTTATAGGTATAGTAAAATTCATCTTGGTTATGTACCAACATAAACTTAAAGGATCGACTAGTACAGTTTATAATAATTATTACATAATAAAATATTTTAAATTAATAAAAATAATTAATATTTTTGCTAATATTACCATATAAACATGAACATTCGGCCATCCCAGTTTTGACAAAATTTATCCACGAGACGGCGCTTCGTACGCTTTTGGGAGCTACGCAACTAGCGTATAGGATATAAAATCCTATACAAATATCGTATACAAAAGTCTTATGCGAAGTCTAATAATGTAAAGGTAGGTACTTTAAAGCAGTTATTTAAATTTAAAGGGAAATTTCGGGAGAAAATATCTCGAGAAATTTGTGCGTACAGGAATTGGAATTTTAAGGAATTCTCAGGAATTGTAACTTTCAATATAAATATGTAACTTTCAAAATTTCAAGAGTTCTAAAGATTTCCAAGGTATTCCAATGATATCCAAGGAATTTCAATGATTTCTAAAAGATTCTAATAATATCCAAGGAATTCCTAGAGATTTGCATCAAATTCCAAATAAATTAAGACATATTATAGATATGTTTACCACTCGGGGAGAATCGGGTATATTGAAGAAATTATCTAAGCCCCGGGTAACCTCATTTCCTCCTTATATTTTTCTTCTGTTTTCTTTAGCATATTATCTTTAATTTTACTTTTAAATTTAGAAAAAAATGACTGCATTTAGATCTTACAGTTACTTAAATTGGGTTGGGTGATTTTATATGGTTGAATGCAGCATTAGCTTTGAATTTCCCTACATAGTTGTATCAGGAGTTGGACAGGGTATTTTCACTTCACCAGTCGAGAGCTCTACCATTGGGTTACCCATATACTAACTGATTCCAATTAAAACAAAAAACAATTCCTTTGATCACTTGGAGTTCATTATAAGCGGATTCCACTATAGTGGAATATCAAAACGTTTATCAAATCGGGTTTAATTATTAATATATCGTATCTTATAAATAAAAAGATAACTTCCTCTCTACAGCTGGTTCAAGTAAAAGTAAAGCGGTTTAATCCACCTTACCAAACCTTAAACTATTCAAGATAAGAGTATGCTGCCAGAAATTGTCGTAGAAAATTAAATTCCCTACAAAATTTGTTATAGGTAGTATATAATTTTTTCGTATCTAGTATGGTTTTAGCAGCGTTTGAAAGCTAACGGAAATTTATAATTCAATCAATAAATATTTGATTTAGTTCTAACAAAACCTTGGGAAATTTTGTTGTCGAATAGAAGAATCGAGAGGTTTTATCCTCTCAATTAACATATCGTCCCCTTAATACTATAACTAGGTAACTCGAATTTTGGCTATTTTGAGTTAGCTACTTGTGCCCACCTAATTTTAATCACTTTATTTAGTGCTACAACTAAAAATGTTCTATTGTGTTTCTAAATATCAAATATCCACTTGCTAAAAGTAGATAAGTACCAGATCCCTTCAATGCTATTATGCTATAAGTGCATAATTTGAGATACATAGTTGTGCAAATTCCGAACGTTACGTATAGCAACGTATAGTACGTCCGCGACCTTCGCAAGACAGTTGAGATATCTATTTGTGCAATTGTGAAGTTTTATAGTTTTATTTTTTATAATAATTATGTAATTTCTAGATCTTATTTTGTATTATGCATTACTATTTATCAGTCGTTATGAATAAAACTTATTTTGAAACATACAAAGTTAAATTTAAAATAAAAGAACTAGATAAGTCTGATTTTTCAAATTTTTATTAGTGCTATAACTAAGTAGATATCTTACGTCTAGTTAAAAATTTCCTAAAATATAAAACATTTCACTGTGAGGGTATTAAATACATTTAACTTACATAAGTAGCTAAAGTTTTAAACGTTAAAACAAAAATAATTTTTAAGTTTAATACTTTTTTTTGCTATTGTAAACTTTAAACTCCATTTACTCGATGTCAGTAATTTCAAGTTACCTAGTTATAGTATTAAAGGGACGATATTTCTCTCGATTAGATAGGTATTAGCGATCTATTTGATCACTTCATGTTTATTACAACAATGTGGAATTTTAATAATGCCTATTGGTAGATTATTAAAATGGTTGGAAAATTAGAGGTAAGTTTAGTACCCTGGACCCTTGCTGTTTGTGTTATCATGACACATGTATAGATGATAAATCCCTATCATCTTCATTACTATAAACTTGACACGAAAATTATCAAAATAAAAAATTATAGTATCACCCAGTATCAAGATTTTCTATTGAAAACTTGACACAAAATCTATTATGAATTTCGTAATGCAACGGGAAATTTTAAAATTTTCGCTGCTAGTACTGCCTAAACTTAAATTTAATCAAATAATCAGAATTTTTCATTCGGTTTAGTCTTCCGAAGGGTAAACATTTTCTTCATGCTCTCCGAAGAGGGTTAAAATTAGTGATGGGACTATCGAATAAAAAACTATCGAATTATTCGATAGTTAGGCTTTATTCGAACTATCGATAGTTTCTTTTTTTTTAGTTACTAAAAACTATCGAATGAATTTTTAGTAACTAAAACTATTCGAATAACTTTTTAGGTACTAAAAATATTCGAATAACTTTTTAGGTACTAAAAATATTCGAATAACTTTTTAGGTACTAAAAATATTCGAATAACTTTTTAGTTACTAAAAATATTCGAATGAATTTTTAGTAACTAAAACTATTTGAATAACTTTTTAGTTATTAAAAATATTCGAATAACTTTTTTGTTTACTAAACCTATTGAATGAATTTTTAGTTACTAAAAGACTAAAAACGTAAAAACTAATAAAACTATCAAATGAAATTTTAGTTACTAAAACTATCGAATGAATTTTTACATAGTCAGTTAGTAAGTTTCATACATGTTACGCGTTCATAAATTATTATAAATTATAATCTTTATTTATTAACTTCAATCTTTATTATAAACGATATAGAAAAACTCTCGTCCAATTGCTCAGAATTATAAAAAAATATTATTTTGTCTAAATTTTTGCCTTCCAATCTATTCCTTCGATCATTAATAATCTGGCCAGCTTTAGAAAAAATTTGTTCCGACGGCACCGATGTTGCCGGAATACAAAGGTACTTTGAACTAAGTTGATATAATTCTGGCATTGAATCTTTGTGTTCTTTCCAAAACTGGAATGGATTGGAATCTCGACTTTGCAGTTGCATTTCGATATAACGATCAACCATATTTTTAGCCGTCGAATTTACATTGGTTGTACTGTCAACCTTTATTTTCGAAACCCTTTCATCAAAAAGTGCCCAGATCGAATTTGAAACCGTAGGTTGAGTAATTAAATCGTGGTTTTCAATAATACCATTACCATTTTCGTGGAATAAAAGCTCAACCACTTCTTCTATTATACTAATAGCTTAAAACGCTATTTTTTGGCGTATTAAATTATTTGCATACCTTAGAAATAATTTTAAATATTTTAAACACAAATGTACACCAAATAAATTGAAACTAACTGAACGGTCGCTTTCTTAAACAAGAATTGTTAAATTAAACAATTTTGTACATTTTAAGATATTTTAATTTTTATGGCCCTCATAAAAATAATAAGGGACAAAATTTTCTTTGTATTATATCACAATGCCATTCTAGACTACCTGCTAAAAATAGATCGGTCAAATATTACACTGAAAAGGAATTTACCGCTATTTTAAACGGTGCCCCACTAATATGGCCAAGGCTGTAGTATTTAATTGTTTATTATCGGATTACCAACCGCAAATTAATTAAAAAAATTTATTAAACTAGCGAATAAAAAATTTTTTTATTCGCTAGTTTTTATTCCATAGTTTTATTCGTTAGTTTTTATTCGCTAGTTTTTATTCGCTAGTTTTTATTCGATAGTTTTTATTCGATAGTTTTTATTCAGTAGTTTTTATTCGATAGTTTTATTCGATAGTTTTTATTCGATAGTTTTATTCGCTAGTTTTTATTCGATAGTTTTTATTCGGTAATTTTTATTCGATAGTTTTATTCGATAGTTTTTATTCGATTTGATGTTTAGCAACTACATTTTTAGTTACTAACTATCGATAGTAAAAAAAAACTAGTAACTAACTATCGATAGTCAAAAAATTTCGATAGTGCCCATCACTATTAACACAACAATCTAGTTCAGCTGCTGGGCAACTTTATTGCTAACAGTTTGTTTTAGAAGTAAGATGCACTAAAACAATTCTAATTTTTATTTGGTTTTTAACTTCGGTTAACTTGACTTTTCCGATATATAAAAATTCTTTGGGGTAAATGCAATAAAATAATTCAACCGAATTCTATTAGTACCTACGTCGATTATCATCACCAATAAGTAACTATGTTACTTATCGTCAAATATAAATTTTATAAATATAATTTATCTATATCATTTTGACGTATCTGGTATGGTTTTAGCAGCGTTTCCAGTGAAATCTCATAGTAATTTATAACTCGCCCAACAAACATCGATATCGTTTTTATAAAAAAATTACCCAAAAATTATCAAAATTCAATAAGGCATAAAAATTTTATTTAAGAAATTGATTTTTATGCCATAACTTCGAAGACCACCTTGTAACAACATTTTTAGTAAAAAATTTACTTATTTATTTTATATTATCAGAGATTATACATTTTTCACTGCTAGCATTGCTTAAAATAAAATTTAATTAAACTAATAGACTTTTTCAAGTGGTTGTCTCTTCCGAAGGCAAAACGATACATTTAAAAACGAAAAAATTCTCTTCCGATTGAGTAAAAATGCACAATAATTCGACTGTTAATAATTATTTAGTTTAAGTTTGATCATTAAGACAATGAAATGATATATTTATTTTATGTTTTCTTCTTTCGCTTGACTTCAGAAATTGATATAAAAATTGTTCATCTTCAACAAATATCTGTTACCGTCAAATATAAGCCTTCGGTGAATTTGTTTTCTTCGGACAAAGAAAGAGAAAAAGATATAAAATTTTATTAGTGCAAGGTAGACATTCCCTGAATTGAAACAATAAAATCACCTTAAAAATAAAAATATAGGTAACTTACTGCATTGCCGACAATATTCTTTGTATGCAAGGTAATCGTCATCCCATTCAGTAGGGTAATATATTTTGCAATCGTGCTCGTATGTCCTCAACTTCTTTAGTTTATAAAACCTCTTTCGCTTATTTCTGCTGTAATTCTAAAACGAAAAATGTGTCATTAATATGCGATGTAACCTCACAAAAGAATTTTATTCGATGCAAGTGTAATTTAATTGTTATTTGACATGCAATTTGCTTAACAACTAAATAAAACGTCAAGGAATTCAAATATCAGTTCAAAATTAATCAAATTCTTACCATTATAAGGTATAAAAGTAAAAAATCAAAAACACCTACAAACTACACGAACATCGTCGAAAAAATGAAGTCATCAAAAATTAAAACGAAACGGCATTGTTTTCGAAGTTACGCGAAAGTAACTAGATGGCACCACCAAATTATTTAATTTATTTTCGATTTTGCTAACTAAATTGTAAGAATAATACATAAAACCCGTCACTAATCAATTAAAAATTGCAAAATTAAATTTTCCAGCATATTGAATTCATATAAAATCATAACATCGCGGAATTGCAATTTTGGAAATCTCAACACGTTGTGGTTGTGAATGTCCCTTAAGGTGGTCATATTTCATGAAAATGAATTTCAAGGACAGCAATTACTATATTGATATAAAATTTTTTGATGAAAAAAACAAATTTTGCTAAGTAATACATAATTTGACTAAATTGCCCATGATTTTATTTGATGTGCCTAATTTACTTCGCGTTAGTTTTTGGTTCAATACCTAGGCGAACCCGGGGCAGAACGGGTACCGGGATGGAATGGGAAAGACGATTTACAGATTAAAGAGGGGCGAGGGGATTGGTTCGCCCGCTATCCTATAGAGGGATGTGATTCTAAGATTGCAGCGTCTCCGTGTAAGGATATGAACTAACTTCGTATGAGGGCAAGGCTTGAGTTTTGCGAGTTTTTGAGTCTTTTTTCCAAACGATCTTGTTTATTTTGTTACCATGTTATTTTGTTATCTTGTTAATTCGTTTATTTTCTTTGTGCTAAAAGACAATTTTCGGTTAGTGTTGAGTAGTTCATTTTCCTGCATTTAAATAGATACACGGTTAGGTGAGTTTTAGATCACTTATTTCCACGTGAAGTTTTATGTTTAATTTTTAAAATTTTCAGATATCTGAATCTTACGAATTAAGATTAAGTCTTCTTGACTATCTCAAATATTTAGAGGGGTTGAAACATCTGGATGTGTTTATGAAGGCGAAGCAGTTTTAAACGCAGGGCACGTTGTTCTATGTGGTAAAACATTAGAAGCAAAGCAGAACAAGATTCATATTGTAGCATTGTGCATCCAATCTTCTTCAATAAATGCTGATCCTCATAAAATTTATGGCGTTTTGGATGTTGAAGATAGCAAAGTTACAATAGAGTCGATGGTTTGCTCATGCAAAGTAGGCAACAGTGGAAGGTGCAAACACATTTAAGGTGTTATACTTAAGTGTAATACGTGTATAACATATCTCAGCCGCCTGCCGAACAGCAGAAACCACCACCAACACCTAAACCTGTTAATTTTCAGGGTCAACGCCTACGCGAAACCAACACAGGACGATCAAATAATTTCAACACCGACGCGACGACTTCACCACATTCATGAAAGGACAGAATGAAATTCAGCTAAAGTACGATTTCAAGGCTCTACTTCAAACCGTACGTGAACTTAAAGCCAAATTGGATTATGCCACAGGACTGATGGATATATTGAACGCTTTTATGGTAGCAAGCAAGGCGTTGTCGGGTTTTTCACTCAATAATATTATTGGGAGACGGTCGTTAGCTAAAGCGGTTATGTGCGTAGCTGCTAATGCTGAATGCCAGGTTCGACTCCGAGCTCAGTAAAACTTTATTCTGACCGTCTCCCCTCGGAAGGCAATGGCAAACCACCGAGGTGTAATCTGCCTGGTACAGCCTTTCTGGAGATGAAGTATATGTCGCCTATGAGTGTGATAATACTTCAAACGCATGACACATACATAGGAGAGAGGTCGCTTACGTCCGGGGAACCGGATATGGCACATGAAGAATATTATTCTTCAGGATAAAAAGTCGAAAAAGTCCTTAAGCAAATACTAACTTAACATATCTAATAGTTCTTACGCGAACTTGATCCGAACTTATCAAGTGCAATTTACCATTGACGATTTCTTCCTCAGTACTTCACATCCACACTAGGTTCTTTCATAACCAAAGAGGATAATGTTTTGTTATGTTTACCCTCCTTTCCGTTCCTAATGAGAGAACGGTTTGGAAAGGCAAACAAGACCACGCAGAAGTGAAACTCCTACTTATATTCGTGGTAACCCTGATGTTGGTATAAGCTAACTCGCTATAGCCTGGAAGCGAGGGTCGTAAGTCCAATGAAATTTCCACTCTGCGTTGTGCTGAAAAATACGAGGGTACGCTTCGTCGAAAAATAAAACAATAATTAACAATAAAGTTTTAATGAAAATTGAAACGATTACGACAATTACAAACGCTCGTGGTAGTGGCGTGCCAAGAACAAGAAGCACGTTAACTGATGGTGACAACGGTACGTCAAAGGTGACACAATACGGGACACCAGAATGGTAGGCCCGTCAATACAAATAATTGACTGTAATGAATTACCACAATACCACAAGAATAAATCCACACAAGAATATAAAATTTGTCTCACCTTGATATCAATCGTGAGTTCACACAATGGAGATGACAGCAATAATCCTTGTATGGAATGCAGTGGTTGGTGTTGAATTCCAATGGCTCCCAATCTAAGATCCTCGGACTGCAGTACACCGACGTAATACTCGATGAGCAGGTTTTGACAGGCGGATACGAAGATGGACAGGCGGCACTCCGCTGCGTTGACAGTATGGTACAGGTTGACGATCCAAATAAAACAAAGTGATCGTCCAGTACAATTTGATCACAAAAACTGAAGCCGCGATTGACAATAACAATCGACTTCCAAATGTAAATAAAAGCAGCTGTCAAAATAGTCACCAGACGAATGTTACCAAATAAAATTATGGTTGGTACCAATTTATACTTCGATAAAGAAAATATGGTGGTTCGATACAACCACTCGAATATTTTCCAAAAAAATGCTTGAACTGGCTAAAACAAAATAGCTACGCACTGCTTTCACGAAATCCGTAATGACGGTGGAATTACTAATGCGTATCACTAATTTTGTAACGAAAATCGACTTATAAATAATTGATTTACACGCGATCAATAAAAATCGAACTGTCTTGTCGCACTCTCAAGCCAAAGTTAAGTTTTTAACGGCGCGCGTCTATATCCTGTACTATCAAGTACGTTGCAAAAATGAAATGAGAGATGGCGCTTGGAGTAACAATTTATAATTTAAATGTTATGAATTAACATTTGAAACGAAATAGACATATTTTGTTACACACCCCCCAACTAAACGATCTGGCCGCAGGCCAAGATCTAAAAAGATCAGATAAAGAAGTTGACATTTACAACGAACTGTGAATTTACAGAAGAAACCGTACTGTAGTGAGGAGAGAGTTTGTCGCAATAATGGTAGGATAGAAATATCAAGCTTAACAAGTAAAAAAATGAGCTTAAAATATTTCAATAAAAAAATAAAATAAAAAAATCTCTAAAGGATTAAGAATAAAATAATAATTGTATGGTTTTTCACCCATGGGACTAAATGTCGCCTTAAATCCGCGGAAACGAAAACCAATTGGTAGAGCTAATGATAGCTACTGAAAACCATAATGTATAAATGATTTTGTCTCAGATAAAAATCAATGAGTACAAAATGGGCAGCCCGCATTGGACCTGCACCGAAAAAAGTGAATACAAAAAAATCTTTAGGGACATCAAGACAAAAAAACGTCTGATAATCAACCTGGGAATGGGTCACATAGGATCCATTCGAGAATAGTCAAACAAAAAAATTATATTCAACTAAATTCTACTTTCCAGTGTGAGACACTCATGGTTCTCAACCCAAAGGAAATGGTATTTTGCAAAATAAACAAAATAATTAAATAATTTGATCAAACGAATATTTGATCAACAGATCGTCCTACCAAGACTTTGACAGCTTCTCCGGAATCGTTGGAATAAATTCCGATGGAATAATTAGTGGCTAGATGGTCTGCACTAATTATGACGTAAAAACCAGGGAGTAAAAAAATAAAAGAATAAAAAATCCTTAACCCTGAATAGTAAAACGGATGGAATGTTTTACGGGATTTTTTATTATATGATCTGAGATGGAATGTGATCAATAAGTTGATGTGTCGACAAGAATACGGCCAACGACCCTTCATGCCCGTAACAGGAGGAAAACCAGCCGATTACCCCCCAACTAAGATTTCTGACCAACCCCACTGAGGTGTAGTCAATCCCGTCAGAAAGCAACCAACCGGCCACCCTGCCTGCACTAAGCACGAAGTCCGCTAACACCATAAATGCCAACACAAATAAGCAAGTGGTAAGACTGATGGAATGTCTTACGGGATGTTTTATATGATCTGAGATGGAACATGATCAAAAAGAGACGACAGTACTAATAAAATGTAGGATTCAAGGTGTAATCGAACCCCCCCTGTGACAAACATTACCCAACCTCCGCCCATGTAATGTGGATTTTAACCCCGAATGGATATTCGATCATCGTCGTCATCGGGATGTGATTTTAAGTCCTTAATATGATAGACACCTACATCTTTACCACGCTCGTTGACTAAACGATAAGTTAATGGACCTGTAACCTCGCGAACCTTGCACTTGATATACTTAGGAGATAGCTTACTACTAATTTTATTCGGAGCATTAGAAAGTACGAAATTTCTTCGCCAAACTATGTCACCTACTCGAAAATTGATGGATCTTTTGCGCAAGTTGTAATGTTTAGCCCCCCTAATATAAGCATTATGCAATCGCTTAGTAACATCTTCAAACACCCCATTTAACTTTCGCATATCATGCGCGACGCTTTCACGGTTAGCAAGGGTTAGATCATCCTCTTTAAACTGTTGGATGCGACCGTAATAATCTCCGTTTATCGGAACAGTGCGACCTAAATTCAAGAATGATGGTGTATACCCCGTAACTTCGTGGGTAGCAGATCTTAAAGCATGTGCTATCTTAAAAATTTCTACATCCCAACTACGATGATCACGCTTGACATAAGACCTAATAGCGGTACCAATGACTCGATTATATCGCTCTACAAAATTTACTTGTGGATGGTAGTTGGCATTTTTCCACACATGTGAAATCTTGTAGTTGTTCATTAGTTCTTGAAATTCTTTTCCCGTAAATTGGGGACCATTATCGACTTGGCAAATCATCGGTGTACCAAATAGAAGGAATACTTCATTTTCCAAAAACTCACAGATGGCCTTAGCCGTAGCTTTTCGTAATGGTTTGACTAATACAAATTTCGTGAACCAGTCACAAACTACAAGTAATACTGTATTACCTTTTGCAGAACGGGGAAATGGACCCATTAGGTCGATAGAAAGACATTGAAAAGGAAAACGGACTTTTTTCTCTTTACCCATTAGTCCGTAGCGTGCGCCTTGGCAAGCTTTAGAAGCCAAACAAACTGTGCAACGACGCACGTAGCGAGCAACGTCAGTACGCATTTTAGGCCAGTAATAAAGCTCCAGAATTTTATTAAAAGTTTTTAAAGTACCTAAATGTGCAGACGTAGGATCGTCATGACACATTTTCAAAATTTCATTACGACGAGGTTTAGGAATAATCTGTTTCCATTCAACCAAATTTGAAATAACGTCGTGTTTGTTGGTAATGAGCTTATATAGACGATCTGACTCAATACGCCAGTCTGGATAAAGTTGCGGATTTGTTCTAACGTTGATCAGCATGCGCCGATACCAGGGATCCAAGTCATCATCAGTTAAAACTAATGAAGAGACTTCCAAGGGAGCACGGGACAAGGCATCTGGAACTACATGCAATTGACCTTTGCGATGCTGGATGTCGAAAGAATGTTGAGCAAGACGAACGGACCAACGGGCTAATTTATTGGCTGGATCTTTCATATTCATGAGCCATAAAAGTGAATAATGATCGGTCACAACTGTAAACTGAGTACCCTCAACATATGGTCGAAACTTTTCGATACCAAATAAGACCGCTAAACATTCACGCTCCGTCGTCGAATAATTTCGTTCAGCCTTGTTCAAGGTTCTAGATGCATATGCAATAGGTCGCTCATCATCACCTTCACCCTGTGTCAAAACACTTCCCAAACCGTAACCTGATGAATCGCAGTGTATAAAAAATCTCTTTTCAAAGTTGGGACTAACCAAAACAGGTGCTGTAACTAATAGTTTCTTTAAACTCTCAAATGACTCAATAGCGTTAGGAGTCCAAGTAATGGTTTGACGTTTAACCCGTCCCTTAATTAACTCAGTAATGGGAGCAGAAAAGGTGGAGAGATTAGGGATAAATCGTCGATACCATCCTATAAGTCCAAGGAATCGTTTTACTCCAGTAACAGTAGTTGGACGTTCAAATTTAGTTATAGCCTCAACTTTGTCAGGGTCGGTATGAAGACCAGATTTGTCAATAACATGACCTAAAAATTTTAATGTGGATCTGCAAAATTCACATTTTTCAAAGTTAACGGTTAGGTTAGCATCTTTCAGTTTCTCAAAGACTTGTTGCAAAAGGCTTAAATGTTCGGCAAAGGTATTGGAAACTACGATTATGTCGTCAAGGTAAACAAAGACCTTCTCACCAAGCAATGAACCAAAAACGTTGTCCATTAATCGCTGTTGAGTGATAGGGGCGTTGGAAATTCCAAACGGCATAACGACATACTCGAAGAGACCTCTGCCAGGCACAGTAAATGCAGTCTTTTCACGAGATGAGGATGAGAGAGGAACTTGCCAAAATGCTTTTTTAAGATCTATAGAGGTCAGGAATCTAGCGTCCTGTAAATGAGATAAAATGTCATCCAATCGAGGAAGTGGGTACGCATCCTTTTTAGTCAATTGATTTAATTTACGGCCATCGAAACACAGTCGATAGGAACCGTTCTTTTTACGGACTAAAAGCATGGGTGACGACCAAGCACTCTTAGAAGGGACAACGATGTTCATTTGTAGCATTTCGTCTAGTTCACGGTGAGCAATAGCTCGCATGGGTGGAGATAAGGGATAGAAACGTTGCTTGACAGGAGCGGCTGAACCCGTATCTATATGGTGAATTACCTTATCAGTACGAGTCAACCCCTCACGGTCCAGTTCCTTATATTTGTCTTTCATGGAAGAAAGCATAACCTGCTGCTCTATTGATAATTCGGAAGCGGAACGCATAAATTCCGTGGCACTAATTTGATTAACAAAATATTGGTCTCTACCAAAATCAATTTTGACACCAAACATCTTGCAAAAATCTATACCTAGGGTTAATGATGTGGTGATACTACGGCAAACTATGACGTTTAAAACTTTAGTGACTTCACCAATGGTGATAGGAAGCATGACTTCACCTAATAAATCTTGTGAAGTTCCATCAGCGGAATGTAAAAGAGATTTGGTGCCGCGCGTAAAACATAAATCTAACTGATTTATTAAAAAGTGCGCATCACTACCCAGAATAGAAACAGATGCTCCAGAGTCAAGCAGAGCAGCAAGAGGTACCCCCCCCACAGTTAAATTAACATAAGGTCTTATGTCTCGCGTGGGATGTGTAAAGAGAGCGGAAGTAGTCTGCGATGATCCGCAAAAAGAGCGTACGCGTCCTAACCACCCCTTCCAACACAAGGAATCGGCTTTAAGAGCCTTCTTGAGACGCACGCCGTGATGCCATCTCGCTCTTCTTCTTTTGTCGGCTTTTAACGCGGATTTGCCGGGCGAGCCGAAACGCCTCTCCGCCTTCGCAAGTTTTTTGAACGTCCTTGATGTTTTCTAGGACAGGTTATGGCAGTTACCCCTTTTTGGCCGCATACAAAACAAAATTTAGATAAAGGTTTTGGGCAATCCTCAAAACCATGCGCGGGATTATTACAGTTCCAACAGTTATCTAGAGAGTTGTCTGACTGAGGGTCTAATGGAAAATGAGTAGTAGTAATGGGAGATGAAGACATTGAACAAGTGGCCTCTGATGGAGTAGTCCACTTTATGACTCTTTCAGCCGCTTGAGCTGCTGTAATAAGTGCTTCTCTAGTTTTGTATTCGTTTAACCCTAAGGTTAATGAAATTTGTGGAGACATGTTACGTCTTATAACCCATAGCTGTTCCTCATCCGAAGGAATTGGATTTAATCTAGAAAATTGAGCAATCATGGATTCTATGAATCCCAGAACAGATTCGCCTGGTAATTGTTTCCGAGCCCGGATTTGATCGGCATATTCTCTACTATAATCGAGAGATAAAAATCGGACTTTCAAAGCATCCATTAATTGTGACCAATTTGAAATAGTCGGACTCAAGGAACGGTACCAGACTAATGCCTCGTCTGAAAAGAATTCCCCAGCTTTTCTAAATAATTCGTCTTCTTTAACCCCTCGTGAACGTGCAAGCTCTTGTGCGCGCTCAATAAAATCAAAAACGGCTTTAAAATTACCCTTGCCATCATAGCTAAGACCCCATTTGTGAACAGATACCCGATTTTGCGATTGATTTAATAAAATGTTAGTTAAGGCGGTGCTAATGTCTGGATTAATCGGAATTGAATCGGTAAGAGTGGACCTACGTGCAGGTTGAAAATTACTTGCTTGAACCGGAGAGTTCGTGATTGGTAATACCTCCTCGCTTTCCAGCGCATCTGAATCTTTGATTAAAGATTCGAGATTCTCACGTAAAGTTTTACATGTAAGAATTAAAGTGTTTCTTTTGGGGTCATCAAAACCAACTCCTTCCATTGAATCTAAACGATTACTATAATGCGCCAGCCGATGATCTAACGCATCCAAAAGCTTATCATCAACATTAGTTGACAAATCATTAATCTCTTTACTGATTACTGAAAGGGACTTTTCGCATATTTCTAGTTCGGCAGGTATGTCAACTGGTTTATATTTAATCATTGCTAATGATGAATTATATTTCTCATCGCGCATCAACTGACATAGCAATTTACGACGAGAAGCTAAATGTTCAGGTATTCCGGATAAATCGTTGCCTTTGCGTCGTTGCAACTCAACGGCGATCTCCTCTCTAGATAAGGCTGCCACGTAAGCTTTTTCAGACATGATAATTAAGTTAACTTGACAAAGACGAAGTAAAAAAATGTAAGCGTTCGATAAAACACGAAACTAAATCGTACAAAGAATTGAATAATAAAAATAAATAGTGCGTAAACACGACTCCCAATTGCGTGACAAAACAAATACAGTCAAATTGCAATTGGAGGGAACGCAACAAATGATATTATTATTCTGATATATATACGTAAATGGTTTCTCGCCGGTGTGAATTTTGAAATGGGCGTAGCGCCACTCGCAAGCAATAATTAAAAATAATATATATATTGCAAAAATGAATAATGCGAGAGCACAACAAAAGGATATTTCGTTCTTGAAGCAACAAAACTTGTGCACCACAAATATCAAAGTAAAAAGGTTTTTCGCCGGTACGAGTACTAAGTTGACAACTCAATTTATTATTATTTACCATGTACCAAACCATACAAACAAGCAAAGCGCCCAGTCCACAACGCTCTCCAGTTGCCAAAAACTGCTGTAATAATAAAAAATTAACACGACCACAAACGTTCCGTTGTCGAATCGTATACACGAAAACGCACCTCGGGACAAACACAGAGTTGGAAAATCAACAAATGGAGCTCCACGTATGGACGCCAGTTATATGTTTACCCTCCTTTCCGTTCCTAATGAGAGAACGGTTTGGAAAGGCAAACAAGACCACGCAGAAGTGAAACTCCTACTTATATTCGTGGTAACCCTGATGTTGGTATAAGCTAACTCGCTATAGCCTGGAAGCGAGGGTCGTAAGTCCAATGAAATTTCCACTCTGCGTTGTGCTGAAAAATACGAGGGTACGCTTCGTCGAAAAATAAAACAATAATTAACAATAAAGTTTTAATGAAAATTGAAACGATTACGACAATTACAAACGCTCGTGGTAGTGGCGTGCCAAGAACAAGAAGCACGTTAACTGATGGTGACAACGGTACGTCAAAGGTGACACAATACGGGACACCAGAATGGTAGGCCCGTCAATACAAATAATTGACTGTAATGAATTACCACAATACCACAAGAATAAATCCACACAAGAATATAAAATTTGTCTCACCTTGATATCAATCGTGAGTTCACACAATGGAGATGACAGCAATAATCCTTGTATGGAATGCAGTGGTTGGTGTTGAATTCCAATGGCTCCCAATCTAAGATCCTCGGACTGCAGTACACCGACGTAATACTCGATGAGCAGGTTTTGACAGGCGGATACGAAGATGGACAGGCGGCACTCCGCTGCGTTGACAGTATGGTACAGGTTGACGATCCAAATAAAACAAAGTGATCGTCCAGTACAATTTGATCACAAAAACTGAAGCCGCGATTGACAATAACAATCGACTTCCAAATGTAAATAAAAGCAGCTGTCAAAATAGTCACCAGACGAATGTTACCAAATAAAATTATGGTTGGTACCAATTTATACTTCGATAAAGAAAATATGGTGGTTCGATACAACCACTCGAATATTTTCCAAAAAAATGCTTGAACTGGCTAAAACAAAATAGCTACGCACTGCTTTCACGAAATCCGTAATGACGGTGGAATTACTAATGCGTATCACTAATTTTGTAACGAAAATCGACTTATAAATAATTGATTTACACGCGATCAATAAAAATCGAACTGTCTTGTCGCACTCTCAAGCCAAAGTTAAGTTTTTAACGGCGCGCGTCTATATCCTGTACTATCAAGTACGTTGCAAAAATGAAATGAGAGATGGCGCTTGGAGTAACAATTTATAATTTAAATGTTATGAATTAACATTTGAAACGAAATAGACATATTTTGTTACAGTTTGTTCTAATGGTCGAGAAGTGGTGGAAAATAGATACATCCTTTCTTATCTTTTTTTTTAATCACCATCAGGTTTTTGAAAAATTTTACCTGTAACCTGACTTATCAATAACCAGGAAAACAAATCATGAAGACGAACCGCGAACAATTCATAGTAGAGGAAGTTGTAACTTGAAAAACTATAGCAATTTAAAAAAAAATTATTACTAATTGTATAACTTTTGTAATAAATTCCTTTTAATTTGATATGATCTTAGATGCGAACCACATTAAAATCAAATCCAAACACAACAGATTTTTAAATACAGGGGTATCTTAGGCAATCCTTGTATCCCCGTGGGGGGCAACCCCCCTCCCCGAATTAATAAAATGCCCTCACGACACACCACTTAGCCTCTACACGTTTAAGATACCACTTAGGCAAGATTATTCAAAATGGATTTAAATAATGCTGACTCTCGTTCCTAACCTTGTTCTAAACTTATTAATTTAAATCTCTTTTGTTTCTATTCAAAACTTCTCTTTCAGGGCCCGGTTGGGTAAATACTTCTCCTGCTCGCGTTGCGAATATCCGGGAGGGATATTCGGAGGACGGGATCGGACATTTGACCGCGGCCATAATACCGCAGCCGAAATACCGCGAATGTTAGATATTTTGCGTCTTGCAGTCTACATATCTCCTAATTTTCTGCTGTGCAAGTACCATTATTATGCATTATATTTGGTAGTCAAGCTCACTTTTCTGGTATAAATATCGTTTTATACAAGAAATGTGCCGTGTATATTAGTTTGAATTTCTCGTAAAAAAAAGGTGTCTTGATGACAAACTTAAGTAAAAAGCTCAAAAACTGTAATTATTAATAATCCTTGTTATTTATATTTTTAAATTCTATAATAGGTAATTTTCTTATGACTTCATAATACGCGCGGACACTTTTGATTACTTTACAGCTTTACATGATGTGTTTACTTCAAAAGAAATATAACAACTAAGTAATTTGCATTAATTGCAAATTAATTGCACGCGTCTCGGCAGATGCCTTCGGGGAGTGTAGACTGCAAGGAGCCAGTAGAAAGATAGCGTTTGATGGTCACAATATTTAACATTGCGTGGCAACTCCTATTAAGGTAAGCGTTCATTTGTCGGCATCGGACGCATCGGACGCATCGGACGTATCGGACGCATCGGAATAAAATATTCTTTACATTGTTTTTAACGAACCATCGTTCATTATATCGCATCGTACGCATCGCATCTCGGTAAATCCGATAAGTATTCTTTGCAAGGCAACTTTTCCGATGATGCGATGCGTTCGGATGATGTCATCGACAAATCCGAGAAATGAACGATAGGAATCGCAACGGCTCGACTGCAGTGTTCGCATTTCTCACAGTATTTGTTGCAAACATGGATTTAATTTCGTTAGTGCAAATTTTGGGAAATTTTGGGAACATATGTAAAACACATTTAGGCACAAAATGGCATATTTTATATTTTATAATTTTTAAAAACAACATATTTTTTGGCGAAATATCTAGTTTTCAATTTATTTTTTTCAAATCAAAATAATGCATTGTTGATAGTGATTACAGTGATAAATGAAAAAAATTTAAAAATTTAAATTTTTAACAAATATCAAACACGGTTGTTAGTTCTAGTACGTGCAGAATACGCCGTTTCATACTGCGTGTCAAGTTATTGCATGAAATGATCATAATACCTCATTATTGAACATGCAGTGTAGACGCAAGCGGCCTACCACTGCTGTCGTCAAAATTTTTGAGCGCATGGTTTACTACTACGTAGTTATGACTAACCGGGCCAAATACTATATAATAAAATATCTCATTGTAAGAAGTGTTCATAGAACTTAAAAGTTTGTATGTAGGTACAGATGTACTACATCTATGTACATTTGAAAAGTAATAATGACGCACAACATATGTGTACACCCCCGCATAAACAGTAGTTGTCTAAAGTTATATTATATTTATTACTATCTTATATATTTTCAATATTAATTAATCTCATGGTTTAACCATAAGCATTTTTACTTAGATTTTTACTTTATAATTGCCCTAATTTACTAAAACCTTCAGCTCAATCACCTAATTCGATTGTAATTGCATATATATTTTGAAAAAATTAAAATATGAACTTTTAAAATACATAATTTTAAGCATAAATTATGTGAAACGTGATTTGTTCGGAAGCCTTTCCGAAGTTTATAAAAGCCGGATGAACTCTAAAATTATACTCTGCGGTTCTCTCTATGAGTGATCGAGCCAAATGGAGTTAAATGCAATGATAAGAGTTCCAACGCAAACAGTTAAAGCTGGTTTCAATAACAACAAAAAAGAAATTATGGAGCTGAAAGCCAAGATCGATGGAAGTGGAGGATCAGCTTAAGATGGATAGACATGAAACCCGAAGATAGATATCTATGTGAGAAGAGGGAGAGCATTAGTGACACTAAGGCCGGCCCTGACCGAGCAGATGGACATGAGTGGCAAATGACCTATACCAGATTAAGAAGATTAAGGAGTACCAACTAAAACCAAATACTATATAAGAGGACAACATTATTGAACGAGGACATATTATAGAACCAAATACAAACTGAACAACCAGAACCACTCGAATCAACCCTGACATAAAGAATTAAGACGACGTTTCGTTACTTTTAGTAACATTTGCCGAATGAACTTGCGATCATATTACATGAAAAGTGCGATTATTACCGATCATCTTACATGTATATGGCCTGGATGAAAAAGTTATAAGACGAGAGGATGCGATAAACAGACTGCTGAAAGACAAGATCGTGAAGTACGAAAACTAGAGAAGAATGACAGTTCACTAATTACAAAGCAGTGGATGGATTCGAACAGACTGCACTTCAATGACTTGAAGACTCAAACTATGGTCTTATCCAACCCGAAGGAAACAGAGGTAGTGAAGTTTTTGGGGGTTTATGTGGATGATAAGTTAAGGTGGAATTGTCATATTGAGGTCATTTGTGGACAATAATTATTGTCTAGTGCTATATTTACTGTTTGCGAAACTTACAGCGTTATGCTGATTTTCAGTCGGCTAAGACATGTCGACACCCCCAAGGAACAAAGCCGTAACTCATTTTTACCTATTTTGCAGGAGAGCCAATTGAAAGTTTCAAAAAGTTAAAAAAAGCGATGAAAACGCTGAGTTACAACTTTGTTCCACTGATTATCTCTGTAAATATTTGTCGTAAATTAAAATTTTTTTTACCAAAAGAAAGATATTTTTGTCAGGATTACAGTGGTAGTCATAACTCAAATTTGTCGTAACTGGAGTTACGGCTTTTTTCCTTGGGGGTGTCGATGTTACTATGCCTATTTATAGCCGCATCTCATATGGGATCATCACATAGGGTGTTTGTTTTGCAGAAATGAGCAATTCGTATTTTGTGCGATTTAAAGTACAGAGATTCACGTCGGGATTCTTATAAAAGGGAAAATATTCTTACCTTGCCGTGAATGTTTGTTTTGAACTGTTTAAAATCCGTGCATGGTAATATAAAAAACTGGAAAAATAATTCGGAGGTACATTCCTATGATACAAGGCAAAGGGATTGCCTTGAAAGGGAAACCCTGAATGCTCTTAGATACTACATTATACAGTTTGACACACCAATACCTAATCAAGACCTTGCTGGATGACTTTCAGTTTATGGTATCGGGTCAACAAAAATTTTAAAATACTGTTATGCATTAATATATCCATAGTTTATGTTTTCCTTTAAATTAACGAAATTATAGACTCTTTTAAGAATAAATTAATTATTAATGGTAAAGCAAAGTTCTTAACCAAACATGCTTTGTAGTCGTGATACGTCTACTTATTAGTTAACAAATGCATCACTAGATAGAGTAACCGTAAACTTTAGTTGGTAATTTTATGTTCAACAAGTAACAAAATGCGCAATATGAAATTCATAAAATAGATCAACCACGCGACCACCCAAGTTCTAAAAAGGAATTTCAACGAGTGCCTACCCCCGGATATCAAAGACTTGATAAGGGAGAAAAGAAGGGCACAAAGAAAATACAGAACGACCTGGCACGTCCTGACCTGGATTAAGAAATAGGTTAACCCAGGAACTGAAAGATCTTCGCAACGAAAGGTGGGACAGGAAACTGGACTCCCTCTCCTACGGAGACAATTCAGTCTGGAAAATGGCAAGAGCCCTCCAAAATACCCGATCCACAATCCCAGCGATAAACAGTGACAACGGCCTTGCCGTCACAGATCAAGAAAAAGCTGAAGCTTTCGCCGACGCATTCAAAAAACAATGCACCCCCAACTACGACGACGCAGATGGGGTCCACATCTGCCACGTCGACATGGAAGCCGCGAGAAGATTAGAGGAAGTTGACCCGGATTCAATAAAGCCAGCATCTACAGACGAAGTAGCACTGGCTATATTATTATTATTTTATTATTAGTAGCATTACATTCTGCAACAGAATATAGCTGTCCTTTTCGGACTTACAAAATCCATTTGCTGAGGTGGATTAATCCTCATTATTACAACTCATTATATCTCATCACAGGTCTCGATGTGTTGCAGCTTCACTTATGACTTTCTTCCACGCCGCACGATTCCTCACTATCTGGGCCCACTCCCTCACTCCCATCTTCTCCAGGTCTCCTTCCACTCCATCCCTCCATCTCAATCTCGGCCTTCCTCTTGTTCTCTCATTACTAGGTTTCCATGCCATTATTGCTCTTTCGATTTCCTCACTATCAAGTCTCATCACATGGCCCCACCATCTCATTCTCTGAGCTTTGATAAACTTCACTATATCCTCTCCAGACATTTCTTGAAGCAGTTCCGCGTTATTTCTACATCTATATTGATCGTTTATCCGTTTATAACCCACTATCGTTCTCAAGATTTTCCTTTCAAATACTCTTAAATCTTCTTCATCTTTCTTTGTCAAACAGATATCTTCCGCTGCATATGTGAGCACAGGTCTTATCAATGTTTTATATATTTTAATCTTCGTTGTTTTAGATATTTGGCTATCTCTTAGTAATTGTTTATTTGCATGATACGCCCTATTTGCTGCCTGTATTTTTGCCTTGATCTTAGTGTTTCTATCGTTTTTATTATTGACTAGCACACCAAGAAAGTTAAAATCCTTTACCTGTTGGAAAACATCGTCGTCTACAATTAATTGATTCATAGTGTCATCATTTTTTCTCGTGCACTTCATGTATTTCGTCTTGCCTTGGTTAATATACAATCCCATTCTAATTGCTTCTTTTTTCATGAGCCTCATTATCTCTATCATTCCCTTTTTCGTCCTTGACATAATCACCACATCGTCCGCATATGCAACTACTTGGTTTTCCTTAGTCATTATTGTTCCCCAGCAGCCGGTGGATCGGATTATCTTCTCAAGCGCAATGCTGAACAGGGTCGCCGACAACGCGTCACCCTGTCTCACACCACTGCTCACCTCAAAGCTGTCCGTGTCACCCTCCATCGTTCTCACCTTGGCTTCTGCTCCTACTAGTGTTATCCAGGTCATTCTTATCAATTTTGGAGGTATCTTGAATTCCTTCATAGTGTTTCGTAATTGGAATCTATTAATGCTGTCAAAAGCCTGTTTAAAATCCACAAACAGCATATGCACATCTATATCATATTCATAGCTCTTTTCTTGGATCTGCTTAATTATGTGCAACACATTCACCGTCGACCTTCCTCTCCTGAAACCAAACTGGTATTTTCCAATTATTTCATCAGTGTATTTGATAAGGCGACTGTGAATGACTGTCGACAGTATCTTGTACGCTGTGTTTAAAATCGTAATTCCCCTATAATTACTACATTCTTCTGCGCTTCCCTTTTTTTTCATCACTATTATTGTCCCCTCTCTCCATCTCTTTGGCATTTCTTCCTTCAACCATATCTGTTTCACCAATCTGCATATTTCGAAAATTACCTTTTCACCCCCATTCTTTATCATCTCCGCTGTGATCTCATCTGTACCAGGTGCTTTTTTGTTTTTCAACCTCTTAATTGCTTCTATTATTTCTTCGTCTGTCGGTTCATCTACTTCATCCACATTCTGTGTATCTTCCAACTGTTCCCATTGTACATCTTCGTTCTGTTGTGTGTTGAAAAGAGTTTTGAAATGTTTCTCCCATATTTTCTTAATTTTGTTTGACCTATGTTCCAATACACCTTCTTCGTTCTTCATTCCTTTGTTTCTTATCTCATACTTCTTTTTCGTATTCTTGATTTGCTTATAAAACCTCCTTACATTATTATTAACGCTACTTATTTCAATTTCTTTCATCCTCTCTTCTATCCATTCTTGCTTCTTTCGTTTGTATAATCTATCGGCTTCCTTTCTCTTCCTTTTGTATTCGTCCAGGTTTTCTCTTTCTTTACTTCCCAGCCATTTACATCGTGCTTCTTTTTTTTCTTTATTAATTTCCTCACATTCATCGTCAAACCATGGTTTCCATTTCATTTTCTTCTCATATCCTAGAACTTGTGAGGCGCTCGATCTAATTCTATCTTCAATATTGTCCCACATCTTGCTTATGTTATTGCATTTTTTCTTCTGTTCAATTTCCGCACTCACTCTCTCTTCGTATTCCTTCATATAGACTTCATTATTAAGTTTTTCTATTTCTATCCGTTTCCTAGTTCGATGTTTTACGTCTGATATCATGGTTTTTTGTTTCATTTCTACGACCACCAAAAAGTGGTCCGTATCAGCATTTGCGCCCCTATAAGTTCTTACGTCTTTTATTGATGTGGCTCTCCTTCTTGTTACCATTACATGATCTATTTGGTTACCTTCATCGCTATTGCAACCGGGCCACATCCATGTGATCTTGTGTAATTTTTTATGCTCATATTTGGTGCTACTAACAATCATATCCAAAGAGGCTGCTAGGTGACAAAGTCTAAACCCGTTGTCGTTTGTCTTCTCATGTATAGTAAATTTCCCAGCCACCTCTTCAATAATTTTCTCTTTGCCAATTTGTGCATTAAAATCCCCCATTACAATTACAGTATCGTGTTTTGGTGTCAGGTCATACAGCGTCTCCAATTCATAGCAGAACCTTTCCTTTACTTCTTCGGAACTCTCTTCTGTGGGTGCATAAGCGTTTATTATTGACAGATTATTTGGCTTTGTTCTGATTCTTAAGTAAGCAAGCCTTCCACCCATTGGCTTAAATTGCAGTATATCCCTCATATATCTCCTCATGACCACAAAACCAGTTCCCCTACTCCCCTGTTTACTTTCTCCGGAATACAGCAATACATAATCTTCACCTCTAATTTCCCCCTCACTCTTCCATCTAGTTTCCTGTAGTGCTGCCACTTCTATCTTATATCTTCTCAACTCTTTAACAATTTCCTTCATTTTTCCAGGTTTCAAAAGTGTTCTTATATTCCACGTCGCTATTCTAATTGCTTCTTTCTTTTTACTCCTTCTCCCCTTTTTCATCATGCCACTCTTTTTATCCAATTGTCCCATATCAATCATCTCCATTTCATGCCTTATCCTTGTATATTCCCCAGCTTTCCTTTCTGGAGTACCTGTCTGGGAATGTCCAGCTACTCCTCTCCCCAACTGCGTTAGTTTTTTGCATGCTGATCCTGTTCGTTCTTCAGTTTCAAAACATTATCTCTTTTGTTCCATATATACACTTTGTTCTGTTTGATCAGTTTCTGATATCCAACCTTCACCTTCTCACCCTTTCCCACTTCTATTTTTGCCAGGAACCATATTTGATTTTGGATATCCTTTTCCTTGTTGGTCATGTCGTGTTCAATATAAACAGTAGTACCCTTCAGTTTACTCTTCCTTTCCATTATCAACTTCTTTTGTGCGTTGTTCCTCAATTTGGCCACAATTACTTGCTTTTCAATTACTCTTCCTATTTTAAATGCTTCGACGACCTCTATCCGCATCTGTAACTTATTGTTCAGGTATTCCTCTACTTTTCCCGGTGTTAAAATTCCATCTATTTGAAGGTTCTTTATTATTATGTTATCTCTTCTCTTATCTCTCTCACTCTTTTCTAGCTGCTCCTCAAGGAAGTTTATTCTTTCATTCTGTTTACTTGAATTCTCTACCAAATCTCAAATCACCTGCTCCACTTCCTTAACTTTAGCGTTCCATTTTGTTTCCATCTCAACTAGTTTATCATTTATCTCCATGTTTACCTTATTGCCGTCAGTTACCATTTTAGTCAAACCGGCCATCATTTCTTTTAATTCATCCATGTTATCCCCTTTTATTTCTCTTTCTGTTAACTTTTTTGGTGATGCTACTGTTTTTCTACTTCTCCGGAAAATACGTTCTTCCTCTACACTCGTATCCAATTCTCTTCTACCTCTCTTTAAGTATTCCTTAATTGATGGTACGCTGTTTGCTCTTTCTCTTTCACCTTTATTAAAACTCATTTGCAGGTGCTTCGTTATAATTAGGCAACCAATATTGCACGCCAAAAGTGTCTTTTAAATTTGACCAAAAACAGTGATCTATATCAATCGTCAGCGTCAGCACAAGCACTCGGGTCAACCCCTCGAAAGCACTCACACTACTATTGAAACCCCTAAAACAAATTTCTTAGCCTAAATGTCACCTTAACCTCAAATACTCAGATCCCTGATTATGCTCCTCACAACTGCAAAATCCTTTTCCTTCAACACATCCACAGCTTTTTTGATACCTGGTATCTTGTTCTTCGTGTTGCAATAACCTAAAAACTCTCCAATAATCTCAACAATCAAAATCAAACAGCTCCTTATTCGTAAACACCAGACAGGACCGCTTCCCAAGCTTCCCAAGAAAGCAAGAAGCTTCCCAAGAAAGCCGTCACAGCACTGACGGGGATGATTAACGCAGCACTAAGACTGAGGTATTTTCCGGACAAATGGAAGTTGGCCGATGTGGTCGTCATCCATATAAGCCCAGAAAACCCAAAACCTTAGCGCAAAGTTATCGACCGATCAGCCTGCTGCCAACGATAGGCAAGTTAGCGGAAAAGATCATCCTCACCAGACTTGACGAGGAGGTGAGCGACAAGAACATAATCCAAGATGAACAATTCGGCTTCCGTGGGGGGCACTCCACCACCCAACAGATACTGCGAGTAACAGAAGAGATTACCGGTGCGTGGAACCGTAAGAACGTCGTAGCGGCGGTCTTCTTAGACGCCCCGAAAGCGTTCGATAAGGTTTGGCACAACGGTCTAATTTTCAAAATACTACAGGCAGGCGTCAAACCGGGACTTGTAAAACTGGTAGCATCCTACCTGAAAAACAGACGGTTTAGGACAATCATCGACGGCACAAGATCTCAAGAAAGAGTAGCCGAGGCTGGAGTGCCCCAAGGCTCCCTACTTTCTCCGATGCTATTTAACATCTATGTCAGTGACATTCCGAGGACTGCAAGAACGAAGATCGCGCTATATGCCGACGACACCGCGATCCTTGCCCCCTCCCTTAACCCGGTCATGGCAATCAAATACTTGCAGGAATCGAAGGACGCCCTGGAAACATTGTTCCGCACTTGGCGAATCGAGGTAAACTCTGACAAAGTGAGGCAATCATGTTCACCTGGCGTCGACCGAGACTGGACAAGAGAGTTAAAATACTCGATGAAGAGATACCATGGACCAGCTCCGTCAAATACCTTGGTGTGACCCTCGATATTCGATTAACTTGGCCGCGTGGGCCTTCGCGAGTGAACGACAGTTAGAGAGGCTACAAACAATTCAGAACACCTGCCTGTGCAGGGCACTGGACGCGCCATGGTTTGTCACCAACCGTCAAATCCATCAGGATACAAAGACGGAACAGGTAAGTAAGATGATATACAAACTAACAGAAAAACTGTACGAACGGAGTCACGACTGCGAAAACCCTCTAGTAAACCAACTAGGGAAATACGAAATCGTCGATTTCCACAAGTCTAAGAGGCCGAAAAGCATCTTGACCCCAAGAAATACAGGATAAACTGGTAGCAAACAATTTATGCGATACTTATTAGGATAACCACTTCTCTTTCAGCGATTAATTTTTGTAATCTGTTTCAGCGTGTTAACTCTGTTTCAGATTAAATGAAGTTCAACCCGTTCTCTCCCCTTTGGGACAGGTGCTATTCGTCCCGTTATCTCTGGGACAGGTGCTATGCTTCCCCATATGATATGATTTTTGGGATAGGTGCTTTTCGTCCCGTTTTTCTTCACGCTTCGCATCAAGCATGGATCATGGACAACCGGGCCTCACCCGGCGGTCTGAAAATTTTTCGTTTCTCATTTTATTCTATTAATATCATGCCTTTCTCAAGGCATAATGCGACCGGCTTCTACGCCTTTTCAGGGTTTTGACCCATATTACATTTTCTGCGAGAGTTTTTATTCAATTTTTTGAGCGTTGGAGGAGACAAAGCTGGGCTCTGCCCAGCACGTGCTTCGCTTCGCGAACCATGCTTGCTTGCTTGCATAAAATAGACCACAAACGCCTCAAACAACTCAAGCGAAAAGGGTCTGCAAGTGGTCTGCACAAATTGTGCGCTAGACCCAAATTTTTGTAAAGCCTGATTACCGCTACGCGGTTGCCGTATTGGGCTAAAATAAAATTAAATAAAACTATTGTCAAAACATATTCTTAAAATTACCAAGTGGAAGTTAGCACTGGTAGTTTTGCAGCTTATAAGTCGAATCAAATTTCTATTGTGCATTTCATAAGCGGCTTAATAAAGAGTCGGACTCTAAAGAGTCCAAGTGATTGGAAACCCTCCGTTTTTAATCAGTTTTTTAAACGAATGAAAATTACTTGAGCGCAGTTCTACTTCCGCAAGTGGAACATAAAATATGTATATCAAACCAAAGAAATTATTTCTGCGTCTCTTTAATATTCAACCCTTGATATTTTTCCCATAATAGGGAAGATGCATAAATTTTTTTTATAGCGTCGTTGGATCAACAATAACTAAATATACTAATTAATGCTATTTAATTTATTTATTTTCGTTTTGATAATAATTTAAAAAATATTTAAAAATCCGTCAATTTGAATTGAAGAAACTACCGCGCAAGTCGCCATTTGCTTGTGACGTCACAAGACAGAATTTTACATTCATTTATATTATTGTTCTGTGGTTTTGTGCTTTGAAAGTTGAAGTTTGTTAGTGTTAAAAGCTGTTATTTATCAAAATTAAATCAATTAAAAACACAAAGTTAAAAAAGTACTCGACACGAGTAGAGTAAACGAGAAAGCGAGGATATTGTTATTGTGCCGTGTGACTTAAACCAAACGCGTTGCGTTTAAGGTCACATGATTTATTTTAAATTATCATTGAATTTTAAAATGGATTATTTATAACAAAATACAATAAATAGAAGTTATTTTTGCTGATTTGATATTGAATATATAGGATTAATCGGAAAATACTGTTTTAACTAAATTTTTTTATTCATGCATGTTCCCCATTATTGTTAAAATGCAACAATAAAAAAAGCTCTTTTAAAATCTTATTCTATTAAAAGAATAAGTGTTGTAGTGATTTTTATTGTTTTGCATGTACAGGTTGAGTGGAAACAACCGTATCAGGCCATTTTCAAAAAGGCTTCTTGCTATACTTTGTATAGAAGCCTAAAATGGGTAGTCTGAAAGAATTCGGGCTAAACTATTATCACAAGTGTCTCAATGTTGCCGAGGGAATTTAGTTTATGTTGCGCTGAACTTTTATATATTGGGAACTAATTCTAGGGCCGCTTCACTGGCATTGGTCAAAAGAGTCGGCATTCTAAAGAGTAACGCTGGAGACTGTCGAGAACTCCAGAATTTCAAATAGCCCTGAAGGTCGAAAGTGACATCGTTAAAATGTATTTCAAAAATAAAAGAGTTTTGCATCGTCCATACGCACCTATGTTCACCATGAGTACGAGTGGTTTGTAGAAAGAACACATCTGGCTGCGACTGCAATTTGTTAAAATAAATTAATAAATTCGCGCTTATAAAACACGCTTCTAACGAATTAAGATTATCTTTTGTTTTGTTGCACTTTTTTTTACAAGTTACACTCATCAGCATAAGCTTGGTCCTGATTGGTCGAAGTGGACATGCCCGTTAATGTAGAAAACCGTAGGTGGATACGTCCACTTTTGTAAAAATGGAGATGTCCGTGTTTGCAAATAGACTCCTCAACTGTTCTCATGAATCCTAATATAGTAATAATAAAAATTTTGGCAAGTATCTATCAAAATATAAATGTTTCAGTTATCTAACTTTTACATAATTAATAATGTTCAATATCTACTTTTTATTTAATTTAATTATGTCCAGGTACGCGTTGCGTACCTGAACTTCCAAAAATTATGACCGAAGAAACGGTCATCCACATATTGGTGGAGGAATGTGTGTAAAAAATGTAGCTTCTGATTTTATGGTGTTGCGTGAAATAGTTCACAAACAATGTATGCCAGTAGCGGCATCTATGATGGTAATACTGGTAATACGTACTCTCCCACGCTTTTGTTTAGTTAAATTTATACCTTGGCCGTCGCGCGTCGTTCTGAAAGATAAGGATGTGCCGTCTTCGTCGGTAACTGAATAATAAGTTAAAATAAAATAATTATTGATACGGACTTAATTAAATTTTTAGAAATAATCATGGTATTTACTATAGCTAAATATATGTACATTATATTATTAGTTTATATCCCTTTTCTGTATTAAACAATTTGGAAATGTAACAAAAAAATTAGTTTTGTTCTCATGCGGGTTGCACCAAGACTCACGAAGGGGTTACAATAGTTAATAATTTTTTAAAATAAATTATTTTTAAAATTTGTTAGAGGTTTTTACAAAGAATCCCTTGGAGATTGATCATGGAAAAGTACTCGACTGAACAACGAACGCAAATAGTTTAATAAATATCTTAGTTACTGCAAATAGTCTAATGAATATCTTAGTTCTTAGCGTTCCAGTGCCCTGATTTTCTCGCGAATATTGTCCTTCAAATGCTGAAGTGTTTGAGGCTTGTTGACATAAACTTTTTCCTTGCTTTAGCCCCAAATAAGGTAATCAGGATAAGCCTCCAAATCTGGGGACCCCTTAAACTAAATAAAAATCTGTAACTAATTTTAAAAATAATTTATTTTAAAAAAATTATTACATTTTGTAACCCTTTCGAGGCTTTTGTTTAAATGTTTAGTATGTCAAGCTACTATATGAAAGCTGCATCAAATTAATTTTTCAAAATTTTATTCATATGAAATTTGAATAAAGTTTTTACGAAATTAACTTAACAGAACCGTTATAAAAATCTTTAATTTGAGATAGGTAGAAATAGACATATTCTAGAAAGAGAAAAATTTTAATTCGAAAACGAAAGATTTGATTTCTGGAATAAGGAGACGGTTAGGAAGAAATTTAAAGAAAACGATAGCTTATGATAATTGTTTTTAACCGACGGACGGCTTTACGTCCCCTCCGAAGTAAGGAGGACGGTCAAGAAATTTTAGACCATAGGTACTCGGAATCGAACCGGGGCGCTGAATGTTAAAATACGATTTTGGTCGCCGTTTTCCAAGATGGCATCGGAGGATATTTCAGGAATAGCATGCCATAGGATAATTTGAAAAACATTGAAAAAATATATTGTAGAGAATTTTGTGTTCTTCAATTTGGTTTCATGGTAATTTTTCATAAAAGTTAACATAAGCGGGCTATAGGAAAAACTAGCATTGGGGGCCTGAAACTCTAAATTTGGGGAGACGCCGACATGGAATTTTAGACGACTTTGCGGGGGTTTATTAAAACACTCTTATATATTACTTGTCTACCAAATCTCAGTTTGCCCGGATTTCTTGTAAGCTCAGACCAAGTTTTGGGATTGGTTACCTGGACCTATCTACTCAATATGTAGATCTACTTCATAGATCTGTACATTTATCTACTCAAGCACATTTGGGCAGAGTTATAACTTTCTACAAGTTTTCACCGGAAAAGCTACTAAAACCATACCAGATACGAAGAAATGATATATTATAACGAATTTTGTAGAGAATTTAATTTCCTACAAAACAGTTTAGCATTTTTTTAAAATTTGGATGATAAGTAATTCAAACGTGCAGATTTTGTTTTTTTGCCAATACAACTGCGAATATCTTCAACGCCTAAACTATTCAAGATAAAAATATGCTAAAGATAAAAGGATGGCCACGGACATCCGTAGGATCTAATTTTCGTAAAAAACACTTACAAAGTTTTGTGCTGATACCGCCAAACTTCTAGATGTATTACCTAACATTTAGTTTAGGATTTTTGCGACCAGTTTATTAGGTTTAGTTATATTCCCATAAAAAATTATGTAACCAAGTAATTTTCCGTAGTATGATATAACAAGGAAATGCAAATATTATCATCATTTAATTTTATTGCTGGTTTAACAAATAGGATGTTCTCGAACATTCTGGAAATATAGATTCGCTAAATAAACAATTTTCAAATACATAAAAACCAATGTCAATTAGTAACAGTTAGTATTCTAGGAGTATTCTACGAGTATTCAAAATGTAATTATTATTCAATAAGTATTAGTTAAGTGTATTTATGTTAGTCCATATTTTTAATCGTTATAAGCAGAAACGCTGCTAGTTTTTATTGTGGAAATTTATATTCAAAAGAAATAAATTAATAAAATTTATAAGTGTTTTTTTTTAAATTAAGTGAAACAAGTTAAAAGTTAACTGGCGCAGTCGCAACGGATCCGAAATTTTTGGAAAAATTAGTACTCAAATCGTCTAAAAATTTCCAAAAAACCACGGAAGCTGCAAAAACTACGGATAAAACTGGCCGTAAAACAACCAATTGGAAGCGAATTAAAAATGTCGCAACATTTGGAACCAAGTGGATAAAAAACGCCACAAACCCTAATTTTAAGAAGAACCAAGTGGATAAAAAACGCCGCAACTAATTTTAAGGAACCAACCAACTAATATTAAGAAGACATATTAAAACGTGAGTAGAAAAAAAGCTCAAATTAAATTCCTAAATCCTAACATTAAAACCCAAATTAATTAATATAATTTGAAAAAGTCATATACGCGAAATAATTTAGAAAGAATTTACATTTTATAATAATTAAATTACATCACACAGTAATAAGATTCATTTATAAATTCTATTTTTAACCTAAGTAGGTAAATGAACTAACATTTCCTGCATTATTCAACAAGTCATCTTTACAAGTCGATACTAAAGAAAAAATAATGACAACCCCAAATAGTAATTTAAACCAAAATCATAGCAACCAAAATAAAATAGATTATCAATTTTTAAGATTATATTTGGACACAATCCCAACTTTCGATGGTAACCTAAACGCGGTAAACATATTTATTGACGCGTGTGAAAATTTTTTATCAGCATTTCAGAATTCAGAAAACCCAACATTTAAAATAAATCAATATTTATTAAGGGCAATTTTAGGTAAATTACGAGATCGAGCATTAACGTTAATTGGTAATAGACAAGAATTAAATGATTGGGATACAATTAAAAAGACAATAACCTTAAGTTTTAGTGATCAAAGAAATTTAGATTGTTTAGTACAAGACCTCATTTTGCTACGTCCTGACGCAAGCGAAACTCCTTATAAATTTGGTAGGCGTTGTCAAGATTGTAGATCTTTAATTTTATAAAAAATAAATACAAGTAATTTGACACCTGCTGAGAAATTGTTACAAATAAAGAATTATGATGACCTATCATTAAAAACGTTTATACGAGGACTTTCGGGACAATTGCAAAATAATGTTAGATTAAGAAATCCGAACTCACTTGAAACCGCAATGGGACTTGTTTTAGAAGAAGAAAACTTCTTATATTACTCCCAAAAACAAAATTCATTACAAATTCAAAATTTACGAACTAACAACACGCAAAATTTTACCTTTAAAAATAATTCTAAACCTAACAATAACTCAATGCAATTTAATAAATTTAAACCAAATCAATTCACCTTCCAAAATAAAATGTCAAATTTCCAGAATTTTAAACCAAATTATCCTCAACAAACTGCAAATTTTCAAAATTTTAGACAGAATAATTTTCAACCGTCATCACACTTTCAAAATTTCAGACCAAACAATTATCAACAAACACCGAATCAAAATTTCAATAACTCTTTTCAACCTGAACCGAATTTTCAAAATTCTCATTTTCAAAATTTTAATAAGTCTTTTGTATCTAAACCAAACTCCAACAGAACTTCATTTAAACCTACCCCAATGGAAGTAGACAGCGGTAGAACGAATTTCCAAAGGTCATACCATTTGAACGTCGACGAAACGAGTTGTAATAATCCTTACGAAAATCAACAACACTTTCAGCAAAATTTTGAACAAACTTTCCTACAAAATTATGAAAATCAATGCTACCCAAACGAAGAAATAACTGGAATTTCCACTTGGAAGAAGATCAAAAACCATTTAACGTAACAAAAAATTTAAATATCATCGAAAATTATCATTTGCCATCACAACCGCATGACTTAATAAATTCTTTAAAACCCAAAAATTTTAGGAAAAACAAAATTTTCAAAAAAGGTAATTTAAATATTGATCTTATGAGCGAACAAATTGTAAAATTTCCGATTAACCAAAACTTTAGACGAAATCATTTTAAAAATCAAGAATCAATCAAAAAATGTAAACCTCTAATAGCTGACAGTGTTAACGAATTGCAAACGTTACGAAACCAAATTTCAAAACCCAAACTAATAATAAAACAAAATTTAGATTCAATAAAATTAGAAATTGAAAATTCAAATAAAAATACTAGTATCAATCATCTTGAACATTCAAAATTAAAATTTAATAACATTAAAACAAATAATTTATTGTTGAAACTAAATAATTCCAAAAATTTTATCGAAATTATGAATCAAAATTATAAAAAATTAATATTGCTGCAAAAAACAATGTCAGATAATCAACAATCAAAAATTCAATCAAAAGATCAAAATTTAAAATCGTCAGAATTAATTAAATTGCCTTATTTAAAATTGATAAATTTCAAAAAACAAAATCTAGTTAAAAAACCTAATTACGTAAATAAAATTTTGACTAATCACAATAAAAGAAAACGTTTTAGAAATTTCAAATTATTTATAAATAAATCACAATGCTCTTTATCAATTTTCATTCCCCTAAAAAAGGAGTTAAAAATGGACGGTTTTCAACCAAAATCTAATCAGCTCTTTAGACAGTTACTTCAAAGTACTGTGTAAAATTTTAACTCAATTGATGCACGGGTTTGTCTGAAAACGTTGACGATAGAATAACCACACTTCATACATCACACTTCATACATCACACATCACACACACATCCGGACATCATTCCAAAATTGGTCTTAAACAATTCGTATGGGCTCATAGACCATGGGAAAAATGCTAACTCAAAATTTTTTTTTAACTCGATAACAAAAGTAAAATCAACAATCGGAAAAGGAAAAGATTAAGTAACCACTATATTGACCGATACTCACTTTTAGTACCTCCCAAAAACAAGACAGCAAATTTATTTTCTTTTTTCACACAATTCCACAATACATGATTTTAAATAAATAACGTAAACCTTCAAAATTCCAAATTTTCAAAATCACAAATTTTCAAATTTTACATATGGACTTACTCAATTATACTAACAAACATATTTAATGATTATAGATACATTTACCAAACTGACGCAAAAATTTAAAGTAAATTCTAAAAACACAATTAATAGCAAAATAACAAATCCTAAATCATTCATTTAGAAGAATTAAAAAGACCAAATTTCATTCCAGATTTCCAGTATGCGAGTATCAGCAAATTATAGTAAATGTCAAATATCCTATACCCGATATTACCGAAATATTGGACAAATTAGGAAATGTATAAATCAAAATTCTCATCTTGGACGTTTATCCTTTTTACAAATCAATTTCACCTTTAGAAAACAATATAATTTCATAAACCTTATATTTCATAACATCCCTGTCGAAAACCAATACAAACAAGAATTTATAAAATCAATCGAAATCAAAAATTTTAACCTATCAACATTTTAAATTTATGATGTCAACAATTTCAGAATTAATAATTACCTTTCGAATAATCAATAACTTGTTAAATAATTTGGAAATAACAATTAGTTAATGTTTTTCATAATTAAATAATCGCACCTATGAACCTTTTAGAATAAATGAAACTTATAAACGATAAATTACTATTTGAACCAAAATTAGAAATTATCTTACTATTTGAAAAAAAAAATTATTAATTATTCAAAATTAGATTAAATCATATTTCTACTCGAAGCCCCATCTGTTGAAATTGAAAAATATGACTACTTCAAATTTTATCCTTTATCAATTCCTACTTCCGAAAACAACTTTAAAATAATCCTTCCAAATTCAAACTTCCTTATTGTAAATGAGCAATATTACTCCAAGTTCGGAAACTAATGTCAAGAAAAACCGTTAAATTAAACAATGTCAAAATTCGAAAATGGAAAATGGATAGTTATATCAACAAAACCGATTATTGAACATTCAAAAGTGTAAAAATTAAAAAGAAAACATTTTATTAAAAGGAACTCTTAGTGCTAATTTAGAAGTGAAATCATTAGAACTGTCCTCAGTAGATTTGAAGTGAACTTAACAAAATTTAAAGTGAACTTAATAACCAAAAGATTCAATAATACAGTGATACAATTTAAAAACAAGTGTTTGGACAATTTTAATCTATTTTATCATTTTTGTTTTACCATTTATTGTTAATTGTAATTTATTTGTGTAAAAAAAAAGTATAAATATTATCAGCCTGAAAATCAATTCAAATCACCACATCAAGAGACCCAAAACGTCATCGAAATTAAATTGGACACTGCTGAAAAATTAGTCACCGATAAGCTCCGAATTTTTCAACTTATAGGGGGAGAAGTTATATTCCCATAAAAAATTATGTAACCAAGTAATTTTCCGTAGTATGATATAACAAGGAAATTCAAATATTACCATCATTTAATTTTATTGCTGGTTTAACAAATAGGATGTTCTCGAACATTCTGGAAATATAGATTCGCTAAATAAACAATTTGCAAATACATAAAAACCAATGTCAATTAGTAACAGTTAGTATTCTAGGAGTATTCTACGAGTATTCATAATGTAATTATTATTCAATAAGTATTAGTTAAGTGTATTTATGTTAGTCCATATTTTTAATCGTTATAAGCAGAAACGCTGCTAGTTTTTATTGTGGAAATTTATATTCAAAAGAAATAAATTAATAAAATTTAAAAGTGTTTTTTTTTAAATTAAGTGAAACAAGTTAAAAGTTAACTGGTTTTTCATTATTAAATTTTTTTTCGTGAGAAATTTATGTAAAAACGGTTTTTTTTATTACTCATCGCCATTTCCTCCAAAGAATAAAAGAACGCAATAAAACCAACGCAAATCGAAACACTTAAATACTCTTTTCAAGTAGAATGGTTACAGTGAAACCGTTGAAAATCTTCTCACAGATATTTGAGGTATCGAAGTTTGCCATCATGGGGCTAAATCAAAATTTTGGTATTGCACTCTTTTCCAACCGCATTGCCAACCGCAAAAAAAACAACAACCGCATAATAAATCAAACAAACACAAGAAAGCAAAACAATCAACATCGTTTAATGCAATATTTGCTCAACCGTGTAATAACAAAAGAGCTCTTTTCAAAGACTGAAAATTTTTCAATCGCATGATTATTATCTCGATAGAAATATTGTTAAACGCCGATTACCAGTTTGCATATAATATATTTTTATTTCTTCTTGTTCAGCCGTTCTCTGTCCACTCCTGAACGTAGGCCTCTCCTTTTCCTTCCACTTTCTTCTATCCTGCGCCAGCTGTTGCCAACCCGCACCCGCTGTCTCTTTAATGTCGTCTTTCCATCTTCTCTGCGGTCTTCCCACACTTCTTTTTGCTCCCTTGGCTGCAACTAAATAATATGTATGGAAACAATATGCAAGGTTACAAAAACATGAAATGCTTCCAAGCATTTATAATCGGTTCCGAGAGGTCAGCTTATTAACGAGGAGTACAAACCAACTGCAGAGATTTGTTGAGAGAAGTTCACGATGTCAGATTAGCCCTCTCAAAATCTTCTCGGAATGGATGCTGATCTTGTCCGTAATAATCGCGAATATTTATATCAACGAGTATCTAAACGACGGTCGACGGTCATGGTCTGATAGCGCGATCAACTGCTAACGCAGGGCTCCCCGGTTCGACTCCGGGTACAGTCTAAAATTTCTTGACCGCCTTCCGTGATTTCGGAGGGCACGTAAAGCCGTCGGTCCCCCTGTGTTAATGATTTGCCATCATAACAATAAAAAATAGGGTGCAGGCACATCTAAAGGCAAGCCTAGCAAGCTACCTGAGATGTAAAATCCAAAAATGCTCACTGAACTAATTACAAAAATTAGTAAAAAACAGGCCCTGGACCTATATTAAGAGGAAGACTTCTTAATAAAACTGGAAGATGTTCATTTCCAAAGTGGTCTTACTTTGGATGGAACCAAGAACCTACTTTTGAAAAATAATTAAATTTTTTTAATTTACTTCCAGGAATTATTACTATCTGTCTATTAGAACAATAAGTTATTACATAAAATCTTAAATGTGAAATTAAGGGGTGGTTGAATATCACGTCCTATTCTATCAAAATCAGATCGACAAATATTTGAGAAATCATAATATTATAATATGCTTTTCATTATTATAGATTTAATACTAATAATCTAAAAATAAACTTGCAAATATTACTTTATTATTAAAAGAAAATTAGTCACGTCTTTTTCGAAATCTACGCCTTTTCCACTTTTATTTGAGAAAGCGTTAATTGTAATTCAGATTAGTAACTTGTATTTGATAAACCGTCAATTGAAATTCATATTAGACAGTTGAATTTGAGAAACCGTCAATTTACATTCAGATTAGTCAATTGTATTTGAGAAAGCGTCAATTTTCATTCAGATTAGTCAATTGAAATTGAGATTAGTCAATTGTAATTCAGATTAGTTGACTATAATGTCTGCAAGCGTAAAGGTTATTCAAAATTGTGAATAGTTTTTTTCTTACTCAGTCTTTGGCACGTTAGTTAATTTAGATTAATTGCAACCGGATTTAAATCACTTTAAAATTGATATACACACACACACATAAATAATACAAGAGAACACAAAAACGGCACTGGCCCGAAAACGCGACTGACCGGCGATTGACTAACTACTCCGTTAACGACTACCTAACGATTTCGTTAACGACTTACTGACGGCTACATAACGACTACATAATGACAAAAGCGACTTACTAGCGACTGATCTGCCTGAGATGTTGAAAGACCCTCTTTCTGCACTAACCTTATTTGAACTTAATATGGTACTTTGGGTTCAATATCATTATCTCGTAATTCAAAATCCAAGGGTTGAATTTACTTCCCTTAGTTTGTACCATGGACTTACCAAATAACAAGAGGTTCTAAAACTTCATGAGATCTACAATAAAAATATAAGTAACAACTTATTCAATATTTAAAATGTTGGAGGACCTCTTGTTTGGAGAGATTCAATTGTTTACCCTTAATCAATTCGATAACATTTAACATTAGCAAGTTCAGATAATATATTTATAGTTAAAATTATTAATTTAATATTTTCTTTAGCTAATCTGACCCTGTATAATTATTTAACAAATCATATAATTATATCGCGAGTTTTTACTTATAATCTAGGTAAAAACTTTAAATAAAAATTAGAATTAAAAGAATTTATCCCTGTTTAAATATTCGATAGGAAAACTTATATTAATTTTGTGATTAAATTTAAAATTATAGAGGTCCGTATTAAAACGAAATACATGCTTACTTAAAAAAAAAGAGAATTTATGACGACAGTAAAGAGACAATTTTTAGATAATTTATAATAAAATATATAAAAATAAAATAAAAATAATTTAAAAAAAAGGGGGTCGGATTACTACATTGTCACCATCGTTAAATCCATCAGGATACAAAGACGGAACAGGTAAGTAAGATGATATACAAACTAACAGAAAAACTGTACGACCGGAGTCACGACTGCGAAAACCCTCTAGTAAACTAACTAGGGAAATATTAAATCGTCGATTTCCACAGGTTTAAGAGGCCGAAAAGCATCTTGGCTCCAAGAAATACAGGATAAACTGGTAGCAAACAATTTCATGCGATAATTATTAGGATAACAACTTTTCTTTCAGCTTCTGGCACAGGTGCATACGTCCCCTCGACGATACTAAGGGTAGGTGTTTTCACCCTGAATTTCTGGGAGCAGGTGCTTTCGCTCCATCCCGCTCGCGACCTTCGATAACAGCGGCATTTTTATTTTGTGAGCCCACACTTCGCATCAAGCATGGATCATGAACAACCGGACCTCACCCGGCGGTCTGAGGATTTTTATTCTTTCTTTCAGTTTATTCAATTAATATCATGCCTCTCGGGGCATAATGCGACTGGCTTTTACGCCTTTTCAGGGTTTTAACCCATATTACATCTTCAACGAGAGTTTTTATCCAATTTTTGAGCGTTGGAGGAGACAAAGCTGGGCTCAGCCCAGCACGTGCTCCGCTTCGCGAACCATGCTTGCTTGCTCATAAAAACAACAAAAGCAACACTAAACAACACAAACAGAAGAAATTGTATCTAAAAGTGGTCTGCACAAATTGTGCGCTAAACCCAAATTTTTGCAAAGCCTGAACTGCTACGCGGTTTGGGGAAAATAAAATTAAATAAAATTATTGTCGAACTTATTCTAAAAATTACAAAGTGGAAGTTAGCACTGGTAGTTTTGCAGCTTATAAATCGAATTAAATTTCTATTGTGCATTTCATAAGCGGGTTTCTAAAGAGTCGGACTCTATAGATTCCAAGCGATTTGAAACCCTCCGTTTTTAACCAATTTTTTATAGGAATGAAAATTACTAGAGCGCAGTTCTACTTCCGTAAGTGGAACATATCGCTACCATAATGGCAGAAGGTCGTATGTAACATTTTTTGAGTTTTAGACATATTATGTACATAGAAATATTCGTAAACTTCAGCTCTATGATCTGACAGAACGTCGTAGGTGTAACTTGTAATGTTATTGAGTTTGAACGTACGCTTGAAGTATAATATTGAATTCACAAATTGTGGTGTTTATTCTACTCTCATTATCTCAAAATAATGCAAATTTCACATACGACATTCTGCCATTATGGTAGCGATATGATAATGGTATCAAACCAAAGAAACATCGACATTTCAAAGCGACACTCGCGAAAAAAAATTCACGCCTGACGTATTTTTCCTTACATTTTCTTTTAGGTTTATAATTAATTTTCAATTTTCATTCCTCATTATAACGCACTTCACAACTTTTCAAAACAAAACATAGTGATGATGCTCTGCAACTGTCAAAATTTTATTTGTAATTCGACTATATTTAATTTAAATAATGCTGGACTTAGACGAATATTTCCAATTCTTCAAATTTAGAAGTGCATTTTTGTTTCAGACATGTTTGTAAGCTTTTCATAGTTCATTATTATTTATTTTAATTTGTTATTTGTACGTATTCTGTCCTCACCTTCATAGTCTAAAATACTTAAATTCAGCTTTTTAATTTTATCCTGAAACAAACAAACTTCCATCTCACTTTTCATGCCAACACTACTTAATTAAATATGGTAGAAAGGGCTTAAGTTTCCTATATCCATAATTGTATAAAATTCAACAAAATGTATGTAAGAAACTTACTTATCAATAAATATTTTAAATTAAAAAAATTAAAATTAATCATAAAATAGACCGCAAACGCCCCAAACAAACTACAAACTGGGTCTGCAAGTGGTCTGCACAAATTGTGCGCTAGACCCAAATTTTTGCAAAACCTGATTACCGCTACGCGGTTGCCGTATTGGGCTAAAATAAAATTAATTAAAATTACTGTCAAACATATTCTTAACATTACAAAGTGGAAGTTAGCACTGGTAGTTTTGCAGCTTCGATCAAATTTCTATTATGCATTTCATAAGCGGCTGTCTAAAGAGTCGGGCTCTAAAGAATCCAAGCGATTGTAAACCCTCCGTTTTATCCAATTTTTTAAATGAATGAAAATTAATAGAGCGCAGTTCTACTTCCGCAAGTGGAACATATGAGAATAATGATAATGGTATCAAACCAAAGAGATTATTTCTACGTCTCTTCAATATTCAATCCTTGATATATTTCTCATAATTATTGTTAAAACACAAAAATAACAAAAGCTCTTTTAAAAGCATAAGAGTTGTAGTGATTTGTACTGTTTTGCATGTACAGGCTGAGTCGGAACAACCGCATCAGGCCTTTTTCAAAAATGGGTAGTCGTAAAGAATTTGGGCTAAACTTGTATCACAAAAGCCTCAATGGAGAATCGAAGGGTGATATTGTTTTTAGGGTGATACAATTTAACAAGATGGTATGTTGCACAATATGTTCCTCAACTTGGATTCGAACCGTGGCGTATTATGGTAGCTGTGTATACGCGCGCACAAATAACTACGTTGCCGAGGCGCTGAAATCCTCGAAGAAAAAAGTTAGACTACAAGGATATACGAATTATTGAGACCCTCTACTACAACCAGAAAGCTACCATCCGAATTGAAGCAGAGACATTCAAAGAAATAGAAATAAGGAGAGGAGTACGGCAAGGGCGCATAATACTATCTGCAACCCTTTTTAATGTCTACTCCGAAGAAATAATGAAAAAAGCTCTTGAGGCCACAACAGCAGGCATTCGAGTAACCGGGATTCCAATAAATAACATCGGGTACGCGGACGACACGGTGCTTTTCGCAGAAACAATGGAAGGACTACAGCAGTTAGTAGACCAAATAGTGCAAACGAGTGAAGAATATGGACTAACTTTAAATATTCAAAATACTAAGTATACATGGTTATAACAAAGTCTAGAAAGACCAGCTGAACAACTTTCAGTAAAACATAAAACGGTAGAAAGAGTTCAAAAATATCATTACCTAGGCACCACGGTAAACGAAGAAAATAGCTACACCGAAGAAATCAGAACCCGGATCGGAAAGGCGAGAAGCACTTTTGTGACAATGAGACAACCGTTTACCAACAGAGACCTAGGCCTGGAATTAAAAATAGGAATGTTGAGATGCTATGTCTTTTCAGAGATGCTATGTCTTTTCAGTTCTCCTCTATGGACTGGAAGCCAGGACACTCAAGGTGGAAAATATAAAGAACCTACAAGCCTTCGAGATGTGGACGTACATGAAAATGTTGAAGATATCGTGGATGGATCGAGTGACAAATGTAGAAATGCTGCACAGAATGGGAAAGGAAAAAGAAATAACATTAAACATCAAAACACGTCAACTGCAATATTTAGGCCATATAATGCGAGGGGATAGATATGATATGGTTCGAATCATTATACAGGGGAAGATCGTAGGTAAGAAAAGTATCGGCAGACGTAGAATATCGTGTCTACGAAATCTCAGAGAGTGGTTTACTGCTCCTCTACCCAGTTGTTTCGAGCGGCAGTGTCTAGGGTTCAAATAGTCATGATGATTGCCAACCTTCGTAGCGGAGACGGCACTTGAAGAAGAAGAAGAAGAAGATTTATTGGGCTAAAAAAATAATAGAGTACTTATTTTCAATTGTGCAAAAAATTATGAAACGCGGCCGAAGTGGTGAAAATTTTACGGTTACATTCGTCAAACTTTGGGTAGAAGAAAGTTTGCTTTTTACCTTCTCCTTCTCGCTACCTTCTCGTAGCGGTATTGTAAATGCATTCAAAAAAATTAAGGAAACTGCATGGTTCGGTAAGTAGTAGTGTAATAATAATAATAATAATAATAATAATAATCTTTATTTCAGATCAAAATTTACATCACTATTGCAACATAAAAAAATGAAAAGAAACTGTGTCAATACAAAAAAAATATATATATATTTACTACAAAAATACTTTGCTTCCACAGTAGTGTAAGAACACATGTGCGTCGTCGTGGTGATAGTTTAGCTATAAATATCGCTACAGTGAAAGAAAGTGTCAGAGAAGAACCGAGAACCTCAATTCGTCGCCATTCATAGCAATTAGACATTTCTTATGGCACTCGAATTAAAGAGAAGATCTTTATTTAAAACCTTACAAAGCTAAACACGAAAACCATAATATGGTATAATTAGAGAATATCTGAAGCACCAATAAAAAGGCCGTGATCACCACGAGTCTCAAAAAGAAATGAATACAAAAATGAGAAAAAAGAGATTTGCAGTTATCATAATATATTGTTTATGGTCGCGGCGCCATTTAATCCTTATCTTGAACATTTTTCCTTCAAAATCGACCAAACAATTTGCGCCAAATGAAGGAAATTTAATGCTAAATAAGTTTCAAATCTACATAAAGGGATCTCCAAGGGCGATCTAAGAACGGAACAAACTTACACGAGAGCTGCGAAGTTATTTGCTTGCTTGCTTGCTTTGCTTTGCGGAATATTTTGCGAGCGGAGCTCGCTTTACTCCCTTTATCGGGTGTTTCAAAAACTAACTGTGAATGCAATCTAAATCTAATAATTTACGTGTGGGCTTAGAGGAAGGCTACAACCTCGGCATGACATGACTGATTTGAAAACAAAAGATACAATAAACCGTGAGGCGATTTACCAGCAAGTTCAAATTATTGATGAAGTCAACAATGTGGAAAGGTGAGTGAAACATCACCATTCCACACCCACCACAGTGTAAAAATTAAGACGACTAAGCCCTTCATTTTCGGTAAAGCAGTCTCCCTCATACTTCTAATTCAAACACGCCGTCGTGAAGATCGAACGTCTCAACCACTAACCGTGAACCCGATCTAATTTGTTTATACGTGACTCATGTATCATGTTTATACATGATTGTGCGAGAATGCAACATGGCCTCTTGTGACGTAGGAAGTCCTCGACGTTGTATTTCCCCATCTGGTTTACGAGGGGTTTTCGGTGTCGTTACACCAGTCGTACAACTTCTCGGTATGCTTCCTGATGGTTTCCTCCAGGGTGTCGAGCTTGGCGTCCGTGTGCAGCTGCTGGTTTGTCATGAACCATGGGACGTTTAGGGTTCTGCGAAGACAAATGTTTTGAATTACCTGCAGCGGCTTCATCCGATATGCAGGTCCATAAGCCTACGCAGGGGCGGCGTAGAGGATGGCGGGCCTGATAATGATTTTTAATTGTTTAACAATCGACTAACAAAATGATTAAATTTCGGTTTTTCAAAAATTCAAAATTTACCCAAGTTGATATTAGATTTTGTATGTTAGCCTAAATTTGCTTTTCGATTTTAAATAAACATAACAACTTCCTCCAAAAACCTATGGCTATCACCCCCAAACTTATCCTAACTGTTGGGCGATTTAACCTGCTGGTAAATTTCATGGCGCGATGTTATGAGGCAGTAATTTATTATAAAGTGGAAAATATGAAGAAACAATCTAAATTATTATCAAGTTAATCAACTTACCTTATTTAATGAAAAACTATTTTTATGGAAGCCAATTGGAGCTCAAACGCTTCTCGATCGATTGATAGCAATTTTACTCATAAATTTCATTTAATAAAAGTTCTTTTAATTTATTCGCAACTAAAAATAATTCGCAAAAGCTCACAGCAGTGCTATGAATTAGCACACTCATTTTATCGACTATGATTCTCGTTTTTTTTATGTTTCAAAAATAAAATTCTTTTTAATTGTTGTCAGCAACACTCAAATTCTGAGAACTAATTGCTCGGAGCGAAGGTAAAATGTACAATTTCACAATCTTTGAAACGCTCTAACTTTTTCACCTTTGAGGTAAAAGATTTTTATGGAAGCTCATTGGAAATCAAACGAAGCTCAAACGTTTGACATTAATTTCATTAAAACATTCACGATGGGGGAGGGGGGTGACGAAATGTGCCTCTACTATTGAAAAATCTTGTTTGGATGGAGTAATGGAGTGGGGGATTTCATATTTGTGAACATTTTAAAACTCAAACTCCAACAGACGCAATAAAACAAAAACACGTAATAATAATCATGAATAAAACTAACTAAAATAAATAAGTATAATATAGGAAGCATCAGAAAACAAATTAAGATTAGTAAATAAAGGTAGATTAAATATCGGGTTTCATCAAACCACAGTACTCAAAATATTCGAGACTTCCCAACTTCATCAAGTCACCTACGTTGTACAACAAATCGACAACAAAATCTTCGTCATTACAAACGACTTCGTTCCAATATGTATAGCGTTTAGTTGTGGTGGATAGTTTTCGCACCAAGCTAGCAGGCACATCCAATTTATCCGCCAATGCTTTAAATAATAAGGATCTCTCACACCCATAGCCAAACCTCAAATACCCAATAGGAATCATATTGGTTCCCAACAAGTTCTAAAAAACAAAAATTATAGATTCTTGCCTTACTTATTTAATAAACAATTGTACCTTTAAACGATTAATGTGGTTTTTAAATAAACTAGCTGAATGCGGATGTTGAATAACTTCTGCAACAAAAAGTGCAATTTTTGAAACACGTTGTGATCGATCACAATTCACCCTAAAACGGTAATTTTAAAAACAGGGACAAATAAAATTTACACAAAAGTTACAATCTATTTCGAACAATATTCAAATATCCTTGCAGATATGGATCTGGTGATAAGGTTCCGTATTTGATGTCTTGATAAGAGGTAAGTTTCCGTAGTGTTATATTTTGAGTTGGAACTCCAGGCATCGTCGACGGTTCCTGGACTAGTACTCGTGTGTTGCGGAAGTTCCGAAAAGTTTCTGAAACTTAAAGCTAAATTGAAATTTTACGTATTGCCGCACGTCGGGGCGTCATGTAGATGGGTGTCGGTTGGTGCAACCGCCCTACCCTGACTTTCAGAATCAGATATTTTAGAATTTTAAAAACCGTTAAATATTCTCAAATTGCTACGAATTGGAAAAACGTGTCTTCCATTTGCCTCCCTAATGAAAAAGTGGACCTTCTTAATCGCTATACAATTTACCATAATACTTATAAAATGAGTAAAAAAGTGGCAATTCCCCCGCCGCCCGCGCCATAGTAAAACCTAAAATGATGTACCTGGCTGTATAATTTACAGGGACGGATTGGAATTTCAATTTTGGGCCGTAAAAAATTTAACAAAGAGGTTTGCTTAAAAATCGATTATTTAATTAATAATTATATTTTCTATAATTTTAATTTAATTTATTAATTTACTTTTTTCTCATTGCTATCAACTGCCATTATCATAAAAGACTTCATGTCTTTTATTCGTTTATGCTTATTAAATCGTTCTGTATCTTCATTTTGAGAAAAGTTCTTGTTTTAAGTGTACATTACTGGGGGCCTTTTCCCATGCAATTTCTGCGCGAACGGAAACTCTAAGCGCAAATACTATCAACTCGTATCTGCGCAGAAATTGCATGGAAAAAGGGCCCCGTGTAATGTGCACTTAAGATAACCGTGTTTCAGACCAAGCATTTGAAATACATCAGTTGAAGTAAGGCAGGAAAAATTCCGTCCCAACCAGGTGATTTGTAGGGCTGAAAACTATTTATGGTCCATTTTACTTTTTCAAAAGTAAAGATTTTTCTTGGCTATCCCTGATAGAATGTAGATTTTCATTAGCTAAGAATATTTCGTGCGTCTGGTTTGATGTAGCTATTACAGTAGATCCCGCGAAGTATGTTTTGAGCAACAAATTTAAACTTTCTCCGATGTTCTCGGCATAGGCACCATTTGGTTGTTTTATGAGTCCAATAGTATTTGAGTGGTCTTTAGACAGAGCCTTCTGAGTGCGCGCTGCTGGGGCCGTTTTATCGATCCCCTCGCAGAAGCGCATACATGACTGTCTTTTGGATTTCCTCAATTCTATGTTCTGTTTTGTTAGGGCTTCTGTATATTTGTAGTGTCCTACATAATAGTATATCAATAATTTAAGGTATTTAGGAAACGCTGACTTGCGTCTAGTATTTCTAGGTATGCAGGTTACACGTATATTGTGGTTTGCACTTAATACTTGCAACATGCATTCAAGTAAGTCAGTAATTTAATATAAAAGGTAGTTGTCAATATTAGCATAAGAAGTAGTTATAGGGTAGTTATAAGAAGTAGTTAGAGACCTAAGTTAAGAGTAGTTATGATCAATTGTGAGGCATGGGCCCTGTAAGAGCAAAATATAAATAAATAACAACAGAATTTATACATTCTTTCATTTTCCACTACATATTCTTCCCATAGGCCCATTCTGTTTCCCTTATTGAATGCTTTCCTGGCTGTGACCTTTAGACTCTCCAGTTCTGTATTCCATCAAAGTACGTCTCGATAGAGTGTTCTTTCTTCAGTGGACGATTCTAGGACATTTCGCTACGGGACATTTCGCACCCGGACATTTCGCACCCGGACATTTCGCTCCCGGACATTTCACTACCAGGACATTTCGCTCCCGGGGACATTTCGCTCCCGGACATTTCGCTCCCGGACATTTCGCTACCACTTTTAGCATGTTTTTCATTATCACGGATATTTTACCTTTAATACCGTTTTTTCATATTAACGTATTAGGGCCACCTTGTAAAGGCCCAATACAATAAAAATATGAAATAATAAACTAATAAAAATTATTAACAATTAAAATAATTGAAAAATGGTAAAGTAACCATAAAAATTATGTAAAATAACTAAAAATAAAAAATTAATGTAATCAATTTAAATATTTATATAATTTAACATGTTAAAAACTAATTTTTTTAAAAAGATTTTAAATTATGAGCAATTCCACGAAGAAAGTTAAGTTTATCTTCTGAATCATAATTTTGAATCAACGTTTCGATGCGTTGATCCATATCCCGGTATTTCTTCGTCTTTGGGACAACAACTCCGCGGTTATGTTGCGCAATTTTTGCGCTACTTAAACCCTCTTCTTTTTTCAAAGCGATTATAAGACACCACAAGTTTGGATGAACATTTGTAATTGAACTTTTCAAAGCATTGTGGAAACCTTCCACATTGTTGTTAGTACGTGGCATACCATTCAGAGCTCGCGTGTGTACATTCCATAAAGAAATGGGAAACATAGGTTCAATTCTTCTCCTATGTTGACCACGACCTCTCTCGCATCCAATATAGTATGTTTCAAAGTATGAAACAATTTCTTGTGGAAGATCGTCATCATCAGCGAGTTGTTCGAAACCATCTACTACATCATCGATCGGTAGAAATCCAAGCGCCGGGAAACATCTGATCTTCAAATTGAACTCATCATCGTGATGGTACCTTTCTCTGAAGCCAAATTCTACAATTTTTTTGTACATGTTTTGTGACAAATGAAATAAACAACACGTAATAGTAGTGTTCCGAAAATTTTCGGAAAATGCATTAATGGCTGCTTTTTCATAATCCATCATAAGAATTTCAGGTTGTGCGTCGTCCACCAGTTCTTTTATTTTTGTAAATAATCTATTATATGTATTTTGAGTCTTATCAGGAAGCAAAGCAAAAAGCCGGGGTACGGTAAAATTGCACTTTTGGATGTGCAACGTGTACATTTGATAATAAATGCTTGGACAACACTTGAAAGTACCGTCACCTGCCCAACCACTCGATTCTTTAAGTTCTTTGATTGCAGCATCTGTCGCAAATATTAAAATTCGTTCTATATCATCTTCTCCGCTATCGTATTGTAGGAACTTCAAACCAGAATCAAGTTTTCGAAATCGATCAGGAATGGGATAACCATGCCGCTCCTGCGGTATTGCCGGAGAACCACTTTCTGATTGTCTCCAACGTCTTACATTGCGGCTCATGGAAGAAATTATAGGTAGTTCTGCCTTTGCAGATTCGGTGATAGAGCTAACTTCAGTTGACACAATATCTCGAGTCGATTGTTGAGAAGCTACAGATTTTTGTTTCATCTTATTTAATACCAATTTTGCCTGCACTGTTCCAGCTGTAGAACTGTGATTATGTTCATTAACCGTTTTTGTAATTTCGTATTCATCGTTTAAGGTTTTGGTATGGATTCGGGCTTTACATAATCGATTTTCGCACATCCAATATTGTTTCGAACCATCTATATTCACTTTATGCTTGTCGTATACGTAATTTAAATCATCGACTAATTTCATTTTATTTCTTGTAGATTTTATTAAACGTGGCATGATATATAATAATAATTTATATTTTATCGATTCGTCAAATTAACAAGTCTTCTTTTTTTTCTATCTTTCTCACTTCTTACTTCTTCTTCTTACTTCATGTTTCAACTACTTGGGACTATCTTCTAATATAGTACTTCTGTCTTACATGCATATTACCAACTTAATCATAACCATGGAAATGATTCATATACCAGGTGGTTCACATATTCACATATCACAGGTCCGTAATTAGGAGATGTCTCTTCTTATTGGACTGTTCATATTAAAGCCTGTAGTACACTCTTTGACCAATGGTCAAATATTTTGCTATAGTAGGAACCGCGAGAGCTCGAGTATGATTCATCGCTTGACGCTGTGTGAAATCACGATTTTTTTTATTTTGTTTTTTTTTCAAAACTCTGTATCTTTTAACCCTGCGGCAGTCGCGCCTTTTTTTTTCCTTGGAGCAGTCGCGCTGCGTTCTTTAGGTTCGCATAACAATATATCAGTTATTTTGTGAGATTATGTTGCATGATTTTATCGTGAAATCACGATTTTTTTTATTTTGTTTTTTTTTCAAAACTCTGTATCTTTTAACCCTGCGGCAGTCGCGCCTTTTTTTTTCCTTGGAGCAGTCGCGCTGCGTTCTTTAGGTTCGCATAACAATATATCAGTTATTTTGTGAGATTATGTTGCATGATTTTATACGGTCGTATAAAAATAACTGAAAACACATGATCAGTCGCACAAGGGAACGGAGGTCCGCAAAAACGTACTATACTCAACAGCAAAGGCTGATAAACACTGATGGTAATTTTCCATTCCGGATAGGAAATTTAACGGACTACAACTTCTGTTTAGTAAAAATTTCTGAAAAAGTTATCCCTTTCACAAAAAATCAGAAAATAATAAACAAGACAGCTACAAATCAAAAACCTTCGCTTTATATGTAAAGTGTATCCGGGGGACACCCTGTATATATACTTCTATATATATACTGTATATATACCCGGGAGCGAAATGTCCGGGAGCGAAATGTCCGGGAGCGAAATGTCCCCGGGAGCGAAATGTCCTGGTAGCGAAATGTCCGGGAGCGAAATGTCCGGGTGCGAAATGTCCGGGTGCGAAATGTCCCGTAGCGAAATGTCCGGTGTCCACTGTAAGTCAGGGATTTTCATATTGGTAGTGCTTTAATTTTGATTTTAGTAAATAGAGCGCGTTGATTGGTGGCATTGTAAGAAGTCAATCACTGATTTTCTGGTGAGAGGCAACTTAGTTTTATATGTATAGAATTTATATTAAGTTGACAAGTTGAATTTATTGGAGTAATAAAATTGCTTATTTGGTGAAATACTCGGTTAGTATTAATTCTAGAATTAATGGATGAATCTCATCAATATTTATTAAAATTTTTCAGAATTTAAGTTATACTCCGTACGAACTAGACGGTTCTAGTTTTGTTATAAGCCTTTAAAAGCTGTGGTTTATTTTTTATGGTACTATATCACACGAAAATAATAACTAACCTCTTCGAAAAAAATTGGTAATAAATGTGTGTGGTCTGCTCGTGATGGGTGCACTAGCTGCGGGCTCTTCGATAGCATCGAGTACTTCGGACACCTGTGCAATAATTGATGGATCCTGAAAGTCAACCACATACATAGTGAAATACGGAGACGCCTTTATATGGACCAAATGTTCCATAACGCAAAAACCGCGTTCGTTAATAATGAGGTAAAACTTCTTATCACAAACATTCTTGGGTAGCAAATGGCCATAAGTGTGAAATCTTAGTGCGCAATGAAAATTGCAGACTACGGCTAGGCTCTTTCGTATTTTCGGAAAACGATTTATAGCTTCTTCGTCATACGACTTGAGTCTATAAAAACAATCTATTTTTATTATTTAACTTTTGGACACAAAATAGTTATTTACTTATAAGCGACAGAAACAGATACGGCACAAAATGAAAGAGGCAATATGAGCGATTTCCGTAAAGAAATATTTCTGCGCGAATCACGTATGCTATTTTTCTCCAGAACAAAGCCTTAATTGAAATAAAAATTGCAAATCAGTACTAAAAGCACGGAATTCATATTACAAAATAATTGTTTCTTTGAGAGATGTACATAGTAAGGTTTAAATAAAAACATTATATTAACTTGTATCGCAAATCACGAAGATTATAACATTTCATATCAAACTACAAAGTCTCAATAAATGGGCACGTAGGGGGCTTGACGCCGACGAGGTCAGTACGAGCGAAGATAAGAAATGCAAGGCAGTTGCTTTCTTATAAATAGTAATAATATTATGTATCACATCTAATGTAAGTTTTAATAATAAACTTACTAGTAACCTTAAGGTTCATTAAATAACATTGACGTAAAATAAGTAACCTGTTAAAACATGCATGGTAAAGTGTGAAGTTCCGCCAATATGGATTAAATTATCATGATTATGAAGGTTGTACGGGAATAGCTGATTTTCACTTTAATTAATCTCAACGTAACTCTGCACTTTATGCTGTTCTGGAGAAAAAGAAACTTACATCTTCAAGAAGTCAGTTTTATAAATCATGGCTAATCTCAATTTATCCACCGATAATAAGTTAACCAAATAGCTTAACACATCGTGGAATACATCTGTGCAATCTATAAGATAAAGTTTTTTCTCAATAATAATAGGACCATCAAACTCCAGAAAATAATTCTGGCAATCTTCGTGATACAAATGCATGTGTATAATCTTCAAAGCCAGTTTCGATAGCTCACTTGATGGGCTATCCTATTAAAAATAGTTTTTAGAAAACAGTCACACAAAAATTTAACTACTTACAAAACATATTACGACGATTTCGTACATTTCACGGCTCAGCACGAAACTAATAATTGTCGTAGACGCGAATATGTGAATTAATTTCATGGCCAAAATCAGACCAGCTGTACTAAATTTGATAAAATTAAGTACTATGCTATGACAAATTAAATCCTGCAAAAATAACAGGGAAATGTACACTTTCCAATATTTAAAACATTAACTTACAACGCCGTCGTATTTTACTAGAATTGGCATGGATTTCAATTTCGATAAAAAGCCGGACAGAGCCTTCAATGCGATGTGATGATGAGATTGCACAATCAAGTTGTAATATTCCAGTGCATCTAAACATATTTGACAGAAAAAGAATAAAAAGTCTATCCACTCAGTTTGAGAGTGTTTCCCCCTTTGACATACACAATATTATAATATCATCATTTATTTGTGTGACATATTGAACCGGTCTAGCACATTTGACAGCGGCGAAAATACCGCCGGGACCAAATACCGCGAGCTAAAATACCGCAAAGTCAAACTACCGCGAGTATTTTTATAAATATTTGTTATTTCACTTCCAGTCATCTTTGCCCGCTACAGAGCAGACCTCCTTCTCTTGAAAGCAGGGTTTTAGCCATGCCCTATCACGCTGGCCAATGTGGGTTGGTAGGGGAGTCGGTCATAGAAGGAAAGAAAATGAGAAAGAATATTAGCTCCTCCCGGACTCGAACCAATGCCTTTAGCATCAGTATTTGATCGCTTCAATTACTAGGCCACTGACCGCTTGTTTTAAATAGTAAATTTGTTATTTACTTAAGCAATATTTTTATCATACATGATGTATAACTAAAACTAGTTAATAACTTTTTATAAAACCACAACAGTGGCTTCGTGTGATGGCTGGCTGAGTTCTAGCGCGAGTATTGCTTGTTCAAATTGCAGGCTCGTGGAATTTCTTAACTTCGCCCGGCTAGGTCAAAATTAAAAGGGTTACTTTGAATAATTTATTTTATATTTTGGTTCAAAATATCTAACATCCGCGGAATTTTGTCCTGCGGCATTTTGTCCTGTGGTATTTTTGCTTACGATATTTTGTCAATGCGGTATTTGTCCCTACCTTCAATTAGTAATTCAATTTATTTAATTAGATTTTATCCCTTTTTTCCAAATTTCAAGTCCCCCCTTTTCCAAATAATTTTTTTCGTTTCCTAAAAGTAATAAAACCTGATTTGAGTTGGCTTTACAATAAGAGATATATTTACTTTGCCGTACAAAGCATGAAAAAGTATTGTGATCGTGCAGAAAACATTGAGATTTTGAAAAATTTAGACTTTTTGAGATCACAGATATCGAAAATTACCATTTCCAGAAAATCTTTGTGAGTGTATGTAGTATGTATATGTCTGTGGTCAAATTTATGTGCGCTCTAACTAAAAATTTAATACGAATTTCAAATCCAAATATATTATATGTTAATATTTCGTAATATTCTTAGTGGGGCCAAGAAGTAATTAAATTTTGGTTGAAATCGATTCGCGGTAACAAAATTTTGTATTATGGCGTACCTAATAGAAATTTTTTTTAAAGTTTTTGTCTTCAAATACGATCATAGGATGACCTTTGCCAGGATGATATGATTAAATTTGCGCAACTTATTTCTAAGAAGTTAAATAATGAAATATAAAATAAGGCTGTTGAAATAGAGTGGGATATCATAATTGTTGAAATCATATGGCGTTAATTATGTTTAAATGCCACGATCGCTCCTTTATCGTTAAAATTGTAAAAAAAATGTAGAGAATTTAATTTCCTCTTAAAAAGTCCCGGGCAGCATATTTTTATCTTAAGAAACCTGGACGCTGGGGAATTCCAAGTTGCAGAATTTGACTATTTACTTGTTATCTGCGACCGTGAATGTCTTCAACTCCTATAGTATTAAAGATAAAAATATTCTATATGGTATGGTTTTAGCATAGTTTTCAGTGAAAGTTCACGGAAATTTCCAACTCTACTTTAATAAATGTTTGGTTTTATTATTTAAATACCAAAAAATCTGATGTGGCCAGCACATGACTTCCCTATAAGGAATCATTCCTTCATCGTTCAACTAAAGATTCGCAGAAATATTATTTAAATTTTATTTTATTATTTAATTAAATTAATAAAATAAAATTAAATAAATAAAAAACCATTTCGTCCTTCAAGTAAAGTGCTACTTCCGGTTTAGGGATTTGCTCCAAAATCAAATGGTGCTTTCGTATACCGATTAAAGTGTTAAATATGAAATTTGGTTACTATATAACAATTCGTTCCTGAGATATTGAAGAAAAACTATTTCGTCCTTCAAGTAAAGTGCCATTTCCGGTTTAAGGATTTCCTCCAAAATCAAATGGTTCTTTCGTATATTGATTAAAGTGTTAAATATGAAATTTGGTTACTATATAACAATTTGTTCCTGAGATATTGAAGAAAAACCATTTCGTCCTTCAAGTAAAGTGCTACTTCCGGTTTAGGGATTTCCTCCAAAATCACATGGTGCTTTAGTATACTGATTAAAGTGTTAAATATGAAATTTGGTTACTAGATAACAATTCGTTCCTGAGATATTTAAGAAAAACCATTTCGTCCTTCAAGTAAAGTGCTACTTCCGGTTTAGGGATTTGCTCCAAAATCAAATGGTGCTTTCGTATACCGATTAAAGTGTTAAATATGAAATTTGGTTACTATATAACAATTCGTTCCTGAGATATTGAAGAAAAACTATTTAGTCCTTCAAGTAAAGTGCGATTTCCGGTTTAAGGATTTCCTCCAAAATCAAATGGTTCTTTCGTATATTGATTAAAGTGTTAAATATGAAATTTGGTTACTATATAACAATTTGTTCCTGAGATATTGAAAAAAAACCATTTCGTCCTTCAAGTAAAGTGCTACTTCCGGTTTAGGGATTTCCTCCAAAATCACATGGTGCTTTGGTATACTGATTAAAGTCTTAAATATGAAATTTGGTTACTAGATAACAATTCGTTCCTGAGATATTTAAGAAAAACCATTTCGTCCTTCAAGTGAAGTGCTACTTCCGGTTTAAGGATTTCCTCCAAAATCAAATGGTGCCTTTGTATACCGATTAAAGTGTTAAATATGAAATTTTGTTACTATATAACAATTCGTTCCAGAGATACAGAACTTACAGACATTTTGCGTTACATACATCCATACATACAGACATACATACATACATACATACATACATACATACAGACATCATTGCGAAAGTAGTCAAAACGGATTCAGAAATGCTCAAAACGGATATTTCCGTTAAAATATCGACATCGAATTTTTTCATGATTACAATACTTCCTTATAGGGAAGTAAAAATTGGTTGCGAACGAAAAACTAATCATGTCACATAGCACAGGACATCATAAGGACCGAAATTTGGAAGAAAACCCGCGAACAAATTTTTTTCTGTCGGTACCCCGCTTTACTTTTTTAATTTTGTGAGTTAAAAGGCTTAAAGGGGCTAATTTGATACATGTATTGTTGTGTCCAACGTGTACCCCCTATTATGGGCGAACATTGCAAGGGGAAACGATCGGAGATGTTTTAAATGTTTTAGTTAAGTTTTTGTTAGATTAAGTTTTTGTGATTATAAATATAAACGCCTGGTGATAACTGTGGTAGGCAACACACAAGACTGAACAAAATGAGAGATGAAAATCAAATGTGAAATAAAAAAAGGAAGAAAGGTTGTCATGGGGATATAAACGGGAGTGCATTTAAGAGAGGCGACCAAGATAGTCGCAAATAGGGAGTGTAAATTAAAGATGCGACCAGGAGAGTCGAAAATCGAGAGTCCAAAGTGAAGAAGCGACAACGATAGTCGCATAATAATTAAGGGTGCGATTTGATGAGGCGACGAAGATAGTCGCAAATCGAGAGAGGAATTTCTAGAAGCGAAAGAGAGTCGCATATTAATAAACGAAGAGTGTAAATTAAAGATGCGACCAAGAGAGTCGAAAATGGAGAGTGAAATTTAAAGAAGCGACAAAATAGCCGCATAATAAATAAAGAGTAACGATTTAGAGAGCGTATAAATAGGACGTGTGTGGGTGATCAACGATCGATTTGAAGATCGAATTTCTCCTACGGAGAGAAGTAATACCAGAGAACGACAATTTGGACCAGGCGATTAAAGATAGAAATAAGTGTATGTGCGCATATTGTGTGATCCGTCTATGCCGAGTTATCACTCCAAAAAAATAAAAGGTTAGCATAAAATTTGTTATAATTTTAAGTTGTTAGATTTTTATGTTTACGTTGTTTTATGATTTTGTTATTCCATTTTAAAATTGATGTTAATAAATATGTGTTTTTGCGATCTGATGGTTTTCTTTTGCACTGTTGGCTTGTAAGACGTTTTTTTAAAGCGAGTAATCCTGAGAAAGAGAGAAGTGTTCGAAGTGGGAATCCTTTTCTTGGCAATTTCTCAAATAGCCAAGTGGGGGACGCAACAGTATGTATGCTTTTTCCATTTGAAAATTCGCGTCATCTGGCAACAACCAGCTACAACGCAGTAGAGAAAAGTTTCGATTTCTTTAAATTGCCGATAGATGGCAACAACATCACGTGTTGCTAACCTAACTTTTTCCTATATGGATCAAAATTTCAATTTCAGTGAAATCAAATCAAATTCAACGATTGCCTACCCCCGGATATCAAAGACTTGATAAGGGAGAAAAGAAGGGCACAAAGAAGATACAGTACGACCTGGTACCCGGACGACAAACGGTATTTTAACCAATTAAGAAATAGGTTAACCCAGGAGCTGAAAGATCTTGGCAACGAAAGGTGGGACAGGAAACTGGACTCCCTCTGCTGCGAAGACAATACAGTCTGGAAAATGGCAAGAGCCCTCCGAAATACCCGGTCCACAATCCCAGCGATAAACAGTGACAACGGCCTTGCAGTCACCGATCAAGAAAAATCTGAAGCTTTCGCCGACGCATTCAAAGAACAATGCACCCCCAACTACGACAACGCAGACGGGGTCCACATCGGCAACGCCGACACGGAAGTCGCGAGAAGATTAGAGGAAGTTGACCCGGATCCAATAAAGCCATCATCTACAGACGAAATAGCACTGGCCATAAAGGCAACTAAACCGAAGAAAGCACCGGGGCCGGATGGTATTAAAAACCAAGCCCTAAAGAAGCTTCCAAAGAAAGCCGTCACAGCACTGACGGGGATGATTAACGCAGCACTAAGACTGAGGTATTTTCCGGACAAATGGAAGTTGGCCGATGTGGTCGTCATCCATAAGCCCGGAAAACCCAAAGCCTTAGCACAAAGTTATCGACCGATCAGTCTGCTGCCAACGATAGGCAAGATAGCGGAAAAGATCATCATCACCAGATTGAACGAGGAGGTATGAGCGACAAGAACATAATCCAAGAAGAACAATTGGGCTTCCGTGGGGGGCACTCCACCACCCAACAGATACTGCGAGTGACAGAAGAGATTACCGGTGCGTGGAACCGTAAGAACGTCGTAGGGGCGATCTTCTTAGACGTCGCGAAAGCGTTCGACAAGGTTTGGCACAACGGTCTAATTTTCAAAATGCTACAGGCAGGCGTTCAACCGGGACTTGTAAAATTGGTAGCATCCTACCTGAAAAACAGATGGTTCAGGACAATCATCGACGGCACAAGATCTCAAGAAAGAGTAGCCGAGGCTGGAGTGCCCCAAGGCTCCCTACTTTCTCCAACGCTATTTAACATCTATGTCAGTGACATCCCGAGAACTGCAAGAACGAATATCGCGCTATATGCAGACGACACCGCAATTCTTGCCCCGTCCCTTAATACGGTCATGGCAATCAAATACTTGCAGGAATCGATGGACGCCTTGGAAACATGGTTCCGCACTTGGCGTATCTAGGTAAACTCGGACAAAAGCGAGGCAATCATGTTCACCTGGCGTCGACCGAGACTGGACAAGAGAGTTCAAATATTCGATGAAGAGATACCATGGACAAGCTCTGCCAAATACCTTGGTGTGACCCTCGATAGTCGATTAACTTGGGTGAAACACATCGACAAACGAATGCCTCTGGCAAGGGGTCTAATGTCTTCATTGGCCCCCCTGATAGGTCGCAAAGGGGCGATGTCGAAAGATCTCAAGGTAAGAGTCTACAAGGCGATCATCCGCCCTACCCTTACGTACGCCGCCCCGGCGTGGGCCTTCGCGAGTGAACGTCAGTTATAGAGGCTACAAACAATTCAGAACACCTGCCTACGCAGGGCACTGGACGCGCCATGGTTTGTCACCAACCGTCAAATCCATCAGGATACAAAGACTGCACAGATAAGTCAGATGATATACATACTAACAGAAAAACTGTACGACCGGAGCCACGACTGCAAAAACCCTCTAGTAAACCAACTAGGGAAATACGAAATCGTCGATTTCCACAGGTGTAAGAGGCCGAAAAGCATCTTGGCTCCAAGAAATACAGGATAAACTGGTAGCAAAAAATTTCATGCGATAATTATTAGGATAACCACTTTTCTTTCAGCTTCTGGGACAGGTGCTTGCGTCCCCTCGACGATACTAAGGGTAGGTGTTTTCACCCTGAATTTCTGGGAGCAGGTGCTTTCGCTCCATCCCCCTCGCGACCTTCGATAACAGCGGCATTTTTATTTTGTGAGCCCACACTTCGCATCAAGCATGGATCATGGACAACCGGGCCTCACCCGGCGGTCTGAGGATTTTTATTCTTTCTTCATTTTACTCTATTAATATCATGCCTCTCGGGGCAAAATGCGACTGGCTTCTACGCCTTTTCAAGGTTTTAACCCATATTACATCTTCAACAAAAGCTTTTATTCAATTTTTGAGCGTTGGAGGAGACAAAGCTGGGCTCGGCCCAGCACGTGCTCCGCTTCGCGAACCATGCTTGCTTGCTTGCTCAAATCAATTCAAAATACTTCTATGAAATTAATATAGTTAAATTTCCTAGAGTCATTTTGAATCCATTTGAAACGAATAAAAGCAGAATAAGTGACTTTTTTGGTTTTTCATTATTTTTCTTTGTTGTAGTAGCTTTCAGCTATAGCTGAAATGTGAAATAAAGAAAAATAAATAAAAACAGGAAAAAGTCAATTATTTTCCTTTTAAAAACACCATATAATGCAAAACGAGAACAGTGTCTTTTTGTTTCAAACATTTGATTGTTTTCCACTGTTTATTGTTATAATGTACCTAATTTGTTATTACCTTTATAGTTTACTCAGTTTTTCACTTTCAAAACTAACTTAAATTCAAATATTCAATTTTTCCTGAAACAAAAAACTTCCATCACACTTTTCAAAAACTCTAATCATGTTACACGACAAAACATGAAAATCTGTAAAAAATGGGGGGGGGGGGGGGTAAAATTTTTCCTGATAACAATTCTTTCTTTACCTTGTAACGTTACTTTTCTCGTTACATACTTAGTTTTTGAATTCTCCTTATCTATCTCCATAAACATTTATATTCAATTATTCAGTCCGAGTACTTATAACGCACTCGGTATAGGATAGGAGATAAGAGGAACACGGCGACTCGAGGCTTATTGGTTTGGTTAGCGTAGATATAGCACGCACTTTTGCTAACAGAAATTTCTGACAAATATTTCGAGTGATTAACCGCAGATTAGGCACGAATCCCTATTAGGCGATTAAATAGTCTAGCTACCGTTATATTTGAGTGAACGTGGAATAGCTTACTACCGTATATTTTGGAAAATTTTGACAATTTGAAGTGCATTGGAAATTTCGAAGTCGCAATTGTTGATAAGAACACCTTGGGCTGTTGATACCATATCTAGGTAATAAATACCATTTGATTTCCCATATTTTTGGAAAGTGGTTTCCGTTATTGAAATTGATTGGGAATCAAGATTGGAAGATAGTGCCAGTTAACAAATGAAATCTGATTTTTATCAACTGGATCAACTCTGGAAAATTTTCCATTTAGTATTAATTGTCAGCTGGCTGTGTTTTGATATTTTGAGTAGGGCTGTGGTATCTACTTTTGCTACTTATTTTGTAGATAACAACGATCAGCTTAGTTGGATATCTGTTGGTTTCGTTTGCTTGTGTGTGCTTACTGTTGTAGCGATTTTCATCAATAAGTGGCTATTAGACTGGGGATCCGAGATAGGGCTCTGTCACGGGGTTGCAGTTTACACTAAGGGTCCAGACGTTTATTTCATTAATCCAGCTGCGAGGTAAGTTGCACATTTGTATCCATTATCAGCTTTTATCTGACAGCAATAAGCTTTGCTTTATAAACCACACTCCATAGCAATTTGGGCTATAGCCAGTAACAATTTGTTTATGCTGGGGCCCTACTTCAGAATAGTTAAGGGACCTTCATTCCAGAGTTGTTAAATACTTTTGCCTTCAGCAACCTCTTTGTTTGGGACCTTTATGGTCCGTGAGAGGCACTCTCACCATTGTAACCTGTGTAGAAATTGCATAACCAAATTCTATTTTTTCCTGGTTCTGAATAAACATCCCTTCATTCTTACTGTGAGTTTTATTCAGGCCTGGTGCCTGCTGAGCACTTTCATTTTCAGCTGGGCACTGCAGAGTACTTCAGAAGTAAATAGTGAGCGTAGAATATAACCCACGACGATTTTCAAAATCTCCCACGCTCTCGGTCTGTAATTCAAGAAGAATACAGCTACGCCGCCTTAACATCAAAGGCATAAGAGGCTGCCTTGTCAAAAACACATAAAGTTGCGACAACATACGGGGTTCGAAAAGTAAACACTGGACGCTGGGGCAATTCAAAGTTTAAGATTTTGACTTTATACTAGTTATCTGCGACTGTGAATGTCTTTAACGCCTAAACTATTAAAGATAAAAATATTCTGTCAAGAACTTTCTTGTAGGAAATCAAAGTCTCTTAAAAGTTCGATACATATGATTTTTTCGTATCTGGTGTGATTTTAGCAGTGTTTCTAGTAAAAGTTTACGGATATTTTTTATAACTCGTTTAGGAAATGTCGGACTTCATTATTTAATTAAATAGAAACGGGTTGCAAGAAAAAACTAATCATGTTACGTAGCAGGCTAGCAGGACATCATAAGTACCGAAATTTCCATGAAAAATCGCACAAAAATTTTTTTCTGACGGTAGGTACCTCATTTTATTTTTTTGTAAATTTTGTTTTTCATTTAAATAGTTTGCTTTATTTAAATTTTTATTGAAGTGATTTTTAAAAGGGTCAAATTATGGCAGTCATGTGGATGGTAAAATCTCATTTTTTATGAATTAATGGAATGACATTTAAAATTAAATGGCATGTAGTTAATGTGCCTACTAGCGATATGGTGTTTAGTTCATTTGTACATGTAGTAGTTCTAGTGGATCTCGCATGTTTAACTTTATTTCACCACCAGAAGGTTATGTTTATTTTGCATAAATATTTTACAACGTAGTTTTATTGTAAGGTACCGCTTCATTACTTGATTAATTACAGCCAGATTAATTATTTCCAATAATTATTCAAAGAACATTATGTAATCGGTAACTTTTTGTGAGAAGTGAAGCCCGAATAAAAGAAGAGAGATACATGGCAATACATATACAGAGCGGTGCAAAATATGTTTACCATTTTTAAAATCTTACTTTTTAATTTATATTTTTGGAATTGGTTTCCTTTATCTCACATTCATAAGGAGTCGGTGTACTGGAAAACAATTGGTCGGAAGTTCCAACTAATAGCAATTTCAATAACGTTTGTGAGGCATCGAGTAGAAACACAATTTACACTGCAGTTTGATATTTGGAAAAAGGAGAACCCTTGGAAAAAGTCTTGAAAAACCACATTGAAATCGACAATTCGCCGATATGTTTTTTCAAATGATTATAAAAAAATTAATTTTACACCATCCTGAATAAATAAAAACTTGGAAACTTACTTAGAATATACACTACAACTTTATCGCTTATGATCTCGTGTGGACACTGTTTGGATTCAAGCAAATTTGATAACATACTGCAATTTGTATAAAAATGGTTAGGTTCTTTGCTTCGAAGAAAGGACAAAATAGTATTGTGAATTGATTTTTCTATCAATCTCTGAAAACATAATAAGTAATTGATTGCGTAAGGGCTAAAAAACTATTTATTACCTCCCGCACTTCGGATGTGCTGGTAAGTTGATTGAAGAATGTAGCACCGGCAACGATATGTATTTGCCCACAGGTTTTCACCCACTCGCAGAAGAGTTTAAATTCATCACTCTCGATAAAATAATAGGCAGAGCTATCTTCAGAAACGCAATACGTATTGATTACTATCAATGCCATATAGTGAAACTGCTTATACGCGTTATCCTGAATAACAATAAACCATAAGATTACAAAATTCAGCGCTTCCAATCTTACCATAAGGAAGTTGAACATGTTCTCCATTATTTCTGCCCGACTTAGAAGTTTCATTACAGCGATATCTTTCCATGAAATTATAGCCCTAATAATATGGAAAATGGTATTCTGTACTTCGAATCGAGGCACTCTGATGTAAACAAATAATATTTTTAATCTTAAATGTCCGACTCCGACGATTATATCTTTCGCAGTACTACCCAAGAACAACGCATATAAATATTCTAACAACCCTATTAGAGTACCCATATCTATGTTGTTGGTGTTCTTCAGCTGATCGAAGATCTTAGCCATGACATCGGTTGACAACAAGTGGCAAGTCACTGTATCATTTAACCTTGCAAAAGTCAATATATTACTACAAAACCTTCGAATCGCATTATCTTCGTTCTGAAAAAAAAAACAAAATTTTCTTGCTTCACACAGCAACAAGCAACTCACGCTTAGAAACATTTTGTTTATTTCTAATATGGTGTCCATGTTATCAACATTTATAAGTTGCAACGCAGCCTTTAACTTGCGGTGCATGATCACCAAGAGGTTTTGTAGTACCAATGCCAGATTGTCCGAGTCAACTTTTTTCATCAACTCCACTAGAATCGAAACGATTTTTTTATCACACAGGATGGCAACATTTTTCTTGCATTCGCGACTATAAGCCAATAAACTTATGAAAGCCTACAATAAAAACTTTAATCAAAATGTCGTTCTAAAAATTATTCTGATGAGCAACAAAAAGGTGAATTTGATTTACCCGCTTTGAAACCGCTTTATCTTCGTGGAACAGTAATTCAATCTTGTAGTCAATGTTCGCGGTTACTTTATTAATAAAAGATCTAAATCTGGAAACCTTTATATAAGCCATTTTAAATGCTACAGTCGAGCACTCAACTATACGTCAATTAATGAAAACGTCAAATGCTGCTAAAATGGCGTTGTAAAAACAACACACAAATTTAAAATGGTTTACAGGGCAACCTAGGATTTTTTTTATTACAAACGAATATCTACAATCTGTTTCGAAATTAAGAAACATTAAGTAAATTACTTGACATTATATTAACATGGTGGGAATATTTCATTAAATATTCCCGTAATATATTAACTTATATTATGTTCTTGTGATACACATAATTAAATAATTTCAATAAAACAAAATTTAAATTTATCATAAATTAATCAATTAAAACGCGTAGGTAAATCGGTGGGCTTGAAACGTTTCAGTCTTCTGACTTCACGTGAGTAATTTAGTAGCTCGTTTGCTAGCCCATTTGGATGCGATTCGATTCTATTATGATATTTTTCGGAGAAATTTTTAATTTTGTCGTAAACTTTGGTGACTTGAAGATTGGAATGGATGACATCATTTGGAACATACCACGGAGCATTGACGATGGTTCTGAGTATTTTGTTTTGAAACCTTTGTAAGATTTATATGTTGGATATACTGGCGGTGCCCCAGAGTTGTATGCCGTATGTCCAAATCGGATTTAGTGTAACTTTGTAAATTAAGACCTTATTCTCCAACGACAGCTCAGATCCTCTGCCAATTAACCAATACATCTGTCTGAACTTAAGACCAAGTTGTTTTCTTTCATTAAAGATATGAGTACGCCAGGTTAGCCTTCTATCCAGATGCATACCCAGATACTTTGCGTTGTCGGTCTGTGGTAGATTGCAGCCGTTCATGGTCACAGGTGGACAAGTGTCTCTCCTCATCGTATACGTAACATGTGAAGACTTGGTTTCGTTTGCTTTAATTTTCCATTTTTTGAACCAGGCATTAACTTTATTTAAGTGATTTTGTAAGTTGTTTGAAGCAGCTTTAGGGTCAGTGTGCGACGCAAGAATAGCCGTATCATCGGCAAAGGTTGCTATCGTTGTTGTAGTAGTTGTTGGCAGGTCCGCCGTGTATAATAAGTAAACGATGGGCCACAATACACTGCCCTGTGGAACACCTGAGTGGATTGAAAGAAGCTCCGTGTACTCTTCTCCATGTTTACTAGGAAATGTCTTTCGCTCAAATAAGATTTCAGTACCTGGTAGTGATGATGTGGGAGATTTTGTTTTATTTTGAAGAATAAGCCCTCATGCCAAACTTTATCGAATGCTTGGCTTATGTCCAAATATGCTGCAGAAAAGTACCTCTTCCGCTCCAAATCATCGCCGATTTGCTTCATAATTCGGTGCACTTGCTCTATCTTACCGTGTTGATTTCTAAAACCAAACTGATAGTTTGGGATAACAGCTCTTTTTTCCAATACTGGCTTCCACTGATTAGGAAAGTGCTCTAGCCTCAGAATTGCATTATATACGAATGTAATGAGTTTAAAGCATTTTGGTGTTACTTCTTTCATAACTTTACCTGTAATCAAATCGTAGCCAGGTGCTTTTTTAGTGTTAATATTACGCAGTATAATCAGTTTGACCTCTTGTACTTTAAAATATTGAATCGGAAGATACATTTGGAATGGTGCATTTAAGTAATTGCGTATTTAATAATAATAAAGTTACATTATGTTCTATAGGTGATATTGAAGGAAATGGCGTAATTACCTTTGCAAGATGTTCAGCAAACATAAGCTTTTTCCTCGTCACTTCAAGCCCATTTTCCTTTATCATCTCTGATAGGTGGTACCGATTTTTATGGACGCTTAAGGTTTCTTGTGGCTTTCCAGAGTGAATAGTCATTTGCTTGGGAGTTTGATAAGCCATGAAGATAATCTGTAAATATTGATTTTTAAAATTTAGGTCTTTAGCTGCTTTGTTAAACTTTGCTTTGTTTTCTGATGTTCTCGAAACTTTCCACTGCTTACGTAGTTTTCTCCTTTCAGCAATCTTTTTTTTTATTGTGGTGGGACACGATTCCTTAATGCATGTTGTATTTTGGTCAGGAGTAGCTTGCCATGCTGCACTCTGAATGCAATTTTAATGGCACATTTAAATTAATTTCTTCGTCTAATCTGACTCGGAAAAGTTCCCAGTCAGTTTTTTTTATTATATAGTGTTGGTCGTTTTTCTTTGAATAGTACTTTTGAGTACATTGTTAGCAACACGGGTGTGTGGTCTGAAGATAGGTCCACTAACGATTCAACTTTGCATTGTTTGGTGTCTATGCCCTTCATAACGTAAAAATCGACTATGTCTGGGATTTTAGCTTGATCACTTGGCCAGTATGTAGGATTTCCCGATGATACGGTCATCATTCCGTTGTGATTTACTGTCGCAAGTAACTCTCTTCCTTTGGTGGTTTTGAGTCTTGATCCCCACTGTGTATACTTTGCATTAAAGTCACCACCGGCAATAAATCTACTTCCTAATGTACCAAAGAATTAATCATATTGCTCTGTTTTAGTATTGTGTTTCGGTAGACAGTAAATTGCTGAAATCACCAGGGGGCCGACAGAACTCTCGACCACTACGTTAGTAGCCTGGAGATAATCGCATTGATACTTTTCGACTTCGTGATGTTTAATGATGTTTTTAATAATTATCGCTGTACCACCGTGAGCTCTTCCATTTGGATGTTTAGTATCGTATATCGTATAGTTTGGTATTCTAATGTGACTCTTTTCCGTAAAATGTGTTTCAGAAATCAGCATTATGTCTATTTCACGAATTTTTAAAAATGTTTGTAGTTCCTGTGTATGTTGACACAGGCCGTTTGCGTTCCATACTGCAATTTTTAGTTGTATAGCCATTAAGCCAATTTTTCGACCACAGTGGTTAGCAGATTTAACATCGTGCTCATCTGTTCCATCAGCTTCTTCACTAGATCTTTGAGTTTGCTGATCTCATTTGTCTGCGGCGTTAGCTGGGGTGGATTTTGATAACTAGGTTGACTTGTATATGAAAGAGGTTGTGCTTGTTGCATTGAAGGTCTCTCTTGGTGAGCTTGTTGTGGATAACTCATGCCCGGTTGTCGTACATTACGTAATGTTGCTTGATTTGGTAAAGTTTGATTTTGTAGATGTTGATTTGATGTTGCAGACTCCATATTTCTTGCTCGCGGTTCAGGATATTTTCTCTGTTGAAGTTGTTTATGTATAGTACATCCCCTGTAATTAGCTGGACGACTGCCTTCGCAGTTAGCGCATTTTACATTGTCATCTTTTACTTTTCTTGGGCAATTATTTGTTAAGTGGTTACCTGCACATTTTACACACCGTGGTGGTTTGTTGTAGAAGTTTTTGGTGTGCCCATATTTTTTGGCAAATCATGCATTGAGTAATCTCTTTTTTCACGTGCGGTGCTTCAAAATACACTACTGAATTCATGAGACGATCAACCTTATAGATTTCTTTATTGTTTTCTTTTGATTGGATATCAACGTAAAACATTGACAATGGATTGTTGCTAATTCTATGTTTAATGTTGCTTATGTTAGTAGCTGTGTGTCCTAAACCAGAAAGTTCTTTTTTTAGTGTTTCTATATTCGACGATGAGTGCAAGTTTGTAAGAACAACTCGTAAACTTTTATCTAGTTTTGGCTTATAAATGTGAAAGTCCGTATTTTTTTCCTTTAAAGATTTGATAATGTCTGTATAATGTTTGCCAGCATTTGGCTGTATTTTAACTACATCATTATTTATGGTTTTTAAAGTGTAACCATCTTTTGCCACTCCATTTAGTAGTTCTATTAAAGGATTTATATTGCCTACACCTTCCACAAAAATTGGTGGCGGTTTCGGTTCACATATGTTTGCATTCTCTACTATTCTCACGTTATCTGTGTCTGTGTTTACATTTTCTGGTAAAGAAAATCTGTTTCTACTTTGTATTGGGTTGGAGTTTAACCAGTAATCGTTTATCTTGTTTTGTTTGTAGTTCCTAATATTTTGCTCCGGGCTTCTCGACCTTTTTTTGTATTGCACCGTTTTCCATTCGCTTTCTTCTTTTGTAGGTAATGGTGGCAAGTTGGAATTTCTTACAGGAGAATATTGATACAATGGAGCAGCATACTGCGGTTGCCCTACCTGTGGATTACCTCCTACATACTGCGGTTGACCTACTTGTGGATGTACAGGTATTTGTTGATTATAGTACGTCAAACTGTAAGGAACCGTATTTTGCATCTGTTGAAGATGATGCAGCGGTTGCATTTCTTGGCTTGGTTGCACCATTTGCCCCGGGTACATTAATTGCATTTGCTGGTCTGCTGCCATTGCTTGTGACGGACAACTCGTTGGGGTTGGGAACGAATCCCGAAACTACAACAAATTGCCCCGTAAACGGCCGAATTCCCAAATAAAGGGGAGGGAATTGGCGGAAACCTCCGCAGAAACAGTTTGCCAACTAGCCAGTGGGAGGGGTGGGTTTATTGAATATAGAATATTCCACGGACACTGTACTGCAGAGGGGGGGAGTCGAGATCGTGAAAAAAGAACAAATAAGGGCGAAGCTGCGAAACTCGTAGATATTCAAAAGAATATGACATCCACTTTGGTTCCAAAGGAATTCAACTGAATTACTGAGAAAGTTGGTATTGCTCCCTCTTCATAACTCAAGGTAAACAAGGCCCGATAACACGCGGCCAACACCGGAAGAACTATTTAACTTCTCCAAACGACGGACAGTTTCAAGTCATGGACGGACGGAACACGGTAACTCACATTAACCTACTTAAAAAGAAATAGGTACTAGTACTAGAACCAAAGAAAGCAAACTATAATACTAAAAATAAAACTACGTATATACAAGGGGTTAATTTACTAACAAAATTAGTAAGTTCCTAACAAGGGGTAGGTCATTCGGTGTTAGGTTTCAGATCCTTGGCATGCCAAGTTCCTCGATCTGCAACCGAAGCGTCAGAAAGTTGATAAGTTGCATATGAAACCTTTTTCTTAATAAAGAAGGGACCTAAAAATTTCGGAGCTAACTTAGAAGCAACATATCGCGAAGCGTCGGAAAGAGCAAAATTACGTCGCCAAACCGAATCACCTACCGCAAAATCAGCGGGACGTCGACGTAAATCATAAGCTGTTTTGTTCTTTTCGTAAGCCAACTTCATCCTCTTGACGATATCCATATATACTTTCTCTAAAGCTTTCGGCTTATCCTTCAAATAAGCACGGTCACCAAACATTAATTCCGTATCTTCCTCGAGGTCAGTAGTACCATTTTTGCTTCCATCTAAACAAATTTCTCTCCCGATGTTAGCGAAATAGGGCGTTACACCCGTAACTTCATGGACCGCAGTTCGAATGGCACAGGCCACTCTCGATAAATATTTGTCCCAATTTCTGTGGTTATCTTCTACATAGGAAGCTAACATGGTCTTTTCCACACGATTGACTCTCTCGACGGGATTGGCCTGAGGGTGATAAAGGGCATTAAACGTAATTTTGACATTATAAAGCGACAACATGTTCTTAAACTCCTTGCTGCGAAACTGCACACCATTATCGCATAACAAAATACGCGGAGCCCCATAAATCAGGATAACTTCTTCCTCAATACGACGAGTAACAGCAGATGCAGTAGCTGCACGTAACGGAAAACATAAAGTATATTTCGTAAAATAATCCGACACGACTAAAATCGAAGTATATCCACGTGTAGATCTGGGTAATGGTCCAACCAAGTCTATAGAGATCATTTGCCACGGTTTGGTGACAACTGGATGTCGAGTCATTAACCAAGCAGGTTTCTTCTGCTCAGGCTTGTGCGAGAGACATACTTTACAGCGATTGACATACCGTTGGACAGCATTACGCAAATGCGGCCAATAATAATCTTTAGCGATGCGCTCAAAGGTCTTTTTTATACCCAGATGACCTGAAATAGGTTCATCGTGACAGAATATCAGTATTTCTGAGCGACGCGACGGTGAGTCGAAACTACCTCACGCCAGTAATCACGCTCTTTGCTCAAGTCGGGATAATCAGGGTTTACGTGTTTGTTTAAATTACCATTATTGATCTTCCACTTGGGAAAGGCTTGTGGTCGAGCTTTAACTCGAGCTATCATGGATTTATACCAACGGTCGTTTACATCATCATTATGTTCAACATTAATATTTTCGTTATCCACATCAGTTTCATCATCATCAGTATTTACATACATTATCGAGATCGTCTTTGTCGATATTATTTACATGGATTACATCAAGAATAGGTACAGCGCGAGAAAGAGCATCGGGAACGACATGTTCCTTACCTTTGCGATGAATGATCTGAAAGTCATATTGCTGAAGCCGTACCGCTCATCTGGCCAAGCGTCCAGTTGGTTCTTTAAGGTTATTTAACCAAACCAAACTGTAACGGTCCGTAATTACCGTAAACTTCGAACCTTTGACATAGGGACGTAACTTCTCCATAGCCGATAAAACCGCTAAGCACTCACGCTCAGTCACCGAAAAGTTTTGCTCTTGTCGAGTCAAAGATTTACTCAAATAACTTATAACGCGTTCGGCACCTTCAATATTTTGGGTTAACACCGCCGCTATCCCATAACCTGAGGCATCTGTCTGAATACAAAAGGGTAGTCAAAATTTAGGCACGTTAAAATCGGCGCACTAACTAAAGAATTCTTAATAGTGTTCAAAGAAATATCACACTCTTCCGACCAAATAAATTTATTTCCACGTTTAATCAACGCGGACATAGGCGCTATAATAGATGAAAAGTTTGGTTTAAATCTGCGATACCAAGAGTCCATACCCAAAACGCGTCTGACCTCGCCAACATTCTTAGGTACGGGAATACGAGAAATGGCGTCGACTTTTTGTGGGTCAACCGCAAGTCCTTGTTCATTAACAACATAACCCAAATACTGGAGCTCGGGTTTACAAAAGTTACACTTATCCTTGCTTAACGTTAGGCCCGCGTCACTTAATCTTTTAAGCACTTCACGCAAAATTTCCAGGTGCTTCTGAAAAGTGGAGGCACAGATGATGACGTCATCTTGTCACCTGACTGCGCGCATCGGTCACATTTTCTTAAATTTTTGTTATTATGAGGTATTAAACCTATAGTAAAAATTTCGAATAGATCCGGCAAGAATTACAAGTCAAATATTCTTTGAGAAGATATTTTTAGGTCAGAGTATATATCGAAAAGATTGAAACATTAACTTAACAGACAAATTTATGTTTTACAATCGAGTAATAATTATAATATTTGATGTGAAAGAAAGTATTCTCAAAAGAATTTTATACACGTCTAATAAACCAGGCGGTAGATAATACAGTTTTAATAGAGTTGACGTAGCACCCGTCAATAATTCGCATCGTCAGCAAGAAAGTCTCCATTCGATAGCATGGCAAACCAAACGTCAATCCATGCATATGCTTTGCTATAATTTTATAGAGGACAGAGAGACACTTTTATGCGATCCATGAACTCGTGTTCGCTGTCGAGACAAAAAAACTCACACGTGCGGTCTTTCGAGCCGTGTGAAACAATGCCCGTTGTTTGTTATCTCGAACATGTGCCGATAAGCAACCAAATGTGCTGGCATTTAACATAGAAGGTATAGGAAAGTAGAATTATCGAAAACAAATAAAAACTAGACAAAAACTTATTTTGCTTAAGTCCAGACAGGCAAAAAATTGTTATTCGGGGCTCATGTGCTGATATATATCCCCACACTTTCATTTGGAAGAAAGACAAAAGCGTGCCTTCGCACGTCGGTCAACACCCAATCAGAATGCATATCCCTTCTTTTCGAATTAATGAGATCCAATTATAAGGGCTCAAATCAATCATTAAGTGGGAATTATTCTAATTTATGGAAGGGAAAACACATAAAATGAACTGCAAATTGCAGATTCAGGAAGATTCACAAAAGATTCTGAGTGATCTTAACAGAATCCGATATCGTCTTCTCGTGAATAACGCTTCTAAAGCGGAATTAAGACACCAAGATCTCACATTCATTCGAGATCTTTAAATCAATACAATTCAATTGTGCTAAATTATTGTGCGTTCAACTTCAGGTAAAATTATCGAACATTTTATACGAATTGTTTATCACGTTTAATACTATCGAGCTATTGCAAATAAATTATCGAACATTTTATACGAATTGTTTATCACGTTTAATACTCTCGAGTTATTGCAAATAAATTATCGAACATTTTATACGAATTGTTTATCACATTTAATACTATCGAGTTATTGCAAATAAATTATCGAACATTTTATACGAATTGTTTATCACGTTTAATAATATCGAGTTATTTCAATTGAACTTACCGAACATTTACCGTCAATTGTTTATAACATTTAACCATATCGAGTTATGTCAATTAAAGTATCGAACATTTAATGCCAAGTGTTTATGACGTTTAACAATATCGAGTTATTTCAACTAAAATTATCGAACATTTAATGTCAATTGTTTATCACTTTTAATAATATCGAGTTATTTCAACTAATATATCGTACTTTAGTCTCGCACTATTTGCCGCTTGGATGCAATTGCATTGCATTTCTTTTTATCGGTATGGTATAAAACAGGTGTTGCGTGGCGAACACATGGGTGCATTCCAACAGTTTTTCTTATCGAACCCCCCATTGACGTTTCTTATTTACACAGTGCCGGCTTTAACTAATTGTAACTTCGCGAATAATTATTCCAGTGAATTATTTCGTACGGAACCCCTATTTATCGCGTAACACAGTGCGTAAATCACCCTGTCATTTCACCACCTTCCGATTTGAAGAGGTTTTGGAAGCTGGTTATTACGCTGACCTTCTGGTATGGTTTGAGACATCGTATTCAGCTCCATTCTGCATTCCGAGGACGAATCTCACTCCTGGAGGACCCGCCAACGGCTTTGTCTAGAGGTCGAATCCCGACAAATAAACTAAGTAAGAAACCTTTATATTTTTAAGATTTGTGATGTTAAGTGGTCACCTTGACCGCCAGCTACGTTTATGAACGTTCAGTTCAACCCTGGAAGTCGATTGCAACCCTTTTGTACCTCTTTTGTGTAATTAAGGTTATTGTATATTATTAACGTAACTTTTACTACGCCATTCGAGCGTTCAGATTATAACTAACAATTTAACGTAATATTTCAAGTTTGGCATTGTAGCTAAAGTTTGTTTTTCCCGTTGTTGGGAATTTTTGGTAATCAATTACATTGAATAATTTTCATGATCAATTTTATGAATCATAGTTTTAGACGTTATCGAGTTGCACTTAAGTAACTATTAATTTTGGTGGAGTGCTGTATTCAATACGCCCCCCTTTTACGTATGAACTTTCTGGGTCATACCTTGCAAATTGACAGTTTGTATTTTTGTAACAGTAATCGTTTTCCGAATATTAAGTTCGCAACGGAAACCACACTGAAAGGTTCCGTCAACTGTACATATTTATTTTTATACGATACATGTAAATTTGATAGTATCTTGTGTAAATTTTGTCAACTCCCCCCTGATATTATTTTATTCATTACATTTTTGTTATTTCCCAACTGTGTGTTTTATTGTTATTGTGTTAATGTTTATTTAGCTATTTTCACCAACGGAAAGTTCGCCTCCTGTAAAGGTAAGGTCATTGAGCGAGGCTTTTCCGGAGTGAGAATTCGCCGTAAGATCATCAAGTTGTCGCGTACCAGCTTGGAAGGTGTGATAACCAGTCCCCTTCAAAAAGAATCATTTCTTCGTATGCGTGGCGCCCATTTTAAATCCCGCGTGTATATTAACCCCACCGATTTTGACTTACCTCCCCCCCCGTGTAAATTATCCACACCGATTTTGACAATTTTTAGAATCGCGATCGAGGATTGCCCGGTCGTCGATAGGAAACACACGCTTAGCGACGTGCCGTCACACGACCCTTTTTATTCCTTTCACCAACCCACCCCTTCGCGACTTTGAGCTAGCCAACCTTTTATTACCTGTTGGAAAGGTGTCGTAGATGCTAAACGTGTTGTAACAGGATAATAATTTGGCGCGGCCAACGTGGGCCTATCGAGAAACCCCTGCCTATCGAGAAGCCCTTTTGGCACATCGTATCGAATTTTTGTTAGTAAATTAAGTAAATTCCAAATTATTTTTTGTAGGTTAAAAAAATAATTTGGCGCCCAACTAAGTGGCTGTCGAGAAAGCCTTTTTGGCACATTACGTGAAAATTTGGAAATCGCGAATTTTCAAATTAATATTTCAACTTTAAAAGTAGTACCGACGCGCATGAATGGACTAACGAGATTCCATGACGCCCCCCTATTTAGAATTAAAGGTAAAATTTATCGTGATTTTAAGATCAAATATTTTGTTTCCATTTGCCATCAATTGTTTTAAGAACAAAGTAGAGTCGTGTTCCGCGAATTTTTTTTGTATTCAATTAAATTAATACATTTCATTTAATAATGGCATTCAGGACCGTACCAGACAAATTGCGTAAAGACGAAGTCCAGTACGAATTAAAAAAATCGTTGCAGGGCATAATGCTCCAAAAAAGAGATTAAAGCCCCGATTTTAATATTAAGATTTTTGTGTTTGTTTGTTTTTCGTGTGAATGTATGAATGAATTTTTTTGGTGCGTGTATTTCGTTGCGAATGCATTTAGTCATTAGTAATAGTTGTTAAGCTTTTTGTTGTACTTTTAAGGAAATGTCGCCATAACATTTCGTTTTGTTTTTATTGCGTGTTTATTAGGTTGAATCGAAGAGGTCAGGTCTGGTGCGGACCACCGCTGACTGTAGACCGAAACAACCTACATTTTTTTTATCGGTTTATAATGCCGTTTTGGCGTGTACAACCCTTATTGTCCCGTGCATGACGTAAAACTGCGAACACCCTTACCACCCTAGCGTGGCGATGAATACCGCAACCCTTAAATTTTGTTGAAAACTCTTATTTGTCACTCAACTTAGTTTAAAGTTTTTTTCTCGTTTCACCATTTTTTGTGTGAACCCTTACCGTCCATATCGGACGTTGAAAGTCTACCCTGTATTTCGCAACCCTTTCTGTAGAACGAAAACCACCCTAACGCACAATCCCTTAACAATGCCACCCTCCCTCACATCGGAAATTTTAGTAACAAATTCTTATTGGCCTTCAGCAATTAACGATAAAAGATTTTGATCTGCGTCTTCTACGCACCTTTACGCATTATCACTGCGTACCATTTATAGCGAACCTTGTTTTTTTATTTCCAGCTTTAGCAAATAGCGATAGAAAGTTTTTTTGTTGTGCCTAGCACACATGTTTACATCTAGATCGAGTATGTTTAAGTACGCATGTTATATACGCACTCGTTTCCATACGTATTTTACGCTAGTAACACCGTACACTCATTACGCATTTTTTTTTGTTTGCATGTGTCTCGAACAAGACACAAAGCGTTTCGTACGCATCCTTACGCTTTACTACGGGTCACGCACTTACGCACCTCATTAGGTTACGCATTTATTTTTTTTTTTGACTTTTTTGAATTTAGTTTCAAGGTTCAATCTTCGAAGTTAGTTTTGTGGGTGTGGTTTTGAAAATTTTACGCACACATTTTAGTGGAATAGTAAAAGTTTTTTTTGAATTTCATTTGCAGACGTATTTCCGAATTTTGAGTTTGATCTAGAGCAGTTTGAGTTATTGTTAACTTCAAGTTTTTTTAAAGTAAACATTTTGAATTTCATGTTACCATTTGAATTAAAGTTTTTTGAATTTAACGTCGAGTTTTTTTTGAATTAAAGTAAACCTTTTAAATTTAATAGTGATACTTAAATTAATATCGACCCTTGAGGCCAATTTTTTAGTTTAACGTCAAGTTTTTTTTTGAATTAAGAGGGACATTTTGAATTTAATATCGGCCCTTAAGGCCAAGTTTTTTTAGTTTAACGAAAAGTTTTTTTCGAACTGAAGGGAATTTTTTTTGAAATTAATTGAATGTTGTTTTCAGATTTAATTAAAGTTTTTCAAACTTAGTTAAAAGTTTTTCAGATTTAATTGAAAGTTTTTCAAATTCAGTTGAAAGTTTTTTTGAATTTAAGTTGAAATTTTTTTTTGAAAGTTTTTTTTTGAATTTAAAGTTTAACGTAGAGCATTTTTCTTCGTGAATCAAAATCAATCAAAGGATTTTTTTTGAATCATAGTCCATTGAGACATTTTCTTTTAAGTTAGTGGTAGGGTAACATCTAGTTATCATTTCGGGTTGAGGTCAGTGCGTCACTGTCGCTTCATACACACTGACCATGTCTTAACGTCAATCGCACGACGCTAACTTGCCCCCCACCATCCCTCACCGTTCTTTCCTGGTATCGAGTACCGTTTAAAATAGATTTTTTTTGGTTTTTTTTCGTTTTCGTTTTTGAAATTGAAATTAAGATCAGGGCTGAGAATGCAATTGCATTAGACATTGCCTCATGCCGTGTTGTATTGTTTGGACTTGTGTCCAATTTCGGACAAATCATTTGTCGCAACACACCCTTTAGGAGAAGTTTTTTTTGTAACATACCCTTTAGGAAATTTTTATCGAATTTTATTTTAGGTAGTAAGGTTGTAATAGTTAATAGTTGTTTAGAGTAACCCGCTTCTCATCGAGTTATCGAATTATCAGGCTGGACATGGTTCCACTGCCAGATAAATTTTTTTTGGACGTTGATCCACAGTTAGATAACGATCCGAACCCCGAGGTTATTGAGTAATTTCGTGGACTTAGTCCATTCCCCGGCGAATTATCGTCCCATTTATATTTTTTTTGGCGGATGACAATCTGCCCCAAAGGAACCTTTTTAGAAAGGGAATTTTGTACAGAAGTAGGGGTTACAACTCGAAGCAACACTCTGGGAAATTTACCTTTTTGTTAGGGAATAACAGATTGACTACAACTATGCTACGCGGTCATAACACCTGCCGGTCTAAGGAAGAACAAACCAATCATGGGTGAACTTGTACATATGATCTGTTCATCCCAGAGGCATATAATTTGACGCCTCCCAACTGTTACCACGTTTTCGGGTCCAACCCAAGCTAGAGTTCGGCGTTTCTGTTTGTGATTGTGGGTCTCACGGCAAGCGAACGATCCCGTGACTTCGCGAACCGCCCTCTCTTGCAACGGTCACAACGGCTTCAGATTTGTTTAAGACTTGGGACGTGGAACATTTTTTTTTTTTTCTCTGTGTAACTTTTTTTCTCTCGCTCTTTTAGTATGTAAGGATTAGTTTAGATTTCGGTTTAGGTAGCATTAAGTTCAGCCTAGATTTCGGTTTAGTTAATTTTAGGTATCGATTTAGTTAGCGTTAAGTTAGGGTATTTTTAGGCTAGTTTTAAGTCATTAAGGTTAAGGGAGATAATTGTTATGTCCCTATCGTACGACAGAAAACTACGTGCCCCCAAAGTATAAACGGGTCATTTTTTTTTTTGGCTTCATTGTTTATCTCGCGTGTCATTTTTGTAATCTCGAGTTTTTTTTGAATTTTCAGTCATGTCATTTGGTGATCTCGAATTTTTTTTTGAATTTTTAGTCAATCTTTTGAGAAATTATTGTATTATATGAAGTTAGAGGGTACGCTTAGCGAGCCATTGGCTTAATTACCCAATCAATCGCGTAGGTAAACCAAGTAGAGGCTGGTGGTACATTGGCTTAATTACCCAATGTCATCACTTAGTCATGCGTTAATTTCGTAGTCACTTTAGGCCTTTTGGAGAAATATTGTTTCTCACATTCTTCAATTCGGATAGTAAAGTCACTTTTTATATTTTCAGCGAACATTTAGGTGCAACCCGGACGGTTGTCACCATTTCGAATTTCAATCAGTTTTCGTATATTTTTTTTTGTTGTTAAATTTTTTTTTTTTCGTGTATAAACGATAACTTTAGTCCCGTTTAAATTAATCAACCCCCCCCCGCCTACCGAATTAGATAGAACCGGCATTGTAAATATGATCCAGCCGTCGTTCAACTTCTAACCCCCCCCCCCTTTATGTTACATGGTATTATCTGTTGTGGCCTTGTACCCTAGTGGATACGTCCCACTGGTACAACGTCCCCGTCTTGCACAAACACTACCTGTTCAAGACAACGTTTAGAGTGAAGTTTTCTCCGGTGCCGACCACCGCAGGACTTCTCAATAAATTGACGATGTATTTTGCACATCAAGAAGCCAAACCCTATTGTTGGGTTACGCAAACTCACCACTAGCGATGGTAGGGTTAAGTTTTGATAGCTTCATTTTTTTGTGGCGATAGATTATGTAGGTCCGCGGTTAGGCCCCACGTATTTTTTTTTTGTATTCAATGAAAGCTCTCGTTTACGTCAGTATGGTTCAAGGAGTCATTCCCTTCGACTATGCTGATGGAAGCAAACCATCCCGACCCGTACCGTCAACTATGCCCCACGTATTTTTTTTATCCAGTGGAAACTCACGTTTACGCCAGTGTAGTTCGAGGAGTCATTCCCTTCTGCTACGCTGATGGAAGTAAACCATCCCGATTCATGGCTAGGCCCCATGTTTCTTTTCTTTTTTGTGTATACAGCCATGTCCAACACGGACGGATCGAGGACTTGTTCCCTCGACTGCCCTTGTAGGTTATTATCCCATCCCGATTTGGATCGTCGATTATGCCCCACATTTCTTTTTCTCTCGTATACATCCGTGTTCAACCCGGACGGATCAAGGGTTTGTTCCCTCGACTGTCCCTCATAGGTTGTCACCCCATCTCAATTTTTTTTCTCGCCCCCCCATCATTACCTCTTCTCTCTCTTCCGATCATCTCGTCCGGATCGAAGTCATGATGAAGGTTAGTGATCTCCCAAACGGCTTTGTAAATTTGATCAAGCCAAGCGCAAGTTTTTTTCTCTGTTTCACCAACGATAACTGATAAAACAGACAGTCCCCATCTACTGAAGTGCCCAAACGGCTTTTGTAAATTTGATCCAGCCAAGCACACGTCTTTTTTTACTCTGTTTTTTCAACGATATTGAAAAAGGCAGACAGTCCCCATCGACTGAACATTTAAGAGAAGGCTTTGTAAATATGATACGCCGATGAAGTGTTACCTCAGCTCAGGTCTACTTTGATCTAGAGTCCGGTGTCTTCACAGACATTTGTGGGTCCCACGGCCAGCGAATGATCGCGTGATTTCGCGAACCGCCCTCTCATGTAGGAGTCACTACGACGCACAGATTAACTAAAGCCTAGGGTTAGGTGAACCTTCTCTCTTTTTTCCCGGCATACACGTATAGTCTAGTCACTAGTTTGAGTAGCTATTTCAATACTACAAGTGTTGATGTTTCATTGTAGGACAATTTTTGTTTCGGTTGAGGTTGCGCGCGTCCCAGTTGAAGAGTAGTTAGGGATAACAACTCTTGACGTAAGGGGAGTGTCACCTGACTGCGCGCATCGGTCACATTTTCTTAAATTTTTGTTATTATGAGGTATTAAACCTATAGTAAAAATTTCGAATAGATCCGGCAAGAATTAAAAGTCAAATATTCTTTGAGAAGATATTTTTAGGTCAGAGTATATATCGAAAAGATTGAAACATTAACTTAACAGACAAATTTATGTTTTACAATCGAGTAATAATTATAATATTTGATGTGAAAGAAAGTATTCTCAAAAGAATTTTATACACGTCTAATAAACCAGGCGGTAGATAATACAGTTTTAATAGAGTTGACGTAGCACCCGTCAATAATTCGCATCGTCAGCAAGAAAGTCTCCATTCGATAGCATGGCAAACCAAACGTCAATCCATGCATATGCTTTGCTATAATTTTATAGAGGACAGAGAGACACTTTTATGCGATCCATGAACTCGTGTTCGCTGTCGAGACAAAAAAACTCACACGTGCGGTCTTTCGAGCCGTGTGAAACAATGCCCGTTGTTTGTTATCTCGAACATGTGCCGATAAGCAACCAAATGTGCTGGCATTTAACATAGAAGGTATAGGAAAGTAGAATTATCGAAACCAAATAAAAACTAGACAAAAACTTATTTTGCTTAAGTCCAGACAGGCAAAAAATTGTTATTCGGGGCTCATGTGCTGATATATATCCCCACACTTTCATTTGGAAGAAAGACAAAAGCGTGCCTTCGCACGTCGGTCAACACCCAATCAGAATGCATATCCCTTCTTTTCGAATTAATGAGATCCAATTATAAGGGCTCAAATCAATCATTAAGTGGGAATTATTCTAATTTATGGAAGGGAAAACACATAAAATGAACTGCAAATTGCAGATTCAGGAAGATTCACAAAAGATTCTGAGTGATCTTAACAGAATCCGATATCGTCTTCTCGTGAATAACGCTTCTAAAGCGGAATTAAGACACCAAGATCTCACATTCATTCGAGATCTTTAAATCAATACAATTCAATTGTGCTAAATTATTGTGCGTTCAACTTCAGGTAAAATTATCGAACATTTTATACGAATTGTTTATCACGTTTAATACTATCGAGCTATTGCAAATAAATTATCGAACATTTTATACGAATTGTTTATCACGTTTAATACTCTCGAGTTATTGCAAATAAATTATCGAACATTTTATACGAATTGTTTATCACATTTAATACTATCGAGTTATTGCAAATAAATTATCGAACATTTTATACGAATTGTTTATCACGTTTAATAATATCGAGTTATTTCAATTGAACTTACCGAACATTTACCGTCAATTGTTTATAACATTTAACCATATCGAGTTATGTCAATTAAAGTATCGAACATTTAATGCCAAGTGTTTATGACGTTTAACAATATCGAGTTATTTCAACTAAAATTATCGAACATTTAATGTCAATTGTTTATCACTTTTAATAATATCGAGTTATTTCAACTAATATATCGTACTTTAGTCTCGCACTATTTGCCGCTTGGATGCAATTGCATTGCATTTCTTTTTATCGGTATGGTATAAAACAGGTGTTGCGTGGCGAACACATGGGTGCATTCCAACAGTTTTTCTTATCGAACCCCCCATTGACGTTTCTTATTTACACAGTGCCGGCTTTAACTAATTGTAACTTCGCGAATAATTATTCCAGTGAATTATTTCGTACGGAACCCCTATTTATCGCGTAACACAGTGCGTAAATCACCCTGTCATTTCACCACCTTCCGATTTGAAGAGGTTTTGGAAGCTGGTTATTACGCTGACCTTCTGGTATGGTTTGAGACATCGTATTCAGCTCCATTCTGCATTCCGAGGACGAATCTCACTCCTGGAGGACCCGCCAACGGCTTTGTCTAGAGGTCGAATCCCGACAAATAAACTAAGTAAGAAACCTTTATATTTTTAAGATTTGTGATGTTAAGTGGTCACCTTGACCGCCAGCTACGTTTATGAACGTTCAGTTCAACCCTGGAAGTCGATCGCAACCCTTTTGTACCTCTTTTGTGTAATTAAGGTTATTGTATATTATTAACGTAACTTTTACTACGCCATTCGAGCGTTCAGATTATAACTAACAATTTAACGTAATATTTCAAGTTTGGCATTGTAGCTAAAGTTTGTTTTTCCCGTTGTTGGGAATTTTTGGTAATCAATTACATTGAATAATTTTCATGATCAATTTTATGAATCATAGTTTTAGACGTTATCGAGTTGCACTTAAGTAACTATTAATTTTGGTGGAGTGCTGTATTCAATACGCCCCCCTTTTACGTATGAACTTTCTGGGTCATACCTTGCAAATTGACAGTTTGTATTTTTGTAACAGTAATCGTTTTCCGAATATTAAGTTCGCAACGGAAACCACACTGAAAGGTTCCGTCAACTGTACATATTTATTTTTATACGATACATGTAAATTTGATAGTATCTTGTGTAAATTTTGTCAACTCCCCCCTGATATTATTTTATTCATTACATTTTTGTTATTTCCCAACTGTGTGTTTTATTGTTATTGTGTTAATGTTTATTTAGCTATTTTCACCAACGGAAAGTTCGCCTCCTGTAAAGGTAAGGTCATTGAGCGAGGCTTTTCCGGAGTGAGAATTCGCCGTAAGATCATCAAGTTGTCGCGTACCAGCTTGTAAGGTGTGATAACCAGTCCCCTTCAAAAAGAATCATTTCTTCGTATGCGTGGCGCCCATTTTAAATCCCGCGTGTATATTAACCCCACCGATTTTGACTTACCTCCCCCCCCCGTGTAAATTATCCACACCGATTTTGACAATTTTTAGAATCGCGATCGAGGATTGCCCGGTCGTCGATAGGAAACACACGCTTAGCGACGTGCCGTCACACGACCCTTTTTATTCCTTTCACCAACCCACCCCTTCGCGACTTTGAGCTAGCCAACCTTTTATTACCTGTTGGAAAGGTGTCGTAGATGCTAAACGTGTTGTAACAATCTAGATAAACAAACACAAACGGTTCTAACTCAGGCCCCAAAATTTTATCAATAAAACGTTGCCAAGTGGCAGGAGCGTTATGCAATCCAAATGCCATTCTAGTAAATTGGAATAGACCCCTACCCGGTACCGTGAAAGCAGTGTACTGTTTGGAGCTTTCTTCCAACGGAATTTGCCAGTACGCGGACTTAATGTCAAACGACGTTATAAATTTTGCTTCGCGTAAACGATCTAAAATTGAAGAAATGTACGGCAACGGGTACGCATCCTTTTCAGAGACTTGATTAACTTTCCTAAAATCGATACAGAACCTAAATTTACCGTCTTTCTTCTTTATAAGCAGTAACGGTAATAAGCAGTAAAAGCAGTAAGTAAATAAGGAGTAACGCTCCAAGCACTATTTGATTTTTCTATTACTCCTAGTTTCAACATATTGGAAAGTTCTTCGTCTATTTGTTTTTGAACAATGGGTGAAACAGGGTAGTAACGTTGCTTAATCGGTGGTGATGTTGTCGTGATCTTATGCGTTACTGCGGTAGCACAACCAAGAGGGCCGTTATCGTTATCAGAGAAAGATGTCTTTATCAAATTTTCTAATTCAAGCGTTTCATCCGAGCTTAAGTTCGAAATAGGAGTCACCGAATTACTGGATTCCAAACACATTAACTCAGATTTCGAAAAATGCCACTCACCACGAAACACATCCGGTACGAAACCAATCATTTTCCAAAAATCAACACCCAAGTATTAGGGGGTGCGTAACATCGGGTACCACCAAAACTTTCATAAGGACAGATCTTTGATTTAAGGTAATCGGTAATTCAATACTTCCGAGAATTCGTACTTTACTACCATCAGCAAGCGCACAATTCGAAGCAGAATATCGTCGTAACTCAAAATTTAAATTTTTAATGCTTTGCCAACCTTTGTCACCCAGAATGGTACATGTTGCACCAGAATCCAATAAAGCAGGAATTTGCTTCCCACATACTTCCACAGTGACAAACGGTCTCTCATCATCCCTAGCATGCTCAATAATGAAATCTAACAAAACTTTGTTTTTGATAAATAGTTCGTCGCGTTTATTCTTTAGAGTTTTTACATAATCATGCTTAGTGGAATTCTTAAATACTCGAGAGGCAGTAAATCCACTTTTTACCGACCCTGGGATTCGTTTCCCGAACAACGAGGGCAAGTTCTCACAGTCACCTGGGGTTTACCACATCGCGATAGCAATACATATTTCGTTTCGGACGAGTACAATTCCGTGCATAATGTTCACGAGAACCACAGTTCCAACAAGCATACGACTTATCCACTCGTGAGTTAACAACGCGAGCGTCATCGGAATGGGAAATATTTCTACCTACTGGACTAGGATTTTCAATATCACTTGCCGTAGCGATTTCAGCTGTGGATTCTAAATAAGCTAGATCAGGTTCTAAATCTGACTTTTTTCTTATTGGCGGAACGTAATTTTCGATAGCTATGATTTTCCAAACTTAATTAATTCTTGGATCGAAGAAATTTTAACCAAGCCTAATTGGGTTTGATATACCGGGTTCAAATTTTGGCTTAAAATTTTTAGCTGTTTAACTTCCGAAAGTTTTTCCGTCAATCGTGAAAACAGATTTTTCATAGTTGCCACATAAATACCAATGGTTTCTGTTGGACCTTGAGTACGACGCTCGATTTCCTTGAGCAGGACATCATCATAATTGGGTGGTAAGTATTCGTTACGCAATGCCGCAGCAAGTTCACTCCACGTACTAAAATTTTCTCTGTTCGCGCGGAACCACACTGTTTAAGATCATGTACATATGTAGTTTATACTACAACTGTTCATGGCAGCCCTTTTTTAATGTTGCAATTTTTATGTTGATCGATTGCCATGCTTACGTTTATGTTTTTAGTATCAATTAAGTTACGATTGTCAAAAATACATGTTTTTACAATTATGTTGTCCGAATTATTCCATGAATAAAAACTATACAATACAGTCCACTTACTTCAGAACTTGTCTACCAATTAACATTTAGTCATCCAGCGAAGTCAAGAGCTCATAAGGTTTTTGTAACGAATTGCATTGATTCTACAAGAACACGCTTCAACCGAGCAAAACATTTTGGTCCTTCGAGCCGGATGTATTTCGTCGTCATAAGACACATAACAGATTAATTGGTATCCAGAAAAGGATAAACAGCACTCATCGCGCAGCTAAGTAAATTCTATTGCAATTAGCTAATCGCTAAAATTGTAGATAAAATTACGAGACAATTTTCCCGCAAAAATTGTCAGCAATACATTTGAAAGGCGTCATCTACTTAAGGTCACGCCAACCGCACGGAATTTCTCTGGAACTACAGGGCTACAACGCCATCCCGAAGAAATATTCAACAAATTGGTAAGAAATTCAATCCTATTTATTTTATGTGTTTTGCTTATGTAACAAAGTACAGGGTGATACAAAGGATAAAATTGCATTCACTTGCCAGTTAATAATTCATTTATTCATATTTAATTCATTTATTTATAATGGAAGCTTTACGATATGAAAGAACTGCGTTAAAAAGTCAATTGACAAGGTTTAAAACATTTATTCAAAAGGTTACGAACCAAAGCGTAACCAATGAGGTTATTTGCGAACTAAAGAAACGGCTTGACCTAATGTCAAACGTGTTGTTAAAATTTGAAAAACTACATAATCAAATTGGTATTTCGTGTCTAGAAAGTGATAATTATGATCAAAACAAAGAAGATGAATCTTTGGCACATTTTGAAGATGTTTATTTTGAGCAAACAAGCATTGCAGAAACCTTAATAAACAATTTTACGCAAAAATCTACAATAGATTTAAATAATCCCTCTAGACCAGTATCTCCTGCTGAAAGTGTAATTTCAAGTAAAAGTCTTAATTCAAGCGATCGTTCAATGCGCAATTCGGCCTCAAGAATTCATGATGGTAATGATAACGCAAGACATTACATCAATTTACCGAAAATAAATTTAATAAAGTTTAACGGTGATATTAAATTTTGGTTAGAATTCAAATCAATCTTTCAAAGTCTTATACATGATAATGATAATTTAACCAAAATCCAAAAGCTTCACTATCTAAAATTAACCTTAACTGATGACGCTAAGTCAGTTATAGGTTCTCTAGAATTCACAGCCAACAGTTACGATGTGGCGTGGAAAACGCTTAATACAAGGTTTGATCAATCTAAATTAATTATTAAAAATCATTTAAATGCCATTATGGAGCTTGAAACTCAAACAAAGGAATCAGCTCAAGGCTTAAGAAAAATAAACGACTCCTTATGTATGCACATCTCTGCTGCTAAATCTCTAGCAAAGCCAGAGGCGCTTTTTGAAACTCTCTTAGTTGTGTTGGTCTCAAACAAATTAGATTCCATAACGCGACGTGAATGGGAATTAACATTCAACAAAACCATTTCCACTTTTCCCTCTTTAGAGGAATTTGGTACGTTCCTCACATCACATGCCAATTTATTAGAAAATATCGAAAAGGGCACACACGGGAAGCAAAGGCCAATTATGTTGATAGAAGCAAATTTAAAACTAAGTCATTCTTAGTAAACAATTCGTCATGTTCATTATGCAATAAAATCCATTACCTAGGTCAATGTTCAGAGTTCTTAAAACTAAACGCAAGAGAGAGAGCAAATGAAGTTCAACAACTTAAGTTATGTTTTAATTGTTTGTCTAAAAGTCATTTAAAAAATCAATGCCAATCAAAATATTCTTGTAAAACGTGTAGGTCACGGCATCACACTCTCCTCCACACTCCGTTACAAAGTTCTAATGTTTCTGTTTAACCGGTAGTAGCCATCTCTACGGTTTCTCCCGAGCCTGAACCCATTCAAACTATCTCTGATTTCTGCACCACAGCCTCACAAGTTTTACTTCCAACTGCTTCCGCAAAGATTCTTGATGCATTTGGAAACTTCCAATCCGTCAGAATATTACTCGATTCTGGTTCACAATCGAATTTCATTCGCACCGACGTGTGCCAAAGGTTAAACTTGCCTATTCAAAGTGCAAGCATTATAGTTGCAGGTTTGAGCAATTCAAACACTCATCATGTAAAATCAAGATGTGACTTTGAGCTAAAAGCACATCACGGTAATTTCAGAATCAAGCTTTCTTGTTTAATCGTTGATGAAATTACAAGAAGTGTCCCGAGTTTCAATCTGAATCGAGACAGCTTCCAACTTCCAAGCAACATTCGCTTATCCGATTCCTGGTTTGATAAACCTGGAAAAATTGACATTTTAATAGGTTCTCCTATCTTTTTCGAGCTTCTGTGTATTGGGCAAATTAGGCTAGGTCCCGAACTTCCCATACTTCAGAAAACCCAGCTAGGTTGGATTATTTCTGGTCCTACTAGCACCAATTTAGTCACACAAGTGCAATGCCACTTCAGTAGCTCAAACTATTTTCAAGATCACATAACTCGATTTTTGGAAATCGACAGTTCGCATTTCATGCAAAACGCAAAACGAAGCGCTACAGGGCGTTTTATAGTTTCAATTCCTTTCAGGGAAACCCCCCTTCTTTTAGGTGATTCCTTTCTGACAGCGAAGAGAAGATTTCTCTCCCTGGAACGGCAATTAGAAGCCAATCCCAAACTTCAGGAAAGCTACTGTGCTTTCATGAAAGAATACATAGAGTTGGGTCACATGTCGATATCAGATCCCAAAGTTAAGCTGGTTTATTATCTTCCACACCACGGGGTCCATAAATCCGACAGCTTAACTACAAAACTTCGTGTCGTTTTTAATGGTTCCTCTGCAACCACAACAGGTCATTCGTTGAATAATATCCAAATGGTTGGTCCCACTATTCAACAAGATTTATTCTCAATTTTAATTCGTTTCTGGAAATATCCTTACGCTTTCGCTGCGGACATCGAGAAGATGTACCGTCAAGTGGAAATAGAACCTAGTCAAAGGCCACTCCAACGAATACTGTGGCGGTCTTCAATCGCAAGCCCCATAGAACATTATGACCTAAATACCGTGACTTATGGAACCACCTCCTCATCTTATCTTGCCATCCGATCCTTAACACAATTAGGTATCGCATGCGAAAGCTCGCTCCCAAAAATTTCAAAAATTATAAAGCGCGACTTCTATGTGGATGACCTACTTTCTGGTGCTTCCAGCGTAGAAACCGCACGTAAAATATGTTCGCAAATTTCAATAGTTCTAAGTGCAGGTTGTTTCAAACTTAGAAAGTGGATTTCAAACAATCCCAACGTACTAGCTAACATCCCTCATGCTGATCTACACCCCGGTATTCTACAATTTGGAGACCGTGAACAATCACATACTCTCGGCCTCACATGGTTGTTCCGAACAGACCATTTCAAGTTTTCAATCTCACATCAATCGTCTTCAAAAATTACTAAAAGGCAAATGCTTTCTGAGATTTCTCAAATATTTGATCCATTAGGGTTAATTACCCCTTGCACATTTGTGGCCAAGATTTTCATGCAAAGGCTTTGGCTTGAAAAGCTTGATTGGGACGAGCAAGTTCCAATCGATATGGAAAAACGATGGCTCTCTTACAAATCTGAATTGTCAGTTCTTAACGACCTTAAAATACCAAGACACGTCACATGTGTCGATCCAATATCTATCCAAATTCATGGATTTTGCGACGCTTCTATGGAAGGCTACGGAGCCTGTATATATTTGCGTTCAAAAAATGTCCATAATAAAATTTACCAAAAATTATTATGTTCAAAGTCAAGGGTTGCACCCTTAAAACCGATTACTATCCCCAAACTTGAGCTTTGTGGAGCATTACTGTTAAGCAAACTACTAAAAACTGTTTTAAAAGCTGTAGATTTACAACCTACTTCTTGTTTTCTTTGGCCCGATTCAACCATCGTACTAGGATGGTTAAAGACAACCCCAAACCTTCTTAAAACTTTCGTTTGCAACAGGGTTGCTGACATTCAGAATGTCACTGCTAACGCGGTTTGGCGGCATGTGCCTACGAAATCCAATTCCGCCGATCTTTTATCGCGAGGAGCAAGTCCTCAATTTTTAAATGAATCCACATTATGGTGGGACGGCCCCCCTTGGCTACAGGAAGACGAACCTTCTAGGCCAAATCTTGCGCTTGGTAACGCTGAACTTCCTGAATTCAAAAGGGAGGTCAAGGTTCTCGTTTCTTCTAAACAAGGATCATTTACTTTCAACAATTGTTCTAATTTAACTCGCCTTGAGCGAATATTTGCATTTTGTTTGCGGTTTAGAAACAATTGCTCTGTCTCTAAAACCAATAGAATTTATGGATTTTTAACACCAAAAGAGCTTACCAACTCATTAAGAAAATTAATCAAAATTTCGCAATTGGACTCTTACAATGATGAGATAAAGTTGCTTGCTTTAGGTCTACCCTTAAAGACCTCTTCTTCTCTAGTTAGTTTAAACCCGTTCGTTGATGACGAAGGTTTAAAACGAGTAGGTGGAAGACTCCGCAACACTAAATATTCTTACGATAAAAAGCACCCACTTCTAATTGATGGGAAACACCCTTTAGCAAAACTTCTCGCTTCTCGTGAACATTTGAAATTGCTTCACGCTGGCCCCTAACTCCTTCTGTCTACCTTACGTGACAGATTCTGGATTACATCCGGTAGGAATGTAGTCAAACACATCGTACATAAATGTGTAAAGTGTTTCAGATCCACTACTTCTATCACTAGGCCTATAATGGGTAACCTGCCATCAGCTCGTGCTGAAGAATCATTTCCTTTTCAACACGTTGGCATCGATTATGCCGGTCCCATAAACCTTAAAGATCAAAAAGGTCGTGGGTCTAAAACCACAAAAGCTTATTTTTGCATTTACGTTTGCTTTGCAACTAAAGCAGTGCATTTAGAACTTGTAACAAGTCTATCCACTAATCATTTTATCATGGCATTTCGCCGATTTGTCTCCCGAAGAGGCAAACCATCACACGTTTATTCAGACAACGGTACTAACTTCGTAGGCGCGAATAACGATTTGCTTGAATTAGGAAAATTTCTTAAGAAACAAGAATCTTCAATATCAGAAATTATTGCTTGCGAAGGAATTCACTGGCATTTCATACCAGCTCATAGCCCTCACTTTGGCGGTTTATGGGAAGCAGGTGTTAAATCCTGTAAATATCACCTAAAACGAGTATTAGGTGAGCATAATTATATTGGTCTAAGAAGAACTCCGTACTTTGCTATATCAGGTAGAATCCATTCTGAACTCCAGACCTCTTGCTCCCTTATCAACCGATCCGAACGATCTGCAACCGTTGACACCCGGTCATTTCTTGGTTGGGCGTCCACTTACTTCACTTCCAGATTCAGATGTTACATCTATAACTGAAAATAGACTGGATGCTTTCCAAAAAATTCAAGGATTTTTACAGCATCTTTGGCGAAGGTGGAGTAAAGAATTGTAACAAAATATGTCTATTTCGTTCCAAATGTTAATTCATAACATTTAAATTATAAATTGTTACTCCAAGCGCCATCTTTTTACTCATTTTTACAACGTACTTGATAGTACAGGATATAGACGCGCGCCGTTAAAAAAACTTAACTTTGGCTTGAGAGTGCGACAAGACAGTTCGATTTTTATTGATCGCGGATAAATCAATTATTTATCAGTCGATTTTCGTTACAAAAATAGTTATACGCAGTAGTTAATTCCACCGTCATTACGGATTTCGTGAATGCAGTGCGTAACTATTTTGTTTTAGCCAGTTCAAGCATTTTTTGGAAAATATTCGAGTGGTTGTATCGAACCACCATATTTTCTTTATCGAAGTATAAATTAGTACCAACCATAATTTTATTTGGTAACATTCGTCTGGTGACTATTTTGACAGCTGCTTTTATTTACATTTGGAAGTCGATTGTTATTGTCAATCGCGGCTTCAGTTTTTGTGATCAAATTGTACTGGACGATCACTTTGTTTTATTTGGATCGTCAACCTGTACCATACTGTCAACGCAGCGGAGTGCCGCCTGTCCATCTTCGTATCCGCCTGTCAAAACCTGCTCATCGAGTATTACGTCGGTGTACAGCAGTCCGAGGATCTTAGATTGGGAGCCATTGGAATTCAACACCAACCACTGCATTCCATACAAGGATTATTGCTGTCATCTCCATTGTGTGAACTCACGATTGATATCAAGGTGAGACAAATTTTATATTCTTGTGTGGATTTATTCTTGTGGTATTGTGGTAATTCATTACAGTCAATTATTTGTATTGACGGGCCTACCATTCTGGTGTCCCGTATTGTGTCACCTTTGACGTACCGTTGTCACCATCAGTTAACGTGCTTCTTGTTCTTGGCACGCCACTACCACGAGCGTTTGTAATTGTCGTAATCGTTTCAATTTTCATTAAAACTTTATTGTTAATTATTGTTTTATTTTTCGACGAAGCGTACCCTCGTTATTTTTCAGCACAACGCAGAGTGGAAATTTCATTGGACTTACGACCCTCGCTTCCAGGCTATAGCGAGTTAGCTTATACCAACATCAGGGTTACCACGAATATAAGTAGGAGTTTTACTTCTGCGTGGTCTTGTTTGCCTTTCCAAACCGTTCTCTCATTAGGAACGGAAAGGAGGGGAAAGATATCACTGGCGTCCATACGTGGAGCTCAATTTGTTGATTTTCCAACTCTGTGTTTGTCCCGAGGTGCGTTTTCGTGCATACGATTCGACAACGGAACGTTTGTGGTCGTGTTAATTTTTTATTATTACAGCAGTTTTTGGCAACTGGAGAGCGTTGTGGACTGGGCGCTTTGCGTGTTTGTATGGTTTGGTACATGGTAAATAATAATAAATTGAGTTGTCAACTTAGTACTCGTACCGGCGAAAAACCTTTTTACTTTGTTGTTTGTGGTGCACAAGTTTTGTTGGTTCAAGAACGAAATATCCTTTTGTTGTGCTCTCGCTTTATTCATTTTTGCAATATATATATTATTTTTAATTATTGCTTGCGAGTAACGCTACGCCCATTTCAAAATTCACACCGGCGAGAAACCATTTACGTATATATATCAGAATAATAATATCATTTGTTGCGTTCCCTCCAATTGCAATTTGACTGTATTTGTTTTGTCACGCAATTGGGAGTCGTGTTTACGCACTATTTATTTTTATTATTCAATTCTTTGTACGATTTAGTTTCGTGTTTTATCGAACGCTTACAATTTTTTTACTTCGTCTTTGTCAAGTTAACTTAATTATCATGTCTGAAAAAGCTTACGTGGCAGCCTTATCTAGAGAGGAGATCGCCGTTGAGTTGCAACGACGCAAAGGCAACGATTTATCCGGAATACCTGAACATTTAGCTTCTCGTCGTAAATTGCTATGTCAGTTGATGCGCGATGAGAAATATAATTCATCATTAGCAATGATTAAATATAAACCAGTTGACATACCTGCCGAACTAGAAATATGCGAAAAGTCCCTTTCAGTAATCAGTAAAGAGATTAATGATTTGTCAACTAATGTTGATGATAAGCTTTTGGATGCGTTAGATCATCGGCTGGCGCATTATAGTAATCGTTTAGATTCAATGGAAGGAGTTGGTTTTGATGACCCCAAAAGAAACACTTTAATTCTTACATGTAAAACTTTACGTGAGAATCTCGAATCTTTAATCAAAGATTCAGATGCGCTGGAAAGCGAGGAGGTATTACCAATCACGAACTCTCCGGTTCAAGCAAGTAATTTTCAACCTGCACGTAGGTCCACTCTTACCGATTCAATTCCGATTAATCCAGACATTAGCACCGCCTTAACTAACATTTTATTGAACCAATCGCAAAATCGGGTATCTGTTCACAAATGGGGTCTTAGCTATGATGGCAAGGGTAATTTTAAAGCCGTTTTTGATTTTATTGAGCGCGCACAAGAGCTTGCACGTTCACGAGGGGTTAAAGAAGACGAATTATTTAGAAAAGCTGGGGAATTCTTTTCAGACGAGGCATTGGTCTGGTACCGTTCCTTGAGTCCGACTATTTCAAATTGGTCACAATTAATGGATGCTTTGAAAGTCCGATTTTTATCTCTCGATTATAGTAGAGAATATGCCGATCAAATCCGGGCTCGGAAACAATTACCAGGCGAATCTGTTCTGGGATTCATAGAATCCATGATTGCTCAATTTTCTAGATTAAATCCAATTCCTTCAGATGAGGAACAGCTATGGGTTATAAGACGTAACATGTCTCCACAAATTTCGTTAACCTTAGGGTTAAATGAATACAAAACTAGAGAAGCGCTTATTACGGCAGCTCAAGCCGCCGAAAGAGTAATAAAGTGGACCACTCCATCAGAGGCCACTTGTTCGATGTCTTCATCTCCCATGGTTACTACTCATTTTCCATTAGACCCTCAGTCAGACAACTCTCTAGATAACTGTTGGAACTGTAATAGTCCCGCGCATGGTTTTGAGGATTGCCCAAAACCTTTATCTAAATTTTGTTTTGTATGCGGCCAAAAAGGGGTAACTGCCATAACCTGTCCTAGAAAACATCAAGGACGTTCAAAAAACTTGCGAAGGCGGAGAGGCGTTTCGGCTCGCCCGGCAAATCCGCGTTAAAGGCCGACAAAAGAAGAAGAGCGAGATGGCATCACGGCGTGCGTCTCAAGAAGGCTCTTAAAGCCGATTCCTTGTGTTGGAAGGGGTGGTTAGGACGCGTACGCTCTTTTTGCGGATCATCGCAGACTACTTCCGCTCTCTTTACACATCCCACGCGAGACATAAGACCTTATGTTAATTTAACTGTGGGGGGGGTACCTCTTGCTGCTCTGCTTGACTCTGGAGCATCTGTTTCTATTCTGGGTAGTGATGCGCACTTTTTAATAAATCAGTTAGATTTATGTTTTACGCGCGGCACCAAATCTCTTTTACATTCCGCTGATGGAACTTCACAAGATTTATTAGGTGAAGTCATGCTTCCTATCACCATTGGTGAAGTCACTAAAGTTTTAAACGTCATAGTTTGCCGTAGTATCACCACATCATTAACCCTAGGTATAGATTTTTGCAAGATGTTTGGTGTCAAAATTGATTTTGGTAGAGACCAATATTTTGTTAATCAAATTAGTGCCACGGAATTTATGCGTTCCGCTTCCGAATTATCAATAGAGCAGCAGGTTATGCTTTCTTCCATGAAAGACAAATATAAGGAACTGGACCGTGAGGGGTTGACTCGTACTGATAAGGTAATTCACCATATAGATACGGGTTCAGCCGCTCCTGTCAAGCAACGTTTCTATCCCTTATCTCCACCCATGCGAGCTATTGCTCACCGTGAACTAGACGAAATGCTACAAATGAACATCGTTGTCCCTTCTAAGAGTGCTTGGTCGTCATCCATGCTTTTAGTCCGTAAAAAGAACGGTTCCTATCGACTGTGTTTCGATGGCCGTAAATTAAATCAATTGACTAAAAAGGATGCGTACCCACTTCCTCGATTGGATGACATTTTATCTCATTTACAGGACGCTAGATTCCTGACCTCTATAGACCTTAAAAAAGCATTTTGGCAAGTTCCTCTCTCATCCTCATCTCGTGAAAAGACTGCATTTACTGTGCCTGGCAGAGGTCTCTTCGAATATGTCGTTATGCCGTTTGGAATTTCCAACGCCCCTATTACTCAACAGCGATTAATGGACAACGTTTTTGGTTCATTGCTTGGTGAGAAGGTCTTTGTTTACCTTGACGACATAATCGTAGTTTCCAATACCTTTGCCGAACATTTAAGCCTTTTGCAACAAGTCTTTGAGAAACTTAAAGATGCTAACCTAACCGTTAACTTTGAAAAATGTGAATTTTGCAGATCCACATTAAAATTTTTAGGTCATGTTATTGACAAATCTGGTCTTCATACCGACCCTGACAAAGTTGAGGCTATAACTAAATTTGAACGTCCAACTACTGTTACTGGAGTAAAACGATTCCTTGGACTTATAGGATGGTATCGACGATTTATCCCTAATCTCTCCACCTTTTCTGCTCCCATTACTGAGTTAATTAAGGGACGGGTTAAACGTCAAACCATTACTTGGACTCCTAACGCTATTGAGTCATTTGAAAGTTTAAAGAAACTACTAGTTACCGCACCCGTTTTAGTTAGTCCCAACTTTGAAAAGAGATTTTTTATACACTGCGATTCATCAGGTTACGGTTTGGGAAGTGTTTTGACACAGGGTGAAGGTGATGATGAGCGACCCATTGCGTATGCATCTAGAACCTTGAACAAGGCTGAGCGAAATTATTCGACGACGGAGCGTGAATGTTTAGCGGTCTTATTTGGTATCGAAAAGTTTCGACCATATGTTGAGGGTACTCAGTTTACAGTTGTGACCGATCATTATTCACTTTTATGGCTCATGAATATGAAAGATCCAGCCAATAAATTAGCCCGTTGGTCCGTTCGTCTTGCTCAACATTCTTTCGACATCCAGCATCGCAAAGGTCAATTGCATGTAGTTCCAGATGCCTTGTCCCGTGCTCCCTTGGAAGTCTCTTCATTAGTTTTAACTGATGATGACTTGGATCCCTGGTATCGGCGCATGCTGATCAACGTTAGAACCAATCCGCAACTTTATCCAGACTGGCGTATTGAGTCAGATCGTCTGTATAAGCTCATTACAAACAAACACGACGTTATTTCCAATTTGGTTGAATGGAAACAGATTATTCCTAAACCTCGTCGTAATGAAATTTTGAAAATGTGTCATGACGATCCTACGTCTGCACATTTAGGTACTTTAAAAACTTTTAATAAAATTCTGGAGCTTTATTACTGGCCTAAAATGCGTACTGACGTTGCTCGCTACGTGCGTCGTTGCACAGTTTGTTTGGCTTCTAAAGCTTGCCAAGGCGCACGCTACGGACTAATGGGTAAAGAGAAAAAAGTCCGTTTTCCTTTTCAATGTCTTTCTATCGACCTAATGGGTCCATTTCCGCGTTCTGCAAAAGGTAATACAGTATTACTTGTAGTTTGTGACTGGTTCACGAAATTTGTATTAGTCAAACCATTACGAAAAGCTACGGCTAAGGCCATCTGTGAGTTTTTGGAAAATGAAGTATTCCTTCTATTTGGTACACCGATGATTTGCCAAGTCGATAATGGTCCCCAATTTACGGGAAAAGAATTTCAAGAACTAATGAACAACTACAAGATTTCACATGTGTGGAAAAATGCCAACTACCATCCACAAGTAAATTTTGTAGAGCGATATAATCGAGTCATTGGTACCGCTATTAGGTCTTATGTCAAGCGTGATCATCGTAGTTGGGATGTAGAAATTTTTAAGATAGCACATGCTTTAAGATCTGCTACCCACGAAGTTACGGGGTATACACCATCATTCTTGAATTTAGGTCGCACTGTTCCGATAAACGGAGATTATTACGGTCGCATCCAACAGTTTAAAGAGGATGATCTAACCCTTGCTAACCGTGAAAGCGTCGCGCATGATATGCGAAAGTTAAATGGGGTGTTTGAAGATGTTACTAAGCGATTGCATAATGCTTATATTAGGGGGGCTAAACATTACAACTTGCGCAAAAGATCCATCAATTTTCGAGTAGGTGACATAGTTTGGCGAAGAAATTTCGTACTTTCTAATGCTCCGAATAAAATTAGTAGTAAGCTATCTCCTAAGTATATCAAGTGCAAGGTTCGCGAGGTTACAGGTCCATTAACTTATCGTTTAGTCAACGAGCGTGGTAAAGATGTAGGTGTCTATCATATTAAGGACTTAAAATCACATCCCGATGACGACGATGATCGAATATCCATTCAGGGTTAAAATCCACATTACATGGGCGGAGGTTGGGTAATGTTTGTCACAAGGGGGGTTCGATTACACCTTGAATCCTACATTTTATTAGTAATGTCGTCTCTTTTTGATCATGTTCCATCTCAGATCATATAAAACAGCCCGTAAGACATTCCATCAGTCTTACCATTTCCTTGGGGTGAACCAGTCCCGACCCACTTGCTTATCTGTGTTGACACTTATGGGGGCTAGCGGACTTCGTGCTTAGTGCAGGATCCAGGGGGACCGGTTGGTTGCTTTCTAGCGGGATGGACCACACCTGTACGCCCTGTCTAGGCTAGGCGTGCCTATGCACTGTTGCAGTGGGGTTGGTTCAATCTTAGTTGGGGGGTAGCCGGCTGGTTTTCCTCCTGTTACGGGCATGAAGGGTCGTTGGCCGTATTTTTGTCGACACATCGTTACCTATAGTCACATTCTAACAATGATCTCGGTTTTGAGAGAGAACCGAGTGAGTTTTTTACGTCTCTCAATGGCATATTGTCATTCCCCGGGGTACAACCTTTCTTCCATTCCTCAAAGATTGCTGTGTGCCCACTGCCTTTTCGTCTTGGGGGTGTGAGTCTGTTAGCTGGCTGTCCACGACGCGTTTTTTCCAACCATACGCGAGGACGGGCTATCGCTCATGTCATTGAGGCGGGGACGCATTGGCCATATTAGTCGTCTATCCTTCCCATAACCAGATCACTCCATAATTCCAATCACCTTATCTTCCTTTCCAATTTCCTTCCTTCGTTTTATCACATTGGGCACCTATTATTTATTTCCTGGGTGGGTCAAGGGTTTTATTTTTTTACTCCCTGGTTTTTACGTCATAATTAGTGCAGACCATCTAGCCACTAATTATTCCATCGGAATTTATTCCAACGATTCCGGAGAAGCTGTCAAAGTCTTGGTAGGACGATCTGTTGATCAAATATTCGTTTGATCAAATTATTTAATTATTTTGTTTATTTTGCAAAATACCATTTCCTTTGGGTTGAGAACCATGAGTGTCTCACACTGGAAAGTAGAATTTAGTTGAATATAATTTTTTTGTTTGACTATTCTCGAATGGATCCTATGTGACCCATTCCCAGGTTGATTATCAGACGTTTTTTTTGTCTTGATGTCCCTAAAGATTTTTTTGTATTCACTTTTTTCGGTGCAGGTCCAATGCGGGCTGCCCATTTTGTACTCATTGATTTTTATCTGAGACAAAATCATTTATACATTATGGTTTTCAGTAGCTATCATTAGCTCTACCAATTGGTTTTCGTTTCCGCGGATTTAAGGCGACATTTAGTCCCATGGGTGAAAAACCATACAATTATTATTTTATTCTTAATCCTTTAGAGATTTTTTTATTTTTTTATTGAAATATTTTAAGCTCATTTTTTTACTTGTTAAGCTTGATATTTCTATCCTACCATTATTGCGACAAACTCTCTCCTCACTACAGTACGGTTTCTTCTGTAAATTCACAGTTCGTTGTAAATGTCAACTTCTTTATCTGATCTTTTTAGATCTTGGCCTGCGGCCAGATCGTTTAGTTGGGGGGTGTGTAACAAAATATGTCTATTTCGTTCCAAATGTTAATTCATAACATTTAAATTATAAATTGTTACTCCAAGCGCCATCTTTTTACTCATTTTTACAACGTACTTGATAGTACAGGATATAGACGCGCGCCGTTAAAAAAACTTAACTTTGGCTTGAGAGTGCGACAAGACAGTTCGATTTTTATTGATCGCGGATAAATCAATTATTTATCAGTCGATTTTCGTTACAAAAATAGTTATACGCAGTAGTTAATTCCACCGTCATTACGGATTTCGTGAATGCAGTGCGTAACTATTTTGTTTTAGCCAGTTCAAGCATTTTTTGGAAAATATTCGAGTGGTTGTATCGAACCACCATATTTTCTTTATCGAAGTATAAATTAGTACCAACCATAATTTTATTTGGTAACATTCGTCTGGTGACTATTTTGACAGCTGCTTTTATTTACATTTGGAAGTCGATTGTTATTGTCAATCGCGGCTTCAGTTTTTGTGATCAAATTGTACTGGACGATCACTTTGTTTTATTTGGATCGTCAACCTGTACCATACTGTCAACGCAGCGGAGTGCCGCCTGTCCATCTTCGTATCCGCCTGTCAAAACCTGCTCATCGAGTATTACGTCGGTGTACAGCAGTCCGAGGATCTTAGATTGGGAGCCATTGGAATTCAACACCAACCACTGCATTCCATACAAGGATTATTGCTGTCATCTCCATTGTGTGAACTCACGATTGATATCAAGGTGAGACAAATTTTATATTCTTGTGTGGATTTATTCTTGTGGTATTGTGGTAATTCATTACAGTCAATTATTTGTATTGACGGGCCTACCATTCTGGTGTCCCGTATTGTGTCACCTTTGACGTACCGTTGTCACCATCAGTTAACGTGCTTCTTGTTCTTGGCACGCCACTACCACGAGCGTTTGTAATTGTCGTAATCGTTTCAATTTTCATTAAAACTTTATTGTTAATTATTGTTTTATTTTTCGACGAAGCGTACCCTCGTTATTTTTCAGCACAACGCAGAGTGGAAATTTCATTGGACTTACGACCCTCGCTTCCAGGCTATAGCGAGTTAGCTTATACCAACATCAGGGTTACCACGAATATAAGTAGGAGTTTTACTTCTGCGTGGTCTTGTTTGCCTTTCCAAACCGTTCTCTCATTAGGAACGGAAAGGAGGGTAAACATAACAGAATATGTGTCTGAACTTCAGCAAAGAGTGAAGTGGAAACTGCACCAATCAGAGCTTTCGTCTGGCACTCTCGTCCTAATAAAGGAAAACATCCTTCCACCTTTAAAATGGAAAATGGGTAGAGTTATCTCCGTGCATCCCGGTTCAGATGGTATAAATCGCGTCGCGACCATTCGGACTTCTAATGGACATGTGAAAAGAGCGTTTTCTAAAATTTGCCCTCTACCAAGTTCGGTAAACAAGTGCATCGATTGACGAGTAATGTCTTGCTTTCGGTTGCGAATAAGTGTTTATTTCCTAAAAAACTAATATTGAATTTAGATTTATTTTGTTTATGCGTAAACTTTATGTGTAATGTTAATATTTAAGTCACTGTTCAATTTTACTATGTTTCGTTTTTTTCTTGAAATCCCTTCAGCATTTCAACCCGGGCGATATGTTTAAGATCATGTATTGCTATGTACCCCCTTGCTAATAGGGTTAAAGGTTCTTGTCGTTAATGTTTTATATGGGTGTACGTAATTGTACCCCGTCAATGGAAAAATATGTGAAGTTTTGTAAATACAATTTAATGAAATAAGGTGCCTCAGCTTAGCTCTTTCGTAGTGCATGTATCTTACCTTGTACAGGGTGGATTCGTTCCGTTACCAATGCTGTAAATAAAATTATGGTGCGGAACAGGTCTAAATAAATATCCTTCGTTACAAAATTATTAATGTTTTTATTTAGCACACAAATGTAAATAAAGATTTGGTTATATTGAAAAGTTCTATTATTAAATCTATTATAAAGAATTTTGAACATAAAATAACGCAAAACACGTGTCGTATGAAGTCCGAAAATTCCACTTAGTTTTATAAAAATTATATTGCAATGTGCACGATACCTTATTAAATTCAGGAATGTTTTCTTTTATTTGAACTGGGGGTGGCACAATTGCGCATCAAAATACACTCGATGGGTTCATTTACCATGAAAAACTTCCAGATGCAGTTTGTTGACCTCGTTTTGTGGTGAATTTTTATTTTCTTCAAAAATATTTTCAATCCCTTACGGCTTTCACTTTATTTATGGTTTTACGTAGGTAAGTAACTATTTTGTTGAATTATACACTTGTATTTTGTACGTTCACTAATTATTTTTACTATAATATCAAATTTTTTAGGACGATCTAAATTCGCCACCATACACGTGTGAATATTCAACAACCTTTTTTCGATTGTTTTATTAATTCTTTTTCTCGAAGTTCATCGCAATCTTGATGTCTGCATAGACGTATTTTATTGGTTGATCGAAAAATCAATATTATCTGAAGTTTCACAGTACAGGTATGGACTAAGCCCATTGTGGTTCGTTGAAATTTTATAAGTACAAAATTTTTTTTTTATTTTTTTTAGATTGAATTGCCTTCTTCTCAAGTGCTTCGTGATTGGATAAATAAAGATGCTGGACATGAAATTTCCATACGCAGTTCATTAAGTTGTGACATGTCGAACTCACGTAATAATTTTAACAAACTTATTTTAAATTTAACGCTAACATGGATTTTTACATTTATCAATTATTTAACAAATTTCTAACTTTTAAAATACCTTTCTTATTACTGACAATCTTTCATTTACTATATATTAACATTTTTAACAAAGACAATTATTAAATGATACATTTCAAATTTATTTTATTCAAACCTGTTTTATGTCCCGTTTTAACGAATCATTTGACTTTAAGCTAAATTTCTTGGTATCGGACGAAGTTTTTCTGATTACTTTGATAAGTTACATGCTTTTATTCATAACAAAATTTTACTGAAACTTAAATAACGTACTTCCATTGACGTGGTATCTCGATACCGCAGTATGTAGTTTATACCACAACTGTCCATGGCAGCCCTTTTTTAATGTTGCAATTTTTATGTTGATCGATTGCCATGCTTACGTTTATGTTTTTAGTATCAATTAAGTTACGATTGTCAAAAATACATGTTTTTACAATTATGTTGTCCGAATTATTCCATGAATAAAAACTATACAATACAGTCCACTTACTTCAGAACTTGTCTACCAATTAACATTTAGTCATCCAGCGAAGTCAAGAGCTCATAAGGTTTTTGTAACGAATTGCATTGATTCTACAAGAACACGCTTCAAGCGAGCAAAACACACACCAATGCCTTATTTTTGAATAAGTCAAAGGCTCCTCTAAATAACTGATCCTCGCCAACATTACGCGCCACGCTTAGTTCCTAAACATGTTCCAAGAAGGCATTAATAGATTGGCTTTTATCGCCAGAGAACGAAATTTCCCATTTAACAATCGGTACGGTTTGCACATAGGTGTACTTACAGGGCAGACGGTATGTCCAGAAGGGACAGCATATAGGACGGGAGGCGTAACATGTCCAATAGGGGCAATAGACGGGAGTGGTGAGCATGGCTTTACATTCAAGGTCGCATCTTTGAAAGATTTAACCATTGTTTCAAAATCAGGGCTATTAGGTGCAGCTACTTCGCTACCGATTTTACTCGAAGGAACTTTTGGAGTGTCATTATAACAGCGGTTAGACTATTAACTGTATTAATTAATTCATTCTTAAATTTAACTTGATCGTCATCCACAGGTATCATATTTCCTAAGCGACCGGTAATGTGCGCAATTTTGGTTTCGATCGCTAAAACAATTGAAGTTTATTTATTATATAGAATAAAAAACGGATTAGCATTGCCAATCTAAAACTTAATCCTGCATATTGGCAGGACATTCATGTTGTCATAAAAATAAAATAATTTATCAAAATTAATATTGCTGGTTCAAGTAGGTTTCTGTATGAATTTTCTCCGGGTTTCAAACCGTGTATCGTATTTACTATTGTAACTAACAATTAATCTGCCTGGTTTTTGTGTAGTTTGTGGTTCTAATAATTTTTCTTTTTTAGGTTTCCATATGGGGATTGCGTGGGCATTTTTCCATCGTGACTTGTTTGTTAAGTATAAGTTTTTCATGTATTGGTTTGGTGTCTTTTTCTCTTTTCATTTAATCACTTTTATCGATTTTTAGGTTACACCCAAACCTTTTTTCCTTGTCGGGTTGTTAATTTATATGATTAGATCTTCGTTTTCAGTTATGTTGATGGTCTTGTTCTCGAGGAACTTACACATCAGGTCGGGTAGTGTTTCTTCGTACAGCTCGTCCAGTTGTGCAGGGAGATGGATGCCATGATAGGCCGCCAGCTCCAACTGTTCTTGCATGTACAAATCGCACTCCCGTATCCAATGTGTAGGTTCATCGAGAATATCGCACGCCGAACATAGTCCGTCCACCGATTTCCCCAATCTCTTGAGGTGTCGGCCGAACTCGCCATGTCCGGTTAGCATCTGCGTCTTCTGGAAGGAATTGTTCATTATTTTATGACTTACCTTGGGGATGAATTGGTAGGTAATTCTACCTACCAGTCCATCGTCCCATCTTTGTTGCCATTCTTTTTGGATTATGTCCTCCATTTTTCTTTTGATGTCCACTCTGTATTTGTAATCTTTCGGGTCTATTCTTACCCCCATAAAGGTGGTTACTTTCTTGTTTCTGGCTTCACGCCATGACAGTAATCGTAAGAGTTCTAAGTCGATTGGGTGGATACCTGCCAAAACACCCGCGGCTATGGCCGATACAGTCCTATAACATTTTGCTATCACGCGACAGCAAAATCCATAGCACGATATCAGCCGGGCCAACGTGTGCTTATCCCCTATTCTATGTATCCAGATCTCGCTTCCGTAAACCAAGATGGGGACTACCGCCCCCTGGTAGATCCTTCGCATAGAGTTCGAGGTGTCCAGGTTCCAACCGCTTTTTGCCATTCGATGCAGCGCATGGACTAGTTTACTGGCTTTGCCGCAAACGTAGTTTACATGCGGTTGCATCGATAGGTTTTCGTCAATAAGGACCCCACGGTACTTATATTCCCTTACCACCTTTATTTTCTTTCCGTTAAGTCTGACATCTAAATCATAATTATGAACACGCTTCGGATACAAGCACATGATCTTCGTCTTAGTTTCCGAGAGAGCGAGTTTCATGTCTTTGCACCATCCGCTTAATTCGTTGACGCACGTTTGAAGTTTTTCTTGCAGTTGGATTCGGGAATCCGCCGTGACGACGGTCGCGATGTCATCCGCGTACGCGAAGGTATGAGTACCCTCCTGTTTGTCTTTCTTTAGATAATGATCCAGAAGTGAGTTTCACAGGATCGGGCCGAGGACCGAGCCCTGTGGACATCCCTTCGTGGATCTTTTCCCTACCTTTGAGACCCCGGAGGTGAGAGTCACCTCCCGGGCTGAAAGGTAGCTTTTGGTCATGACCTTTAACCTGTGAGGGAGCCCTTTTTCGCTCAGCGAGCGGAACAGGGCTGGCCACCACATGTTATCAAAAGCTCCGGAGATGTCCTAGAAGATTACCGCGAGAAAACCCTTGGCTTTCTTCCGCTTCATCTCCGTAGTATCTATTTTTTCGTAGAATGCCTTAAGGGCGGTTGTGGTACTCATACCTTCCACGAAGCCATATTGGCACCGATCGTGGTTAGGGGTATTACTTTCTAGAATTCTTCTTTTCATTATTTTTTCCAATATTTTGCCGAACACCGGCAAGAGGGTGATCGGCCTATAGTTCTTGATGTTGCTTGTTTCCCCATCTGGGTTCTTGAGTAGGATCTTGAGGACCCCCCTCTGCCACAGCTTGGGGAAATAAGCAACTTTAATGCACGCGTTGTAAATACCCATTAACACGTTTTTGATGACAACATAGAGTTTTTTAAGAAAAGATCCCTGAATGTTGTCAAAACCCGATGCCTTTCTGGCTTGCGTCGTCCTGATTAGGTCATCCAGCTCGTCGCTTTCGACCTCCCTAACCTGCGCCATGTCCGGCACACCCCTCAGATTTTCTAAATCCGACCTCATGGTTTGGTGATCCACCGTTGCATCGGAGTTTCGATCGTCGTCGGGGAGTAGACCGTTCATGAGGTAGGTTAGGGTCTTTTCCGGCGTTTCCGTTATCCTCCCGTCCCCGCCACTGAAGGTGGTGAGGATGTTTTTCCCCTTATATTTTCTTGCAGCTAATTTGTAAGTAACCCCCCAGGGATTAGGTACAAGGTCGTCCTCGACGAACTTTTGCCAACTGGCCTGTTTGGCCTTTTTCAATGTTTCCAGGAATTTGTCCTTAGATTCCATCATTGCAATGTACAGCCCGTTCTGTTCGTTCTCAATGCGGTTCTTATACAAAGCCGTCTTCCGCGAGAGATACTTCTTTCGCGCTCTTTCAAGATTGTCGGTCCACCAGTCAGGACGGCCAACGTAGATCTTCTTCATTTGGGCTTTCCTATTTATTAGATCCTGGATCCTTCCGTGCAAATCGGAGACCATGTCCTCGATTTCGTTTTCGGTGGTTAGATTGTCCGACCTGGGGCCGTTTTCCTCTACCCACCGAGTTAACTCTGTCTCGATGGTTTCCGCTTGGATGGTATCCGGGTTTCTATTCCTACTAATCATGATGGGATTATTAGGTGCACCTATTTCAAATGTGATGGCTTTATGATCAGTGATAATGACATGTTCCGCAATGTCCCATGAGTGGGTTGCATTGACGGTGTCGCAAGTGCCAACGTTAGATCTATGTTGCTCTTCCTGCCGAGGGAGTCCTCGAACGAAGGCGGTTTGTTAGGTCTATTGAACACGAAGAGCTCGTGCTGCACAATGAATTCCTCCAGTGCCTGTGCCCTGGAGTTGGAATCTACGGTGTCATACCACACCCTTGATCGACAATTAAAGTCTCCGCAAATATCCCAAGTAGCATTTTGATGCTAAAAACTAGCTAATAGTTGGCTATTAGCTATGGTTAATGGCTACATTAACTAATACAGCCAACTAAATAGTGATTAAAAGTCGACTATATTGTGGCAAAACTGCTAAAATGGCCCACTTTTTCTTAGCAAATAGCTAGCTAAATAATGCGTCATTAGTTAGCAAAAAAGCTAGTGCAAAAATACAGCTAATAGCTGTGGTTGGTGGCTGCATCAGCTGTTGCAAGAAACTAAATAGTAGCTAAAATGTGACTATATTGTGGCAATATGGCTAAAGTGGCCCACTTTTTCTTAGCAAATAGCTAGCTAAATAACGCGTCATTAGTTAGCAAAAAAGCCAGCCATTAAGCAATTAAATGACTGGTTGAAATATTTCTGAATTTTGCTAGTCGCAAAATTCGAAATTTTGAATTCGCTAAATTCGAAATTTTAAATTCGCCAATTAATTTAAATATAAATTTTTATAATAAAAAAATTTAATTTGTAATTTTACTCGATTTTTTATTTGATACATTTAGTATTATTATTATAAATGCGGGTTGTAATGCGCGTCCTGATGGATCCCCGAGTTTTTTTCATTAATGATGGTATTTAACTTGATTATCCTGATGTATTAAACCTGTAACATTAAATTCTTAATTATTAATTAATAACTGTAATATAAATTGATTATTTTTAAATGTAATTTTTTTTTTACTTACCGTCCGGACTGGGATTTGAACTCGGGACCCTCGTAATACGACGTAACCACTCTACGTACTCTGCTAACGCGGTTCCTTGTTGGAATTGTATAAAACTCAAAATAATAATGTAGGTAGTTAAATAAAATGTTATAATAATTCTAGTTAAATTATAATTATAAAGAAATTTAAATTTGAAAACATTATAGGTTACCACCAACTTAAAATAATAAAATGTCTATAGTTATGGTTAATATGTCTATAAATATATGTAAGTGTCGAAAGAATCGCAATGTATCACGTGGTAATAATATAGTTATAGTTGGTTATAGTTAAATTGGTTGCAATACGTTAAATTATAATTTAAAAAAATAAAAAAATAATTTTTGAACAATTTAACAAAAAATCACGAAAAATTATAATTTTTATGGTCGTGACATCTGATGAACATAACCAAACATAACCTATAAAAATGACTATATTATAAATGATTACAGATTCCATAAATGATGAATTTTATAGAGCGATTGTGATTGTGAATTCTATATTGGCCCAAACGTGATCAAGTTAAAACTTTGCGTGCAGATCCACAATCTGTACGTAATAAAGCATTATGGAGAAAAATATTATGCCGTTTGAAAAGAAAGAATATTAAATAGTATTACTCGAATCGAAGAGAATGAAATAGCATTAAATACGCCTTTGGTAATTATATTATAGCTATCGTGTTGCAATTATACAATTTAATTTGTTATTTTAGACTTCAAATATTGCTACCGAGGAATCCGATTTGAACAACGATGAATTCAAGTTCATTTTTGTAGAATTTCTGGCGCAGCTGTGTGATAAGACTGGCACGTTAAAAGGGAACAAAGTGTGTTACACCGTTTTCGACTGTATTTTTGATCGGAGCTTTGTTACGACTATCAATTGGACTGGGAATACCCATGATAAAAATATCAAAAAAATTGAATTTGGCTTGTATGTTAACATAATTAGGACTTTGCATCAAGTAATCTGTTTAGCAAATTCCGAGTTTACGGTGAAGGGCAACGAAGAATTTTTGAAGAAGCTATTTAGAAATAGTGCAAACCGGTAATTAAAGCATTTAAATTTTGTTCATCTAAATTTAATTTATTAATTCTTATTTTTTCAGTGCATTAGGTAACGTGAAGACAGCGGAATGATTATTATGTTTGTGAACGTAAAGTGTTAAAATATTTTGTATATTTAATTTTTATAAATAATAAACTAGTAAAATTACACATTTTTTTATTAAATTACAAATTGTAAAATTAATGGTAACTATTTGTTACCATTATACTATGTATACAAATATTTGTATAAAATATTTGTATACAAATTGTAAAATTAATGGTAACTATTTGTTACACACAGATATCTCAATCCAATTTATTATTTTGTCAAAAAAAAACAATTGGATAGGTATGGGGTTTAAACCCAACAGTTTTGTGAACCAAAAGTTAAATCTGCCGCCTTCGACTGCTCGGCCTACTTGACTCGTAATAAAAATTTTACAAAAGTTATCATCAGATTGAAGATACGCTATAAATTACACTTGTAATTTCATTCCCTAGGTATTTAAATGTCACTATCCCATTAATTTTCAAAGCTCTCTTCAAACAGCTTGCAACATTACACCAAACGGTTTGCAGGAACGCTAGCAGAAACACATCCGTAGTTTTGATCGTAGATGTGAAAACGAGTAATATACCTACTAAATTTAATAAATTGATTCTGTACATTAAAACGTGCATCATGGTTCGTTTACATAATATTAGAAGATAAAGTTGCTATAACTTAGCTATTTTTAAAAACTATATGAATAAAATAATTAGTCAAATCATCATATTAGCTGTTAGTTAAAAACCAACTATTATTAAGCACAATTAGCCAACTATTAGTTGTGTAGCTAAAAACCAACTATTATTAAGCACAATTAGCCAACTATTAGTTGTGTAGCTAAAAACCAACTATTATTAAGCACAATTAGCCAACTATTAGTTGTGTAGCTAAAAACCAACTATTATTAAGCACAATTAGCCAACTATTAGTTGTGTAGCTAAAAACCAACTATTATTAAGCACAATTAGCCAACTATTAGTTGTGTAGCTAAAAACCAACTATTATTAAGCACAATTAGCCAACTATTAGTTGTGTAGCTAAAAACCAACTATTATTAAGCACAATTAGCCAACTATTAGTTGTGTAGCTAAAAACCAACTATTATTAAGCACAATTAGCCAACTATTAGTTGTGTAGCTAAAAACCAACTATTATTAAGCACAATTAGCCAACTATTAGTTGTGTAGCTAAAAACCAACTATTATTAAGCACAATTAGCCAACTATTAGTTGTGTAGCTAAAAACCAACTATTATTAAGCACAATTAGCCAACTATTAGTTGTGTAGCTAAAAACCAACTATTATTAAGCTCAATTAGCCAAATATTAGTTGTGTAGCTAAAAACCAACTATTATTAACCACAATTAGCCAACTATTAGTTGTGTAGCAAAAAACCAACTATTATTAAGCACAATTAGCCAACTATTAGTTGTGTAGCTAAAAACCAACTATTATTAACCACAATTAGCCAACTATTAGCTGTGTAGCTAAAAACCAACTATTATTAAGCACTATTAGCCAACTATTAGTTGTGTAGCTAAAAACCAACTATTATTAACCACAATTAGCCAAGTATTAGCTGTGTAGCTAAAAACCAACTATTATTAAGCACTATTAGCCAACTATTAGCTAGTCATAACCAATTGCTATTGAAATAGATGTATTAGCTTGCTAACAACTAGCTAATAGCCAGCTATTGAAATTCGTAGTTGCTATTTAGCTAAAAATGCTACTTGGGATAGGTCTTCCCCTTTCCGCAAACACCCAGTGCTTTCCGGAGGTCTTCGAGTGGAATTTGTATATCCTCTGAGGGAGGAAAATACGTGCCTATAAAATAGTAGGTCACTTTGTTACTGAAGGTAATTGACACGACCGTTACAAACTTGCTGGAAACTTGCGGGAGGAAGGAGAACGTGAATTCATTTCCTACCGCGTCGTTAACCATGATGCAAGTTCGGAAGTGGTCGCCGAAGATTGCAGCCGTCCGTGTGTTCGGAGAGAAGGGAAGACGAAACCCTCCTGCTGCCGCGGGGTAGCAGTAGGGTTCCGAAAGAATGGCCAAGAGAATTTCTTCCTGGGCAACAAAGCGTTGCGCGTCGGCCGTGGCGGCCTCCGAGTTCCTCAGGTTTACCTGCAAGACTTTGAAGGGCTTACTCATTGACGATATCTATAAGCGTTAGAACTGAATGGGCATAATCCATAAGTCTTGCCTTGTAGACCCTACACACGTTGGATCCTGTAGTGTGCCTGGCATCGCTATGTTTAGCTCTGACGCAGTTAATACACACATGTTTTGCCCGATCATTCTGTACCCTACAGGCACGTGGGGCGTGTTCCGTGGAGGAGCAGAATGCACATGCATCACTCCCTTTACAATACTTTGCTGTGTGTCCAAAGCGCTGGCACTTATAGCAGCGCGTGATCGTAATGTGGTCATGGATGCGGTAGCTTTTCCAGGAAGCACGAAACTTCCCGTCCTTGATAGCCGCCTCCCTGACCACGGGGTGAACCTCCAGGATCCCCTTGTTGTGGGTTTTCCCCTTGGAATGCACCGGGTTGATGCTCCTGAGCCAGGAGCTCCCGGCCGCTGTTGTTGCTTCGGGGTAGTTCGCGGTAAACTCCTCGACCACCCTTTCTTTGGTCAATGATTTATCAACCATCTGTATAGAAATTGAAGGCCAGGTAGCTGAAGGCTCCCGGGCCACCAATTTCTTCTCTTTTAGCAACGAATTGCCGATCAAGTTTTTGAGCGACGGCTGAGAGGACTCAACCATCACTCCGTTGTTTTTTATGGAGTATACTCTGTCTGGCTTGATTTTTAGGTCTGCTAGTTTGATGCTGGTCAGTTGTGTTTTGGTTTCGTCCGCCGATTTATTAGTGTTACCTTCGTCAGGGTACACTATGACCTTGAATTTCCTAGTGGGCATGCTACGGGGGCCGCCAGCGGCGACTTTATTAGCCGCCTCCAGGTAATCCCTGGGGGGGTTTTGTTTGTCTGTTTCCGGTGTAGATTTACTTTGAATGACCTGAAGGGTCGGTGCTGTCGGAGGGGTGATCTTGCTGATGGCTTTGACCACCTCTTCTATGATTGCTTTTGTTTGAGGAGGGGAGGCTGAAGGCGCTCCCGTCCCCATGTTGTGTCTTTTGATGCCGTCCTGGATTAGTTCCTGCGCTATTTCTTCCAAGTGTTTTATTCTTTCGAGGGCCTCATCTCGAACGCTGAGGGCCTCCTTGCTTCTCATTAAAAACCTTCGTATTTCATGGGCGTCGTTTATCACACACTTCGATCTTTCTTTCAATTGTTGGTCGGTCAGCGTATCTGGTTCAGTTTCCAAAGTCTGGCTACTGGCCAAGTCCGGAGTAGACTTAACGGTCTGCTCCGGGCTTGTGTTCACCCTCGCAATGTCTTCTGTATATTTGGTTTCGTTTTTCTTTTCTTTGGCTTCTTCTTCTTTTCGGTATTCTTCCTCTATTTTTTTCTTTCGATCTTGTTTTCTTTGGTTTTTGGTTCTCTTCTTTTTCTTTGTATCTTCACTATCGGTTTCTATTTCTTTTACTTGGGTCATGTCAAGTTCTTTCGCTTTTTCCTTAAGAATCGTATCAAGGTCGTACCCGTCACTTTCCTCGCTCGACGAGGAGTCGGCGGTGTCCATTTGAATCGTAAGTTCTTTCCTTTTCTTGCGATTTCTTTTTGATTTTATAAGGAACGTTTGTTCCTCATCACTCTCTTCGGTATTTTCGGGAGTTTCCCGACCTCTTTTATTTTTCGCGTTTTTTCGCGACTCGTCTATGCTCTGGCTTCTAGTTATTCTGGTCATTTCCGGTGGTTTTTTCTTTGGGTTTTGTTCTTCATCTTTATCTCTACCTTTCACGATGGTTTTGGATTCGAGGATTTTTATTTTTGGATCTTTTTCAACCATATCGTCGTTTTTCCTCTCTCTTTTCGATCGCTAAAACAATTGAAGTTTATTTATTTAAAAAAAAACGGATTAGCATTGCCAATCTTAAACTTAATCCTGCATATTGGCAGGACATTCATGTTGTCATAAAAATAAAATAATTTATCAAAATTAATATTGCTGGTTCAAGTAGGTTTCTGTATGAATTTTCTCCGGGTTTCAAACCGTGTATCGTATTTACTATTGTAACTAACAATTAATCTGCCTGGTTTTTGTGTAGTTTGTGGTTCTAATAATTTTTCTTTTTTAGGTTTCCATATCGGGATTGCGTGGGCATTTTTCCATCGTGACTTGTTTGTTAAGTATAAGTTTTTCATGTATTGGTTTGGTGTCTTTTTCTCTTTTCATTTAATCACTTTTATCGATTTTTAGGTTACACCCAAACCTTTTTTCCTTGTCGGGTTGTTAATTTATATGATTAGATCTTCGTTTTCAGTTATGTTGATGGTCTTGTTCTCGAGGAACTTACACATTAGGTCGGGTGGTGTTTCTTCGTACAGCTCGTCCAGTTGTGCAGGGAGATGGATGCCATGATAGGCCGCCAGCTCCAACTGTTCTTGCATGTACAAATCGCACTCCCGTATCCGATGTGTAGGTTCATCGAGAATATCGCACGCCGGACATAGTCCGTCCACCGATTTCCCCAATCTCTTGAGGTGTCGGCCGAACTCGCCATGTCCGGTTAGCATCTGCGTCATCTGGAAGGAATTGTTCATTATTTTATGACTTACCTTGGGGATGAATTGGTAGGTAATTCTACCTACCAGTCCATCGTCCCATCTTTGTTGCCATTTTTTTTGGATTATGTCCTCCATTTTTCTTTTGATGTCCACTCTGTATTTGTAATCTTTCGGGTCTATTCTTACCCCCATAAAGGTGGTTACTTTCTTGTTTCTGGCTTCACGCCATGACAGTAATCGTAAGAGTTCTAAGTCGATTGGGTGGATACCTGCCAAAACACCCGCGGCTATGGCCGACACAGTCCTATAACATTTTGCTATCACGCGACAGCAAAATCCATAGCACGATATCAGCCGGGCCAACGTGTGCTTATCCCCTATTCTATGTATCCAGATCTCGCTTCCGTAAACCAAGATGGGGACTACCGCCCCCTGGTAGATCCTTCGCATAGAGTTCGAGGTGTCCAGGTTCCAACCGCTTTTTGCCATTCGATGCAGCGCATGGACTAGTTTACTGGCTTTGCCGCAAACGTAGTTTACATGCGGTTGCATCGATAGGTTTTCGTCAATAAGGACCCCAAGGTACTTATATTCCCTTACCACCTTTATTTTCTTTCCGTTAAGTCTGACATCTAAATCATAATTATGAACACGCTTCGGATACAAGCACATGATCTTCGTCTTCGTTTCCGAGAGAGCGAGTTTCATGTCCTTGCACCATCCGCTTAATTCGTTGACGCACGTTTGAAGTTTTTCTTGCAGTTGGATTCGGGAATCCGCCGTGACGACGGTCGCGATGTCATCCGCGTACGCGAAGGTATGAGTACCCTCCTGTTTGTCTTTCTTTAGATAATGATCCAGAAGTGAGTTTCACAGGATCGGGCCGAGGACCGAGCCCTGTGGACATCCCTTCGTGGATCTTTTCCCTACCTTTGAGACCCCGGAGGTGAGAGTCACTTCCCGGGCTGAAAGGTAGCTTTTGATCATGACCTTTAACCTGTGAGGGAGCCCTTTTTCGCTCAGCGAGCGGAACAGGGCTGGCCACCACATGTTATCAAAAGCTCCGGAGATGTCGTAGAAGATTACCGCGAGAAAACCCTTGGCTTTCTTCCGCTTCATCTCCGTAGTATCTATTTTTTCGTAGAATGCCTTAAGGGCGGTTGTGGTACTCATACCTTCCACGAAGCCATGTTGGCACCGATCGTGGTAAGGGGTATTACTTTCTAGAATTCTTCTTTTCATTATTTTTTCCAATATTTTGCCGAACACCGGCAAGAGGGTGATCGGCCTGTAGTTCTTGATGTTGCTTGTTTCCCCATCTGGGTTCTTGAGTAGGATCTTGAGGACCCCCCTCTGCCACAGCTTGGGGAAATAAGCAACTTTAATGCACGCGTTGTAAATACCCATTAACACGTTTTTGATGACAACATAGAGTTTTTTAAGAAAAGATCCCTGAATGTTGTCAAAACCCGGTGCCTTTCTGGCTTGCGTCGTCCTGATTAGGTCATCCAGCTCGTCGCTTTCGACCTCCCTAATCTGCGCCATGTCCGGCACGCCCCTCAGTTTTTCGAAATCCGACCGCATGGTTTGGTGATCCACCGTTGCATCGGAGTTTCGATCGTCGTCGGGGAGTAGACCGTTCATGAGGTAAGTTAGGGTCTTTTCCGGCGTTTCCGTTATCCTCCCGTCCCCGCCACTGAAGGTGGTGAGGATGTTTTTCCCCTTATATTTTCTTGCAGCTAATTTGTAAGTAACCCCCCAGGGAGATCGCTAAAACAGGCTTACTTAAATCGCAGCTTTCTACAAGTGAACTCAGATGCTCTATCGAATTTACGAGAGCGGCAGCATCATCCTCAAAAGAAAACATATATTCAGGACGTTCGAAATGAGGGTCGGAAATCTCTGAGTTTAAAATTTTTCGCAGGTACTTGCGTAAGGTAGCACAATCAGCATCCGCCTCACATCCTCTTATGATTAACTCGTACTGTAATTCGACTTTCAATAGTCGGTCCACATTCATTCTGAACGACATGGTGATAAAATGCGGAAATAATACAACAACAGTAAAAACAAGGAAATTTAATTGCTTGGCGTTCCCAAACAAAACGTCACGAAAAGAAAGAACAAAGAAGGTGTAAACAAAAGAACTGTTGGGCTCTTTAAAATTTAGCCTTTTTGAACTGGAGGGCCTTTTGAACTTCTGGCCCCACGTTGGGCGCCAAATTATGTGACGGACAACTCGTTGGGGTTGGGAACGAATCCCCAAACTACAACAAATTACCCCGTAAACGGCCGAATTCCCAAATAAGGGGGAGGGAATTGGCGGAAACCTCCGCAGAAACAGTTTGCCAACTAGCCAATGGGAGGGGTGGGTTTATTGAATATAGAATATTCCACAGACACTGTACTGCAGAGGAGGGGAGTCGAGATCGTGAAAAAAGAACAAATAAGGGCGAAGCTGCGAAACTCATAGATATTCAAAAGAATATTACTTTAATATTAATATTAATATTATTCAAAAGAAAAGGTACAAAATATTTTTTTTTTTTTGAAAATAATGATTAAGAACGATATGATGGATTTTCCCAGGAATACAAGGAATGTCCGTGAAGAAAACTACTTTTTATTCTTGCTCTGCTTTATTTTCGTGTGGCAAGGTGGTGTAAAATTCAGTAACATCTGGATTTTCGCAATATACCTTCAGTTTCATCAAATTTAAATATTTTTCTTCGTTTATTGGAATATAATCTAAACAAATTAATATTACATTATTAATTTTAAGCAGATGTAACCAAAATAAAATTTTATTAACTGAATACTTCATAACTAGAAGTCTGAATTCGTTTTCCGCCCACAGAATATTCTTTGACTTTTTTTTCAATGGTTTTTTATTGGACTTTGTAGCCTGACCATTGTATGTGGTCCGATAGCTCAATAATCGAACGTAATTCTCGCTAGAGCTAATCTCTCTTACAGGCTGGACGGCAAATGGACCTTTTCGAACATATTCCGGAATGAAAAACTCTGTCCATTTCTTGATCATATTTTGTCCAACTTCATTGACGATAAATGGAAATGGCCTTTTGCGCGAATTCCGAAGTAGCTCGTACCAATCATCTGGTAGCTCCATTCTCGATTTAAAATTTTTTAAGTCCATATTTTTATCACATTCCAAATAAGAGTGTCCTCTTATAGGAAATGTAATTTTTATGGACTTAAGTCTTTTAACTACATGCACTATGAAATGCATAAATCTAAATACAGTAAAATTTTTGCTCTGACCACCGGCAGAATCACAAAAAAATTGTACCTGTTTAATTTCATAACTAAATGATTCATTATGAAATCAAATAAGAAAGAGTATACTTCGTCGGAGCCTTCCTTAGCAATGTGCTCTGGGTATGTATAAAACAGGGACACTCCAGAGGATAGGACGTGTATATTAAACGAATACATGGACAGTTGTCTGAGGTAGTATACATATTATGTCATTCGTGGGAATGTTTTGAAGAGAGATATTTTTAAGGCAATGGCTGCAAAGTCAATGTTGATTTTCGCTCTTTTCTTAACTTCCCTTTTCCTGTCGTAAAAACATTGAGCTTTCTTTTGTGAATATTATTTTCTACTTCCAGCTTTTCCATTTGTGCTGCTGAACTTCCTTCCTTTTTAAATCTATTCATTTCAGCTGTAAATTTGTCACAAGTACTACACGTATCAGTACGACGGTATCCAAAATATTTTAGATATCAAACAGTTTCTTTTATTTCCTGAACATTTCCAGAAATGTGACATGCCCCCTTTCTGAAATTAGCGATTCATTTATCAATCGGTCCAGTTTCACTATTCACGGATGTGTACATATATTATGTTGCCTACTGTATATTGCGTTCGCGATACAAACGAAATTGCTTGTATAAGGGAGACGAAAAATTTACAGTTATCACGTTGACAACAGTTAATAAATCCTAATATAATAATAATAAAAATTTTGGAAAGTATCCATCAAAATATAAATGTTTCAGTTATCTAACATTTACATACATAATAATTGTTCGAAATCTACATTTTATTTAATTTAATTTTGTCCAGGTACGCGTTGCGTACCTGAAGTTCCAAAAATTATGACCGAAGAAACGGTCAATGGAGTTGAACGTGTACAATGGGTGTAGAGCTTCTGTTTTTATGGTGTTGCGAGAAATAGTTGGCTAACAATACTTACCAGTAGCGGCATCTATGATGGTAATACGTATTGTCCCACGCTTTTGTTTAGTTAAATTTGTACCTTGGCCGTCGTTCTGAAAGATTAGAATATGCTTTCATCGTCGGAGCCCACGTTAAACAAGTAGGTCCTCTATGCATGTGAAAACACTTTGAACGCATATCACATGCATAGAATGAGATGATCACGACGCTTCTGCAAAGGGGCATAACGACGGAAGAGGAGGAGGAGAGAGGAAAGCAAGGTATATTGGTGATAGTTTTACATAATATCCATATAACTTGACTTGTATGAAATTTTTTTGTTATTTTTTGTAATATAATAATAGTTTAACTATATTGCTACATATTGACAGGTCGTTTGACTTAATTAATTTAATTTATTTGTGAAAAAAATAACCAAGTTTTTTAGAAAAGGTAGTAGGTCATTTGGTGTTATGGCATTTTATTTGGTGATACAGGTAATTTAAATTGGTGATAAATAAAAAACTGAAATTTATTATAAAAAGGTTTAATATTTTATCAAATAACGTGATAATATTAGCAACATACTTATATATTTTATGTATATACAGCCTTGTGCAAAGGTATTAGGCACCCTCACTATTTTACACTATCTCTAAATCTAGTTTTCAGAACTCATTGCATTGATTATGATTCCATTAATTGTGCCTTAACTCGAAAATAAAAATATAGATAAGACTTTTTAGTAGTAATAAAACTGTCTAGTAAGCATAAATGACTTATATTGCAATCGCAAATGTAAGGATTAGTCTGTTGTCACAGCTCGTGGTAAAAATATATGCGGCGATGTTTTTTTCTACAACCGTATCTACAAATCTCTGTTGACCTTACCTGTCAACATCCCCTAAAAAATGAACTTAGTGCTTAACAGTGCTTGCAGATTAAATTATTATTTAACAAGTCAATTCTCAAGTGGTAATAGCTCGAGAGGTGAACTGTTCTCCTTGTGCTGTGCAATATACATTGAAACGCTTCAAGAAAACTGACTTCTATCAGAATAGACCAAGAACAGATAGAAAAAAAGTAACTACATTACGTGAAGATCGACTATTATTTCGACAAGTGCTACAAGATCGCGAAAATACCTCTTCAGACCTAGCTGCTGCTTTTTCGGAAGCAAAAGGAAGACCACTGGATGCGAATACAGTGAGAATAAGGCTCCTTCAAGATGTAATCAAAGGCTGTAAAGCCAAAGAAAACCCATGGCTCTCAGAGCAAAATATGAAGATTCGGTTAAAATGGTGCCTAAAGCACAGAAATCGGACTGTAGAAGATTGGTCGAATGTGTTGTGGTCCGATGAATCTATTATTATTATTGTACTTAGGGGTCGATTGGCCGCAAGAGCCTTTCAGAACTGCGACCAGTATTGATCTTTTGTTCATTACCCTGATTAGGAGTTCAGGAATTCAATTTTGCTAGCAAAACATAGAATGCTCCTGAGAGGTTTTTGTTGCACCTCATTGGGTGTTAGTTGTGTCTGTCCCAGATATTTTAGCCTGGATTGGGCTAAGGCATCGCAGCTACAGAGAATGTGTTCGCCCGATTCAGTTTCCGATTCACAGAGGCTGCATCTGTCATCGTCCTCCATCCCCATTTTTTTTGAGGTGATATCTCACCTGACAATGTCCGGTGAGCAACCCCGTGATGAGCCTGATTAAATTCTTTGATAGTAGAAGAAGCATTTTAGCCTCTGCAGTTGAGTACTCTATAAATTTCTTCGCCTGTTTTTGTCCTGGTGTATTATGCCATAGGGTTTTTTGTTCTCTGCTTCCCACTTCCGGACCTCCAACCCCCGGTGTGTCTTGGACAATTCACAGAATGGTTCGGGCCCAGTCGGGGCAGCTTTTGAGCCTGATCTAGCCAATTTGTCGGCTATCTCTTTACCCTCAATTCCCTCATGACCCGGCACCCAGTGGAGGGCAATTTTGTTGCCCTTGGCCAGTTTCTTGAGGAATTTTCTGCATTCCCATGTGGACAAAGGCTCAAAGCTATTTGCTTTGAGTGCCTTTATCGCAGCTTGGCTGTCAGACATTATGTTGACTTTTTTGCCCTCAGTGTTTCTTCGCAGGCATTCATGGGCATATAGTTAAATTGCAAGTATTTCAGCTTACATAATTGAGGGATAGGTTCCTAAGGCTTATAGATGCCTCATACTTTGGGCCATATATTCATATGCCTGTTCCCTGTTCAGTTTTTGATCCATCTGTGTACCATTTGGAGGATTTTGTATCCACTTGTATTTTATGACCTCTAGCCGTACTTCGGTATTGAATGATGACCTCAAACGGTGTTTCAAAGTCAAAGATTTTCGGAATGATATCCGAAGGTTTTTCAAACAGATCTGGCTGTAAGAAGTCCAGCACCTTTAGGTGACCTGGCTTGTCTCCTGGTTTGAATTTCTTGACTTGGGTTATTTTTATGGCAGCTTGTATGGCTTCCCTTTTCACTCGTAGGTGAAGAGGTGGTAGATCTAAGAGTGCCTCCATAGCCGCGGTTGAGGTTGTGCGCATAGCCCCTGGTGTACCCAGACACGCTAGCCATTGCAATTTCTGCAACCTGCTTTGTGTCGTGATTTCGTTAGTTTTTGTCCACCACACCAGCGATGCGTATGTGACAATGGGTATAATTATTGATGTATATGACCAATAGATCATTTTTGGTCTTAGTCCCCAGGTCCTTCCAAAAAGTTTGCGACAAGCCCAAAAGGCTCTTATTGCTTTGGAAAGAATTTTATCCATATGTGGCTTCCAGGTGAGATTTGCATCCAGGGTTACCCCCAGATATTTTACCTCTCCGGAAAAAGGTATCGATAAACCCTGAAGCTGTGGAGCTTTTAGGTTTATCTTTCTACGCTTTGTGAATGGAACTATAATGGTTTTTGAAGGATTCACTGTTTTGCATTAGGTTTGAAATTATGCCTTCATGCTTGCCCTTGATTATAATGACAATGTCGTCCGCATATCCCAGTACGCATAATCCATCGTCATTTAATTTCTTCAGTAGGTCGTCTACCATGATGGACCACAGAAGAGGTGACAGTACCCCACCTTGTGGGCATCCCCTCGCAGCGGCCACCGAGATTTACTCCCCTCCTAAGGAAGCCGTTACTATTCGGCTTTCCAGCATTGATTCTATCCAAGTTATCGTGGGTGCCTCAATTCTGTGTCTTACGGCGGTTGTTTTTATAGATTTATTTGAGGTGTTATCAAAGGCACCCTCTATATCTATAAATATTCCGACCGCATTTTCTTTTGTTTCGAGAGATTTTCCAATCTCTCTTACAAGGTGGTGAAGTGCATCCACCCTACCTTTGCCTGGTTGGTAGGCAAACTGATTTCTATGAAGCGGCATCCTTTTGAGGCATTCGCTTTGAGGCAACGCGTACCTGGACAAAATTTAATTAAACAAAAAGTAGATATTAAAGATTATTATGTATGTTAATGTTAAATTTGTATTTGTTAGCCATTTTCCATGGCAACCAGAGAAGGCGTCAAGGGTGCGATTAAAATTAATGAAGCGAGGAAGAGCGACTAGGTGACCTGGACATGAACCCACATAAGAGGATGAACCAGGGGTTGTCGGGACATTCCACTAACGGTGGTTGACGAATACGTTTCATAACACTATTGTAAAATCAATGAGCTATTTTAATAAATTGTTAACTACAAGTTTTAAGTGTAATTATTTCAACAGGTTAGCTTTTAGTTCAGAAGTGGTGTCACAAATAGATAATTAAATTATATTAAAATGGCCAGTATATAAATTTCACCCTGTAGAGTAAATTTTATAATTTATTTGATTTAAAATTTTAATTCAAAAACGTTCCATAAAAAGTTTGCACATAAAGTTTTATGTTTTACTTATATGGAGTAAAAGAGTACGGATTATCTGACCCGTAATCAGATTAATGCTTTCATCGCATCATCGGATCATTGGATCATCGGATCACCGGATCATTGGATCACTGTATCATCGGATTATAGCCTATATATAGGACGTTGATGTCTATATATTGCCATGGATTGCTACTGTGCATGGCACTTAATTAAAATGCACCGACTAGCAAACGAGAACTCTTTCAGGGTCAAAGGTGGATCATCAATTAAGTAAATGCTCAATCAAACTGTACTTAATAAACAAGTTCATAAAATCGGAGAAAAAACACTTGCTATACCTTGCACCTTATTTTCTTTTACTTCCTGCTGTATTTAAAATCAAACTAAATGCAACTATTGTACAATAAGAATGTAATTTATTAATAAACAAAATATTAAGAAGAACAAAAGAGAAATTTTCATTATAAAATTAAATCAAATTTACAAGAAAGCAACTAATACTAAAATGTTTAAGTAAATACCCAAATTTTAAACTCACGCGCGAACTCAATGTTTAAAAAGAAATAGACGAAATTCTTACCGACTTGTTCGTGCACCTTCGAAGTAAGACGTACGGCGGGTGACCAGTGAGATGTGTTGAGATGAAAATCAGCTACCATAACACGAAGAATCCCAGGAGTGTTGTCGATTGATCAAATATCGCCCGTTGAATCGGTGAACGTTCAGGTAAGTTGAATTTGTGATAAATCTTTCTATTTTCTATCATTCCAGAAAAACATAACCGTCAAATATTCCCGAGAATACCAATTTGCATTGGTTCCAAAATTTATCAATTTTAACGATTTTATTCTTCCTTTAATTTCACTACCAAAATTTACTAACTGAACAAAATAATCTTGATTTATTCGCCGGAACTTTTAATATCATTCTCCACTTAATTAAATTTGAATAATTTCCAAATTTTCTCATGTACGTGTAGGTCGTCCCCAAAATTCCAAATTTTATCAAAATTACGTTCTTTCGCTCTCCAAATACGTGTTCACGTCCCAACTTATGGAACCAGACTCAATAATTATGTCCTTACTAGATCTGGACAAAACTCAAAAATACGTCGTCCCTATTTCGTGGACGAAAACCAACTCAATAAATACGTCCCTCTAATCTCCTGGACGGAACGAGACTCAAAATTACGTCCTCACCCTTTGGTGGACGGAACTCAACTGCCCTCTCTTCATCTTTACTGGTCACACCAAAATTTCTTATCAATTCGCGCACTCGCTTTGAAATCGCCAATATTTTTAAATAATCCCCTACACTTTTAACAAATAAATTTAAAATTTGATTGAATATTAAAACTTAAATCATAAACTTGTTATTCCAAAATAATTAATTCATCTTTTGTCCCTTACACAATCTTTTATCACATTTCCCTCCGTACAAGTAGTTACACTTTTTAGTTTTCAGTTAAATGAAGCAAGCAGTCCATTAACGAAGTATCAAGAAATGCAAGTGCAAGTTCATTCTTTCATTATGGTGTTAAATGTAACAATCACGACATGAGCATTTTACCCAAATGATACCCAACTATGCTAGACCTACCCCTATGATGAGCGGAACACGACAATATAGTAAATTAAAAACCCAAATTGGAAAACATCGATTTATCAATTTAACAAGGTAGTTCTCCAAGATTTTCTTCGTTTTAAAATATAAGGTTTGTAATCCCTTATCCATAAAAAGTTTTGCAATTTCATTTACTATTGGTTAAAAAAAAGAACCAATCATTAATTTGATTTAAAATTGTTATTCAAAAACGTTCCATAAAAAGTTTGCACATAAAGTTTTATGTTTTACTTATATGGAGTAAAAGAGTACGGATTATCTGACCCGTAATCAGATTAATGATTTCATCGCTTCATCGGATCATTGGATCATCGGATCTCCGGATCATTGGATCACCATATCATCGGATTATAGCCTATATATAGGATGTTGATGTCTATATAATAATAAGTAAGTTAAAGAAGTTGTACTATCGCTATCACCACCTGGAGAATTAAGTACTATAAAAGTAATTGAAGTAAAAAATAATTTAATACTATTGTCCAAATATGACAACCACTCTACCGTTAAATTCAATAGCCGTTCGAAAGTTAACATCTAATCGCTACCTTTCAACTGATCATATCACAAAATTTAATTAGATCCTGATGGTTAATACAGAGTTTAGACTAGAGATGAGTACTCATTTAAAAGTTACCTTTAACCAAAAAAGGCTTTTACCTTTTCCGACTGTTATAACTAGCGAAGCTTCCTTAACTCTAAGAACAGATCGAATAAAAGCAAATAAAGAAGTGCGACCACAACGGGATACATCCTCAGATACTGAAAGTGACACAGAAAGAATAAAAAAGACGACAAACATCAACTGAACGTTCGAGAGAACACAGAACTCGACAGCAACAACTACAAGAGAAACAAGAACCTTCAACATCAAGACCATCAGCAACAACTTCAACTGAAAGAAGCAGAAAAAGAAGAGCGCTACAGCAACCATCGACAGATCTGGCCACTGTTTTAGAATCGGTACAACTACAAGAGGAACAAGAACCTTCAACATTAAAACCAGCAGCAAAACCTTCAACTGAAAGTAGCAGAAAAAGAAGAGCGCTACAGCGATCATCGACAGATCTGGTCACTGTTTTTTAATCAGTAACTCCTCATGATGCGGGTGAAATGGCCGAGAAATGTTCAAATTGTGATGCTATTTTTTGGAAAAATGAATTTTGCAAGAAAAGTTTTTGTCATAATGGTAAAGTTAAACTGTCCAAATTATCGCCAGTATCCAAATTGGATACTATCCAAATTGGATACTGGCGATACATCTGCAAGCAGATTACGATACCATTTGTACTACATACATAGGCGACAATTTCCGATAGTGTTGGCATTCGCTATAATAAATTATAAATAAATGTCAAGGGTAGAGCTTTGACAAAGTTGGTATAAATATCGATAGGCCTTTGTTTAGTCATGGACAGTTATATCGTCGCTATCAAAACGTAAAGGCGTATCTCATTTTTTGTCAAAAATGAGTTATATATGCCATTACTTGCTGGATAATGATCTCCGTGATACGAAAAGGCACATTATCGATTATGCACCGTTTGCATTTTATAGCCAAAATAAGTTCCAGGCCGATCTCAAATAAACGCTAAAAAGTAACATTAATAATAAAGCCAATCACAGTTTGAAATATTAGAAATGATTATCAATATTGTTAGCAATAATTGTGGAAAAAGAATTACGATGTATTCAATAGTATTTTAGTTATGAAGAAAATAAGATCGGTAATACTTTTCTTTATTTCGCTCTCTTGTAAAGTGAGGAAAATCGAGATACGCCTTTACGTTTTGATAGAGACGATATGTAGCATTATCAAGATGTCGAGCAAAGGATGGAATACAAATTCAAAGTACAAGCGACATAACAAATGTCGTATGGAAAGAAGTTTCATAACTCGCAAGATTTCTCATTTATATGGAATTACGAGGTGGCGAAATGGGGGTGGCTCAACGGTAAATCGGCCGGGAATATTGGGACGCGAAGCCGTCCAAGGGGGTTGGGCCGCCGAAGGGGGCCAGGAGGGCAGAGCCCCCCTAGTGTTAATATAATTTTGTTCGCTTACGACGTTTTATTAGAATGAACAGAAGACAATTCTTATTCTACAAATAATAAAAACTCATTTTACGTAAAATTGTTACATACGACCTTATGTTATTATGGTAGCGATAATAATGAAGTCTCACGAGGCGCTGAGGGTTAGCAGGAACGCGCAGAGACTGCTGAGCGTCCAGCGCAGAATGGCGCTGCGCGTTTCCTGCGCTTACAGGACGGTCTCGCTCGACGCGGCCATCGTTCTGGCGTCGATGCTCCCCATCGACCTCCTCGCACTAGCAAGGAGCAGAACCTACGACGGAGTGGGGGGTGCCGGAAGCGAGGTGGCCGAAAGTTGGCAGGTCAGGTGGGAGGAGGCAACTTGCGGCATGTGGACTCGCAGACACTTCCCCAACATCAAGAGATGGGTCGAGAGGCGGCACGGACAGGTGAGCTACCACCTCACACAAATGCTGTCAGGGCACGGCTGCTTTGCGTACTACCTGCATCGATTCGGCATATTGGGAAGCCCCAGGTGCAGGTTCTGCGACGAAATCGATGCCGCGGAACACTCCCTCTTCCAGTGCTGGAGATGGGAGCGTGAGAGAACAATGGTCTCGCTTGCACTGGGGTACACAATGACTCCCGAAGATCTGGTCGAAGCAATGCTCGTCGACGAGGCCCAGTGGCAGCGGATAAACGCCCTCATCACAAACATCCTGAGAAGTAAGGAGGCAGCAGGAAGAGCCGAACAACGGGCCGCCGCTGCCGCTGCCCATACGGGGGAGGATACCGACACTGAAGATCAGTGATCCGAGGCCAAACACGGTCGGGTAGAAGAGTGGCATGCGAAAGAGCACACGTAAATTCGAATTCCATCGCAATGCCCCCTACCCGACCGTCAAACCAGGAGGCCAACCAACGAGGAGGAAAACTCGAACAGGTAGAAGAGAGGCATGCGAAAGAGCACACGTTTCATCGAATTCCATCGCAATGCCCCCTACCTGACTGAGCAACCAGGAAGCCATACACGAGGAGAGGAACTTGGAGGCCCAAACGAAAAATGCGGGTCTGCACACGATACTGCAGACCCAACGCATCTGACCGAACATCCAGGGCGGGAGATGTCGAAGATCCCGACATCTCGGACCGAGCATCCCGGAAGAAATACCTGACGGCGAAATCCGGGTGCTTGGTAGGGAGGAGTTTTAGTCAGTGAAGTCTGACACTATCCACTTCGATTAAGTGGGTGTCTCGCACGAGATTTCTCCTCCCTGCGTCGAGCTAAATAAAAATAAATAATGAAGTCTGCAAATCCCCATAGACGTATAAGAATGAGCAATAAATAACACTGCAGAATTATATAAACTAAATAAAAACTCATTCGCATGGTAAAACTATAGCAGATAATGATTGATGAGTAATAATTTCATTTAATTAAAATTCACCATAGGTGTAGAAAATAGCGGGGCAAACTAAAATCTTACTTAACCAAGAAATTTGTATCTACTGCAGAAAAATTGCGTATCATGAATCTGTATGTACTTACAGAAAAAACGCAATAACGTTGGATCACGTCATATTCTAAAGGTACTTACCATGAATTGTAATGTTCTAAATTTTTCAAATTCATTATTCTTTAGGGCAATCTTCAACAGGGAGATTTACCGAATAATAAATTTACTTTGTACGTTGAGGTGAAAAATGTCAGAGAAAACCATATACTTCTTTTATCGTTAAAATTATTACATCCTTATGAATGCTTTCAAATTGACGACTATCTAAATTACATAAAAAATGGGAATGTTTTGGAGCTAGAACAAGGTGCGCAAGTTTTTATAGCAATTTTGAACCCTAGATTATACTTGCACGAGATCAATTGCGCACGAGATTTAATCTCGCCTAGTGCCTGCATTGACTTGTAAGAAAATCCTAGTAATCAAGAGTTTTACAATTATTTGAAAAATTGATTGTGAAGAAAGTTTCCAGTTCGTTTTTATAATTTTATTTTAATCAAACATTAAGAGCAGTTTATTTCTTCAAAGTACATTTTGAACTCCCGCATTTTTTATTTAATGAAAGTAATGGCGTAGATTCCGATTTGATGCGACAAGTGGTAAGGCGTTGCAACATAGAGAACATTTTATTTACCCTTCAGCATTTTTTAGGCCGTTACTAATAGCGATGATGAGACTGACGTGGCTGAATTACCAAAAACCAAGCGTGTTGGATCAAATTTTGATGACGTGAAGAACGTTGTTGCCTCCAATAGATGCGTAAGTTTATTTATATGGAAAATATTTTGGCACACCACTTCATAACAAAAAATGATGCCCAACTGCAATCTCCATATCCCTCTTGAAACGCAAATAAAGGTCACATCAAGCGCTATCTTTTGAAGTAAAACAAAATTAAAAAAGGACGCTTCAATAAGAGGCGTCATTTTAATTTGTTAAAAAAACGCATTAATAATCTGAAAAATTGGAAAATTTGTATTTTAACACAAACAGTACACATAGCGAATTTACGTGGAACACAACATTAAAATGTCCTCTACGGATCTGCTGACATGACATCATTGTTTTGACAAAATTTTCCTTTATGTTTTCGCGTAATTGAGACTCTAAAGGTTCGCAATTTCATATTGAATATTATTTGTTGATGTCTGAAATCGGTTAATCGATTTTAATAACGATAACTAAATGTTCGTCAATTGTGTAATGTTCCATGATCAAATCTCGTTATCTATATAAAATAACGTATTGCTATGACCTCCCTTATTTAACTTTAAACACGTCTTTGTTTTGTTGGTCGCCACTTCCAGATTGGATGAAAAATATTAAAAATGAAATTTTGGTTTATTTGCGTGCAAAAATTAAACAGAGTGTTCACACCCTTGTCCCTTTCTTACTGCTCAGCCTAAGACTCTCTCTGGGTAATGCAGGTGTTGGTGATTAAGTTAGGGATGTTGCTTATTGAGTCGAAAAATTAGTTTAGTTTTCTCAATTTTATGATTAATTCAGTTTTGTAGCAATCTATCGTCATTGTGAGGTCATTTTAAATCACAGCATCACCCATTTCAAGATTGAATCTGAAAGATGATAGTATTTGAAGGTTGAAGATGAAATCTTCACAAAATTTTCCTATTTTAAATTGGTATTTCTGATTTGTTAGGTTTTTCGCCCATGTAAATTTGTAAATTTTATCCAATTGTTTTAACTATAAAATTGATTGATCTATTGTGATTTGAAAAAGAATTTAGTTTATGAATGTATGCTACTCATTTCAAGTTAAAATTGTCGTATAAATTTTCTTTGTATACTACTGACTTTTCACTAGTCTGAATTAGTGCACTGACCTTATATAGATTTAAGTTCATTTCAAATTTTCGTTCCTAATTTTCGAAATATAATGCTAAAATAAAATTAAATTGCTTGTAAAATTAAAATTAAATATATGGTTCCCCATTTTAAATATTATTTATCAAATTAAATTGTTTTAATAAATTAATAATCGAAAAATGTTTGTTTTTGTTTGGCTTCTCTCCTATGAGCCTTTATCAATTTTTAAATTTTTCTCAACTTGAGGTCTCCTCCTATTATATGTTTTTGCTTCGTTTAGCTAAATCAAATTAAAATGTAATTGTATTATCAAATAAAATATAATATAGTAAATTAAAATTAAATCTCCCATTTCAAATTTTTATATAAGTAATCTAAAGTAATTATTACTTTCCGAACCCCTAGGTAAGGAAAGTATTGTTATCAGGCAAAATTTGACCTCCCAATTTTTTGACAGATGTTCACGTTTTGAGGTCCCCTGAATCCATTTCTATCATTTTTGGAAGGATGTCTGTATGTATGTGTGTATGTGTGTATGTACGTCTGTGAACACGATAGCGTCTAAACGAAGCAAGCAAGTCATCTTTCCAATCTATTAATGATTTTGTTTATTAATTAATTCTCTCAAATATTTTAAATCTTTTATCAACAATTCTTCTTCTTTTAAACATCATTAAAATTTTCCTCTTTCTTATAATTGTTTATTATTGAATTTTTTTTTAAATTTACTTTAAATGTTTTTAATTAATTATATGTCTTAACAACCCTTACCACCCTCCTATTGTTGTTATTATTAACAATTTTCATCTATTTAACACTAATCTATTAATTATTTCAATCTAATGTCCATTTGACTATTTAATTGTTCAACTATTTTTCTGAAGTTTTAAATTTTTGACCATTTCCTTAAGTGTGTTATTAATTTTTCTTCTATTTAATTAATTATAAATTTGGATTAATTGTTTCTTACTGTGATAAATATTTAATTGGATTCTTTCTTTCTATATGATGGATTTTCATTCACATCCTCTGTATTTGAACATTATTTTGCTAATTATTGATAGTTTATTTTCTCTCTAATTGATCATTTTAATATTAATCCATAAATTCTAAATCTTTTCCCCCCATTTTATTTAATTATAATAATTAGTCAATGTGCCCTATTTTTCAAACTTTTTCATGCAACTTTCAACTATAATACTACTTAATTACTCAAATTATTTCGTACAATTTCAGCATACATTCATTATTCCCTTTTACTTATTATTAATAAACTTTTATCATCATAATCAATCTTCAATTATTTTTATTATCATAAATTATTTATTTTTATCTCCTTTACAGCAAATCTTCATTTTTGTTCCATCCTATGATTTTCTTGTAACCAATCTTTCTTCATCAAATATTCTTTCTTCAATTAATTGCTTCGCATCATCACTAATTAATCCATGTTTTTAATTTTACTTTCCCATTTACGTAGTAAAGGAAAGTATTGTTATCGAGTTAAAAAAAAATTTTGAGTTAGCATTTTTCCCATGGTCTATGAGCCCATACGAATTGTTTAAGACCAATTTTGGAATGATGTCCGGATGTGTGTGTGATGTGTGATGTATGAGGTGTGGTTATTCTATCGTCAACGTTTTTAGACAAACGCGTGAGTTAATTTCACTTAACAAAATTATTTTAAAAAAATCAAAATTACTTAAATAAATTTATTGAAAATTACGACTGACATCGATTTTAGACATACAGCATAATAATAATCTATAATTACAATTGTGACTATTTATAATAAAAATATTGCTTATTGCTAATTTTACAGTTATTGAACTTTAAAAGGAATGCGATAGACTGCTGAATCGAATGTGAGTCAGGCTATCGTAACATATTTGAAATTTTTAATTATTATATTAATGCATGGTTTTACTTTAACATAACACCTCCCCTCTAGGACCAAAATTAGGGTATCCTTAAATTTTGAAGTCCGATCTGTTCGATTGGTTTCTGTTCGATTGGTTTCTCTTTGATTGTTCCGGATGGTGTTTTCTTCTTAAAAACTCTAATTGATGGAAGTACACAGGAGCTTGGGATGTTTCTTCAATGTTTTCCTCGATTTGATGCAATTTGATTTCTGTTGCTTTAATTTCGTCCAAATTTATCGGTTCCAATTCGATTGGCCTGAAGGTAATGTTGACATTATTGTGTCTGTTGCTAGTGTATTCGAATTTTAACTTCGGGATTTCCACTAAGTTACTTTTAAGTCGTTTCTCTTGTGTCGTTAGTAATTTTGTTTGTATTTTGATCCTGCATTTACCATTTAGTGATATTAAGTATGTTCCATTTAACGAAATAGTTTCTGTTGTTGCATCGCATTCTTTCTTGATTACGTCTTCTCCTTTTGTTATTACCATCCATTGATTACTAGAGACCTGTTGGACTTTCGTGTGGGCCAAACTTAAACTTTCTTGCTGACAATTTTGGTATTTCTTTGTGTGTTGAATAAGATGAACTTCGCAAGGTGACTTTTCTTCGATTTGGTTAATTTCCAATTTGCACAAAAATTTGTTAAAATTTATATCTTTACATCTTTGGTTACTTAATGCGAAGTTTTGCTCGTTTATTACAAGGAATTTGGCTTTGGGAATGATTATTGAGTATAAAGGATTATTAAATATTGGACAGGAAAATAGATGAAAATAATTATAGTCGATTTTTTCGACGACTGGGATTTCTAATATGAAATGTATTTTGGTATTTTGGATAAAGGCTTTAATATTTATGATTTTATGAAATTCGTGAATATTTTCCAAATTTGGGTTTATAGGCAATTTAGAATTTGTTAATAATAGCTGTATCTGTAACAATTCGTGGTTAAGGTCTTTGGCTTTTAATATTGATGGATGCATAATGTTTGCTGATGCAAAGGTGATCGCTTCTTCGAGTGTTTCTAAAATATCTCGTATTGTTGCTGCGGCTGTTATTAATTCTAGATAAATTGTCGTCATCGTTAATTTTTCATCTACTTTAGTTTTGTAAAAATTAGTTGCATTTATATTAAGTTCCATGAAGGTTAATTTTTCTAGTAAAAGTGCTTGATTTCTTGCTATTTTAATAATGCTGTTGTTGAAGTTTTCCATTGCTGAAGTTGTTAATTTAATTTGTTCCTTAAATAGCAACTTTACTGTATTTTGATCGTTGGTCAATTGGTTTATTGCATAGTTATATTTTTCTGCATCTTCATTATCCAAATTTCCTGTAATGGTTTTAATTAGTCCGCCCAATCCATTAATGAAACCTCTTTTTCTTCTATGATTTTCGTAAAGATTAATTTGTTCGAATTTTGTATTAGTTTCGGTTATGGTATGTTCCAAAAGGCTATGTAGATTTTGATTATTCCATCGATGTGTTTTCCCGTTTTCATGTTTACTGTATATTAAGGTTAAATTGTTAAAACTACTATTTAATTCATCTAATTCCCTTCTAAGTGGTGCTATATCTATTACTCTAATAAGCGTCCAGTAACTAATTTGATTATTAACTATTCCTAATCTAAGTGGTAACATTCCGGGGTTGTTCTTCAAGTCTTGGATGTCGACGGTTGCGTAGTAGCATCTGTAACAAGAGTAGGTCTTCTTAGTAATCTAACATGTATCTCCTGTATTCGATTATTTTTATTCCGGATTTCCGCCGTGTTATCGTTAAATAATTTTGTAATGATAAAAGGTCCGTAAAATTTTTTCTTAGTTTTTCTTCTTATGTTACTAGTTTTCTTGCCATCTACCCTCATAATTCGTAGGTGTTCGATTGGGGTTGAAATCATCCTTTCGATCATCCTATTTGATTGTGAATTTCTTGGTGTAGTAAAATGAACCTTTACCTTGTGTAAGTTTAACAATTCTCGTACGATATCGTGTTTTATCTCCGTCCCGTTATCCTTTGTTATTGATTCTGGAACTCCGTAGTATGAAAAATGTGTGATTAAGGCATTCGCAAGTTCAGTAATATTTCTACTTGTTATTGGAACTGCTTGTCCGATTTTTCCCAAACTGTCGATTAGTGTCAGAAATTTTTGGTTTTTTGTTTGTACCTTCAACTCTCCCTGGTGGGTTGTCTTAATTATGAATTGGTGTTTTTTATCATCTATAGCTTCTTTAATGATGTGGACTGCTGTTACTCGTTCGTCGTTTATGTTGGAATGACTAGTTCCATCATCTTGGCCTTTCGCTGCCGGTTCATTTGAATTGTTCAGTAACCCGTTGATTTCGCTTATGGTAGGCATGGGTGCTCCTGCCCATTCTTTCTCTGTATCCAAATCGATTATTCTGAGGTCGTTTTCGGATTCGTCTAGATTGACTGCCATCGAGATGTCGTCATCGTCGTCGTCTCCTAAATAGATCGGTATCGTTTTGTTTTTCGTTTTTAGTACCTTATCCTTGAAATTAATTTTGGCTTCTAAAAATTTTAATAAATCTACACCTATTGAACCGTCGTATTTATTGTTAAAATTAAAAAGGTAGAACTTGTGCTTGATTGTAGAATCGATTGAATCGGGTAACCTTATGTATGCTACTTCATCATGTTGACTTACTTGATGAGCTGTCAGAATTTTTAACGATTCGTAATTAATTTGGTTAGGGAAATATTTATGTGCGATTTCTTGATTTATTAAAGATTTTGTTGATCCTGTATCTATTAAAAATTTTAACTTTAATTCTGGAATTTTAATATATGGCAATTTGGAAAGAGTCGTTATATTAAGGTTTATTGTATTATTTGTCGTGCTGGTACTGTAGGCTTCCATGTGGAAATTTTCGACGTACTCATGTTCGTTGGAATTTTCCAATGGTTGGCTAACTTTTGTTTCATAAACTTCATCACAATTTTCTGCTAGTTCATATGTGGGTGTATCTTCATAATCTCCTTGTTCTATATCTTGATAGTACAATACTTGTGTTTCTTGTTGTGGGATTCCTGATCGACGGGTATTTCCAGATGAAATGTCCATTGGTTCTGGTTCGTAGCGTTGTTGTGGAGGTTTAAATGTGTTCCATTGTGGTCCATTATAATTAGGTTGTTGATAGTTTCTCTTGTAACTGTAATTATTTGTTTGCTGTGGGACCATTCTTGATTGCGTTGATGGGCCTGAAAATCTTCCGAAAGTTCGAGGTTGTGAGGCAAATGGATTTGGTGTCCTTGTTGTACTAGCTTGTTTGAATACGGGTGGTCGAAGTATATTTTGGGTTTGTAGTGGCTGCTGTCCAAAATTGGTTAACATAAGTGGGTTGACACTCGGCATTGGAGTTGGATGAAATGGTTGTTTCTTTTCTATCGGTTGATATTGCCGTTGGAAATTTAAGATGTTTGTTTTATTTTGGGCGTACATGAAATTTTCTTCTTCTGTTACGTACGCCATTGCCGCTTCTAGATTGGGTGGCTGTTTTAATCTTACAACTAGGCCAATTTGACCGTTCAAACCCTGAAGGAATGTTTGGAGTGATAAATCATCGTAAATTTTCGTTTTTACCAACTTGACGTTTGGGTCCGCTTCATGTAATTGTAGATGGGTTAAAAGTAAGCTTCGTACATCCTGACATCTCATTCCGAATTGATATGAGGATTCGTTTTTGTATGGTTTGAGGCTCATCAGATCACGTAGTAGACAATTTTCGTCGCGTTGATCTCCAAAATGTTGTAATAATAATTTTTTTATGTTACCCCAGGTATTTGAATTTTCTCGACTAGCAATTAATGTGAGTGCTCGTCCTTCGAATTTGCCCAGTATAACTTGTATAAGTTGTCCGTTGACAACATCATCTGAATTTGTTGTACCAAATCTTCTCAATAAATGTTCACATGCATTAATAAATATCGATAAAGTCGCTGGATTGCCATCATATTTTGGTACTAATTCGCAGTTAAATCTATCTAGTTGTGCCATTTCGTAATTATTACTAGGGGGATCGTTTGATAGAATATTTGGAATACTTTGTAAAATTGATTCCGATGATAGGGTTAAATTATTGAATAATTCGGTTATTTCTGCTTCTGACATTCAGGAAGGAATAAAGGAAATATAATAATGAGCAAAAACTTACGCTAAGCAAATGAAGAACGTTGTGAATTTCTTCATCCCTTGGTTATAAATCTTTCGAAACTTCTTCCCTCTTATTGGATTGATTGATTGTCTTCTATTTGTTTCTTCTTGTTGCACTTTTTATTTGTTTCTTCTTATCACTTAAAATTTAATGTTGGTTCTCAGTTGATTGTTAACACAAAAAGGGTTATTTTAGAGAATTTGATCTAAAGCCCTTCTGAGTATCCTACCGACTGCGCCAGTTAATTTCACTTAACAAAATTATTTAAAAAAAATCAAAATTACTTAAATAAATTTATTGAAAATTACGACTGACATCGATTTTAGACATACAGCATAATAATAATCTATAATTACAATTGTGACTATTTATAATAAAAATATTGCTTATTGCTAATTTTACAGTTATTGAACTTTAAAAGGAATGCGATAGACTGCTGAATCGAATGTGAGTCAGGCTATCGTAACATATTTGAAATTTTTAATTATTATATTAATGCATGGTTTTACTTTAACATAACACGTGCACCAATTGAGTTGAAATTTTATACACTAGTTTGAAGTAACTGTCTAAAGAGCTGATTAGATTTTGGTTGAAAACCGTCCATTTCTAACCCCTTTTTTAGGGGAAGGAAAATTGTTAAAGAGCATTGTCGCTTCCCGGTGGAACATACGAGATTGAAACTCATATCAATCGCAAGAGATTATTTTTCCGCATCTTATGATACCCCACACTTGATATTTCCCTCTTAAATTATTGTTAAAATGCAAAAATACAATAAGCGCTGTTAAAAAAATATAGTTTGCCTTGGATAATTTTGATCCAAGTTTTACCCCAATACCCCACACTTGATATTTCCCTCTTAAATTATTGTTAAAATGCAAAAATACAATAAGCGCTGTTAAAAAAATATAGTTTGCCTTGGATAATTTTGATCCAAGTTTTTATCCAAATTTTGTATTAAACACATAAATTTGAGCAAATCACTCACTCACTCATTCATAATTTAGTGCGTATAGCTATGAGGGTCGTGGAGAGTTGAAATTTTGCACACCCGTGTGGTTTTACGAGGATTGAACGGGAAAATTTTCCCGTTTTTTATGGGACGTAACGGAGGGGGTGAAATGGCGCTTCAAAGCGGTCACAAAATTTCGGCATTCACTTTGGAGAGTTGAAATTTTTCAGAAAGCTCCGGGCGGTGGGCGAGGGGGCGAAACAATTTTTTCTTTTTCGAAATTTTTTTCCAGCGCTCGGCAAGAGGGCTCCTCGCGGTTTTTCGTATTTTTGTATCTACTTCCAGAGTTTTCGTCCGATCGACCTGAAATTTGATCGAGGGGTGGGGGCGGCGAAAACGGACAATCGGTATGGCCAAATTTTCCAATTTTTGTCCCGCTACCGTTTAAGGGGGGGGGTAAAAATTGAATAGTTTTTTGCGCCTGGCTCGCTTATTTTCAGATTAAAGTTTCGATTTTTTGGTCTCATTTGGATCCTCTCGAATTTAGATTTGCATTTTTGCAAAAAAATGCCTAGGTCGCAGATCGCTTTCGAGCGCTAAGCGTAACGACGATTTTAATTACATATTTTTGCCGTTTTTTGCGCTACGCCGGGCGGCGTCGAACGGATCGCACACCGTCGTCGAGCCGACTGTGTATGCCCGACAAAATTTATAGATATACTTTTTCTCGAAAAATGAACTGATTTCGAGTAATCGTGATATACAAATTAAAAAACGGCAAATTTAAAAAATTATGGTTTGCCTTAGTTTAATTTTGATCTGTCCAAGTGATTAGTATTGTTTATTACTATAATTTAATATTTTAACTAATTTACTTGTATAAACATATTATGTAATTAATATCAAACGAATTTTTTAATTACTTCTAAAAAATTAATTCTGACGTCATTACGCCCATAGTTAAAATTTGATTGCACATAGACGGCACGGCAAGTTATGTTCTATAAAGTGCTGTGACTCTAGATAAAAAAAAATACTTCCTTTGTCTAGTGTTATTGAACTTGCATTTCCCATGGGAAATGCAACTTTTGCAAATTCTTCAGTGTCAGTAAAAGTTCAAATAAAAAATGAGTTGTTAGTAGATTAAGAACCTTCGTTCAAGTAGCTTGTAGTTTTAGTTTTAGAATTCAATAAAAATCAAGTTGTAACAAGTTTTAATAAATAAATGAAATAAAAAGTTTAAAAAAAATTTAAATTGGGTAAAACCCAAACATAACTGGCACAGTCGCAAAGGATCCGAAACTTTTGGAAAAAGTAGTACTCAAATCGTCTAAAAATTTCCAAAAAACCACGGAAGCTGCAAAAACTACGGATAAAACTGGCCGTAAAACAACCGATTTCAATTGGAAGCGAATTAAAAACGTCGCAACATTTGGAACCAACCCTAGTTTAAGAAAGACAAGTGGACAAGAATCGCCACAGCCAACTAATTTTAAGAAGAAAGAAAAACAATTCAACCAATGAAGTTAACAATAATTTTAATGTAAGTGCTAGTAATTAATCCATTCCTTAAAAATACAATTAAATAATCTTAACGAAAATTTTATTTAACGTAAGCAAATATTTTGCTTAAAATAATCCTTCATTTTAATAATTTCACATTAAATAAAATAAATTAGAATTAACAAGCGCGAAATAGAATATTTAAAACAATTAAATTACACATAGTAAGATTTATTCATAAATCCTATTTTTAACTTAAGTAGGTAAATAAACGTTGATATTTTCGCATATTCAACAAGTTAACATTGCAAGACGATAAAATGCAAACGCAAAAATCAAATAACACCTCGACACAAAATTACAAGTCATTTAATTCAAATTTTCAAAATCATAGACCAAATTTCCAAAATAAACTAAATTTTCAAAATTTTTATCAAAATAGATTTAATCCTCAAAATACTAATTATTATCAACCTAAATTAAATTCCACACCAAACGCTCAAAATATTAATTCAAATTTTCAACAAAAAATTCAATGTGATAATGCAAATCAATTAAACGAAAATTTCGAAGGAAAACAAATACCATTGGATTTTCGGTTGAAACAAGATCAAAACCAAATAACGTAACAATAAATGTAAATAATACCGATTCAAATAGTTTAACTATTCATGTAAATGATGATTACGATACAACAGGACGTAATCTATTATTTATATATTGACGTGTTCTTTTCAGTCCACGGACCAACTATTTATTTTTTTGAATCCGTGAATTCAAAATTTTTCTTTAACTTTATTTTCTTTTGCAAAACACTTTAATAAAACACTATCTTACAATTTTAAATTAAAACTTTCTTTTTCTTTATTTATTTCAACAAATTAACTCTACAAAATTTTCAATGGACTCGCTCAAATAACGTCCTACCCGCTCGACTGCTCGGCGTGGACTGCTCCCTCCTTCTTCTAACTCAAAAGTTCTTCGTCTGCGCACAAAGACATTTATCCAAATCCAATTTCCTCTTCTTTTAAATTTAATTTACAATAATTTTTGTTACATTTTGAATTTTAACACGTTAATTTTATAATTTTAATTTTTTGATATTTTCGAATTTTGGCTAGGCATTGAAATACAGTTCAACGCCCTCTAGATTTTAAAGTAACATTGCTAATTTTAGTAATTTTGCTGGAAATCTTTCTAATTGGATTTCAATGACTTGCATGTTAAGAATTGGAGAATTTTGGAATTTTATATCAAATTTACATTTTTAAACTTAACTAAAATATTATTTTTTTACAAAAGTATTATTCATTTATTTTAACAATCATCTATCAATTATTTACAAATTTTTAACTTAACTAAATGTTTTTATTTATGAATGATAAATAGCAAATAATAATATGGAAAATAATATTAACTTTTCTAAAATTTTTATGCACACTGCATTTTAATCTGAATGTTTCTAATATGTGACTATTTCAAGCGTATTATCTATTCTTTGACTTTTATTTAAAATTTGGATTAATACTTTTGCTGGATAAATTTTTGTTGGAATATTTTTCTTTCTCATCGGGCTTCTATGTTTTTCTTCTTCCGTTTATGAACGTCATTTCCGTAAATATTTCATCGTATCTTTAATTTTTTTTTAATTCTTTAACAATAATTTCAATTTTTCTTCATTTATAACTTTAAATTTTCCCCCCACCCCATTTTTCTTCATTAATTTATTATTAATGGCATTCTTCATCAATTCTCCATTGATCTCATCTATTCAACTTCATTATTTATCATTATTAATTCCCCATTTATTTTAAATTCATTCATTATTAATTTTTTTAATATCTTCACTGTCGTAATTAGTCGTCAATTATTTTACAATTTCTTAATCCTTTTCTGTCCATTCATTCGCTTTCAAATTTTTCACTTTTACCCAATCAGATTGTAGCTTCTTCCAACTTTTCTTTATCCATTTTTTTTTATTTATTTGGAAACACCTATCTATCCATGTTTTAATTTTTTATGTTTTTGGAACACCTATCAATCCATGTTTTATTTTTAACGCCCTCTATTTCGTCAATTTTTCAAAATTTTCACACGCCCATTAGTTTTTTTAGTCAACCAAACTTTTTTTTTATTATTACTTTTCAGATTAAAATTTTTAAGTGTCCATAATTTCTCATTATCCATGTGCTATCGCTGATTTATCAAATTTACAATTCGTCGTTATCTATTTTTTTATCATCAACCAATCCTCTTGTTCTAAACATGTTTGAAACGTACATGCTTGAATAAATTCATGCTGACAATCCAATTTTTTTTTATTTGAATTTCACTATCAAAGTTTATTATCCACTCAGTAATTTTTATTTGTTTGGGCGTTTTTATTTTTTTATTCTTGTACAGCCCTCTACATTTTATTTTTTTATATCTTGGTTTTTTAAATATCACTTTTTTAAATAGTCTATTTTCTTTCTTAAAATTTTTTAACTTGATGATTTTAATTCGTAGTTTTATCCACAGTAATTGTTTTTGATTTATCTTTTTAAACCGTACACTTTTGATTAATATTTTTACCCTTAGTCGTTTTTTTAATTTAAAGTTTTTCAATATTATTTTCTTAACTAGAAGTTTTTGTAATATTAAATTATTTTGTCCATTGAAATCTGCTTGTTTGGTTTTTATTTCCACTTTATCACATTTTAAGGTTTTGCTATTTTTAATTATTGTTTTTATTTTAAATTTGTTTACACCCTTATTCAAATTTTTATGTTTCTTATTGTTTTTGTTATTGTTAGAAATGTACGCCACCGTAATTATCTTTACTTAGTTCAACCCGCGCCGCCTACGTAATCGTGTCGATAAAAGTAGAGTTGTTTAGTAACCATCGTTATGATGGGTAATGTTTATGTATTGTTTAATGAGAACCAAGTTAAAGTTATCACGTTTTGTACTTTGTACTATTATTATTGCATAATTAAATACTATTCCAGAATATACTGCATTCATCATTAACAGGGTCTAACAGTTATTATTGTAGAATTTTCGTAATCTGGAATCTTTTAAAATTTTTCTGTTCTTTGTTCTTATGCCTCTAGTTTTATGTTTTCGTTTTGCATATAATTTTCTAATCTTCAAATATAATCGTTTGAAACTTTTTCTTGCTTCCACCACGTTAAATTTTTGATGTTCTCTTACTTCAATTGGCTACACGTTTTCAAAATTTTCGTCAATTACTTCCGTTGATACATCAATGTTACGTGTTTCTTTGTTTTCGTTCAAAAATTCATCCGAAACATCAACGTTACGTGTTTCTTCCAAGTTTTCCTTGATTTCGTTTTCTGCTTCTTGTAGCGACTTGTTAATTAATTTTGGTTCAACTTTTACTATTTCTTCAATGGGTTCTTTAATTTCGCTTTCCGCCTGTTTTACCTGTTCAAATTTTTCATCGTATATCATTTTGAAATCGTTATCTAATTTTTCTTCCAGTCTTTTGGTAGCGTCTTCTAATCTTTTAGTAGTTTCTTTTAAATCTCCCCTCATTATTTGGAGCATCTTTTCCCACGTTAAACCTTGATCCCCTTCGTAATTCATTTTTTTTTGTAATTCGTGATTTTAATTTTTATTACAAAATAATTGTATTCCCATATTAATCTACATGTGGTTATTTTTATCGATTTTAAATGTTTATCTTTTTTTCACATTTATGTATACGCACGTGCATATCAATTTTCAAACGTCGAACAGTTGTGCAAAAATTTTGATTGCATGTGTAGAAATCTGCATGCCTTCAAATATTCAACGCCACAGTTTTATAAATTATTGTTCGCAAATGTTAAATGTGGTTATTTATCATAACGGCCTTAAGTTTTTACACCAAATGTTGTTTTTAATTTATGCACGTTTTATTCACTTTATTAATAATGTTGCAATAATTGCTCTTACCTCAGGGTAGTTAATCTCAGGTCGTGGTGTCTCGAGCCTCCACTTTGGTTTTCCAATTTTTTGTTGTTTTACTCAGTCGTTAGAGCATGGGTTACTTAAATCTCAGGGTAGCTTCGTGTTCGTTGGTTTCGAGCTCCACTTGCGGCGACAAAATTACTTGTTGACGTGTTCTTTTCAGTCCACGGACCAACTATTTATTTTTTTTAATCCGTGAATTCAAAATTTTTCTTTAACTTTATTTTCTTTTGCAAAACACTTTAATAAAACACTATCTTACAATTTTAAATTAAAACTTTCTTTTTCTTTATTTATTTCAACAAATTAACTCTACAAAATTTTCAATGGACTCGCTCAAATAACGTCCTACCCGCTCGACTGCTCGGCGTGGACTGCCCCCTCCTTCTTCTAACTCAAAAGTTCTTCGTCTGCGCACAAAGACATTTATCCAAATCCAATTTCCTCTTCTTTTAAATTTAATTTACAATAATTTTTGTTACATTTTGAATTTTAACACGTTAATTTTATAATTTTAATTTTTTGATATTTTCGAATTTTGGCTAGGCATTGAAATACAGTTCAATATATTCCAGAAATCCGAGCAAAATTTTTAATTGACATAATGAGTGAATATAATTTAATAAATTCAGAATTAGCTTTAAAATATTTTAAAAATTACATACAGACCGAAAATTTTCAAATTCAAACCTCAGGTGGATTGTCACGACATAACAAAATTCTATATACCCCATTACCTAAAATTTTCAAAAATAATGAAAAATACAAATTTTACATCTCTAATTTGTCAAAAAAATATGACGGTTTAATAGGACAAAATTTATTACGTCAACTAAAAGCAACACTTAATTTTGTAGATGACATTTTCGTTACACCCCAAGCAAAACTACCACTTTTTCAAACTTTGTTCATGAAAACTTCTAACGCAAAAAATTTAAACACAATCAAAAATCATCATTTGCCGCACCCAAATAAACCTATCAATTTCTTAGAACCCGCAAATTCTAGAGAAAACAAAATTTTTCAAAAAATTGATTCAACTGCTGATTCTATGAACGAACATGTCACAAACCTTCTGATTAACCAAAATTTAAGTCAAAATCAATTTAAAAATCAAGAACCAATAAAAATTTGTGAACATCTGATAGCTGACAATGTTATCGAATTGCAAACGTTACGAAACCAAATTTCAAAATTATATCAAGAATATCAATTAATTAAACAAAATTTAGAGACAACAAAATCGGAAATTGATAAAAAGCATAACGAAATTTTGATGGATCAAAATCATAGAAAATTAATTTTACTGCAAAAAACAATGTCAGAAAATCAAAAATCAATAAGTCAATTAAAAGAACAAGAATTACCAATTCAATTAGAAGAACAAAATTTACCAATTCCATTAGAAGATCAAAATTTAAAGTCATCAGAATTAACTAAATCACGTCATTTAGAATTGATAAATTTCAAAGGACAAAATCTAGATGGAAATCTTAAATACGTAAATAAAATTTCGACAAATATTAACCATAAAAGAAAACATATAATAATAATATCCTTCTTTAATTATATAAAAGTAGTACAAGAAATACATTAAAAAACTACAAATTATTGCACATGTACAAAAAATAAAAAATGTACATAAAATCTTAGAAATTTCAAATTAAGCTTAAATAAATTACAACAAATTCTCAAAAATAGCAACAGAAAAAGGAAGAAAATTAGTAACCATTACATTGATCAATATTCACTTTTAGTACCACGCAAAAAACAACACAGCAAAATTTTTTCTTCACGCAATTCAACAATTCACGACTTTAAGTAATTAATATAAAACTTAATAAATCCAAATTTTTCAAAATTCCAAATTTTCAAATATTACATATGGAACTGTTCAATTATACCTACTAACAAACATATTTAAGGATTATATATGCATTTACCAAACTGGTGCAAATATTTAAAGTAAATACTAAAAACACAATTAACAGCAAAAATTAAATTTTCAATTCAAATTTTAAAATTTCAAAAAATTCAAATTCAAATGAACAAATTCGAAATCATTCATTTAAAAGAATTAAAAGGACCAAATTTCATTTCAGATTTCTAGTATGCAAGCAGTTTTTGATCCACAGTGTGTGCATGATACATACCGGGGAATCGAGTAAGCAATTCCGCGAGGTCCGTTATTCGAACCCGAAATTACCGCTCCGAATTCAACCAGTATGCACTCTAGCCACCGCTGTGAACTCCAAAATTTTTTTGATATTTCCCAAATAATAAACCATTTTAATGAACATAAAATAGAAATTTAGAACTCCCACCAATCAGTCGATCATTTAACAAACTCAATACACAAAGAAATATTTCAAATAAACCCTTTAATACATTTAAAAAAAAAGAAAAAGAGAATTAATTGACGGATTAGGATCGCTAATAAAAATTGTAACCGGAAATTTAGATCACAAAGATGCACTTAAATACGATCAAGCTATCGAAAATCTAACACAAAATCAAAATCTTTTAAATTCAAAAATCACGAAAATTTTAGAAATTAAAAAGTTATACTAAATTTAATCGAATCATATTTTTGATTAGCATTCCAATTGTAGAAACTAAAAGTTACGATTATTTTCAATTGTATCCTTTACCAATTTTTACCAATGACCATTACAAATTAATCCTGCCTAATTCCAAATTTCTTATCCTAAATGAGCACTATTACTCGAATTTTGAAGAAAAATGTAAAAGAATAACTGGAAACAAATATCTGTGCGAAGAAAATCCATCAGAAATCAAGGAAAATTACGACTCTCCATGCGAAGTTCAGCTCTTGAGATACTCCGAGAAATTCTCTAATTGTAAACAACAAATCGCAACACTCGTTGGTTTAAAAATTCAAAAGTTAACGCCCGGAAAATGGATAATCGTAACTACAGAACAAATAGTGGCCCACCAAAAGTGCTACGATGAAAAGGAAAATGTTTTTCTAAACGGTACATACGCTATCGAACTGCCAAATTATTGTGAACTAAAAATCGGAAATTTTAAATTAAAAAACCTAAAAAATAACAACGAATTATTAAAAATCATCACGATTCCCGACATCAACATTTCAACATTTAAAGAAGATCAACATAATAGTTTCTACACCAAACCACTTGAACTGTCAAAATTAGATTTAAGTGAATTTAAAAATATTCAAAGTGAACTTAGTGATAACAAAAGGCAATTAAATAAAAGTGCAGTGATCCGCTTCGATTCGACAAGCATTTGGACAATTTTTGTATACCTCTTAATTTTTGTATTAATCATTTATAAAGTTTGTAAAATTATAATTAAATATAGGAAGTCTAAGGCAAAAAAGGGACAAGCAAAAACAATTCCAAATTCAATTGATTCAGAAAAATTAGAAACTGAAGTCCCAAATTTTTCCAACTTAGACGGGAGGAGTTATATTCTATAAAGTGCTGTGACTCTAGATAAAAAATACTTCCTTTGTCTAGTGTTATTGAACTTGCATTTCCCATGGGAAATGCAACTTTTGCAAATTCTTCAGTGTCAGTAAAAGTTCAACTAAAAAATGAGTTGTTAGTAGATTAAGAACCTTCGTTCAATAAAAATCAAGTTGTAACAAGTTTTAATAAATAAATGAAATAAAAAGTTTTGTGTTTTTAAAAAAATTTAAATTGGGTAAAACCCAAACATAACTCGGCATTCCGCAAATTTCTAAATTTTTTTTGAAAATGACAATGTTAAAAATTTTTCAATGCAAACGTTATATTATTGTTAAAATGAAAATATAAAATAAGTGCTTTTAAAAATATGAGTTACCATGTTAAATTACAAATTAATTTTCGTAACTTTGATATCTCAAAGTAATTTGTGTATTTTATCGAGTTAAAAATTTTTTTGAGTTAACATCTGTTTTATTAATATTTAATATAAAATGAAGTGGAATCTACTAAATGGGAAAGTAATATGTTGTCACATCAGAATTTTTATTAATAATTTTCAGATTTAAATATTTTATAAGTGTTCATAATTTTTCCTTTATAATTAATGATTTTAAGTTTAAATTCAATTGCTATTCATATTTACAAAGTTTCAGCGTATTAATTTTTCCATCAAAATTTCCGATTTTTATGTGATGTTTTTCAAACGGACCGGTTTGAACAATCCCATCTTCATGATATAATCTTCAGCATTTATTCCAAATATAGTTTTTGTATTAAAGTTCATTATCCAGTTAGCTTCTTTATTTGTTATTATTTTATTTCGCGTTTTTACCTTTTTATTTTTCTTATTCAATTTATATTTATTTTTGTTTTGTTATTATTATTATGCGGTTTATTAAATGTTTTATTTTTCAATTGTTTATCATTGTCCTTTAATTGTTTAAATTTTATCCTTTTAAATCGAATTTTTATAAATTTTATAATTTTAAACCGTATGCGTTTATTTTGTGTTTTTATATCGAATAAGTTTTTAAATTGATTTTTATGTTTTCTTTTATTTTGGTTTTTATTGCTGAATTTTATTCGTTTGGAGCTTCTTGAAAATTTTCTGTTCTTCTTTATTCTAGTGCCTCTTGTTTTGTACTTCAGTTTTGCATATAATTTTCTAATTTTTAAATATAATCGTTTGAAAGTTTTTCTTCCATGTGCAATGTTGAATCGATATTTTATTACTTCTGTTTTATTTTGCTCTTGGGCATCTTCATTTACCAGTTCCTCCAGTTCTTCAATATTCTTTATTTCCATTTGCTCCTCAATTTCTTCAATTTTTATTGGAATTAAAATTTCTACATTTTTTTCTTCTAATTTTATTTTCATGACAATTTCTTCCTTTTTGTCTTCATTTAGTACCTACTACATCCATTTCTGTATTTATGGAAACCCTTCCCCTTATTCATTAATTTTTGATTTCCGGATTTTATTTTATCTTTTACGGATTCTATTTTATTATTTATGAATTCCATCAGCTTTTGCATGTCAAAATTGCTTATATTAACATTTTGTTGTGAGTCAAGTTTAGCTTCTTTAACTGGTTCTGGGATATCATCTTGTACAGATTTCATTTCAGGAGATTCTTTCAGCTTCGGAGTTAAAGAAACTTCAACCGTTGTTCCTGTTTCAGCTTGACCTTCTTCAACATTTTGTTTTACTTGCTTGCTTTTGACAAGATGTATTTTGTTTATTTAATATGGTAAATAGTGATGAAAGAAAATTTTGTAAGATAGAATTTTTGTTTTTAATAAAATTTTGAATAATTTTGAAAAATTTAATGAAGTTTTAATTTTTCCCTTTTTTACAACCCCCAATTTTAATTCAAGCCTACTACCCTTAATTTTAATCAGTGCCACACGTTTCCAGGGTGCCAAAAAGATGCTAAATATTACACACCCCTAATTTTAATCAAAGCCCCACGTTGGATCGACAAAAAGATGCTATGACCTCCCTTATTTAACTTTAAACACGTCTTTGTTTTGTTGGTCGCGACATCCAGATTGAATGAAAAATATTAAAAATGAAATTTTGGTTAATTTGCGTGTAAAAATTAAACAGAGAGTTCACACCCTTGTCCCTTTCTTACTGCTCAGCCTAACACCCCTATTCACTAACTCCGTTTTCGATCGATTGAATCGTTAAGTATTCGATGGATCGAAAAGAGTGACAATTCGTATCCAGTAACTAATGAATCGAGACGTTATCGTTCGGTCGATCGTTAAAACTTCTCGATCGATCGAATGTTTTCTCGTGACGGAGAAGAGTCACGTTAAGCTTCTCGATCATCAAAAAGTCCAGTGCCGTGCGCATTATAGTCAGATAACCTTTAAATTTACGTGTTTGTCAATATTTATTTTAAATTTTTTGAAATTACTACCTTGTAGATAATTTGATAAGCGAGTGATCTATTGATTTATAATGGATTTATTGATTTGATAGCATTGGGATCATTGGGATTATATTTGTTGCTTCTCGATCTATCGAAAAGTTCAGTGCCGTGCGCATTATAGTCAAATAACCTTTAAATTTACCTGTTTGTCAATATTTATTTTAAACTTTTCGAAATTACTACTTTGTAGATAATTTGATAAGTGAGTGATCTATTGATTTATAATGGATTTATTGATTTGATAGCATTGGGATCATTGGGATTATATTTGTTTATCTTAAATACGTATTATTGCTGCAGACATTTTGGATCAACAAAACAATTTTTAGCAATTATCACAATCACAACTAGATAATATAAACTAATTCAATATTATAATTTACATATTCAAGTTCAATTTGGTATATTATATTATGTATGTAGTTGCAAAAGATTATAATATAACATAACTACCAACCTAATTTTTTTAAATTTAGAAATTCCCTTCAGATTTCTTTATTTTATAGGTTATGATTATGTTTACAACAGTGTTGCCAAACGTTAAGCTTTTGGCGTTTTCCATATCGATAAAGTGTAGTTACAGAATACGAATTTTTACCACAATCGATAAATGACACATCTCGATCGCCTACTTTTCGAAGATCGAAACGTTTTCGATTGAAATTAGTGAATAGGGGTGTAAGACTCTCTCTGGGTAATGCAGGTGTTGGTGATTAAATTAGGGATGTTGCTTATTTAGTCGAAAAATTAGTTTAGTTTTCTCAATTTTATGAATTTTATGATTAATTCAGTTTTGTAGCAATCTATCGTCATGTGAGGTCATTTTAAATCACAGCATTATGTATGTCAAATACGAACGCATTCAAATCTTTTGAGCGGAAATTCAAAATGACGCCTCTTATTAAATCACCGTTTATATAATTGCGATGCAGTTTGTGCTGAATTTTCGATACAACAAGAAAAGTTGCCGTGGCACTGAAGCACAAGTTTTATTTTCAAAGGTGCTTTTGAGATTATTAATTTCCGCGATTGCGTGCTGGTGGAGGAATTTTTTTAATGCCAAAATTTACTAGATACAGCAGGGCATCGGACTTGTGACCTCTCCACTGGGATCCTGAACTCGCCGCTATAATGCAGGAGGGGAAGGAGCGTTGGATTCAGGATTTTTGTTCAGGGCTTGTAGTCCAATTCCCTAATGACTACATCAAATACGTATAAGGAAGCTGACATAATTAATTTTTTAAGCAAAAACCAAGTAATTACGAAATACCAGCGCAATTTAGGAAAGTTCTTGCGCTGGGATTGAATGAAAGACGCGCTACCAACCAAAAAGAGCTAAGTTTGATTAAGCAAATTAAGTCAGTCAATATTTTAATAACTTATGCTTAAACTAACATGGTTTAATCCTTCTAGAGAGAAAATGAGACCAAATTATCCTGATAGATCGAATTACACCGACTATTGCCATTTTGTTTTATGGATGGACGAAATTGGCGAAGAAGCAATGACAAGTCAATACAACATGGGAAAAGTAAGTTTTTATAGATCAAACATTACAGACATATTTAGTACCGGATCAATTAATTTCAGACTTAATAAATTTCAAGTTCGAGTAATATAAAAATTTACGCCGCAAGCGTTTGTTCACAACGCTCTGAAAACTGGAAAGAATTCAAAACTTGATTTTTAATGTCTGGGCCCAAAATTAGTTGAACTTTATTTAGCCCATTCTGAACTTTTGTTAATTTTTTTGTACAATTTTCAGGTTTTTTTTCCTGTAGTATATTGTTGCTATTTGATTCACTATATGTAAATAAATTATCTAATAAGAGTAACGTGAAAATGGAATACAATAATAAAATGGTTTAACAAATGGCATAACGATATAAGATTAACTATTAAATAAAAAATGGTAACGGAACGATAAAATATAACAATTAAATAAAAATGGTTAATTGCGCACACTTGTGCGACACGCGAAGCACTCGCGCACTCTCGCACAGGTGCACTATAATAATAAAACTTCTTTTTATTTTTTGTCGATTTTTTTTCATGTTGGTTTGCTCCCCCTCAAATCTACTACGCGATCATGATAATCTTGGTCGGAATGGAAGAGCTGAGGGAACCAGGTCAAAATGAACTGATCAAAGAGAACTTTGATAAAAGATAAGATAAAGTTTCGATTGAAATTACTTCCTTAAGCAAGCTTAGGGAGCCACATTAAATTGTTTTAGTGTAGAGATAATATGTTTAACAAAATTGGAGAATGAAGTTACTAGAGAAGGATGTTTTAAAATTTCGACAAGAGTAAATGGTGGGATAGAATGGTAGTTGCAGAGAGAAGTGTGAGTAAAGCGAGGAAAGATGTAGCGAGGACAATAAACTAATAAATGTTGCAGAGTCTGCTCACTTTCTGAATCGCATGGACACATGTCAGTAGGACTGATCTTAAATTTATATAAATACTCGCGCGCAAACGAGTGACACGTCAATATCTGCGTCATTTCAAAGAAAGTATCAAAGGCACCTCGGAACAAACGAACTTCTTGTAGTGTAGGTAAGTGCTTCCAGGTGGTTGAGCCTTGGACGGCAGTCCTGTACTCGGTATCCCAAGTACCTGCCGACTCAATGCGTATCACCCTTCTTGCATAACTTAGAGGGAAATGGTTGTATGCCAGGCGGTTGTCTGACACGGCCGCATCTTTGGCACATAAATCTGCAGCCTCGTTCCCTCCGATTCCGCAATAAGCCTTTACCCACACAAACTTGATGATCATTTGACTCCTCAGCAGGAGCAAGTAACGATGAATGGAGTTGACTAAGGGCATAGTGCTACTCCTATTACTGATGGCAACAAGTGAGGACAGACTATCGGATAATATACATGCGGATTGCATTCTCCTATGGGAGATCCAAGCCAGGGCGGCGTCAATCGCATATAGCTCGGCTTGAAACACACTACAAGCGCCGTTTAACCGATACTTGTGGGTTTCTTGCCGAGCTTGGTAGTATATGACGATTGCCGCGCCGACCTCCCCGCCTTCCAACTTGCTTCACACAACCAATTTTCAGGTTACTTTAGTTCCTAAAGAGGCGAAACTTTTTGAACTGTAAGTGGAAGCATTAGCGGAAAAACGACCTTCCTCGCTCTAAAATGATTTCGTAAAAATTAAAAAATGTGGAAGTAAATAAATCTTACAGTTGTTTAAAAAAATCTTCAATTTTTTCAATTAAAAGCGAGAAAGAGTTTCTGAAAAAATTGAGCGGTTATTTATTTATTTTTCTTTTCAACTGTTTTCAACAACGAAATTGCAAAGAATCCCGAACAAAGGCAAGCGGTGGAAAATATCTTAAATGCTACTTCGGGAAAATATCCATATATTGTGTTTGGTCCACCAGGAACCGAGAAAACTGTTACAATGGTTGAAGCAATTCTACAAGTACAAAATAAAGTTACAGTATATAAAAAATCTATCTAAATTTTGGTTTTAGATTAAGGCAAAAGTTGTCAACTCTAACATTTTGGTGTGTGCACCATCAAATGCGGCATGTAATATGCTCACCAGTAAACTGATACCATGGTGTTCAGAAGCTGAATTAACCAGAATTCATTCTAGAAGTAATTCTTGGTAAGTATAAAAATTGTATTGTACTTATAAAATTAAAAATAATATGATTTCTTTTTAAATAAGGGGTGCTGTTCCTGTTGATGTTAAGGTATATAGTAATTGGCGGAATGGGGACTATTTTAGCTTATATGCAAAGGAATTACAAAAATTCCGAATCGTTATAACCACCTTGGCTATGAGTGGGCGGTACTTAAACACACCGGGATTTTCTCCTCAATACGTTTTAGGCTTCTATACAAAGTATAACAAGAAGCCTTTTTATTGATGAAGCTGCACAAGCAGCAGAACCTGAAGCAGTAATTATTGCTATTGCATTACTTACCAACAATTTTCAGGTTGTTTTAGCCGGTGATCCAAAACAATTGGGTCCAATTATGATGTCAAAAGCGGCGAAAAAGTATTATCTTGGAGTTTCATTACTTGAAAGACTGATGAGCAATGAGTTATATTTGACCAAGAATCCAGATTTAATCACAATGCTACGATTAAATTTTCGAGCCCATCCTCAGGTTCTCCATCTCCCAAATAAAATTTTTTATAATGGTCAATTAGAGGTAACTTTTTCTGTGTTTGTATAATAGCAACTTTTTCAAAAAAAAAAGTTTTCTAGACCATGTCATTGAATGCACTCAAAGATCTGTCACCTTATTCCGCGCATCGGGCGCATCTTTAGATTTTGCGTTTATGATCTATTAAACTTATATTTTAAATTTCGAATCGATCCGTTGAAAATTACTCTTTGAGAAAACATTTTTAGGTCGGGTTGTAAATATAAAAGATTGAAACATTCGATCAACTAATAAATTTACGTTTTGCAAATGCACAATAATCTTAAGAATTGTATAGTTAGGAAAGTATCATCAAATATTTTAATACACGTACAATGAACCATACGGTAGATGAGGAAGTGTTAATAATGTTGACGTAGCATTAATCCATAATTCACCTCATCGGCAATAAATTCTCTATTCTATAACGTTGCAAACTAAACGTCAATATAGGCAAATGCATTACTATAAAGTTTAGGTAGGATCGAGAGACACTTTCATACGATCTATAATCACGAGCCAGTTGTCAATACAAGGACACACACGTGCATGTTTGAACCTCGTGAGAATCAATGCCTTTTGTTTTGCTATCTCGACCATGTGCAGATAAGCGGCCAAATGTGCTCGGGTTTAACATGGAAAGGATAGCGATTTCGAAATTACAGACTTCGATAAAAACAAGTAAAAAGTGCAAAAGTTAGACCTTTCTCGTCCAACCAGACGAGCAAAAAATTGTTTTGCTCGCACGTGTCGTACCAAACTTCTCGATACACTTTACATGGAGAAAGAAGAAAGTGTGCCCTCACACTCTAGGCATTGATCCAATTAAATCACGTCTCCCTTCTTTCTAAATTTATAGGACCCAATTACCAGGGTCCAAATCAATCAGTAAGTGGGAAAAATCCCAGATCAGAGTAGGGAGAATGCATAAATTGAGCTGCAAATTGCATATTCGGAGAGATTCACTTGGAATCTGATACTACCTTTTTCGTATCTTAGCGCTTCCAAAAGCGGAATTAAAATATCGAGGTCTCACATTTTTTTTGAGGTCTTTAAATAAATACAAGTCATTGGTGCTAAAAATTAGTGAGTGTCAACTGCAGGTATTATCGAACATTCATACCGTCTATCGTTAATAAACAATTAATATTTATCGAACATTCATATCGTCTATTGTGGTTAAACAATTAATATTTATCGAACATTCATACCGTCTATCGTTAATAACCAATTAATATTTATCGAACATTCATACCGTCTATCGTTAATAAACAATTAATATTTATCGAACATTCATATCGTCTATTGTGGTTAAACAATTAATATTTATCGAACATTCATACCGTCTATCGTTAATAACCAATTAATATTTATCGAACATTCATACCGTCTATCGTTAATAAACAATTAATATTTATCGAACATTCATATCGCCTATTGTTGTTAAACAATTAATATTTTATCGGACAACAATACGTCAATTGTTGTTAAACAATTAATATTTTATCGGACAACAATACGTCAATTGTTGTTAAACAATTAATATTTTATCGGACAACAATACGTTAATTGTTGTTAAACAATTAATCAATTATCGGACTTTTTGTTATACCATCTGTTTATCACGTTTCATCACGACGAGGTATTGCTTGCCGCTCTTAAGGCAATTACGTAGCATTGCTTTTATCGAATAATACAAAACAGGTGCTGCACTTCGAACACATGTGCGCATTCCAATCGTTGTTTTTATCAAACACCATATTGACATTTTTTTAATTAGACAGTACCGGCTTGAATTAATTGTCATTTCGCGAATAACGAACTTAAGTGAAGTATATTAATTTAATTGTATACGAAGGAAATTCGCGTAATATAGTGCGTGAACCACCCCGTTACTTCACCACCTTTCGATTTAAAGAGGTTTTGGAAGCTGGTTACTCCGCTGACCTTCTGGTATGGTTTGAGACATCGCTTTCAGCTCTATTCTGCAGACGAATCTCACTCCCGAAGGACTCGTCATCGACTTTACCTAGAGGTCGAACATCAACCACCCACATTAAGTAAGAAACCTTTTTATATTTTTAAGATTGTGATGTTAATTGGTCCTATGGACCATTATTTGTGTTTATGAACGTTCAGTTCAACCCCGGAAGTCGATATCGCAACCATTTTGTATACCTTTTATTTAACTTAATATTATTATCTATTATTAACGTAACTTTTAACACGCCATTCGAGCGTTCAGAGTGTAACCGAACAATTTAACGTAACGTTTCAAGTTTAGTATTGTAGCTAAAGTTTGTTTGTCCCGTTGTTGGGAATTTTGATGATCAATTGCATTGATTAAGTTCCATGATCAATTTTATGAATCATAGTTTTGAATATTATCAAGTTGCGCTTAAGTAACTATTTATTTTGGTGGAGTGCTGTATTCAATACGCCCCCCTTTCATGCAAATTAACCTTTTGTATTTTTGTAAGAGTAATTGTTTTACGAATATTAGTTTCGCAACGGAAACCACACGGAAAGGTTCCGTCAACTGTACATATTTATTTTTATACAAGACATGTAAATTTGATAGTATCTTGTGTAAACTTTGTCAACTCCCCCCTGATATTATTTTATTTAATACATTTTTATTTCCCAACTTTGTGTGTTATTATTATTGTTGTGTTAATGTTTATTTAGCTATTTTCACCAACGGAAAGTTCGCCTCCTGTAAAGGTAAGGTCATTGAGCGAGGTTTTTCCGGAGTGAGAATTCGCTGTAAGTTCATCAAGTTGTCGCGTACCAGCTTGGAAGGTGTGATAACCAGTCCCCTTCAAAGAGATTCAGTTCTTCGTATGCGTGGCGCCCATTTAAACTCCCTCGTGTATATTAACCCCATCGATTTTGACTTAACTCCCCCCCCGTGTAAATTATTCACACCGATTTTGACAATTTTTAGAATCGCGATCGAGGATTGCCCGGTCGTCGATAGGAAACACACGCTTTGCGACGTGCCGTCACACGACCCTTTCATTCCATTCACCAACCCACCCCTTCGCGACTTTGAGCTAGCCAACCTTTTATTACCTGTTGGAAAGGTGTCGTAGATGCAGAACGTGGTGTAACAGGATAATAATTTGGCGCGGCCAACGTTGGGCTATCGATAAAGCCTTTTTGGCATGTTATGGTATCGAATTTCCTTTTGTTGTAAATCGAGTAAATTCCGAATTAATTTTTGTAAGTTGAAAAAAATAATTTAGCGTTCAACTAGGCGGCTGTCAAGAAAGCCCTTTTGGCACATTACGTCAAATTTTGTAAATCACGAAGTTTTGAATTAAGATTTCAATTTTTAAAGTAGTACCGACGCGCATGAATGGACTAACGAGATTCCATAACGCCCCCCTATTTAAATTTAAAAGTGAAAATTATCGCGATTTTAAGATCAAATATTGTATTTCCGTTTACCATTAGTTGTTCAGAGAACAAGTGGAGTCGTGTTCCGCGAATTCTTTTTTGTATTTAATTGAATTTATTCATTTCGATTAATAATGGCATTCAGGATTGTACCGGACAAGTTGCGAAAGGACGAGGTCCAATACGAATTAAAGATTAGAGGTTTACCTTTTCACGGTTCGGTAAAAGAATTACGTGATGAATTAGTAATAGCCCTTGATAAAGAAGAAGAAGGCGAAAGTTACGCTTTAGCGTGGTATCCGTTTACCTTTGCAGAAGATTTGGTGGCATTAAGAGCCGGCTTATTGATTCTTCATAGACTACTTGGTCGCTTGGAAGTTTCACGAGACCAAGAACCTAACGTAGAAATCGAGGTAGAAACGAAGTTAGCACATTACTTTAATAGATTATCCCGATCAAAACCCTTTTTAGTAAAAGACAAAAATTCAAAACGAACAGTTATGGACGAATTAGAAGAATGTAGATCCGCGTACCGCTTATTTGTAGCAAATTCTCGAACGGAGCGAGACTCATTATCGAATATCGTGGCCGAAATTAGTCGAGAGACCCCAGTAGAACCAGAAGTAATCGTAACTTCAAATCCAGTTTCATTAAATATTAACCCCCCTCCGGTTGAGGTAGGGCAGAAAAGTTATTGTACGAAATCAACACCTGTTGTCAAGTGGCGATTAAAGTTTTCCGGTGAAGCAAAAAGTATTTCGATCACTGCATTTTTAGAAAGAGTCAATGAATTAATTGTTGCTAGACGTGTAAATTTAAGTCAACTCTTCGAAGAGGCGATTGACCTGTTCGAGGGTAAAGCATTATTGTGGTTTCGCGCAAATAGAGATAAGGCATCTACTTGGTCAGAATTAGTAGTATTATTAAATGCACAATTTCGACCAGCTGACTATGACGTCAGATTACTTGAGGAAATTACACGTAGAACTCAAGGGAACGAGGAAAATTTGGCAATGTATGTAGCAATGTTAAAAACAATGTTTGCTCGCTTAGTCATCCCATTATCGGAAGAAAGACAATTAAGTATCGCATTACGAAACTTAAACCCATTTTATATTGCACAGTTAGGTTTTACCGAAATTACGTCTTTTGACAGGCTCATTGAATTGGGGCGCATTCTCGAAGCGCGTAGGTTGACCATTTCCAATTACGCACCGCCGTCAAAGAGGAAAAACGACTTAGAACCAGATGTAGCTTATACCCACTTGAGTGTACCGACTCAAGAAAATGATCGCGCATCGCGTGCCGAATCAACGTCTTTTAGTAAATCACGAAATAATAAACGATCTGTAAATAAACCGACTTTTAAAAGTCGCAATAGCGCTGTCGAAGTTTTTAGTAAAACTTCAAGTAATAATTCTTGTTGGAATTGTGGTGGCACAGGACATTTAGCGTCGCGTTGTACCGTTCCGCAGAAACGTATATATTGTTATCGCTGTGGGAGAAAAGATGAAACAACAAAAACTTGTCCCCACTGTAACCCCAGTCAGAGTAGAAGGAGTTCGGAAAACTCTTCCGGGACTCATTAGGACGTGGTCACCTAGTGAACTCCCGCAAGTTTGTAAATTCGACCCATTTTCATAAGATGTTAGCTAAACGTAAAGATAAAATTAAAACTATATTAGATTATGTATTAGAGGATTCAAGACATGATAATCGTCCCCATGTAAGAGTCAATGTTCTCGGTTGTGAAATTTTAGCCCTCCTGGACTCAGGAGCGACCAACACGATTTTAGGCGAGGAAGGTTGGAATATTTTACAATCTACCGGTGTAAAAATTCAACTTGACTCCACGTTACGACCAAAGTGTACCGTAGCCGACGGTGAAATTATAAACAGTATCGGGATAGCTCAATTACCCATTCGATTACAGCATCGTGTCGCCCATATTTCGGTCATTGTTGTACCAAAGTTTTCGCACGCACTTATTTTAGGTGTAGATTTTTGGGAATCCATCGGTTTCGTCCCTGATTTGAAAAACAAATCGTGGTATTTCGGGAAACCCCAAGTTGCATCTGTAACTACCGACAAGAAAACACCCTTACAAACTATTTTTAATTTATCAGTTGAAGAACGTCAGCGTTTAGATAAGGTCATTGACCTACATTTTCGGACTAAGGTTAAAGAACTTGGTTGTACTGACCTAGTGCAACATGTAATTAAAACCGACTCAATGCCGATTAAACAGCGTTATTATCCGGTTAACCCTAGTGTACAGGCACATATCGATAAAGAATTAGATCATATGCTTAAGTTAGGTGTAATAGAACGATCATCTAGTGGTTGGTCAAACCCCATTTTGTTAGTCAAAAAGAAAGACAAATCATATCGATTTTGTGTCGATTTCAGAAAATTAAATCAAGTATCCGAGAAGGACGCGTATCCCATCCCGTATGTATCCTCAATTTTAGATCGTCTTCGAGACGCACGGTTTATAACGTCCCTGGACATTAAGTCAGCGTATTGGCAAATTCCTGTCGAGGAAAATTCCAAAAAATATACCGCCTTTACAGTACCCGGACGTGGATTGTTTCAATTCACCAGGATGCCCTTCGGGCTTCATAATGCTCCTGCTACTTGGATGAGGCTGATAGATCAAGTTCTAGGCCCCGATCTCGAACCCTTTGTATTCGTATACCTGGATGACATCATCATCTGTACATCCACCTTCGAAAAACATCTTGAAGTGTTACAGGAAGTTTTTTCTCGGTTACGTACCGCAGGTCTATCATTAGGGAAAGACAAATGTCACTTTTGTCAACCCGAATTGAAATATTTAGGATACGTGATTAACGCAAATGGATTACTTGCAGATCCAGATAAGGTAGCGGCAATTACGCGTATACCAGCCCCTCGTACGGTTAAAGAAATTCGGCAATTAATAGGTATGGCTTCGTGGTACCGCAGATTTATCCCGCAGTTTTCAACAATCCTTGCACCGCTCACAGCGTTGTTAAGAAAAAATTCCAAGTTCATTTGGGATGAACCTTGTGAAGTAGCGTTTACGACTATTAAGAATTGTTTAGTTTCAGCCCCTATTCTATCGTGCCCTGATTTTAGCGTCCCCTTTACCGTACAGACAGACGCATCCGGTTTTGGACTCGGAGGAGTCCTCAGCCAAACCATTGACGAGAAAGAACAAGTCATTTGTTATATTAGTAGGTCATTAACTCGTAATGAACGAAATTATTCCGTTACGGAACGAGAATGTTTAGCAGTTTTGTGGGCAGTAGAGAAATTAAGACCCTATCTCGAAGCTTCACATTTCACGGTCATTACCGACCACCATTCCCTGATTTGGTTAAATAATCTGGAAAACCCCTCAGGACGTTTATGTCGTTGGGCTCTCAGGTTACAACAGTACGATTTCAAAATCATCCACCGAAAAGGAAAGGATCATTTAGTCCCTGACGCTTTATCGCGCACTGTTCCCGAAATAACGTCAGTATTAGTTGACCCTGTTCAAGTTAGAAGGTCACCCGATAAAGTAAAGAATCCAGTAGATAACGACCAACCCTTAATTAACTCGCATACCGATCGTTGGTACTATCGAATGTTGAAGAATGTCAGAAGAGACCCCCTTCAGTTTAGGAAATGGCAAGTTATTGAGGACGAATTATTTAAACAAGTAAAAGTTCGATATCCATCTCTATCGGATAGAGAGTGTCAATGGAGAACAGTAGTTCCGAAATTTCGCAGAAAGAAAATCATTTCCGAGTGTCACGATAAACCTACTTCCGGTCATTTAGGAGTTTTAAAAACATTTGATCGAGTAGCTCATGAGTATTATTGGCCGAAGATGAAGACCGATATTACTCGTTATGTAAATAAGTGTCCAGTTTGTATGGCTCATAAGCCTGAACAGCAAAAACCCCGTGGTTTTATGTCCCGTCATCCCGTAGTAACTAGGCCATGGCAAATGATATCCATCGATATAGTTGGACCACTGCCTCGGTCGACTAAAGGTTACACTCATATTTTATCGATTGTGGATTGTTTTACCAAATTTGCATTATTTTATCCATTACGTACAGCTACCGCATCTCAGGTCATTCAAAAACTTGAAGATAACGTTTTGTTAGTGTTTGGAGCCCCACAGTATATTTTGACTGATAACGGAGTCCAATTTAGAAGTAAGGAATTTCAAAAAATGATACAGAAATATAATACCCGAATTATCTTTAATGCATATTACCACCCCCAGGCGAATCCTGTTGAAAGGGTGAATCGTGTTTTAAAAACTATGTTAGCTTCTTACGTTAACGATAATCATAAGAGTTGGGATATCTATCTCCCCCAGGTTGCTTGCGCAGTACGGACTGCACTGCATGAAGTCATCGGAATGACTCCGTATTTCGCAAATTTCGGTCGAGAGATGATCATGTCCGGTGGACAGCGTATCGAAACAGCTGATCAGAACACGCTGAAAGACATAACATTTGCCGATCGTGACGAACTTAAACGACGTGCATTAGCACTAGGTGATGTTTACGATGACATCACCAAAAGATTAGAAAGCGCTTATGAGAAATCTAAAATTGTTTATGATTTAAGACGACGTCCGTCGAATTTCGATGTTGGTGATACCGTGTATAGACGTAATTATGTTTTATCCGATGCATCGAAGCATTTTAATGCTAAGTTAGCTCCAAAATTTGTAGGACCTTTTGTTATTCATAAGAAACTTTCGAACACCACATTTGTACTGTCAGATACCGCAGGAGTTAGACCTGGTGCATGGCATGCCAAGGACTTGAAGTCAAGCCCCGATTAAAGTTCAGGTTAGGATTTAAGTATGTTTTTTGGTGAACTTAATTTTGAAGTTCAAATTTTCTAATTAGTTTATAGGTACGGTTTGGAAGTTTACGCATCCACCTAGTGGACCCGTAGAAGGTTGTTTTTGACTTTCACGTAGTTAATTTACGTCAAGTTTTTTTTGAATTCAATACCGACCCTTAAGGTAAAGCTTTTGGAATTTTTTTTATTTAGTATCGACATTTACCGTAAGGCTTTTAAATTTTTTTTTGAATTTAGTATCGACATTTACCGTAAGGCTTTTAAATTTTTTTTTGAATTTAGTATCGACATTTACCGTAAGGCTTTAAATTTTTTTTTGAATTTAGTACCGACTTTTACCGTGCCGTTTTTCAAATTTTTTTTGAATTTCGTACCGACATTTATAATAAGGCTTTTTTTAAATTTAGTTGGGAGTTTAGTTTGTCGAATTAAGTTAGAGTTTTCTTTTGAAAGTTCTTTTTTTTTTCTAACGCACCCTGTAAGGAGACTTTTTTTGTATCGAATTTTATTGTTGTAGTGCGGTTGCGTTTGGTTGATAGTTGTTTAGAGTAACCCGCTTCTCATGGAGTTATCGTATTATCAGGCTGGACCTAGTTCCACTGTCAGATAAAATTTTTTTGGACGTCAATCCAGTGTTGGATGTCGATCCAAACCCCGGGGTTATTGAGTAATTTTGTGGACATAGTCCATTCCTCGGCGCATTATCGTCCCATATATTTTTTTTCTTCTCGTAGTTTGGCGATTTATAATCTGCCCCAAAGGAACCTTCTCGGAAAGGGAGCTTTGTACAGGAGTAGTGGTTAAACTCGAAACAACAACCTGGGAAATTTACCTTGTTAGGGAATAACAGATCGACCACCATCGGCCTACGCAGTTAGGACATCTGTCGGTCCACGGAAGGACAATTCGATCATTAGTTTGTATTTTTTTTCCCCCCCCTTTTTTTTTCTCTCTCCTCTACGACATTTGGAAAATAAATAGAAAATTAGGGATGAACTTGTATATCTGATCCATTCATCCCAGAGGCCATTGTAAATTTGATCGCGCCTTTCTTAAATTTCACCTTAGATTCGGGCCCAACCCAAACTAGAGTTCTGCGTCTCTGTTGTTAATTGTGGGTCTCACGGCAAGCGAAGGATCGCGTGATTTCGCGAACCGCCCTCTCTTATGACAGTCACAACGACTTTAGAAGTGATTAGGACCTCGAATATTTTCCTTGTGTGTAACTTTTATTCTTTTATTGTGTAATTAGCAGTTTAGGTTGAGTTTCGGTGTAATTAATTTTAAGGTATCGATTTAATCAATGTTAAGTTTAGATATTATGTAGTTAGATTGAAGACGTTAGGGGAAAGGAAGTTATTTAACGGTATCTCGAGCGTATAGAGTAAAATTACAGACCCCATAAGTAATCAGGTCTTTAGTTGGTTTTTTGTTTATCACGCATGATGGTAGGAGTCGCGAATTTCGTTTTTTTTTATCGAACATCTAAGGAAGTAGTTTACGCGAAGTTAGAGGGTATACTTATCGGTCCATTGGAGTAACTACCCAATAAATCGCTTAGGTAGACCAAGTATAGATTGGTGTTGCGGTGGCTTAGTTACCCAACGTCCTCATCAGTCATACGTTAATTTTGTGGTCAATTTTGATTTTTGTTTGGAAGAACGATTGTGTTCTCCCCCCTTTTTTTTTTGAATGAAATGTAATAGAGTCACTTCATACGTTTACAGTAAACATTAGAGGTGCAACTCAGACAGTTGTCACCATGTCGAGCCCTGACCAAGTTACGTTTTTGGTGGGAATATTTTTTTCTCGTGGGTAAACAACAACTTTAGTCCCGGTTTAGTCAATTAACTCCCCCCCGGCTACCGAATTGTATATAGAACCAGCATTGAGAATTAGTCCGTGTAATACATTAAACTACCCTTCTCACTTTTAGTTTTAGGTTTTTAAGATTTTGTTCTCTCACGACGTGATAGTTACGTCCCGAACTTTATGTCGCTGCTGTTATGGTTTTGAAAAATAGTCCGCGTAAGACGTTAAACTACCCTTCTCAATTTTTACTTCCAGATTTTTCAGATTTTGTTCACGTACAACGTGATCGTCACGAACGTCGTGTTACTGTTGTTTCTTTTTGGAAGTGTCGGTGTTTTCCGACGCACGTCCAAGAATACCGGTATAGGAGTATCTGAAATGACGTGAACATTTTTCTTTTTTTTTCTTTTTCTTCTCGTACTCTAGTGCATAGGTGCATAACCCTTGCATTCTTTTCTTTAGGATTAAGATATAACGCTCAGTATCTGTGAATATTTCGTTCATTTTTTTCAACCATGTTGACTCTCGGTTGGAGTCAAAGTAAGTTCCCGATATTTTTTTTTGGTTTTCAACCATGTTGACTCTCGGTTGGAGTCAAAATAAGTTCCCGATATTTTTTTTGGTTTTCAACCATGTTGACTCTCGGTTGATGTCATGGTACTACCCTGGGATCCAGGCACTTTACGAATTGCCCGACTCCGAAGTATTATGTCACCATCTTGGAGCAAGACCCTCTTGTTACATTCCTTACACTTTTGGGACATATAGCTCTGGTGGATACGTTCCACTCATATGGTGTCGCCATCTTGGGCGAGCATTGTCGCTTTGCGCGATTTGCGCTTAGATTGGAGATTTCCCCCGGTGTCAGTCACCGCTGGATTTCCCGATCAACCGCCCGTGCAAGACACTAAACTACCTTTCTCGTTTTTTTTTTCCACCTCCAGATTTTTCAGGTTTTGTCGAGTGTGGCGTATTCATGCTTTGCATAGGAGGTACAGGACCCTGCCGAATATGGTATATTCATGCTTTGACATACTGGTACAGGCGTTCCTTGGATTGGAGTTTCCAGTCGGCGCTTACCGCCGTTGGACTCCACCAGTCAAGTTGACGTCGGGTATTCTCAAGTAGGAAGTTTTTCCAAGTTTTTTTTTATGGAAACGTCCCGATCATTTCGGAGTAGCGTTCTCGTTTTCGTCGGTGTAATTCGGAGATTCGGTCCCTTCGGTTATACTGACAAAGACAATCCCAACCCCCGTATAGGGTTCAGTTTTTCTGGTTTTATTTCATATTTGATTGTATCATTGTTGACGACTGATACTCCCGTCTCGTCAACTCGAGCTCTGTAGCGTAAATATCTTTTACAAAGTATCGCATATTTAGTTGTGCGACCACGAGTTGTGTAACTTGTACCTTTTGATATGGGTGTCGGTTCGGTACCATCCCACTCTCGTCCCGCCGGACTCCATATCCCTTATATCGCGTCTTTCGCGAATTTTGGATCACGCCTATCGTGATCCTTTATTAGTCTTTACTTGTTGGTTCGGAGATTCAGCCCCTCCGGTCAACACGATTGACGTGGCATTCGTGCCCCACTTTTCTTTCTCGTTCAGCACGTTCTCGTGCGTAGATCCGTGTTCAACCCGGACGGTTCGAGGATTTGCTCCCTCGACTGTCCCTTGTAGGTTGTCATCCCACCCTAAGTTTTTTTGAGAAAACCCCCCCCTATTTTTTTCTCGCGTTTAGATCCGTGTTTAACCCGGACGGTTCGAGGATTTGGTCCCTCGACTGTCCCTTGTAGGTCGTTATCCCGTCCCGTTTCGTATTACGATTTATGCCCCACTATTTTTCCCGGTTGCATCCGTGTTTAACTCGGACGGTTCGAGGAATTGGTCCCTCAACTGTCCCTTGTAGGTTGCTACCCCTCACTTTTTTAACCCCCCCCCCCTCCCCCACTCTTATCTTTTACCCCCCCATCACTACCTCTTCTCTCTCTTCCGATCATCTCGTTTGGGTCGAAGTCATGATGAAGGTGGATGGTCTCCCAAACGGCTTTGTAAATTTGATCAAGCTAAGCGCAAGTTTTTTTTCTCTGTTTCACCAACGATAAATGATAAAACAGACAGTCCCCATCTACTGAAGTGCCCCAAACGGCTGTTGTAAATTTGATCCAGCCAAGCACACGTTTTTTTTTACTCTGTTTTTTCAACGTATTGAAAAAGGCAGACAGTCCCCATCGACTGAACCATTTTAGAGAAGGCTTTGTAAATATGAGTACGCCAAGGAAGTGTTACCTTAGCTCAGGTCTACCTTGATCTAGAGTCCGGTGTCTTCACAGACATTTGTGGGTCCCACGGCCAGCGAATGATCGCGTGATTTCGCGAACCGCCCTCTCATGTAGGAGTCACTACGACTCACGGGTTGATTAAGCCTAGGGTTAGGTGAACCTTCTCTCTCTTTCCCGGCATATACGTATAGTCTAGTCACTAGCTGAGTAGTTGTTTCAACACTACAAGTGTTGACGGTTTATCGCAGGACAGTTTTTGTTTCGGTTGAGGTTGCGCGCGTCCCAGTTGAAGAGTAGTTAGGGATAACAACTCTTGACGTAAGGGGAGTGTCACCTTATTCCGCGCATCGGGCGCATCTTTAGATTTTGCGTTTATGATCTATTAAACTTATATTTTAAATTTCGAATCGATCCGTTGAAAATTACTCTTTGAGAAAACATTTTTAGGTCGGGTTGTAAATATAAAAGATTGAAACATTCGATCAACTAATAAATTTACGTTTTGCAAATGCACAATAATCTTAAGAATTGTATAGTTAGGAAAGTATCATCAAATATTTTAATACACGTACAATGAACCATACGGTAGATGAGGAAGTGTTAATAATGTTGACGTAGCATTAATCCATAATTCACCTCATCGGCAATAAATTCTCTATTCTATAACGTTGCAAACTAAACGTCAATATAGGCAAATGCATTACTATAAAGTTTAGGTAGGATCGAGAGACACTTTCATACGATCTATAATCACGAGCCAGTTGTCAATACAAGGACACACACGTGCATGTTTGAACCTCGTGAGAATCAATGCCTTTTGTTTTGCTATCTCGACCATGTGCAGATAAGCGGCCAAATGTGCTCGGGTTTAACATGGAAAGGATAGCGATTTCGAAATTACAGACTTCGATAAAAACAAGTAAAAAGTGCAAAAGTTAGACCTTTCTCGTCCAACCAGACGAGCAAAAAATTGTTTTGCTCGCACGTGTCGTACCAAACTTCTCGATACACTTTACATGGAGAAAGAAGAAAGTGTGCCCTCACACTCTAGGCATTGATCCAATTAAATCACGTCTCCCTTCTTTCTAAATTTATAGGACCCAATTACCAGGGTCCAAATCAATCAGTAAGTGGGAAAAATCCCAGATCAGAGTAGGGAGAATGCATAAATTGAGCTGCAAATTGCATATTCGGAGAGATTCACTTGGAATCTGATACTACCTTTTTCGTATCTTAGCGCTTCCAAAAGCGGAATTAAAATATCGAGGTCTCACATTTTTTTTGAGGTCTTTAAATAAATACAAGTCATTGGTGCTAAAAATTAGTGAGTGTCAACTGCAGGTATTATCGAACATTCATACCGTCTATCGTTAATAAACAATTAATATTTATCGAACATTCATATCGTCTATTGTGGTTAAACAATTAATATTTATCGAACATTCATACCGTCTATCGTTAATAACCAATTAATATTTATCGAACATTCATACCGTCTATCGTTAATAAACAATTAATATTTATCGAACATTCATATCGTCTATTGTGGTTAAACAATTAATATTTATCGAACATTCATACCGTCTATCGTTAATAACCAATTAATATTTATCGAACATTCATACCGTCTATCGTTAATAAACAATTAATATTTATCGAACATTCATATCGCCTATTGTTGTTAAACAATTAATATTTTATCGGACAACAATACGTCAATTGTTGTTAAACAATTAATATTTTATCGGACAACAATACGTCAATTGTTGTTAAACAATTAATATTTTATCGGACAACAATACGTTAATTGTTGTTAAACAATTAATCAATTATCGGACTTTTTGTTATACCATCTGTTTATCACGTTTCATCACGACGAGGTATTGCTTGCCGCTCTTAAGGCAATTACGTAGCATTGCTTTTATCGAATAATACAAAACAGGTGCTGCACTTCGAACACATGTGCGCATTCCAATCGTTGTTTTTATCAAACACCATATTGACATTTTTTTAATTAGACAGTACCGGCTTGAATTAATTGTCATTTCGCGAATAACGAACTTAAGTGAAGTATATTAATTTAATTGTATACGAAGGAAATTCGCGTAATATAGTGCGTGAACCACCCCGTTACTTCACCACCTTTCGATTTAAAGAGGTTTTGGAAGCTGGTTACTCCGCTGACCTTCTGGTATGGTTTGAGACATCGCTTTCAGCTCTATTCTGCAGACGAATCTCACTCCCGAAGGACTCGTCATCGACTTTACCTAGAGGTCGAACATCAACCACCCACATTAAGTAAGAAACCTTTTTATATTTTTAAGATTGTGATGTTAATTGGTCCTATGGACCATTATTTGTGTTTATGAACGTTCAGTTCAACCCCGGAAGTCGATATCGCAACCATTTTGTATACCTTTTATTTAACTTAATATTATTATCTATTATTAACGTAACTTTTAACACGCCATTCGAGCGTTCAGAGTGTAACCGAACAATTTAACGTAACGTTTCAAGTTTAGTATTGTAGCTAAAGTTTGTTTGTCCCGTTGTTGGGAATTTTGATGATCAATTGCATTGATTAAGTTCCATGATCAATTTTATGAATCATAGTTTTGAATATTATCAAGTTGCGCTTAAGTAACTATTTATTTTGGTGGAGTGCTGTATTCAATACGCCCCCCTTTCATGCAAATTAACCTTTTGTATTTTTGTAAGAGTAATTGTTTTACGAATATTAGTTTCGCAACGGAAACCACACGGAAAGGTTCCGTCAACTGTACATATTTATTTTTATACAAGACATGTAAATTTGATAGTATCTTGTGTAAACTTTGTCAACTCCCCCCTGATATTATTTTATTTAATACATTTTTATTTCCCAACTTTGTGTGTTATTATTATTGTTGTGTTAATGTTTATTTAGCTATTTTCACCAACGGAAAGTTCGCCTCCTGTAAAGGTAAGGTCATTGAGCGAGGTTTTTCCGGAGTGAGAATTCGCTGTAAGTTCATCAAGTTGTCGCGTACCAGCTTGGAAGGTGTGATAACCAGTCCCCTTCAAAGAGATTCAGTTCTTCGTATGCGTGGCGCCCATTTAAACTCCCTCGTGTATATTAACCCCATCGATTTTGACTTAACTCCCCCCCCGTGTAAATTATTCACACCGATTTTGACAATTTTTAGAATCGCGATCGAGGATTGCCCGGTCGTCGATAGGAAACACACGCTTTGCGACGTGCCGTCACACGACCCTTTCATTCCATTCACCAACCCACCCCTTCGCGACTTTGAGCTAGCCGACCTTTTATTACCTGTTGGAAAGGTGTCGTAGATGCAGAACGTGGTGTAACAGATCCGATTGCATCGATTTGTATTTACAACAAAATAAATCCACCTTCGAGGAAAATGTCCAAGAACACACAGTGTTCTGCAGCTATCGAATTTTATGCGATAATTTCGGAGGAGAAACGCGTAGGACTTTGACCTAGGTAAAAAGTACTTACGCAATAAAAGCTTTATTAATGAATCATAATGTTTCAGTTACTTTAACCCATAGGAGGTAAAAATGGTTGCCAGGACCGTTGCAGTCCTCTGCCAATTAACTGTAAAAAAGGTAAACCAGGAAGATATTGGCGTTATTACACCCTATATTAGTCAGGTGAGAATTCTTTTTTTTTATTATCGCTTTTTGAAACTGAAAAATACTTGCAGGTATTTAAAATTAAGTACAGATTAAAGGATCAAGGGTTCCCAAATGTAGAAGTAGGCACTACTGAAGTATTCCAAGGTCGTGAAAAAAGAATAATAATTATTAGTACTGTAAGGGCCCAAAAGTCCCTTTTATTACACGATGCAAAGTACAAACTTGGGTTTGTTAAAAGTCCCCAGGTTAGTTACTAATATGTACTATATTTATATTTATTTTGATATATCAACTATTAAAGATTTGAAATAATAATAAGTATTGGTTACATCTGTCAATTTCAATATAATCGGTATTATCAATAATTTTGTGATAGGTACATTCATTATTTATCAATATTTTTTGCAATATCGTCCAGTCCTAGTTTTGAACTTTAATTTTCGCGCAATGGACGGTTAGGTCCCGCAAAACGATGCGCAGTATTTCATGATTTAAGTGCTTTATTAATTTTGAATGCTTTTTCAGCGTTTCGATGTGGCCTTAACTCGTGCAATGAGTAAACTAATAGTTATCGGATGTCCAAATGTATTAAGATAATATGACAGAGAGCATTGGTTGGAATATATGGATTACTGTATAAATTGCCAATCTTATTTTGGAGCACCATTTGATAGATGTACAAGTGATACAGTGGATGAAGTTGTTCAGCAAGTTAACCAAATTAAATTATGTGATCGTTAATATTTGCATTTCTATGTTAAAAGATTTATATATTTTTTTATTTTATGTTCTTTTATTTATTTTCTATTTTTTTAATTTTAAAGTTTTGTTTATTATATAATCATGTTTGACCCCACATACTACGTAATATTTTATATGATTCGTAATAAAATGTTTGAAATATAATTTGTTGCAATTATTTCTTTCATGGTTGTTCTTAATTTTCGTTTATTTAATCTTATATAGTAATGTTCCATAAAAATCTTCAATTAATTTTGAGTTTGCCGCCCCCGAGTGTATGCATAAAGTGAAACGACCTAAATCACTTTAATCATGCTGCCGTTGAACGCTACTATGGTTAGCTCCGGAAGCTGGGTCCAAGGGGGACCTAATTGGTCATAAAATTTCTTCTCGCTCTCGTGGAGGGAACTATTCAAATGGTGCGCTCCACTGCTATCTAATATAGGATCTTGCGGGTGAGCGGGGTAAAAACTCTTAAATAAAATCAAAAGTTGAAAACTCATTTATTTAATAATTATTTATTCTATTCTAATACGAATTCAATTAATCAACTACGCAAGGTTGTATGGACTGTGATTAAATCACATTTCCAGTCTTAACACTCCAACTAATTATTCTAATAATAATTGCCATTAAACTCTTCGACTTTTCTAAACACGTTATTGGCTTATAAACTTGGAATTCGACACCCAAACTAGTGCTAAATTGGCAACACAGTGCCGCAGCAAGCTCTTCAGGCGTCTTAAGGCAAAGTTGAATATATGCGCCCCCCTCTCAGAATAGTATTTTTTGAATTTTGAACCATCCGCCGGCGTCGCTATGACAATAAACGGTGGCACAACAGATTTAAAACGCTCTTTTAAAAGTGAAAACTTGATTTATAGCTCCCCCCCCCCGTCATTATAACAAACTACGAGCATCCATTGAGTAAGTTAGTTAACCCCCCTCAGTTATAGATTCGCGAAATTAAAATGTTTTAAACTCCCACCATTAATCGGAAGCTGCAAGCTTGTTTCGCCGTACCTATACAGGGTGTTCTGCAAGGTAACTCCGTCACTGTTAACAATAAATTCTAATGTGATTCTGACATTAAAAATCTAATTTTTTGAACGCCAGAGTCAATTTTTCTCACGGCAAATTTACTGCCAATATTTTATTGGCAGATGTGGCAGTTGGAATCGTAAGGTCAATTACGCCACACCGGGAAAATTGTTCACAGTGGTTCGAAAGTTTTTTTGACAACAGTTGGCACATGATGGAAAGAAGTGGAAGGAAAAAGGAGAAACCTACGTCCAGGAGTGGACAGAAACCGGCTGAAGAAGAGAAGAAGAAGTTTTATACATTCCAGGTAATCGAAGAAGTGCTCGTGAGATCTAGCCTGTGTTGAAGTAATGAATTAAAGTCGTTGATAATGACATTTATCATTTATTTAAGTTAACAAAACTCTTGTTCTGGAGGTACTTTTTCTGGGCAACCTAGTTGTTAATTTTTTACTACTGTTTTGGAATAGCCCTAATTTTAAAGTCCTATTGTTCTAACTATTGTGTAAAGCAGCCTCATTTTAACTTGTTATATTTTTATGTGCCCAGATTTTGTGATTTAAACCCCATTTTTTAGTCTATTAATTTTGATGATGTAATAAAGCGACTTCCTTTCGTTTCTTTCATTTTGTTAACTGCATGCACCTGAGCCCAAATGGAAATTCGACTGTCAAAAATCTTCTCTACTCAATTAAGTAACACTTCACACAGAGTTTTAAATTGATTTTTTTAAATAAAAAACTTGTTAGGGTACGGATATAATATCTCCATTAAAAACTTATTTGCTTCACCATTATTGCCGGTACGTTTCATGCGTTTTCTAATATAAACAAATATTACCTTTACTAAAATAGCACACCATATAAAGTGTGAGTATTTATACATAATTGAAAACTTTGAATATATTTTCAATAAAGTGCCAAGTTTATTCTTATCATATTTATTAAAAAAATGTGCTACACTGTATGAAAATTTAAACAAAAAATACTAACTGAAATATGAAGAAAAAATATGAATAAAGATATTTCAAGAAATAAAAATTGAAGCAACATCGGAAGCAACATCGGAAGGAGTCATTTCTTCTATTTCATTAGGTATTTGCTCGGTGTGCATATCTGTATTTACCAATTTTAAACTGTCATCAGTAGATTTTAACGACTCAACTAATTTTCTTTCCGTAGGTCTGGTATAGCCAGTGTCATCTTCTGCGTCATAAGAATCCACCCGAAGTAAATCATTTAGATCATCACATTCTGCATTACTAATATTACATAAATTGGCTTGAGAAAATGATTGTGGGGGCTTTGATAGCGTGGTCTCAGAATCCCGATCAGTAAGTCCAATTACTGGATAAGTAGTCGTCTTTTTAGACTTTGTACCAGTTTTACAAATATTAGAAATTTTATCCATTGCTTGACGTTCTTTCAGACGCAAACTTTGCAAATCCTAAAATTATATATTATCTTGATTAATTTGTAAGATCAAAATAGAAATAAAAGACTTACACGAAAGTTGGTCAATTGATAGTTAATATAAATTTCGGACATATCCATTGCGTGTCTAGTACCAATAATAGAAAGGGGAATATATCCTTCAGTTTCAGAAGTGGCTGGTACTTCTTGATTACTTGGAACGTATATGTTAGCCTGAAATTAAAAAAATAATAATAATAATCTGTTTTTAACTTAATTAACCGAGGTGGGCTCACCGATCCGGTTGCTTTGGTAATAGAATATAAATTTTCATATTGTGGTCCAACAAGTTGGGGCATAAATTCTTCGGGTACGTACTGTACATAACTCTGAATTTCAACCATATTACGAGCTTCTTTCACTGCTCTTTTGGTCTTAAAAATATAACAATTAGAATAAAAAATTTCACGTTATGCAATTTTATTACCTCTGCTTCTACAATGAACTTGTTTGTACCGTTGATTAACTTTATGTTCTCAATTCCAGGGATTTCCCTTGCTGCGTTAATATTTGACCCGTGTCGTCCTATTGCAATGCCTATAAAGCGTTCAGGAACAGAAAATTCCTCCCTGAATCTAAGAAAAATTGAGTTAAAATCGAAACCTACATATATATTTATTGATATGATTAGCTTACCCGACATTTGTGCCAATCTTCACTTTATGAGTTAATTGTCCTGAATTTTGTAAAATATTACATGTCTGCGATAAAATTTTCAAATACGCCTCTTTCAGCACTGCAGCATGTTTTATGTCAGCCCTAGAACGTGAAATGATAACGAGCATTCCGCCATCAGCATCATAATTAACTAAGGCAGTAGGAATTTCATCCTTCATAATTCTATGGACATTTTCCCGTTGGGCACTACAATAAAAATTGTAGTTATTACTTAAAATTGTTATAATGCGAGTTATATAAACTTACCATTCGCGGAGATCTTCTGGGATTTCAATATGGTAAACATGCATCATGTCTATAGTTATAGGCGGATTCATATTCACTTTGCGTATAGCACTCATTTTGACCCACTCAATGCCATTATCTTGGTCCAGATATTTCAACTCGCAGGCCTGTGCAGTCAGTGTCTATAAAATAACAATTAAATAACCTTCTATTTTCCACTTTTATAATAAAGTATTAGAGAAATAATATTTTAGAAATTTTGTGTCGTAAATTTTGTATGAAAGCTACATATTTAAATAAGCTAATAAATATCAACACAAAAGGAAAATTGCAATTTATTATTGATTAAAATATAGTCGACTCCCATATAACGCGACAGGTCTCGTATAGCGCGGTAAATCATTTTTTTTGCATTATACTATATAATAAACCATCAACTTTCCGAATCTCAATAAGAAAATTTCAGGGTCCGGGTTAAGGTGCTTTAACAAAAATCACATGTTTGCATTTAAAAATAATTTTAAATGTCATTTAGCAAAAACAATTAGAAAATTTGTGTTAATTATGGTCGTAATGACGTCAAAATTAATTTTTTTATAAGTACCTAATTAAATTATTCGTTTGATATTAATTACATAATATGATAATATGTTTATAATATAAGTAATAGTCCAGGCAACGAAGCCGAAAAATTGGCTCAAGCTTGTAAAAATCCAGGCGAGCTGAATTTTGGCAGAGATGTACATTGGAGTGTACTAACGAACCCCCTCAAAAGTTCCCTGATATCCTACGCCAGTGTCCCCCACAATCGGGGGGTTTTAACTGCCCCAACGCGATTTTTTGCCGATAACTCGTTTATTTATGCTTGTCTGAAAAATTATGATTAGACTATAATTGAAGAGTATAAAATTCTCTATAAAATAGATTTTTTCCAATTTTTTCATGGCACACTAATACTTAAATAATTTTTAGTTTTTAGGGGCCTTTTGGGGGTTCATTAGAACACTCCAATGTACATCTCTGCCAAAATTCAGCTTACCCGGATTTTTGCTAACTAAAAACCTTCCTTGCCTGAACTATAAATTATAGTAATAAACAATACAAATCACTTTGACAGATAAAAATTATCCAAGGCAAACCATATTCTGTTCTTCTTCTTCTTCAAGTGCCATATCCGGTCTCCCGGACGTTGGCGACCTCTCTCCTATGTATGTGTTGTGCGTTTGAAGTATTATCACACAAATAGGGGACCTACTGCTTAACGCGGGCTCCGAACCTCGGGAAGTGTATACACTTCATCTCCAGAGAGGCTGTTCCAGGCAGATTACACCTCGGTGGTTTGCCATTGCCTTCCGAGGGGAGACGGTCAGAATAAAGTTTTTACTGAGCCCGGAGTCGAACCAGGCATTCAGCTTTAGCAGCAAGGCACTTAACCGCTTTAGCTGACGACCGTCTCTCTTTTCTTCTTTAATATAATATTCTTTTAATAGCGCTTATTTAAGTTTTGCATTTTAACAATAATTTAAGAGGAAAATATCAATTATTGGGTATAATAAGATGCGGAAAAATAATCCCTTTCGATTGATATGATTTTCATTCTCATATGTTCTACCGGGAAGCGGCAATGCTTTTTAGCAATTGTCATTCTTCTGAAAAGTGGGTTAAAAATGAACGGCTTTCAACCAAAATCTAATCAGCTCTTCAGACAGCTACTTCAAACTAGTGCACAAAATTTCAATTCCATCGGTGCACGCGTTTGTAAACGTTAACGATAAAAACACCACACACACATCCGGAGATCATTCCAAAAATGGTTTTGAACAATTTGTACGGACCCATAGACCATGGTAAAAATGCTAACTCAATTTTTTTTAACTCGATTACAATACTTTCCTGTACTACGTAAATGAGAAAGTAAAAAGAAATGGGAGCTAACATAATGCAACTTACCTTAATACGGCACTTAAACCATCCTGGATATGCTTCTGTGCTCGTAATAACTAAAGTTTCTACCAGCATCGTTTCATGCAAGTCGGAGTGATTTGTTTCTTCTTCTGGTGGAAAGCGTACACGAGCGAGGGGATATTTCTTTTCGGGCATCCAACTACATTAGTAAAATAATAAGTGTAGTCGTTTAATACGTGAAATAATAGGGTGATAATCTTACTTGCTAGGAAAATTTATTAGTCCATCATTCTCCGTAATATCCATGAGGTAAGCCTATAAAATTAATTTTATATTTTAGTTAGTCCATAGTGGTGAAGTCGATGGATTGAATGTTTTTCTGACGGAAGTTGTTGTTGTTTTATATTAATTTCAATATCAAATTACATGCGGTTGATTTGAATATATTTTTGGTATCCGCATAGACGCGTGCTAATTTTGCGTTTTGGTGTGGGGGTAGTTTTTGTATATACTCAATTTAATTGTAATTAAGTTTTTTAATAAATTGCAACTTTACTTTTATTTCTACAGAAGCTTCCAATATAACTTGAAAATAAATAAACTGTTAAGCCCGTGTCTGACTATAAAAATTTGTATAAAATCGTTTTATAAAAATTTGTATACAAACGATGTGACGTCTTGTCTCACTATAAAATATTTGATGCAAAGTTTTTATAAAAACAAGATCAGCTGTGAAAAGTAATTTTGAGTTAGGTTTATCGTTTGTATTATTTGATATACTACAATGGAAAGAAATAATCATAATTTAGTTACAAAACTTAATCAATAATCACAATTTACTAAATTTGATGCAGTTTTTAGAAAAACACGATCAGCTGTTGGCATCCATTAGTACACCGAATGTCTATTTACAAGTTGGGTGGGGGTCAACAGCCAATAGGATGCCTGCTTTTATAAAAATTATAGAAACAGTTCTAAAAACGAGAGATTTTATAAAAACGTTTTTGTGACGTCTGAAAATACAAATACCATAAAAATATTTTGACGTGCGTCATTTTTATAAACCTACTGCGCTATCACACTATCAAAATCGGTTGCATGCAAACTTTTATAAAAATTTGGAGGAAATTTTTATAGTCAGACACGGGCTTTAGATATTTTATAGAATATTTGTTAATTTTAAGTTTAATAATTAAGGTAATTTTAAATGGTATAATAAAATGTAGCAAAATAATTAACTAATATTATATGGTATAATTTTTCGAAAATTAAACATCTCGTTATTAATTTTTAAAATTTGATCAATTTAAACGTTTTTACGTTCATACGTGCCTACCGAGAAACAACATTATAATGCAATGTTATATACCTACCCAATTAATACATAAATAACTTATAAATACGAAACTTTTGTCTAAAAATGTTTTAAAGAAAACGAGAGTTTTTATAAAAACGTTTTTGTGACGTCATGAAAATAGAAGCACCATAAAATATTTTGACGTTTCGTCATTTTTATAAAACTAGTGCGCTGTCACACTATCAAAATCGTTTGTATGCAAATTTTTATAAAAATATGGATGAAAATTTTATAGTCAGACACGGGCTTTATTATTATTTATAATTACCTACTATGTACATTTCTGCTTTTGTTAGAAATCTATTTGTAACCCACTTCTGCTTAAAAATTTTGTGGTAAATTACACATGAGCCATTTGGTAAGTACATATTTTTGTACGTAGTGCTGTGTGTTAAAATGAATAAGAAAGGCTCCCGATGCTAAAATGAATCATATATTCGAAATAAGCACAAAATTCTAAGTCGAAAGACACTTTAAAAATTTACTCTACGAGAAATTTTTATTTTTCAAAATTTCAATTTTCTAAATTTATTTGAGTCTCTCAGGATGAATGAAACATGACAAAGATTGCTAAATCTAAATAAGCTGATGATTGTCACATCAGAAATGAAACAAAAAACTTAATTAGCTCAAAATTTGTAAAAATGTATTAATTATGATAACCTAGAAAAATTTAAGAATTTGTAAACCAATTTACTCTACAAATAACATTCTCTGTAAAAATGTAAGCATATCAAAAATTATGTAATTGTTTCATGCATTTAATGTGTATATTTTCAACGGATAAATCAACAATTTAGTTAATAAGGGTCATATTTGTGTAACGCCCCTGTAAACAACCAAGAAAGACGAAAATGAATCAATCAACAATCCATAAAATTGATAAAAATGGAATGTACCAATCAAACTGCTCGGGAAGATGTTCCAAACGAAATCGAGGTTGATACAGAAGAAAAATCTAGAATAAAAATAATTTATTAGAGTAAAATAAATTCGAAAATACATGGATTTGACTCACAAAATTCAAACAAGAATACCAATTGTATCGATTTTCGATCAAAAATGAGTTCACCTCTAGTAACTCCGCTGTGTGCACGCATTTTTCGATGCTCTCCGAGAAATATTATTTACCAGAATTTGGAGGTTAATCAAATTCATTTGACTTCGGAGAGGTTAGAAAGTTCGTTTATTCAACGTCGATTCTAAAAATAGATGTCAAGGACATAAACAAATGCAATGGAGATGTTGTAATTTACAAAAATTTATTCATATAAAAATTTTCTGGATAACAAGAAAATCATTGCAAATTAATGGAACAACTTACCTCAATATTTTTGGAGATTTTCAATAGGAAGGATGCAAATACGAGCACAAAATTCAGCACTAGTCAAAGTAAAGTACCGTTTCAAATGACATCCAACAAAGTCATGACAGGTGGAGTGAAGTTCAATCGTTGCAAGTAAAGATTAAAGCAGGGCGCACACAGCGAATAAATGATATCCTTTTTAAACAAATAAAAACTGCGATATATTCAGGAGCCAGGTACAGTGAATTTATGATTTCTATAATTTGTTAAAATTTTGCCTTCAGCGTGTTAATAATAGGATTTGGGGAAAAGACTTCTAACAGAGTGTATTCTTTGATACCCTAAGTGATAAGTTAAAAATAATCAAAAGTTTTATGATTTTCGTCAAAAATATTTTAAGCTTTAAAAATAAGCAACAAATTTAAATTTATAAACCTTTAAGCCCGCTAATGTAAAGCGAAAGTCTTGATTGGCTTAAAAATCAAGCAACTTGGGACGAAGAGAGGAAACCTCTTTGTTTCGAACAATTATTTGTATTAATTTTTCTTTTTAAACTATAATAAAATTTGTATGGGAGTTGATGAAGGTTTTTTATTTCTTTTTTATTCAAAAAAGGAAAGCAAAGTTAAACATCCCGAGAGAGCCAATTAACATCTTTTACATCGACTCTAATCTTGATTCACTAGGGACCCACACCTTGAATGACTCATTACCGGGAGTTTAGTAAGAAGGGGCAGTAATGTGTGTACCTTCCTGTGCCCAGCACTTATAGGCAGGAGGACATAGCATCTTTTGTCGGCCAACGTGGTGCTTCGAAAAACACGATTAGGGGTGCGTTGAGTAAAAATTTAAAAACGTTGCAGCACCAAAAAGATAGCATCTTTTGGCAGCCTGGCAACGTGGGGCATCGAAATCACGATAGTGGTAGTTTTGATAAAAATTTAAGGGTAAAAACTTAAAAAATTATTTTTGTTTGTGAAAATAAAACAACATTTTGATTATTATAATAATTAATTCTTTATTGACAGGTTTTGTACTTAAACATTTTCTATTTACAAATTTCTTTGATAACTATTTGCACAATTCATTTTATAAATTAAATTCATCATGTCGAACGCACAGCAAAACGTTCAACGAATAAGCCACTCCGACATACAAGAATTGATGAAATTTATAACAGCTGGAAATCAAGCCCAAGCAAAAGAATCAAGCGATCAATTTGAAAAATTAAACAACACAATAGATAATGGATTCAAAAAACTACATAATCAGATGGACTCCTTAAGAAATGAAATCTCCTCAAGAAAGACAAAAATGGATACAAAAATGGATCCAAAAGTTGAAATCCCAATTCCAACACGAATCGAGGAAATGGAAGAAGTTCAACACAAATTCAATATCCATACCAGGAAGAGCTTCAGAAGGAAAAATTTCAAGACCAAGAGGGTCAAATCAAAACAAAAATACAAAACTCCAAGAAAATTTAAAGTTCGTGGTGTTAACAAAAAACGAAACAAAAGAAAACACAAAAATTTCAAAATTCATAAACAAATTCACAAAGTCAAAAGAAAAACATTTAAAAGTGTAAAGGTGCCAAAAACAATAATAAATAAAAAGAAACGGATTCTTGTTAAATACCAAAATTTCAAAGTGCAAAAACTTTTACTGCATAAACAAATATTTAAAAAGTGCAAATTAAAAACATTGATTAGACTCGGGAAATTAATAAAGTTACGGTTCAAAACGATCAAATTAAAACAATTACGCGAGGACAAAACTCGACTTAAAAACAAAATATTTGAAAAACCAAAAATTCATAAAAGAAAATCGAAATTACAAAGAAAGATGGGAAAAATGAAGATATCCACACATAAAGAAAATAAAATTATCAGATGGATAGAAAAATTTAATAATGGAGGAGTAAGCAACATAAAAATCATGGATTGGATGATGAAAATGTCCTTCTATAAGCATATCCGCTTCAAAATAAAATCAGTTTAATTAATCAATATTACATGATGGAAACTTTTGGAAATTCGACGAAAAAGCAATTGAACCTGGTAAGAGAAAAGGAAAAATGAAAACTCAAAGAAACATTTGAAAATTATTATATAAAAATATTAACACTTGAAAACATTAAAATCTGAAGAATATTATGAAAAATTTAATTGTTTGGAAAAACACAAGAAGCGTGTGAAACTTGGAAAATCAATATTGAAGAAATTTAAAAATAAAAGAAGATTAATTAATAAAGAAAAGACAAAACATAATTGGAAGACAACAGAGTCAAAGGTGCTGCTCTGAAATGAAAAATTTAATGCAAAGGAACTTAAAAATGGATATAATTTGATTTGAAAAGATGGAGGTTGATTACGACAATGAATATTTGCAAATATTGAGTTTGAATGAATTTGTAAAGATTGAATGAATTGATTTGAAAATTAAGTGGGAAAATAATCAACTGTTGTCCATGAAATAGTATGAAAAATTAGACACCTTGATTAAAGTAATTAAAATTGATTAGAAATGGGGGAAAAGTAAAAATTTAAAAACTTTATTGTTAAAGAGTCAACCGAAAGAAAATAATGATCAAAAATTTAGACAAAACAGGTTCACAAAACATGAAGTTAAAAGTTAAAGGCACACATTTGAAAGGAAAATAATCCAATAATATAAGTCACAGTAAGGAGCAATTAATCCAAAATTATAATTAAATAGGCACAAAATAAAGAACGCTTAGGAAAAAGTCACAATTTAAAAATTCAGAAAACAATCAGAAATTCAAGTGTTAAATGGAAATCATTAATAAAAATTTGAAAAGTTTAATAGAAATTAATCAACAAATAGTCATTTGTAAATTTGAAAGGTGACATTTGAAATAATTTCAAAAACATTTGAGATAAAAATTTATCATTATATAAAATTCAAACATTTAATTTACAACATTTCATTTATTTAATAACAATTACGTTTTATTTAATTTAATTAGCTACAGGAAACACATTATAAATAAGATAATCTCAAGTTTGGGAACAATTTAAAATTTAAGAAAGTCATTGAAGGATATCACAAGAGTGAAAAGCCATTCGCACAAACAAAAAGACAAGTAAAAATTGAAATGGAGGAGATTGACGCATACAATCTTGAAAAATACATTTAGACAAATGGAATCAAAATCAATCAGTCACAAATATCAAAAATCAGAGAGGTACTTAAAAAAGAAAATTTTATAACATTTGAACACAAAAATTTTTGAAATTGAATCTTCAATCTAAAATTAAATTTATCTTTTGATGCAATTTGAAATGGATTATGCTGTGTGTTAAAATGAATAAGAAAGGCTCCCGATGCTAAAATGAATCATATATTCGAAATAAGCACAAAATTCTAAGTCGAAAGACACTTTAAAAATTTACTCTACGAGAAATTTTTATTTTTCAAAATTTCAATTTTCTAAATTTATTTGAGTCTCTCAGGATGAATGAAACATGACAAAGATTGCTAAATCTAAATAAGCTGATGATTGTCACATCAGAAATGAAACAAAAAACTTAATTAGCTCAAAATTTGTAAAAATGTATTAATTATGATAACCTAGAAAAATTTAAGAATTTGTAAACCAATTTACTCTACAAATAACATTCTCTGTAAAAATGTAAGCATATCAAAAATTATGTAATTGTTTCATGCATTTAATGTGTATATTTTCAACGGATAAATCAACAATTTAGTTAATAAGGGTCATATTTGTGTAACGCCCCTGTAAACAACCAAGAAAGACGAAAATGAATCAATCAACAATCCATAAAATTGATAAAAATGGAATGTACCAATCAAACTGCTCGGGAAGATGTTCCAAACGAAATCGAGGTTGATACAGAAGAAAAATCTAGAATAAAAATAATTTATTAGAGTAAAATAAATTCGAAAATACATGGATTTGACTCACAAAATTCAAACAAGAATACCAATTGTATCGATTTTCGATCAAAAATGAGTTCACCTCTAGTAACTCCGCTGTGTGCACGCATTTTTCGATGCTCTCCGAGAAATATTATTTACCAGAATTTGGAGGTTAATCAAATTCATTTGACTTCGGAGAGGTTAGAAAGTTCGTTTATTCAACGTCGATTCTAAAAATAGATGTCAAGGACATAAACAAATGCAATGGAGATGTTGTAATTTACAAAAATTTATTCATATAAAAATTTTCTGGATAACAAGAAAATCATTGCAAATTAATGGAACAACTTACCTCAATATTTTTGGAGATTTTCAATAGGAAGGATGCAAATACGAGCACAAAATTCAGCACTAGTCAAAGTAAAGTACCGTTTCAAATGACATCCAACAAAGTCATGACAGGTGGAGTGAAGTTCAATCGTTGCAAGTAAAGATTAAAGCAGGGCGCACACAGCGAATAAATGATATCCTTTTTAAACAAATAAAAACTGCGATATATTCAGGAGCCAGGTACAGTGAATTTATGATTTCTATAATTTGTTAAAATTTTGCCTTCAGCGTGTTAATAATAGGATTTGGGGAAAAGACTTCTAACAGAGTGTATTCTTTGATACCCTAAGTGATAAGTTAAAAATAATCAAAAGTTTTATGATTTTCGTCAAAAATATTTTAAGCTTTAAAAATAAGCAACAAATTTAAATTTATAAACCTTTAAGCCCGCTAATGTAAAGCGAAAGTCTTGATTGGCTTAAAAATCAAGCAACTTGGGACGAAGAGAGGAAACCTCTTTGTTTCGAACAATTATTTGTATTAATTTTTCTTTTTAAACTATAATAAAATTTGTATGGGAGTTGATGAAGGTTTTTTATTTCTTTTTTATTCAAAAAAGGAAAGCAAAGTTAAACATCCCGAGAGAGCCAATTAACATCTTTTACATCGACTCTAATCTTGATTCACTAGGGACCCACACCTTGAATGACTCATTACCGGGAGTTTAGTAAGAAGGGGCAGTAATGTGTGTACCTTCCTGTGCCCAGCACTTATAGGCAGGAGGACATAGCAGTAGTATCGAAAATTATATTCATCAAGATAATAAAAGTTCTTCCTCGTCAAATTACCCTAACCGTTTTTTTAAGTGATTATTTTATTATACGTCTTTATGTCTGAAGAAGGTGTTAGTTGTTCCCTACGACACTTCTGGTTGAAAATTACATTGGAGTGGCTGAAGGTGCAATTACAATTGAAGGGGTAATTGAATCTAGGTGTTAAATGAGTTCCAACCAAAATTTGGTCAAATTTGTAACTGATAACAAAGATAACTGTCTAATACAAGACAAGTATTGCCTAATACAAGATTTCATTCTAATGAAACCGTCACGAAACTTGAACGCAATTCGGTATGCGAATACAAGACTGGCGAAGTTTATTATTTTCGAAATTGAATACAACTAACGACCCACCAGCGGAAAAACTAATAAAAATTAAATATTACGACGACTTTGCTTAAAAAACATTCATTAACGGATTGCAGTATAATATGCAATTAATGATTCGACTACGTGCACCTGATTCTTTAGAGCAAGGCCTTTCTTACGAAAATTTCATTTATTACAGCTAATGACAAAACACCAACTTAAATAGCCCGTACAATCCACAACGAAAATTAAAAATTTTCTAATCGATCGAATCAAAATTCAGAAAACATATTACGTAAAGCCCAAAATTATATTCCACAACGTACAGCTTTCTACTATACAAATGTGCAAAAACCCACTATTCAGTATTAACCACCCCATACAACAAGTTTTCAGAATTATCGACGACCAAATTTTCCAAATTTTTACATCTCAACAACCCACGTACCAACCACATTTTCAAGTCATCACAAACACGACGAAACTTCCCGCAAAGATGAAAGAAGTAATTTTACAATAAATGAATTTCCCAATTTCAACTCGAGAAATTCAGCTACTTCACGTTTAACTTATACTCGTTAATAAGCCAGAACCAATGGACACCAGTTCCGGGCTCGCTAGTTTCGTACAACCAACACTAAATCACCAAGAATTATTCGAAAAAAATATCGAAGATGACGAAATTCTTTATGACCAACAAAGCGAAGAAAATCAATATTTTGAATCGCCATTAGATGTAAATCAACACTTCGAACCTCCAAGCGAATACCGAGATTCAGAAAACGAGAATTTTAAAATAGAAAACCAATGTCCATATGACGAACCAATATTGAACAAAATATCGACGAAACTGTAAATTATCAGCTAGTCCTGCATAAAAATACACCATCTAATCACAAACACACCAGACAATCAAAAATACCGTCAACAACCACTTTCCTTACATTCATACCCCGAGGGGTTAATCACAGAGGAAGTCTGATGTACAAGTCTTTAGAAGTCCGTGGTATTCTTTGGAATTCTCGTGGCATTCATTGGAAATCTCGCGACATTCTTTGGTAGTCTCTTGAATTTATTACATGTGTAGGTAGTACATTTTCTACCTAGTATCTTATGCTAGGAAAATTTAGTACAAGTCGAAATTTCTGTGCCATGAAGACCTTCAGATTCAAAACGTTACGATGAAGATGTTTGTTTTGGTGAAACAAACTTTAATTTTTTGATTGTTTAATTTGCAAAACTTGGGCGAAAAAAATTAAATTCTTATAATAAATCTCGTGATTTTTTTCACATTATATTGAACATAAATAGTTATATTAAAAATTAATAAATCAATTAAATGCAGTTACCTATATAAATTTTTATAACAATGCAAATTTAATTGACTCCAACGCGAGTAAATCCATGAATACCTCGAACAAGGTCATAAGTTCCTAGAATGCGGCTCATTCTTTGATATTTATTTCATATTTTATGCATGCATTATCTAATCTACAAGTATAGGAAAAGCAATGACGTTTATACTTCTTCAAAAGTTTAGTTTGTTCACTTTTTTTAATATCTTGCAATATTACTTCAATTGTAAAATTTATTTCAAATTGATGCGAGACGAATTTGCACAACAACGCAAAGATGCGACGGTTAAAATTCCTCAAGAATTTTTCCCAAATGTGACGTTAAAATTAATTTCTAACCAAAGGGGTGTTAATTAAAACGACGAAAAAAAAGATGGAATAGGCGCCACTCGATTTCGGTTAAAAAGGAAGACGTCGTTATGAAAGATTAGACAACTCGATTAAAGGGGAAATCGAGAAATCACGAGCTATCTTTGTAAATCTTGCCGGCTAGCTTGGAAGATAATTAATTAAACAAAAAAACCAGCAATGAGTCCAGGGCATACGGAAAATTTTGAACAACGAAGAAATTTTGTAAACGAAAATAATAATTGCTCAAATATAAAGCGCAAATATCTTACGCGCAGTCCCGCAAAGAACTAACAAAATAATGGCGGACCACACAAAAATGTTATCAACCATATGTTGATTATCACCCAAAAACGACGGAATATTTATACAAAATTTACACGTTGTGATAAGTAAATCAACTAAATAATTAATAATTATTATCATAAATAACCAACTATAAATGATACGATACCTCAACTACGCTGATTTGCGGCCTATGCAAAATCTGTCCAGCTTCTAATCCCATAAAGGCGGAAGAGAACTCCGATAAAGTAACTCCAAAAAAATTGAGTTTCTCGACCTACGGATTCGAGAAGATAATCCCAGTTTGCCACTGGATGGTAACCACTAACCAATTCTTCTCGAAAATCCGGCTTCAACAAAATTTCGCACAGCACACACACAACTACCTCGTACCAGATCCAACGTATCACGTCAAGTCTCTCGTACCGACTCCGGCGCATTTCCCTCACTCGTACCAACGGTCACTGGTTCCAAAACCCAAAGAACCCGGCGGCAAATTTTAAACCGTTACACTCCCCCTTTACTTGGAAAGAGGTAAAGTTTCTATAAAACGAGAAAACCAACGATACGGGGAAATAGACTAGGAACTTTACCGATGGTGAAGATGTAAAGCTGTCCAGATGTTCGGACCTTCGATACGATAGATAAACAAAACAAAAGGTAACTCGGAACGACAAAACAGAAAAATATATACAAAGAAAGATATATACAAACGATAAAACAAAAAAACTATATATACTCGTCGTCTATCTGGGGTTTCAGATCCTGTACGTGCCAGATGCCTGTTGAATTGCCGTGGTCGTCCTCGAGTTCATAAGTGACACTACCGGTTTTCTTTTTGACCCTGTAAGGCCCAACAAAAGTAGGTGCTAGTTTGGCCGAAAAGAACTTGGAGGCATCGGAGTGAACTTTATTCCTCCGCCAAACCAATTGACCAACAACAAACTGTGCAGGTCTACGGCGTAGGTCGTAGACGCGTTTGTTGCGATCGTGTGCCGCGCGCAACCTATCACGGATCGTTTCGAACATTTTTCGAAAACCGGCAGAACGCTTATGAATTTCGTCCTCATGATGTTGTTGTTCGGGGTGTAGATGGTGGTCACCCGAACTGACATACTCTCGTCCGAAGTTTACGAAATAGGGGCTAAAATCGATGGTCTCGTGTCTCGACGTACGGATGGCGCACGCTATCGCAGCTAAGTACGTATCCCAACGGCGGTGGTTGTCCTTCACGTAAGAGGACAGCATGGTTTTCACCACCTTGTTCACCCTTTCCGTGGGGTCGGCTCTAGGGTAGTACAAAGCTGTGTACTGTATCTTAGCACGATACCGCTCGCAAAGCTGACGAAACTCGTTACTGCGCATTTGCACGCCGTTATCGCAGATGATAGTCTCCGGTACGCCGTACACTAAAAAGACACCCTCTTCCACATTCTTGGCTAGTGACCGTGCGGTAGCGGTACGAACTGCAAATAGCAACACATATTTGCTAAAATAGTCGGTCACTACCAAGATGTGGGTGTAACCAGACGAGGAACGAGGTAAGGGACCAACGAAATCCAACGAGATGGATTGCCAAGGGCGTGTGACCTCGGGGCTAGAACCCATTAACCCGGCAGGGGCTTTCTGTTCGGGCTTCTGCTCCGCACAAACTCGACAAGACCTGACGTACCTGGCCACATCGTTCTTCATCTTTGGCCAGTAGTACCTATGATGCAACCTCCAGTAGGTTTTGTATATACCCGCATGACCTGCGGTAGGCTCATCATGGCACTGACGTAGAAAAACCCGACGACCTTCCTTGGGGACAACCACTTTCCAGTTTTCCGCCTCCTGACTCAACTCAGGGATACGGACCTTGACGTACTTGAAAAGGCGATTGTCCTCCAATCTCCACTGGGGGTACCTGTTCGGGTGTTCCTCAACCCGTTGTCGCATTCTTAAATACCAGGCATCCTCTGTGCCACTAAAATCGTCGACCGGAGGGGCCACTTGAAGAGGTGCCACCGGCACGGAACGCGACAAAAAATCAGGCACGACGTGGTCTTTCCCCTTTCGATGGACGATGGTATAATCGAAAGGTTGGAGACGCAACGCCCACCTAGCCAACTTACCAGTTGGGTCCTTCAAATTATTCAACCAGATTAGGGAGGCATGGTCGGTGATGACCGTAAAGTGGGTACCTTCAAGATAATGGCGCAACTTTTCAATTGCCCAGATAACGCTCAAGCATTCTCGCTCTGTGGTGGAATATTTCTGCTCTGGTTTAGTTAGCGATCTAGAGAGGAAGCAAAGCACCTTCTCTACACCGTCGAAGCTCTGTGTGAGTACTGCGCCGAGGCCGTAGGCTGAGGCGTCGCACTGCAGGGTGAAAGGCTGAGCGAAATCGGGACAGGTCAATATTGGGGCCGTAACGAGGCAGCTCTTAAGATGGTTAAAGGCCTGCTCACAACAATTATCCCACTTGAAGGGCACTCTCTTTTGAATCAACCGGGTCATGGGCGCAATGATGGTTGAAAAATTCGGCACGAACCGCCGATACCAACTGGCCATGCCCAGGAACCTCCTAATCTCGGTAGGGTTAGCGGGAGACGGGACATTCATAATCGCCTCGACTTTTTCCACATCAGTCCGTAGACCGTTCGAATCGACTACATACCCTAGATATTTTAACGACGGACGACAAAATTTACATTTTTCCTGACTTAAAGTTAAGCCAGCGGCAGTAAGCCTATCAAAAACTTTTCGTAAAATATCTAGATGCGAGGTAAAGTCGGGGGAAATAACAATAATATCGTCCAAGTACACATGGACGAAGGGTTCGAGGTCGACTCCTAACACCGTATCAATTAGCCGCTGCCAGCTGGCAGGTGCGTTCGTTAGACCAAATGGCATCTTTTTAAACTGGTACAAACCTCTACCTGGCACGGTGAAAGCAGTGTACTCTCGTGAAGATGGGCTCACAGAGATTTGCCAGTAGGCGCTCTTAATATCGAGGCTGCTTATGTATTTGGCTCCTCTTAACCTATCTAGGATGGCAGAGATATAGGGAAGTGGGTATGCGTCTTTCTCCGTTACGGCATTCAGTGCTCGATAATCAACACAAAAGCGGTACTCTTTGCCACCTGACTTTGGCACCAAGATAACTGGAAATGACCAAGAACTTTTTGACGGTTCTATGACGTCCATCTCCAGCATTTTCTGAACCTCGTCGTCAAGGATCTTTTGCTTAAAAGGCGGGACTGGATAGTACCGTCTCTTAATTGGTTTGACATCGGGTTTGATGTTAATTTTATGCTCGGCTACAGTAGTGCAACCGAGACCGGTACCCATTTCAGAAAATTTCTCCTCGAGCAACTTATTTAGCAGAGAACTTTGCTCAGAAGAGAGAGTTGATAATTCTCCTAAAGCCGAAACGGAAGATAGAGCAATAGAATCGCCAAAATGCCAAACATCTCGATGTAAATCCGGGACTACATCCATCTCTCTCCAGAAGTCCATACCTAATATGAGCTTCGATGACAGATTCTCTAACACATAAACATCAATGACCCTGACTCGTCCCATCAAACACATAGGGACCTTCAACATCCCAATGGTCCGACAGTCCTGACCATTAGCTACTACACACGATAAATTTTTGGAAGTATCCAACTTTAAACCTAAACCTAAAAATGTAGCCAGGCCAGACTGACCGACCACAGTAAGTGAACTACCCGAGTCCAGGAGTCCTAACATAACTCGACCAAAAACTGTGACCTTTAAGTGTGGTCTTCTGTCATCGTTGTCGCCATGTGAGAGGATATAATCTAACAGGATCTTTTGTTTGGTCGGATTAAAGGAACGAGACACTAACCGACCAGTTAGTGGCTCGCGTTTCGGTTTTCCGAACACGTAGGACATGAAGCAACGGTAAATCCTACTCTACCACAGCGGAAACACAAAACTCGCTTTTGTTGCCTGCAGGACGACCGTTGATGGCCTGGTCGCCCGCAATTCCAACACTTACTATCTATCGAGGAAGAAGTGTTAGTAGTCGAAGTACCGTGGGTGGCCTGGTCTGAAATAACGTTTACTCGGCCAGATTGGTTACTGGAACACCTTTTATAGACAGACTCAGGTTCCACTGTAAAACCTTTTACCCCTGAAGGTGGGCAATAGAATCGTGCGCGGTATTCGCTTTCCTCTACCATTCGACCACAATCGATCAGTTGTTCAATCGTGTTGATGGTTAGACATGCCATACCTCGCTGGATGTGCGGAAGCAAATTTCCCCTAATCGTGTCGACTCTGATATTTTCAGATGGAATATTCGACAGTTTACGGTACAAGTTCTCCATGACAGAAATAAACAACACTAATTTCTCGTCGGAGCCTTGTGTTCTTTTTTTAATCTCTGACTCGAGACGCGACTCGTAGCCAGGCGGTAAAAATGACTTCCTTAGTTGAAAAACTAGGTCATCCCAATCTTTAAACAAATGTTTGCGGGGTCGAAACCAAGTTCGAGCATCCCCTTTAAATAGTTCGATAGCAGATTGGAAGAGCTGGGCTTTTGAAACACCCCGTGACTCACGAAGCTCTTCAATATTTTCTAAAAAGGTAGTTACACTACTAGTTCCGTCGAACTGGACGTTCCAAAGACAAATAGGTGGAATTTTCCCAAAATTTTGTGGTGTTGGGTCGGTAAATTGTTTAGCCTCTTTAGGAGAACTAAAACTAGTATCACGATTTTCCTGACGGTCATTGAAAGACACTCGCCGTGCGGTAGAATTATGTACGGTACTCATATCAACTGAGCTCAAACGCCTTATAATCGATTCGACGTTTTGATGTAATTGTTCGTCTGGAACAGGTTGGGTTTGAATAACTGAGGCAGCACGAGAACCGTTAGGTAAATTCGTGTTTAATTCAAGATCAATCAGCCGAGAATTTGTCACCCTGGGCAAAGGTGGTGTAAAATGTGCTCTGGGGACCGAAAAATCAAGAGGTGGACTCATGACGTCCATCTCGGAGGGAATAGGTTCATCCAGGATCGAATCAGAGAGTGATATTAAATCGACTTCCTGATCGTCCGAAATATTTTCAGCACTACATGCGAGAGTGAGGTTCGTTAATAATTCGCCTACTATTGTAGAAAGACGATTTACCTCGGACTGAAAATCTGGGGAGAAAATATTCACCAAGCGACGCTGGACGTGCAAGAGACGTGCTCTTATTCGTTCTTCGTCATTTTTGATGTTTGCTCGATCGAGCGCTTGAATTTCCTTAGCCAATTCAGATAATTTGGTAGACGAAATACCTAATTCGGTGTTTACATCACCCACAAAACGAATAATTTGCGCATTCTTTCGAATGGCATCCCTTAACAAAGAACGCTTTTTGCTCACTGTGAGGCTTTCCGCCTCAATCCCTCTCACTTCTAATTCATAGGAGAGTTCATCTCCTAATAATCTATCCACTTTCATGATGGATGAGATTCGAAAAAAACACAATAAGAAAATTTTCAAAGAAATTTCAACTTGAAATTTCCCTTCCCCCTCCAAAAAAAAAATGGTACAGGGTAGAAAAACCAAAAACAGAAACTACTTAAGAAAGTAATTAGCAGTTTTCAACAAAAATATTTTTTTTCTACGACTCGAGAACCAAATTAATAGGTATTAAAATTTTACCTTATTAATATTTTACCAGCGCAGTAGAAAATTTTTGAATGCCAATAAAAAAAATTTTATAACATATCCAAAAAAACTCGTAAAATAATCCCAAAACAATTCATAAACAAAAAAAATAATACGAATACAAGATTCGAACGTAAAGTAACTTTGGCGGAGCCCGTGGTATAACCACTAGAGTACACAAGCTCATATAAAACAAAACGTTTTTAAACTAATAAAATTAGCAAAATTTTACCAAAAACACCATAGTATTAAAAAACAGGTACACAAATATTATAACCACTAATTAGCTAAGCCAAAATTAACTAATTAGCCAAAAAAATATAAATTTCCTAAAACAAAATGCAAAAAAAATAAAACACAGTTAATAATTTATTTACAGTAATAAAAATGCAACAAATAAGGTTGTATTTACTTAATACACAAAAAAAATTAAACCTAGAGAACAACAAAATAAGTAAATATCACCAAATATTAAAAATAAGATAAAAAAAAAATTGTTGCAACTGTAAGGTGAACCCAGAAAATTTGTGTAGTAATATAAGGTAATATCGGTTGACCTCACAGAGCCGCTACGATATATAAATTTATCTGTACACAAAAAGGTATGAAACGATTACAAATTGTAATCCAAGAAAAATAAAATAAATGTTAAATTTTTCACATAAAATGTTACGAATTTAAATAAACTAAGAAAATCAAAAATAAAGTTCACTTCAAAACATAATCTACGTTGTTCAAAACAATTTACGTTGGGCGCCAAGATGCGACGGTTAAAATTCCTCAAGAATTTTTCCCAAATGTGACGTTAAAATTAATTTCTAACCAAAGGGGTGTTAATTAAAACGACGAAAAAAAAGATGGAATAGGCGCCACTCGATTTCGGTTAAAAAGGAAGACGTCGTTATGAAAGATTAGACAACTCGATTAAAGGGGAAATCGAGAAATCACGAGCTATCTTTGTAAATCTTGCCGGCTAGCTTGGAAGATAATTAATTAAACAAAAAAACCAGCAATGAGTCCAGGGCATACGGAAAATTTTGAACAACGAAGAAATTTTGTAAACGAAAATAATAATTGCTCAAATATAAAGCGCAAATATCTTACGCGCAGTCCCGCAAAGAACTAACAAAATAATGGCGGACCACACAAAAATGTTATCAACCATATGTTGATTATCACCCAAAAACGACGGAATATTTATACAAAATTTACACGTTGTGATAAGTAAATCAACTAAATAATTAATAATTATTATCATAAATAACCAACTATAAATGATACGATACCTCAACTACGCTGATTTGCGGCCTATGCAAAATCTGTCCAGCTTCTAATCCCATAAAGGCGGAAGAGAACTCCGATAAAGTAACTCCAAAAAAATTGAGTTTCTCGACCTACGGATTCGAGAAGATAATCCCAGTTTGCCACTGGATGGTAACCACTAACCAATTCTTCTCGAAAATCCGGCTTCAACAAAATTTCGCACAGCACACACACAACTACCTCGTACCAGATCCAACGTATCACGTCAAGTCTCTCGTACCGACTCCGGCGCATTTCCCTCACTCGTACCAACGGTCACTGGTTCCAAAACCCAAAGAACCCGGCGGCAAATTTTAAACCGTTACAACAAGTTGGTTAGCGTCGCATCTTGGCGACCAACGTGGTTTGGTGTGATCGCTGGTTGAGTTGCGTTGCGGAAATTGTGGGTTCGAATTGCGGACTTCGCGAAATTGCAGCAACATTTATCGTAATTTAGTTGTTTAAGCGTTTCATATTATAGTAAACACAGTAGAAATTAATAAAAATATTCTGTGTGCAGAATGATTATTGTTTACTTCGGCATGCTATGCTTACTCATCAAATAAAAGTAAATTATCGTGTTACCGCGTATTCAAGTTAAAGAAAAGTATTACTTATTAGTCACATTTATGGCTTTGATCACAGTTTAACGTGACCAGACGTACTGCTTACTTCTTTGAGATAGTCTGTACTGTCAAGAATTTTGCAATGTTTTATAAGAAAATGATACATTATTAAAAAAAATGCATTCAAATGAAAAGTATTCGTCCAATGTACTGCTTTCGCGTTTAAAAAATCTGGTCACCTTATCACAGTTGTATTTTAATTGAAACAAACCTCGAGATAAATATTCCGAAATATTTACAACTTCAACTTAAATTTCATGGTTTCGATAATAACTTATCTTGATCCGAAATCACTGATCTAGGTCATGTTGAAAATTTTGCAGAAACAGATCTTCAAGAAATAATAAGTAAGAATGATTTAGACCAGGGTTTCTCAAACTTATGGCCCCACGTACCCCTGTTCAAGTTCCCAAATGACTGCGAACCCCTAACCCCTCCCCACCAAAAAAAAAAGAAAATCTAGCTGTATAAAGAAAATAAGGTTTTTTATTTTAGTAAAATTTAAATAAAATAATACACTGTATTACAGTGACAAAAATAAATAGGTATGTTAATATTAATGTGATGGGTGGGCTTGTTTCTTGTCGCAAATTGAGTCGATTTTATGACCGCTTTACACGAGGGGATTTTTTCATGCGATCGATCGCCGCGACTTGTTGCCGGGATTTTTCGCATGCGCCAGGTTCCTGCGACCTATCGCATTGTCACTTTACACGAGGCATTTATATTCAGGCGACTTTGTAATAAATGACGTATTTGCTACAATACCAACCGCTAGTGTCAACTTGAAAATATACTACCTTATATATTCAGATTAGTAAATAATCGCATGAAATTAGAACAAGTTCTAATTCTTAAAATCGCACGTGCGCCAAGTTGCAGGGACTAATCGCATGAGCGATTTTGTATTACACGAGGCGCTTAGTTGCTGCGACATGGCGCGGCGATCGATCGCATGAAAAAATCCCCTCGTGTAAAGTGGCCATTAGGAGCAATTTTGGACAACTTTAATCTTAATTCTGACTCGACATCAAGTCGATTTCTGTACTTGGTTTTTTAACATGACCAGGTGTGAAAACCCACTCTCACATAAGTAAGTTGTTGCGAAGGGTAAGAGGAAAATCACCGCTTTGCGTGAGAGTGCGGGATATTCTTCCTGTCTAGCTGCCCAAAAATCAATTAAAGACATCCTTTTAAATTCAGCTAAAAGAGTTTCATCTGCGGACATTTCTAGTAATGACTCCTGTTGCTTAATACTCAAACCAGCAATTATGTTCTCGGTTGTGACCATTAATGGGTTTCGAATCCAGCCTTCAGCATTATCAATATCTGGAAAATACCTTTTCAGTTCGCCGGAGAGCTGAGAAAGATGAAGAACAATTTCGGCCCTCATGTCAGCATCCACGGTCAGGGCGTTCGTCGTAATAAATTCGTGCAGAAGGGGAAAACATTCAACAATATTTTATCTCAAGCAAGTTTTCCAAAAATCTATTTTTTTATGGGTGCGCTGAAGAATTGATTTTGCCGGCTGCTAAAGATATGGTAGGTTGCGTATTGGGAGACAAATAGTCGAAATTGCTGGATAAATTACCTCTTTCGAATGATACAATTGCAAGGCGCATTCACGACATGGCACAAAATGTTGAAAATCAACTCGCACAACGATTGCAAAATAGTTATTATGCGATTCAAGTTGATGAATCAACAGATATTAGTGGATTGCCGAATTTACTTGGATTTGTTAGATATGCGCATGAAAATATTTCTGAAGAAGATTATCTGTTGTGCAAGACCTTGGAGTCTACGACAAAAGGAGAAGATATTTTTTGAAAAACATGAAATAGATTGGGCAAAGTGTGTTGGTATATCGACTGATGGTGCCAAGGCCATGACAGGAAGGATATCTGGACTAATTACCAGGATTAAAATTGTTGCTCCTGAGGGCAAAAGTACGCATTGTGCATTGCACAGGGAAGCATTGGACGTGCTTTTATGTAATTTATTATTTTTACGACCTCTGACAGTGCTGTTTGTAAATCATTAGGCATTTTCTTGCATGTCGCGCGCGCTTCACAGCCATTCAGCCGCCATTACATAAATCTTGTCGCGAACCCCCTACCATCAAATGGCGAACCCCTAGGGGTTCGCGAACCCCACTTTGAGAAACCCTGATTTAGACAATTAATATGGCATATTTTCAAAAAACCCGACTCGTTTTTTAAATAAAAACCCATTTTTTAAATTGATCATAAATGAATTATGCACATAATTTTTGTAGAAATAATTTTCAATGAAATTATTATTGGTTAACGCAAACATTTTGGATCAGATTACACCAAAAACAAAAATTTTGGAAATGCAATTTTAGCAGAAATTTGCAGCGAGTTTCCACTCGACTATAAAAATTTGTGGTAGTCTTTAAAAATTTGTGCTAGTCTCGTGGCATTCTTTGGAAGTCTTTACATTTGGCAGTCTGGTGTACATGAATTTCGCTTGTGATTAACCCCTCGGTTTATAGTAAGTAAAACTATAGGCTTGCGTATCGAAATTAATAAAATACATAAAAAAAACTAGTGCACTATAACAGCAAAAGTCGGAAACACAGTCTAAAATTCGGTAAAGTAAGAATGAAATAAGAATATTGCAGTTTTCACAAGTCTAGGTTATGTTATTTGGGTGCTATCTGAACTGCACCACGGTTTATCGGGGGTAATTTTTATTACCAAATGTTCAAAATATGATACGCAACGGTCAGGTGTTAATAAAATAATAATAGAAGACAAATTAAATTGTAGAACAATTTTATTTAACCCTACAGTGCATACGTCAAAAAAATCACACCAGTGCATACGTAGGGCCTGGCGGCCTGTCAGGCCCTATAACGGATTTTGGACTTTACATCCGTTATGATCAACCTTATACAATAATTTGTTGGTCACTACCAATTTACGTTCAAATTTATTGAGCACTTCCATTTTTATCAGCTTTTCCGGAACGCAAATCGCCCTGCGCGCTGCATCAGGGGTCTTGGCAAAAATGTCGCACGAGAAGGTCACATTTTTGGTGCTGTGAAGTGTTTGATTTGGGGTTGCTTTCGATTTTAATGGATATGGTTACGTTTATTGGGAATTCCAGTCCGACATTCCGAATTTTATATGGAACAGGTTGTTTTCCATCCCAGTAGGGGGTTTGATTCGTGATTGGAGGATGGTGGGTTCTTTTTGCCGTGCCATACGTCGTTGTCGGACCACCCTGGCCCATAATTTCGGGGAAGGATTTTTATCCTTTGTAATGGTGAGTTACTTAATTATTTTGCCATTACTTCACAGCTACCTGTTGATCGATTGGCCAATATTTTAACATCAGAAGCTCGATGACGTATTTTTCCCTTGGCCTTTTTAAATGTGTTTTATTTCTTTTATTTATGTGTAGCATTCTGGTTTTTCCGTTCGTCGTTCATTTTTTATTACAGAGTGTTGTACGAGATTGTGATTGCGGTGCATTTTTGTATTCCTGCATCGTAGTGATTGGCGTATCTAATCTCTTTTGGACGTTCGCAAACGTGGAAGTGAAATTATGTTTGAATATTGGTTTTGTTATAATTATTTAATTAATAATTATTTGATTTAATAATGTTTTATAATGTGTACTTCGACTGGGTTTTATTTCCACGTTACAACATCAAGCGGCGTTAGTATAATGCATCGGCGATCGGAGTCCAGGATGATCGTTCTACGTTCGAATTTCATATTTGAACTTTTATGTTTCTTATTTTTTTGTGTTTTATTTTAGTTAAATATTATTTTTATAAGGGCTGCGATGTGTGACCTACATATATACAGGGTGCGGCATTGCACCGGGGTCGCTGCCGCTTGGTTTTGTCGTCGGAAGCTCGATGTGGTTACCTTTGTGGGATTGTTATATAACCATTCGAGTGTTCCGTCGATTGTTTGTTGGGGTGGTGATTCTTGGTGGCAATGTGGTCGCTACTGTGCCGTTCTGGTCGGCTACTGTAGTGGGCTACTGTGTTACGTTCCACTGGCGCCATAATAACACCAAAAACATCGATTTTATCCTGAAGCCTTTTAAGCAATGAACATCGTATTGTTTATTTTTATGTTTATTTTATTGTTAAGTTTATTTTGTGTGTGTTTGCAAAGCTGCTTCCTTGAGTTTCTCCGAGGCGTTTTTACACGACCCATGGCCCTCGCATACCGACGTTTCCATCAAAGAGATAGTTGACCTAAGATCAGGGCTCCACGCATTTAAAAGTAGAAGGTTCTTACCTTCTGCGTGGACTTTATCTTCTCCAAACTGCTTCTCATTAGAGCAGTAAGGAAAGATTTAGTTTCAGCCCATAATTTAAATCGACCAATGTTTGAATATTTCAGGAAAATAAGCTAATTTTTTAAATCTATATAATTTATTAATAGTCCAGGCAAGGAAGGTTTTTAGCTTGCAAAAAATCCGGGCAAGCTCAACTTTGGCAGAGATGTACTACATTGGAGTGTTCTAATAAACCCCCCAATAGTCCCATAGAATCTCACGCCGGCGTCCCTCACAATCGGGGGTTTTAGCTCCCCAAACGCGATTTTTTACCGATAACTCGTTTATTTATGCTTGTATGAAAAATTATGATCAGACCATAATTGAAGAGCATAAAATTCTCTATAAAATAGTGTTTTTTCATATTTTTCCATGACACCCTAATACTTATATTATTGACCGAAAACACGACCCACTCTTAAAATGACACAATATTGATTCGTTGCAGGGAGAGAAATGTTTTCGGGCACGGGAAATGTTTTTAGTAATAAATTAATTGAAATTGTGGCCAAGGTTGGAAAATGAAGAGAAAAATAAATTTTTTCAAAATTTGCCAAAATTATAGTATCTTCCAAGTACCGAAGCCGAAATTTTGGTTTGAGCTTACCGAAGGTCCGGGCAAGCTGAAAATTGGCAAAGATGTATATTGAAGTCGTCGTCTGCTTCACGGTGTAGGCCCCAGGCCTGTTCCGATTTCTAATCAGCCCACCTGATAAGATATATTGAAGTGTTCTAATAAACTCCCAAAATGACTCATAAAAATCCCAAGCTGGCGTTCCCTCAAATAAGGATTTTAGCCTCCTAAGTGCAGTGTTTCGCCTATAGCTCACGTATTTTTACTTTTACGAAAAATTACCATTAAACAAAGTTTAATTTGCATATTAAAGTATGTATTGTTGTACTACCTACTGCAGCGCCATAAGTTATAGAAATTTTATGTTCTTCAACTTTAGTTAATGGTAATTTTTCGTAAAAGTAAAAATACGTGAGCTATAGGCGAAACACCGCACTAGGGGGCTAAAATCCTCATTTGAGGGAACGCCGGCTTGGGATTTTTATGAGTCATTTTGGGGGTTTATTAGAACACTTCAATATACATCTTTGCCAATTTTTAGCTTGCCCGGACCTTCCGTAAGCTCAAACCAAAATTTCGGCTTCGGTACTTATAATACTATAACTTGGGCAAATTTTGAAAAAATCCATTTTTCTCTTCATTTTCCAACCTTTGCTTAAATTTTAATTAATCTACTTTAAAATCACTTCCCGTACCTGAAAACCTTTCTCTCCTTGCAAGGAATCAATATTATGCCATTTTAAGGGTGGGTCGTGTTTTGGGTCAATTATTTCAATATTAGTGAGCTATGGAAAAATGTGAAAAAAATCTATTTTATAAAGAATTTTATGCTCTTCAATTATGGTCTGATAATAATTTTTCATACAAGCGTAAATAAGCGAGTTATCGGCAAGAAATCGCGTTGGAGGAGCTAAAAGCCCCGATTCCGGGGTACGCCGGAGTGGGATTTTATGGGACTTTAGGAGGTTCATTAGAACACTCCAATGTACATCTCTACCAAAATTCAGCTTGCCCGGATTTTTTGCAAGCTGAAGCCAATTTTTCGGCTTCGTTGCCTGGACTATAAGCTTGATGAAAATAGAAAATTAAAAAAAAAATCAAAATTGTTGAAATAAATCAAATAAATTATTACGAAATATTCAGTCACATTGTAGTTGTATATTATTGTATTACGGTGACGTGCAAGAATTGTAAAGACACTTTTAATAATATAAATTGAATTACATGGAAATTACAGCAGTTTTATTAGGTATAAAATTATTTTGCGAGTAATGATTACCATCAATTGTTATTACCAGCTGAAAATTGTTTTTACAAAGCTTATAATTCCATTGGAAGCCGATTAATATAAAATAGTAACGCCACTGCTGCCTACGTCGAACTTACTAGGCCCAAAGCCCTTTTATTGGCAATCCATTCAGCTTTTTCAAGTGTTTTAAACACACATCGATGTCTTTTCATATTTTAGACAGCTACTAATAATATGGTGAAATTTAATTCAGCGGTTCTTTTTTTATATTCATTTAAATGTTCGGGCCTGCTAGGCCCTACGTATGCACTGTAGGGTTAAAAGGAAAACAAAACGCAAACACGGGCAAAATAAAATATAAACAGTTATAGAAATAAATGAGCCAAGTTTAATGGACATGAATGAAATTGGCTAGGATTAGCGAAAAAAATTGTAGCGAAAAAAGCGCCAGACCGAACACGGCCTAAATATTATGATCAAATGTTGAACACTTCAAATTAGGTAGACAAAACAAATCTTTAATTACAATAACAATAATGTTATCAAAGGAATTTATTATGGCGCACCGACATTGAAAATCAGGACGTCCGCGTTAGAATAGCGTTATAAAATTTTACAATAATGAATCAACAAATTCGTAAAATTAAACCAAAATTGACAATTATTAAAATTCGATGTAAAATTCCCGTAAATTAAATTATTTTAAACGTATGTAGACATATTAGTAAAATAAAGAAACTTGGTTTAAACAATTTATTGTAAAAATTTAACTTTCTAAATTAACGAACTAGTGCGCGCGCATCTCCCAAAATGGACGAAATCGCCATTTTTTACCCAAAATTACATGACGGGCATTATAATTTCGGTTTTAAACAGTTAATGAACCAACAAATAATAACCATGGTATAATAACTTTCAAGGTAGGATATCAAAATAGTTCTGCGCAAGGTAGGCGGAGTTACCGACGTCATTCGTGACCATATGATCATGCGTTGACGTTGAACGCCAACGTTTTGTGTGTTTTTCCAAATTATTTTTGAGTGTTTTTCGTTACAGTTTATATTATTTATAACTGTAAAAATGAGGTGTGCAGTGTTCGGTTGCAAATTCGGTAACAAAAGTAAATTATTTGTGAGAACAATTGCTTTTTTCTGTTTTCCTCGTAACAATCATGAATTAAGGTTAAAATGGATTCATTTGTGTTATCGGTGTGATAAATTTAATATTGACAATTCAAGGATTTGTTCGATACATTTTAATAATGACGATTTTGAGAGAAATTTGAAGCACGAATTGTTGAACTTACCTCAAAGTCTCTTTCGTTTAAAGTTAAAACCTTCTTCGATACCTAGTCAACATCTGCCAAGAAAAAGTTCAAATTCGACATCTACAAAAACCGATGAACGCAAAAATCGTCTTGAAAAACAGTTTTATGAAAACGTGTGATGTTAGGTGAGTTTAACTAACTATATTATATGTAGAGCTGGGATTTATATGCATAAAAAATTCTAAAATATGCTCATATATATGCTCCAATTTTTATAAAAATATGCAAGTTAAAATATAAAATATGCAGTGATATATGCCGAATAAAAGTGCAAAATATGCAATAATTTTTTTTCCAAAAAAAAACATTTAAAATTTTTTTTTTATTGACAACGCATTTAATTACTACTATTTTTCACTTGATAATAAATATTAATTATAATATGTTTTTCTAGATTATCTAAAATAAAAGATTGTCTTTTGTCACTCAATATGGTTTTGTACGTTGAAAAACTTCTTTCAACGTCCACTGATGTTATTGGAGCGAATTTAAACTTGCACATTTTTTGTGGCTCCATTAATACCACAATATTTTTGCAGAAATGATTTAAATGTTGGATTTTCTAATTTATTAAGAGGTATATTTGCACTTATCAATGCATTGCATAAATCAAAATTAAACTGATTTTTATCTTTATCAGCGGAGGTTGATACAAACGATTCTCTTAAAGTGATTTGAGATTTAGACGATGATTTAAATTTTTCGCAGTTACGTTTATGCAAAATTGTTGTTACATGTTGCGTTATTTGAAATTTTCTTTCACAGGGAATCTAAAAGCAATAAATTGCAATTAAACTTTTACGTTGAGATAAACGGTCTTCAATAAAAATTATGCAATCAATAAGGTGGCGATTTTAATTCTATAAATTTTTCAAACTTGACTATGTACTTACAATTTTACTGCAAACTCGACAAAACACGTTATCATTTTTATCTGCAGTTAATTCTGGATACTCCTTTATCCAAGAAGTAACATTCGGCTTTTCTTGGTAATTCTATATAATAATTTCACGAGTTGAAATAAATACGAGTATTTATGCATTAATATGCTAACTTTTCTAAAATATGAACCAAAAGTGGAAAATATGCAAAATATGCCTAAAAAAGTTTGGTTTAAATTACTCTAATTTATGTGATTCGCAAAGATATCCAAAAATCGACGTTCTCATATCAATAGTTAAAAATATGCATTTGCATATAATCCCAGCCTTAATTATATGTAATTCTTAGTCAAGTAGTATTTACAATGCAACAGGAACTGTTATAAAAAAATTATATCTGCATTTTATTTCAGTGTGAATACTGATAATACAGAACAAGATTAACTACTGCTTTAAAGTTGAGAATAGCTACCTTAGAAAGTGAAGTAGAGGTTTTGAAGAAGAAAGAAACTTTATTGAATAAATTGTTAACTCCTGCACAACAGCTGAAATTTTCTGGTGTTGGTAAACTAAAATGGACCGTTGATGACATTTCTAGAGCTATCACAATTTATTCTGCTGGTCCTCGTTCCTACAGACTTCACTTAAAAAAAGGATTTCCCTATCCAGCTGTTTCGACATTAAAGAGTTGGGTTAAAAACATCTCCATATCACCAGGAATTTTGAACAATTATTCCAGCTAATAAAACTTATTTATTTGTTATTTATAGTGACTGTTAATAAAAACTTATTTAAGATTGTTGATTTTTTATATGCCATCAATTATTGAGCCTAATTAATAGATAATTGTATTATTTTGTTGCCAAGAATTTTGTAAAAACAATACAGATGTTACAAACCTCCGATTTTCAAGAGAATGCAAGTTATTCATACTCAGTAGCTGATTAATATAAAGCAATTATTATGGATGTATTCTGTCATAGTTACAATTTTAATTGTTATTTATTACTTTATTAATTTTTTTTTATTAAAAAATATTTTTAATTAATATTTTTTAATATTCTGTTGAAAATAAAATTAAAAACTTTGATTATTTTATTAATTCTAATTTCATTTATATACGTTCCTGTCATAAGTATTCTTTTAACCTGGTCACGTGTGACGTCACTGCGCGAACTTGAACGTGTTTAGCGCGCCTTGATATCCTACCTCTAAAGTTATTATACCATGAATAATAACTATTAAGTAATAAAAACGTACCTCATAATAGCCAGCACCGTGTAATTGAATTTCGATAGGTATGCCATTCGACAGTACGGCGTCGCCCACATTTTTTGCCATTGTAGTTGGAAAAAGAAACTAGAAAATAAATACCATACTATTAAAAAACTGCACACATCAACTGTTTATTGAAATTAACAATATTACTTACAATTCACTTTTTCTGTAAATTTTAAATTATATCCTAATAATTCCAGCAAACAACTTAATGCAACACTTTGGAAGCGGCGGTCATACAAGTAGCGTTGGCTTGTACCATGGTTGGCTTGGCGGCATGTACTCGTGTACGTTCGTAACATGGATATAACACGAAACATTCAAGGAGCTGCGCGCTTTTATTTGAATTTAAATTAATAATATTTAAATTTTTTTTTCCTTTAGAATTACCACAGCATTGACGATATATAATTCTGAAATATTCCATAATATAATAACATGTAATAATAAGTCAAATATTAAAATTGTGGGAAATTCCGGTGGAAAATTAATTTTTCCCTACTCCTTTTTGTAATTTGTCGTTATTTATCCAATAGTAGTGAAAGCTATTGGTGAAATTGTAGATGTCCAATTACAAAACAATTGCACTGAAAATTTCAAAATTTTCTAGTTTACATTTATTAGCAAAATGCCATTAAGACATGTCGATATGAAAAAAAATTGTTATTAAAAGTTATTGCATTTGTATAACATAAATCAGAACCGCCGGAAAAAGTTTCAAAATGAAAATTTTCCATTATTATTTGGAAAGCGGTTATGTGCGTTGCTGCTAATGCTGAATGCCTGGTTCGACTCCGGGCTCAGTAAAACTTTATTCTGACCGTCTCCCTTCGGAAGGCAATGGCAAACCACCGAGGTGTAATCTGCCTGGCACAGCCTCTCTAGAAATGAAGTGTATGTCGCCTATGTGTGTTATAGTACTTCAAACGCATAACACATACATAGGAGAGAGGTCGCCTCGTCCGGGGAACCGGATATGGCACATGAAGAATATTATTGGATAAAAAGTCGAAAAAGTCCTTAAGCAAATACTAACTTAACATATCTAATAGTTCTTACGCGAACTTGATCCGAACTTATCAAGTGCAATTTACCATTGACGATTTCTTCCTCAGTACTTCACATCCACACTAGGTTCTTTTATAACCAAAGAGGATAATGTTTGTTCTAATGGTCGAGAAGTGGTGGAAAATAGATACATCCTTTCTTATCTTTTTTTTTTTAATCACCATCAGGTTTTTAAAAATTTTACCTGTAACCTGACTTATCAATAACCAGGTAAACAAATCATGAAGACGAACCGCAAACAATTCATGGTAGAGGAAGTTATAACTTCAAAAACTATAACAATTTAAAAAAAAATTATTACTAATTGTATAACTTTTGTAATAAATTCCTTTTAATTTGATTTGATCTTAAATGCGAACCGCATTAAAATCAAATCCAAACACAACAGATTTTTAAATACAGGGGTATCTTAGGCAATCCTTGTATCCCTGTGGGGGGAAATCCCCCCCCCCCGGAATTAATAAAAATTCCTCACGACACACCACTTAGCCTCTACACGTTTAAGATACCACTTAGGCAAAATTAGTTTAACAAAAATTTTAAAAAATCATAATGACTTGCCATGACCATCGGTGCAAACTAGCGGCGGTGCAAACTACATGTGATCCTCGGTCATTTCCCAAAAAAAAAGGATAAAATACTGACCATACCTGCAGTCTACATATCTCCTAATTTTCTGCTGTGCAAGTACCATTATTATGCATTATAATTGGTAGTCAAGCTCACTTTTCTGGTATAAATATCGTTTTATACAAGAAACGTGCTTTTAACCATAAAATTTTAGCAAGAAAGTAAATTGTTTTACTAATTTAATCTTTTTTGAATTACAAAGTTGATTTAAATAGAATTTCCCCCAAGAAATAATCCTATGAATGCCCATGATTGCATTTCCTTTAGGTATTTGGGTAAGAATATAAAAAGTATTTGAAGGTTTTTAAACACTTTCAATTAATATAATGTTGATTTCAAAATTAAGTATTAGTATGACGGTGACAAACTGCTATTCCGAACCTTTTAAGTTTTATTAAGGTATTATTACTTTGAATATCAAAGTAATTGAATATCAAAGTAATAATAAAATTTAAAAAACAAAAATGTATGAAATACTTAGAATTCTTCGTATTTTAACTTTTACGGTATTTCGTCCCGGCGGTATTTTCGCCACGGTATGATGGCCGCGGTCAAATGTGCTAGACCGTTCAGCGGATGTATACGAGGATATTTTATGTTTAATCTCACTATTCACTATATTTATCTCCAGCGGTTTTCAGGATACTTGACCAACCAGGGTCAGGATCCACCTGAGGGGAGGCCACCTCCCCAGGAAGTGAAGCTAGCCTGGCCAAGTCATAGGCAAAATAGGAGCGACTGCCACTCCTCCGACGCGGAATTGCCGGCCGATTCTCGACTTTGCCACTTATACCTCCGTAAGAATTTGTCTTCGATTGCTCCACCTTTTCTTCTTTCATCGAATAGACCCAGTCATGTTATGGGATCAGTAGATGATGATAAACCTGCATTATCAGCACTACGGGACAGCAACTGCGCTCTCAAAATAAATTCAAAACAATGACCGTCGCTAATCAAAGGAGGGGGGAGTAAAACCAACCTTGATCACCAACGGTCTTTGTTTGTAGGGGGTCTCAAAACCCTGTGGATAGGCCAGGTACTCCGCAAATTAATTCATGATTCAGATTCTGCGATGCGATCCTATCATGTCCGGCCGAGGTTGTAATTTTCCTCGAAGCCCACCGGTAATTTATTAAATTTACATTGCATTCAAAGTCATTATTCAAACATCCGATGAAGGGAGTTATGCGAGCTCCTCTCGCAACATTTTTGAATGTTGGAAATCATTCCCCCCCCTAAAACATAGGAAAGCAAAGAGATGCGTTCCTGAGCGTGACGGACACACAAATTAAGGCTTTTATTTATATATAGATTGATTTTGAAAAGATTGTTATACTCTTGGATGTTAATAAAAAACAACACAAACCAATAATAATTCTATTATTAAAAAATCAACGTTAACATTTTTAAAGCGTAAAGTTTATTGGTAAAAATTCCATAAGTAGTGCTAACATTAAATTTTATAAGAATTATCGTTAATCAGCTCCAATTTTGGAATTTCCTATTTACATAAATAAACGCCAAAAATAAACAAAATTAAACGTTTTAATACTAAACTTATCACAAAAATAAATATAATGTCAGTGTTATCAAAATAAACAAAATCATTTACATAATGAAAGTAAGACTCGCAGGCCCATTTAATTCTGATAAGGGTTAGCGACCACTCGAGTAGCATTCTCATTCATTAGTTCTGCCAAATAATAATGGCTGACCTGATGAATTTTGAAGCATATTTTTTCTCACAGATATGAAACTTATTAAATTACGGAAAAGTTTCGTATTTTCATTTTGACCAAGATTTGTAGGTTATTTGGATGTTGTGAGGTTGTGACCAATATATTTGCACATTTTAAGATATTCCAAAAAACTGCATCGTTTAAATTGAAAACTAATAAAATTAAGCATTTTTAGACGTTTAATATTTTTAATTATTTAGGCCTTTTTGTACAAGCGGTGGATAGTAAAGAAATAACAATCGAATTTACTTTTTCTTATGGAAAATAACGTAAATGGTTTTCTCTCCATCTCAGATGTCATGGCAAATAACATATTTAGGTTCCTCTTAAAATAATGTTTTCATAATGTCTTGGTTCTAAATTCCTACTTTTATCACCTTTCAGTTTAAAAGATTGAAATGAAAATTCTTGAAAACCAAAAATAATACATCAAATTTCTTTTCGCATTGTTGGTCACAATAAAAATACACTACTATTGAAAAATATTGTTTGGATGGAGTTTTCATATTTGTGAACATTTTAGAACTCAAACTCCAACAGACTCAATAAAGCATAAACACATAATAATTATAATGAACAAAACCAAAAAGTAAACTAAATAAGTATACAGAAAGCAACAGAAAACAAATTAAGCCCGAGATACACATGCTACTTACTGGCACGAAAAGCATGCTATTATGAAGTAAATGTCGTAAAATTACGTCTATTATGATGTAATTGTCGTAAAATTACGTCATAATAGCATGCTTTTCGTGCCAGTAAGTAACATGTATATCTCGGGCTTTAAAATTAGTGAATAAAGGCAGATTAAATACGTTTCTTTACACTGCAGTACTCAAAGCATTCGAAACTTCCCGACTTCATCAATCTACCGACGTTGTGCAGCAAATCGACAATATATTTTTCACCCTCATAGAAAACTTCGTTCCAATATGAATAGAGTTTAGTTGTGGTGGATAGTTGTCGCACCAAGCTAGCAGGCACATCCAATTTGTCCGCCAATGCTTTAAATAATAAGGATCTCTCACACCCATAGCCAAACCTCAAATACCCAATAGGTATCATATTGGTTCCCAACAAGTTCTAAAAAACAAAAATTATTGATTCTTGCTTAACTTATCTAATAAACAATTGTACCTTTAAACAATTAATGTGGTGTTTAAATACACCTGGTTGCGGATGTTGAATAACTTCTGCAACAAAACGTGCAATTTTTGGGACACGTTGTATTCGATCACAATTCACCCTGAAACGTTAATTTTAAAAACAGGGCAAATAAAATTGAGACAAAGATTACAATTGTTTTCGAAGAATATTCAAATATTCTTGCAGATATGGATCCGGCGATAAGGTGCCATAGTTGATATATTGACGCTGGTCGATATAAGAAACAATTTTTCGTTGTGTTACATTTTGAATTGGAACTACAGGGATGGTCGGTGATTCCTGATGGGCATGTACTTGAATATGTGTGTCGCGCAAGTTCCGATGAGTTACTGAAACATAAAACTAGATTGAAATTTTACATATAATATATATAAACTGCACATCGAGGTGTCATATGGAGGGAGGGGTCTGTTGGCGCAACCGCCCTACCCTAACTTTCAGAATCAGATATTTTAAAAACTGTGAAGGAGGCTAAAATTGCTACGAATTGAAAAAACGTGTCTTCAATTTGCCTCTGTAATGAAAAAGTGATCCTTCTTAATCATTATACAATACAATTTACCGTCATATTCATTAAATGAGTAAAAGGGTAATTCCCCCTCCCCCCGCCCCATAGAAAGTCAAAAAAGATGTACCTGGCTGTATACTTTACTAGGACGGGTTGCTTTCTCAATATTTGCGCGTAAAAAAGTAAAGCGGGTTTTGAGCAAAAATTTGCTTAAAAATCAATTATTTACATAATTAATAATTATCCAGATTAACTTGTGAACTGAATATTAAATTAAAATTTTAATTCAAATTTGAGAGTGGGAGTTGTTCACATTAAAAAATATTATTCTAAGTTATTTTGTTATGGGAGGGCGGCGCCCCATCGCTCTTCCCGTACCAGCCGCTACTGATAAATTGATAAATACACGGCCAATGTAAAACTGAAGTGTTATCGTGTTTCACTGTTCCACACATGTTTTCTTTATTTCGTTCAAAATTCTTTTTTCGGCACATAATTTGTTTGCCATCCGAACCAAATAACTTTCATCATTAAAATTTACAATGTCCCAAAATGCTATACTTTTATTTAAGCAAGTTTTAGCAAATTGTACACGTTTTAGTCGATTTATTTAAAAACGAATGGTAATAAAATTTTCATCCGCAATTGTTAAGTTTCTTTTCCGCCACGACGAGGTTTATTTTACTAGGTTCCGGTATTTTCCAACTTTCCCAACTAATTGTCCAACTCGGAGTAAAGATTTTCCTTCGCAAATTAATTTTGCCCTAACGGCTGCACTATCATTTGTAATACTAATTACACTAATTAGTAACTAATGCAACTAAGTAATTTAATTTTTCGCTTCATAATATTAGAAAATCTGCAAGTGTATGCTCACTTTTGTGACATCAAATGTAAGCGTATTATTTCACTCTATAATTAGTAATGTCATAGAAGATAAGAGATCATTTTTTCGAATTATAATACATCAAAATTAACAGAATATAATTGAGAAAAAAATACATTAAAATTCATATATATATTTCCTTGAAAAATAATGCAATTATTACATGATTCAAGAGTGTATGATCACTTTTGTGAGCCACTGTATATATGCCGTATTACTCATAAAATTGTTCCTATACAAATTATGATATTCCTTACCGTCGTCGCAACATTTTGAACGTAAGCCCGCGAAGTGAATTTTTCTTTTCAGTTCTTGGAATTTTTGTATATTGCCCGGATTTAAATTTCATGTTATTATTTTTAATTCCACTTTAAACTGACTTTTCTATCAAATGGCTTAGATTTAATCGACTCTGGTTCTTCTCGAAAGTTCCATTTAAAATTGTAATTTGACTAAGCTACTACTATTTATCTATATATGCAGACGCGATGTATGTCATATTATTTGATGCAATGCAATGTGCTGATACACAGTGCAATAAATATTTCAAACATTGCAATATTTATTACACGTGTGCATATAATTGGTCGTTATTAGCGATTAATTAATATTATTTTATATACTAATGACATTTTATTATTAGGTAAATATTTTATTTTAAGAGTAGGTATTAAGCAAAGAATTCAAGCGATTTCGTAATAAATGTATACAGCTTTTTAACAGGCAAAAAAGTAGACAATAGAATTTTAAACGATAAATGACAACAACTTTGCACACCAGAAAAGTAGTTGTATAGAAGCCTAGGAACTGCCGCTTAAGCGAGTTCCACCTTGTTTTGTTATAAACCTTCAATAATTGTGGTTAATTTTTTATGGTTTTATGGTACATAAAAAAAATAATAACTAACCTCTTCGAAACAGATTGGTAAAAAATGTGTGTGGCCTGCCCGTGGTGACTACACTAGCTGCGGGCTCTTCGACAGCATCAAGTATTTCGGCCAGCTGTGCAAGACTTGATGGATCCCGAAAGTCAACCACATACATAGTGAAATACGGAGACGCCTTTATGTCGAGGAGATGTTCCATAAAGCAAAAATCGCCTTTGTTATTAATGACGTAAAACTTGTAATCACAAACATTCTCGGGTGGCAAATGGCCGTAAGTGTGAAATCTTAGTATCCAATGAAAATTGCAGACCTCAGTTAGGCTCCTTCGTATTTTCGGGAAACGCTTTGCAACTTCTTTGTCATACGACTTGAGTCTATAAAAACAATCTATTTTTATTATTTAACTTTTTTGCACAAAAAGTAACATACATCTTCAAGAACTCAGTTTTTTGGATCATGGCTGCTCTTAAATTGTCTATCGATAATAAGTTATCCAGAAATCGTAAAACAGCTCGAAATACATCTGTGGTATCGATAAGCAATAGTTTTTTCTCAACAATAATCGGACCATCAAACTCAAGAAAATAATTCTGGCAATCTTCGTCATACAAATGCATTTGTATAATCTTCAAAGCCAGTTTCGATAGCTCACTCGATGGGCTATCCTATTAAAAAAAAGTTTTTAAAAAACAATCACACAAAAATCTAACTACTACTTACAAAACACATCACAACGATTTCGTAGATTTTACGGCTAAGCACAAAACTAATAATTCTGGTAGTCAGAAATATGTTAAGTAATTGCATGGTCAAAATCAAACCATAAGTTGTAAATTGAATAAAATTCCGTAGTATGCAATTACATATTATAGCCTGCAAAAATAAACAGGGAAATATACACTTTCCAATATTTAAAAAATTAACTTACAACGCCACGGTGTTTTATCAAAATTGGCACCGATTTAGTGTTCGATAGCAGCCTGCACAAAACCTTCAATGCGATTTGGTGAACAGCTGGCACATCCAAGTCGTAAATTTTCAGTGTATCTAAACATATTTGACAGAAAAAGAATAAAAAGTGTATCCACTCAGTTTGAAAGTTTTTTCAGTCTTTGGCGTACACAATATTATAATAGCATCCTTTATTTGTGTGACGTATTGAACCGGTTTAGCACATTTGACTGCGGCGAAAATACCGCCGGGACGAAATACCGCGAGCTAAAATACTGCAAAGACAAAATACAATACCGCGCGTATTTCTAACAATATTTGTTATTTACTTACGTAATATTTTTAACGCAAATGATGTAATTAAAACTAGCTAACAAATTTTTACAAAACCACAAAAGTGGCTTCGTGTAATCGCTGGCTAAGTTCCAGCGCGGGTATTGCGGATTCGAATCACAGGATCGTGGAAATATGATCAAAATTTAAAAGAAAATATTTTCACAAAAACTGTCTCGGCTATGTTGGACATGAAATGTTCATTCCACTTCAAAATTAAGTTATAATTAGAAACTTATATTATCCCATGACAAGTTAGAACTAAATTGTTTCGAATGAAAAGGTGAAAAATTGTGGGGTTTATAATATGATAGATATGTAGGTATATAATAATTGGCAGTAATTGGAATTGGTGAAAGTGAATTTCAAGAATTATTTTGCAAATCCATCTTTTAAAACTATTAACACTCTCTCTCCAAAGGGTAATGCACCCAACCATCGCCACTAACGAAATATTTTTATAAGAAGATGTATAGCAACCATAATACATCTTTAAGGTTAAGTTTAGGGTCTGCGTAAATTCTGCCAGTCAGCCATTACTCAGCTTGAAAATGATACTTAAGATTATATAAAAGCAAATATCAAAAATTCACAAGGCGTTGAAAACAAAATCAAATCAAAATGAATTTATTACATGCCGTCAATAATATGTAATATTATGCCATTTAGAATAATTTATTTTAAATTTTGGTATCTTTTAAATATCTAACATTCGCGGTATTTTGTCCTTGCGATATTTTGTCTTTGCGGTATTTGTCCTTACGGTATTCCGCCTTGCGGTATTATAACTAAATCAAACATTTATTGGAGGAGTCATAAAAATTCTCGTGATATTTCATTAGGCGTATTCTTTTTACAAGTTTTATTTCCATCTCAGTTACGCAACTGAGACGAAGTGAGCTGAGCCGAACAGAGATTAACTGAGTCAAAGTGAGAAAAACATAAGGTGAAAAGAACAACAAAACTATGTACAATACCAACCCATGATATAATAATTTACCTACCAACCAAATTATTTTACAAATTACATAATCTCTAAAAAGATGAAATAGCAACTTATTGAAACCGGCAATTAACATTAAATAACATAAAATAAATAAGTAAAATAAAATAATCCGAGCTATTTCCCACTTTGTCTCAGTTGTAACACTTTGAAATAGCAAGATCACTTGGGTTAGGGTAGCAGGTAATTTTCTCAGTTAAAACTCAATTCGGCACGGCACGGTACATTCGTCAAAACGGACAAAAGAACACCCTTTTAACTGAGTCAACTGAGTATCTCAGTACAATCTCACTTAAAATAGGTAAAAAGAATACAGCTATAGTAAACGTCGCTAGAACCATGCTAGGTACGAAAAACTATATGTAATGAATTTTGTAGGGAATTTAATTTCTTATTAAAGTCTCTGGCAGCATAATTTTATCTTAAAAAAACTTAAAAACTGGGGAATTCCAAGTTGCAGATTTTGACAAAATTACACCCGTTATTTGCCACCGTGAATCAGCCCAACTATGTATCCAAAATGTTAAATATAACGTGCCCGTTAAGTCAAGGTTATCCAACTTGTTATGTTATTTATGAAATTCTTACTACGTATCCGATAACTAAACGTCTAACGTTATATTCTTCTATGTTATATTCTTATAACGGGTAAATTATAGTGGTCTGTTAAGAGTAGCTGTTTAGTATAACATCAGCCGTAGTGCAGACGGAATTATTGACATGTTCATTACGAATGATATAGTGCGATTACAACAAAGGCATTTAAATCACTTTTTTTGTAAATAATAATAATTAATTTTGATGTGTTGTTTTAATTCGTAAATTGTAAATATTGCAAAGATTTTTAAATTATTAATTTTGTTCGATACTTTTGCGCTTTGATTGAACTTGTATGTTTTATTCTGAGTGTGAATGATCTTAATGGCTTATAAGTATTTTTATTTCTTCGAGTAAGTGCAAAGACACACATATAAACAATCCAACTCGACAAAGATGAATTATAATAATAATTATAATTAACTTTTCATTTTACTTGTAGACATGAATTAAAGTTGCGGCGGCGAGCTATTATAAGAGTCACCAGCTCCAAAAATGTTTTCCAAAATTTCCAAGAAAATATTTCATTTGGCAAGCAATTTGTATCTGTGGGTTAAAATCGAAACCATTCATAACTACAGGTACAGTTAATACAGAAATATATTTAAATGAATGCCTTAGGAAACGATTACTGCCTTTCCTGGGGTCGCATAACACCCCACCTTATGAAAACAATACAATAAACATTTACCTAAATATGCAAATCCACCGACCTGTGAAATCAAAAAGTGCGAAAATTTTATACTACTACGTAAAAATTTAAATTCTTATTATTTTTTTTGTAAAACAATATTGTAAATACGTAGTCAATAAAAAAAATTAAAACACAAAAGTTTTATCTGTTTTCATTTATTTAATACGAATATAAAGTGGTCGGGTTTTCTTCTAGGACGGTCTTTATTAATTATAACTGAGCAGAAATGCAAACTTTTCGTTTATGTCTTTATTAGTTTTGTCTTGAAAATGTGTTTTCTTTGTTACTCATATATAATGTAAGTAACGCTGTCTCAATTTAAACGATAACTCCCGATCATCTCGTGTTATAATAACATGTATATAAATATAACGTATATCCGTTAACTATAAACGTTATGATGAGATACATGGTATCAGGTTTGGACAAATCTGTTATGATACATGTTAAACTTAACCATATCTGTTAATATAACGCCAACAGTTAAAAATAACGATAAAGATACGTAGTTGGACTGATTGTCTTCAACGCCTAAACTGTTAAAAAAAATATTATTCTGCCAGGAACTTTCTTGTAGGATATCAAATTCTATACTAAATTCGATATAATATCACAATTTTCCTGATCTGGTATGGTTTTAGCAGCGTTTCCAGTGAAAGTTAACGGAAATTAATAACTTTCTTTTAATAAATGTTTGATTTTATTAGGAATTTTGAAAAAGAAATGCGCACAAATTTTTTTCTGCCGGTACCCCATTTCATTTTTACTTTGCCATTCACGTAGTAAAGAAACTATTGTTATCGAGTTAAAAAAAATTTTTGAGTTAGTCCCATGCTCTATGAGCCCATACGAATTGTTTAAGACAAATTTTGGAATGATGTCCGGATGTGTGTGTGATGTGTGGTCATTTTATCGTCAACGTTTACAGACAAACGCGTGGACCGATTGAGTTGAAATTTTATACACTAGTTTTAAGCAGCTGTCTCAAGAGCTGATTAGATTTTGGTTGAAAACCGTCCATTTTTAACCCATTTTTTAGAAGAATGAAAATTGCTAAAGAGAATTGCCGCTTCCCGGTGGAACATATGAGATTAAAAATTATATCAATCGAACGAGATTATATTTCCGCATCTTATGATACCCTACACTTGATATTTTCCTCTGAAATTATTGTTAAAATGCAGAAATAAAATAAGCGCTATTAAAAGAATATGGTTTGCCTTGGATAATTTTGATCTGTCAGTGATTTGTATTGTTCATTACTATAATTTAATATTTTAACTAATTTACTTTAATTTTAATTAATATCAAACGAATTACGGTCATTAGTTAAAATTTGATTGCATATGGACGGCACGGCATCCCCCAAATTTCTAATTTTTTTTTGGAAAATGACAATTTTAAAACTTTTCAATGCAAACATCTTATTTTATTGTTAAAATGAAAATCTAAATATATAAAAGAGCTTGTCTGCGTGTTTGTTTGCGTGTTTGTTTGTTCGCTATACGTTCCTAGACCCTTTGACCGATCTCAACCAAATTTTGCACAGTTATTCTGTAGGTCCAGGCGCAACTATTCGTGCATAAATGGAGAAAACATTCGCGCGGGGAACAAAGTTATTCGCGTTTTTCGATTTTTTTTGACACACCCTATACGGATACCCTTACTTAACCTGGCCATTCTTGCTCACACCGCTTTCGCTAGATGGTGCACTTAATCTATCATATAAGTGTACAAATTGGTGGCCAAAAATCGAAATATATTTCGATATTTCGATCGAAATAAATCGATCAGTTATCCCACTCTGTGGGAGTACCAACTAAAACCAAATACTATATAAGAGGACAACATTATTGAACCAGGATATAGAACAAAACAAATACAAACTGAATATAACCAAATACTAAATTAAATTAATTAATTAAAATAAACCACAATACTAAATTAAAATGCCACCTAAGAAGCGCCCTTCGTATGGATCTAATGCAGCGGCTAAGCGAATGCGATTGAATAGAGCGAATGAAGCTGAAGATGAACGCACTCAAAGACTTAATGCGCAAGCTGAAAGACATGCTACTCTAAGAGCGAATGAAGCTGAAGATGAACGCGATCAAAGACTTCAAACGCAATCTGGAAGTCAGTTTACTCTGAGGCAACAAGAGACAGAAATTGGTAAGTATTATTAAACAGTTTAACATACGCCGTAACGGTACACTTTGAGCCGGACAGTATTTTATGTATTACTTTTTAAAATTTATTGTGAGTGCCTTTTAATAATAGTGCTTGGTTTTTTAGAACGCGATCAAAGACATCATGCGCAAGCTGTAAGAGATGCTACTCGAAGGGAACAAGAGACAGAAATTGGTAAGTATTATTAAGAGTGGGTTGGAATTTAAGTGCTTTCAACTATAATCCACAAATTCCTTATGCGGCTGATAAGTTAGTTACAATTGGATCTATGTCTAAAATATGTGCCAAGTGTGATGCTAAAAAGTGGGATAAAGAATCCCCAAGAATGTGTTGCAGTAATGGGAAAGTTCAATTACCTGCGCTTTTGGAACCTCCGGAACCGTTGAAAAGTTTACTTACAGGAACGACACGTGATTCGGAAAATTTCTTGAACAACATTCGTGCATACAATTCGACATTTCAAATGACCTCCTTTGGAGGTAACGTCATTACCGAGAGTGGATTCATGCCTACATTCGAAGTCCAGGGTCAAATATATCACAGGATTGGTTCCTTGCGTCCATTGCCCAACGAACAACCAAGGTTTCTGCAATTGTACTTTATTGGAGATTGGCAACATCAAGCAGAACAAAGAAACAATCTGTACCCGGCAACCGAATTAGAATTAATTAACCGACTTCAAGGCATGCTGCATACGTCCAATCGTTACGTTCAAAGTTTTAAATGTGCTCTCGAAAACGTTCCTACTACCGAATATAAAATTGTTATCGATGCTGACAAGAGACCTTCCGCAGAACATGCCAGACGATTTAATCTCCCCGAATGCAATGAAGTTGCTGTATTAATTATTGGTAAAGAACACGGCAAAAGAGACATAGTACTGCAAACTAGAGCGAATACTCTCCAATTTATAAATGAAACCCATAGATCTTATGATGCTTTACAATATCCGCTGTTGTTTGACTATGGAGAAGATGGATACCACTTTCAAATATCTCAAACGGGTGCACGTTCGAACAAAACTGTTTCCTGTATGGACTTCTATGCGTACAGATTTATGGACCACAGTAATTCGTTAAGTTATCTTTTGCTTTCTAGACATCTTTTTCACCAGTTTGTTGTAGATATTGCTATGTACTTTCTATATAAAACTTACACACGTCGATTGTTTTGGGCGCCACTTTCGAATGAAAGAAAAATATAAAAATAATGTAAATGTTAAAATTTCGCGTGCTAAATTTTATAAAGGAAGTTCACCAACTTGACCCTCTTATATAGCTCAGTCTAAGGCTCTCTCAGAGTATAACAGGTAGTAAGATTAGTTAAGGGATGCAGCTTATTGAATTGAAAAGTTTTAATTTAGAGTGACAGAAAAATGTTTGTTGTTGTAGAATAAAAATGCTTAAATAATTTGACCAGATAAAACGATCCACTTTTGTTTTTGAACGACCTTAAAAATTCAGAGTACTGACCTGTAATAGTTTTATGATAATAAAAAGATTTGATTAAATCAGAAATAATTTTATATTGAAAATAAATATCGCTAGCGCAAATAATCAGTGTTAACAAAATTAAAACAGATAACTTATCTGTTACCAGAATGTTTACAATAATCAAAATACCAAAATAATCGTAGAATGACGATCCACTTCTTTCTTCTTCCTTGAAATGCTTAAATAAATTTAAGTCTTGCCGTTGTCCAAAACGGATTAAATGTTTATATAATAAAATTGTTGCTCGAAGCGTAGAAAATGTAAATAATAAAAAAATGTTTTGTAGCTGAATATTTATGAAAGTAGGGTAGCCAGAAATTCACCGATTAGGGTCTTTTTCCTTGCATCCTTTTTATGTTAAACGCTGAAGGCAAAAAGTTAATAAAAATAATAATTCGAAATACCTTTAATTTATTTAATCCTGACTCATAAAAAGTCTGCGTAGATAATCACTATCTTGGTTATCACTCGCGCACTAACGTAGCACTTCACAGCTGTTGTTGATGTGATGTTGATATCGACACCCCCAAGGAACAAAGCCGTAACTCCAGTTACGACAAATTTGAGTTATGACTACCACTGTGATCCTGACAAAAATATCTTTCTTTTAGTAAAAAAAATTTTAATTTACGACAAATATTTACAGAGATAATCAGTGGAACAAAGTTGTAACTCAGCGTTTTTATCGCTTTTTTTAACTTTTTGAAACTTTCAATTGGCTCTCCTGCAAAATAGGTAAAAATGAGTTACGGCTTTGTTCCTTGGGGGTGTCGATATGGTGGCTCCAATTTTACTCCTGTTGAATCGAGTTGTTATGGTAGTTATCATCCAAATTCGACGTTCTAATTGTGTTGTTTAATTAGATTGTATGCTGGTAAGTAATTTTGAATTAAATAATTCTCAGATATTCGAGATTTGAGTTGAAGATTTACATTCTTAATTTTCAGTCGCTGTAACTAATTTCGGCCATCTTGCATTTTCTTTATCAACCAAGTTTGATAAATTGGATCTCGTCACACGTCTGTCCACTTTGAATACCAAATTTCAACTGCCTTTGCTTGCGCAAAATTACCAATTTGCGTTGATTTTGAACGACTTGTAAGTCAAATTTATTTCTTTTGTAAATTTTATATTAATGAAATTTTCTGTAATTTTAAGAGTTGGTTGGATTATTGGAAAGATTAGTTGTTTGCCGCTTCCGAGAAGATTTCCTCCACAGTAGCTGATTTGGGAGCCTTTTGAAGTTGTGAATTTGACCATTTTTCTTATCACATTCCACTTATCACTTTTCAATGAATTTTGAACCTTATTTACCTTTTTACAAATTTCGGAGATCAATTTATGATTAACATTTAGAGTTGGATATGACATAATTTTGGTTGTAAACAGATTTTTACACAATAAGTTATTCACAGAGAAATTTCAATTTAAAGTTTACAAAATGTAAAGGTTATGTTTTACAGATAACAAACTGTAACAAATTTTATCATTTCTGATTTAAAGTATCATTTTGGAAGATTTTGACATGGTCATCTTCAAATTGAATCTATTTAACAGGTTTTAATATAGCATTCTTATCTTTAAAGATCTTAATAAGTCTACAATATCATGAAATAAGGTGGATGTGCTTATCTGTTCAATCTAAAGTTTTCAAATTGGGTCAATTTTCTTAAATATTACAATTAATTCAGAATTTCAACTATTTGCGTTGTGTGGGTTCATTTTAAACCACAGCAATATGTTTGCAAAAATAGAAGCCGAAAGATTATGTTACATAAGAACTCACCAGAAGGAATTAATATGCGACTCATACAGCGGTGTGAATTAAAATAGGTGTGTATACCATAAAAATACATAAACATAATTTACACTTATTTTTTAAATGTAATTACGGCGCTATTTGTTGCCGAACATCAGCAATGAAGTAACTTTTGGAAAGAATACCTAACAACAGGTTAAATGTTAAGAAATTAAAGGGTAATCCCCAAATAAATGTAAACGTGATAAATTCAACTGTGAAATAAAATAGGTGTGTGTTGTAATTGTTAAAAATAAACGAAAAATAAAGTAAAATTTTATATAAAATAAGTGGTGGGTACATAATCAATTGTAGAATTGGTATTTATTAATAAAAAAATTTACTTGTATAGCAGTTATGGGTCGCAAAAAGCACTGCACAGATACTGAACGCAATTTGGTTATCTCGCTACGTAAAAATGGAAAAACTTATAAAGAAATTGCGAAATTAGTTGGGAGATCTGAAAATTTTGTAACAAATGCCTTGAAATGGAGGAATAACAAAGAAAATCGCGGTCGACCTATGAAAATATCGCCAGTAACAGAACGACAAATAATCAAAATGGTTAAGAAGCACCCTTTCGTTACGTCTACAACTATTAAACGCGACTTAAAACTTAATGTACACACATCAACAATCAGAAAAAGATTGTTGAAAGCGAAATTACCATCCGGAAGTCCCAGAAAAGTATCATTATTGAGTGTACGCAATGCTAAGAAACGAATTAAGTTTGCCAAAGAACATCTTATGTGGTCTCAAAGCCAATGGCGAAATATTCTATGGACGGACGAGTCCAAAATGAATATGTTCTGTTCTGATGGTAAGCGGCACTATGTTCGACGCCCTCAAGGCAAAGAATTTTCACCAAGGTATACAATCAAGCCCATAAAACATTCTGGAGGAAATATTATGGTGTAGGCATGTTTCTCCTGGTATGGTGTTGGACCGATATACTGGATAAAAGAGAGTATGAACCAAGAAGTGTATGTTGACATTTTAGAAAATGTAATGCATCCATATCCTGATGAAAATATGCCATTACGGTGGGTCTTCCAACAGGACAACGACCCAAAGCACACTGCAAAGAAGGCTAAGGCTTGGTTTCAACAGAACAACATGAATGTTATGGAGTGGCCTCCTCAATCATCCGATCTAAATCCGATCGAGAACTTTTGGGCAGACGTCAAGACGAGAATTTCTAATGTAAAACCAAAAAATAAATCCCAATTGTGGGAAGCTGTGTCTACTGCATGGAACTCAATACCTGTTGAGCGTTAAGGTACGTTTTCCTAGCGACAGGATTTTTACGCCGTGTTCGACGTGATACGCTGAGCATTTTACGTCATTCACTCCTTCCCAAAAATTAAATGTAAGTGTTTTCCTAGAAGGCGCATCACGTCAGCGTGGAACGTGTTGCGTCGACGCGGTAGACACGACTGCTTCTAGAGGAGTCTATTGCGTAGTGCGCTGCGTGATTTCCTTCGTTTTGATTGATAAATTATTATTTTGTGTATTTGTGTTTCGGAAGTGAATTCGTTTTGAAGTCCATTGTCCAAAATGTCACAAAATGGTGGAACATTCCCGGCAGTGAGGTTTTCACCCGACCAGGATGACCTTTTAATTGAGTTTGTGCAAAGCCCTGCTATTTTGTATAACCTGAAAGACACAGAGTTCAAAACCACTTTGAAGAAAGACCTGATTTGGAATTAACTTGGAAAATTATTGAAGAAAGAAGGTGAGTTTTTTCATCAAAATAATTTTATTTTAAATTTTATTAAAATAATGTAAATCACGAAAATGCTTCAACATTTTTGTGAAACGTATAGGTATGTACCATTTATTTAATGACGGTAGTGCATTTTCACTTTGAACTTGAAGGTATGTAGTGATGTGTACTGAAGTAATCATTGAACTGGCTTCTTACTTGAAATCCTTCAGCTTGTGCAAAACCACCTGTGCCTGCTAGATGAATCAAATTTTGAGTTGGGAAATCCTCCATGTTTGGGGATTTATCTGATTGCGAAGGATTCGTTGATAAATAATCATCCCTTAGCATGTTGTGTAAGCAACAGCACACAATGATTACCGAGTCAATGGTTTCAGTTTTTAAATTTAAAGGAGTGAAAAAAATTCTGAAAATGGCGCTCATGATGCCAAAAGCATTTTCAGATGTTCTCCTGGCTTTACTGAGACAGTAGTTGAACGTTCTTTTTTTGCATCTTTCAACATTTGTGCTCTGGAATATGGCTTCATCATATGCTCACCTAAACTGAAAGCATCATCACCAACTACTACGTGAGGCAGCAAGGTATCAGAGTGCGGCAGGTTTTTTGGAGGTGGAAATATATTTCCCTTTTTTACCAACTCTCCCATTTTTGACTTCTTGAAAATACCTGCGTCACCCTCCTTTCCGTACGAACCCACATCAATAATGACAAACTTACAGTTTGCATCGACCATTGCAAGAAGCACCACAGAAAAATATCCTTTGTAATTAAAGTATAGACTTCCCGATTTGTCCGGTGCCACAATTCTCACATGTTTACCATCAATGGCAGCTACACAGTTGGGAAAACGCCAACGTTTTCAAAACTCGTCGGCTTTCTATTCCCAGTCTATCTGGTCAGGAGGAGGTAAAAAAAGTGGCACAAGCTTTTTCTGAAGCGTAGCCAACACCTTGCGCACGATCGTGCTTATTGTAGAGTGGGAGATGCGGTAACCAAATGACAGTGATCTGTACGATTCTCCCGTGGCTAGAAATCTGAAACGAATTAATAACATTTTGTATAAAATTTATTTGAAAATATTAGAATATAAAGAAAAAAATAGTCAAAGATTTTTCTTCATTTATTTATTTATGATCTATTATTACTTTTTAATGTCATATTCTGCTGATTTTTTTAAACCTTGACTTTCGTAGAGTAGTCATATCTTCTACAAAGTTTCTTACCTAAAATTATGTTCTTTTTCTCTTCTTCTTTGCAATTGAAAGCCGTTAATTTTTCAACGGGCAAAATTTTAGTTAAGAATTACAGAAGTGAGCCTCAGTAGTATACAATGGATTGTTATCTCGGTGGGGTTGGATTAAGTTGTGACATACTTTCGACCATAACACAATTTATGAAAACTTAAAAATAAACAATAATAGAAGTGAATTGCTAATGGAAAAAATAATGAAACTATGTTTGTATGCATGACTACAATGTTGTCGTTTTATCTGTTCCAGGAATTGAGTGTAAAAAACGGTGGAAAAGTATGAGGGATCACTACAAGAGGGAAAAGAAAGAAGAGAAAGGTACTACAGGAAAAGCTGCCAAGAAGAAAAGAGCTGTGTACTGGGAACGGTTGCAATTTTTGGATACTGTGGAAGATGAAAGGAGCAGTTTTACAATCGTTCTTACTGCATCCAACAAAAAGGCATCAACTTCTGAGCAAGAAAGCCTTGGCGAACTAGAAGATTTTGAAGTGGATGACCCACCCCAGCAAGTATTCCAGCATTCATCTCAACACGAATCATCTCAGGAAACACAAACTGGAAATAGCGCTGCATTCTCATTTCAGCGAACACAAAGTGGAACTTCCACACCATCCCCAGATGGTCTGGGGGCCGTTTTTCAAACCCCAGCATCGAAAACCAAGAAAGAAAGAGTTGCAATCCAGAAATATTTGCAAGAAAGAAAGGAAGACAAGGTACATTTCAAACGGTGTCTTGAAGATCTTGTGCAACAACCACTGCCTGAAGAAAATGAAATTGACTTGTTTTTCAAAACAATGGCAGCTACTGTGAAAAAATTCCGACCAGATCTTGCCACCAAGACGAAAGCGAGTGTTTTCAAAATTGTCACAGATATGGAAGTACTGAACCAGCAATCGTCTTTGCCACCTACGACAGGATTTACAAATATTCAGTACAATGAAAAGCAGTCATTGAACTCCTCCTCATCATCACCCTGGACCACTCCACATTCATCTCACACAAAAGATTCCTACACCACCTATGACATTGTTTCTGAAGCCTTTGCACAAGCCATTCAAAATGGGGATGTCGAATAATACTCTTTTTATACTCATGATGTTATATAAATAAAAAATATCCCAAAATTTAAAATATTTTCTTACTTACCTTAGCGTTAAAGCCAGTTTTTCAGCTGCTGTTATTGGTTTCTTCACTCTGTTGTAGGAGGGGGTTGGCAAGTCCTCTTCAATGAGGTTCAAAAGGAGGGAGAACCTTTCACGGGTCAATCTAAAATAGTTCTGAAACTTTTCTTCTTCGTCATGAAGATGGCTCTTGATTAAAATGTTGAACGTTCCTTCATTTATCCGCTTTTTGAACACACCACTCACTTCTTTCCTGAACATCACAAATTTCGTTAGTATGAACTCTTCTTCCTGGTCATCATCCATGATTTCTTTAATTAATAACATCGCTTTCAACTTCCTCTTCCTGCATATTGTCTCCATTTTGTGAAACTGACACACAACCACACACAACTATTGTAAACTAAAACTGACACGACCTACGTCGACCGAATTAATAAATAAACACGCTACTCTAGGAAAACACTTTCACGCTGCGTAATATATTTCGCGACGTGCCACGCTCCTGCCGACGTAATTGTGACAAATTCGGTTCCTGCAGCGCAAAAAACCTGTCGCTAGGAAAACGTACCTTTTCAGAAACTGACTGATTCTATGCCGCGCCGATGCCACTCCGTTATGAAGAACAAAGGCTATACGACCAAATATTAAAAGTTTCATGCATATCATTCAATGAATTTAAATTTATAAGTGAAATAAATAATTTTTTGAATTTACACCTATTATTATTCTCACCTAATTTTTGTTCAAATGCTTATTACACATTACTGAAATGAAATTTTCCATTGATATGTATAATTTTATCTTCCAAGTAAAAAGAAATTAACAAAAAAAAAGTTGCATCAATAAAGGTAATCTTGTTTTAAAAATATTAAAGAATTATGAATATTCTTTGGTCACACCTATTTTAATTCACACCGCTGTACATACATTTACGAGATGCCGTTAACAATGATAGAACTGGAGGCGATATTGGACACATTTGCATTCTTCCGTCGCCGTTTACTGGCAGCCCCGGTTACATGCATGAAAGAACCCAGGACGCAATGACATATGTTCGCACTTATGGTCGTCCTGACCTCTTCATCACCTTTACGTGTAATTCGCAATGGCAAGAACTTAAAGATGAGTTACTACCTGGACAAAAACATATTCACAGACATGACCTTGTAGCTAGAGTGTTTCGATTAAAATTATTAAAGTTGATGGATTTGATAACGAAATCCAACATTTTTGGTCCAGTTCGATGCTACATGTACACTATTGAATGGCAAAAGAGGGGATTGCCTCATGCGCATATTTTGATTTGGTTGGTCGATAAAATTCGGGCAGATCAAATTGATTCCATTATTTCTGCTGAACTTCCCGATCCTAACGTAGACAAGGGCCTCTTCGACATAGTTAAAAAACATATGGTTCATGGTCCATGTGGTCGGCTAAATTTCAATTCGCCATGTATGAAAGAAAATAAATGTTCGAAACGTTATCCGAAATCATTTTTAAAAGAAACTCAAACTGGAGAAGATAGTTATCCTTCCTATCGTCGAAGAAAACGTGATGATGGAGGTTTTACCACCGAAATAGGGCGACATCAAATTGATAACAGATGGATAGTTCCGTATTGTCCCCTATTGAGTAAAACTTTTAATGCCCATATTAATGTGGAATTTTGTAATTCGGTTAAATCAATCAAATATGTCTGCAAGTACGTTAACAAGGGTTCCGACGCGGCAATGTTTGGTTTAGAACAACAAAATTCCCATGATGAAGTTACCCAGTATCAACAAGGTCGTTACATAAGCAGCAATGAAGCTATTTGGAGTATTTTCGGTTTCTCGATACACGAGAGATATCCTACGGTACAGCAACTAGCGGTGCATTTAGAAAACGGACAAAGGGTTTATTTTACGAACGAAATGGCTGCCCAACGAGCCGGTGCTCCCAGAGATACCACTCTTACTGCTTTTTTAAATTGTGCCAGGATGATGAGTTTGCGCAAACTTTGTTGTACCACCAATTGCCCTCTTATTACACTTGGAACAATAAAACATGGTCTAGAAGAAAAAGAGGAAGCGAAGTTGAAGGTCATCCCGGTGTGAAATTTGACAGTGCTATTGGTAGGTAATTTTTTTTTTTGTGTGTAAGCTCTAATCTAACATATTGTGATTTTAATTTAGGTCGAGTTTACAGTGTTCATCCCACTCAGCAGGAGTGTTTTTTTTTAAGGATGTTGCTACACGAGGTTAAAGGGCCTACATGTTTTGAAGACCTTAAAGCAATTGATGGTGTTATTTGTGAGACATTTAGAGAAGCATGCCACAAACTTGGATTGTTGGAGGACGATAATCAGTGGAACGCCACTTTGGAAGAAGCTGCCAGGTACAAATTTCCAAAGCAACTTAGAAATGTATTTGCAATATTACTTAACAGCTGTAATGTAGGAAATCCCTCTGATTTATGGCATAAATACAAAGATGATTTGGCACAAGATTACAGGCATCGAGAACAACTTCGCCACCCCTACATTGATGTCGTTTACACTGAAAGAATGTACAATGAAGCCTTAATTGACATTGAAGATAAAATAGCGTCCATGGATGGACCGAGTTTAGCTTCCTTTGGACTACCGCAAACTGACAGGACGCTAATTAGCAATTTATCTACGGAGGTGATTAGAGAAACTTCGTATGATGTTAACGTTTTAACCGAATTCGTAAATGATAACGAAAATATGTTGCTACCTGAACAAAGAACTGCCTATTCAACGATACTAAATAGTATCTCTACTCAGAATGGAGGTATTTATTTTTTGGATGCTCCTGGTGGAACTGGAAAAACGTTTGTTTCGAAATTGTTATTGGCCAGTGTTCGAAGCCAAAATAAAATTGCTGTAGCAATAGCTTCCTCTGGTATAGCTGCTACATTACTGCCTGGTGGTCGTACAGCTCATTCTGCATTTAAACTTCCGTTCGATTTAGCCAATATCGATGACCCTGTTTGTAAAATCACGAAAAATTCTGGCATGGGAGAGGTTCTCTAAAGATGTGAATTGATAATTTGGGATGAATGTACCATGGCGCATAAAAAGGCATTGGAGGCACTTAATAACAGTTTACAAGATTTAAGAAACCGGAAAGTACTGATGGGTGGTATGACAGTTGAGTTGTCGGGAGATTTTTGTCAAACTCTTCCCGTAATACCTAAAGGAACCAAGGCTGACGAAATTCGAGCATGTCTTAAATCTTACTCTTTGTGGCGTGATGTGAAATCCTTTAAACTTACAACGAACATGCGAGCAAGAAATTCTGAGGATTCCGATTCGGGATTGTTTGCTCAGAACTTAATTAAACTCGGCGAAGGAAGACTCTCTGTTGACTCCGAAAAGAAGGTCGTTATATCTACAATCAGTATAACTAGTAGTTCAAAGTATTGATGAATTAACGCAAAAAGTATTTACAAACCTAGATTACAATTACAAAGATTGCACTTGGTTGTGTGAAAGAGCAATATTAGCACCGAAAAATGTTACGGTTGATTGTATCAATCGACAGTTACTTGATAAAATTCCGGTGGATTCTCATATATACAAATCAGTGGATACAGTTACTGATCTCGACGAAGTTGTCCACTACCCGATTGAGTTTCTACATTCGTTACAAGTTCCAGGGCTACCGCCTCACTTATTACGTTTAAAAGTTGGGGCTCCGATAATGCTTTTACGCAATTTAGATCAGCCCAAGCTTTGCAATGGTACGCGATTGATAATAAAAGCCTTGCACCCTCATGTTATTGAAGCCGAAATACAAACTGGTTGTGGCAAGGGCGAAGTCACGTTTACTCCGAGGATACCTTTAATAACATCAGATGTGCCAATCCAGTTCAAGCGCTTGCAATTTCCAATAAAGCTAAGTTTTGCAATGTCGATCAATAAATCTCAGGGACAAACGTTGCAAGTTGTAGGTCTACAATTAGAAGAAGATTGTTTTGCTCATGGTCAACTGTATGTGGGATGCTCCAGAGTAGGGACACCCAACAAACTATTTGTATACGCTCCTTCTGGAAAAGCAAGAAATGTGGTTTATTCTGAAGTTTTGTAATGAATGTTGATGGATCGATTTATGTTATCCGGGGGAGGTTTTAGTGAGTAAAAATCTCACACTACCACCTCATTCTGATGTGGTGTCTTTTGAAGATTTCCTCCTCCCTTTTGGTTTTTTTTTGTAAGAGTTCATTTTTGGTTGGTGATTTATTTGGTAAGGTACGGTTGATCCACGGCGAATTCCGCGAATTTTCACTCTGCACTGCAACGAGAGGTCGCGTCAACCTTGCCGTGGATTCTGAACTTTTATTAAATATATTACTATTAAACACTCCTTCTGGAAAACCAAGAAATTTGGTTTATTCCAGACGTTTTTTTTATTTTTAAATAAAGACTACTTACATTACAACTTATTTTACATTTACTTTTATATATTGTAGCGTCTGATGCTTTGAAGAATGCACGAGTACGCACACAATCGGTTTATGGACCCCTACCTTTAATTCGACTCTTATACTTCTCAGGGTAATATGCGTCGGGATCTGAATCAACCAACACTTCTTATACGAGCTTATTCTTGATTGAACGAATTCTGTATTCCAACAAAGATAAAACTACAGTTGGAATTCCGTTAACAAGTTTTTTAATCAAATCAACAAATTTCAACATATAACAAGAACCCAAACAATCAAACAATCTTTATAAACTACTATTCTACGCACTGATTATTAAAAGGTAGCTAACCTGTGATTTGTATCGTGCGCACTATTTTCTTTCTTCTAATATTCCACTTTCCAATCTCCACTCTCCAATCTGCTTCTCATATATCGGATAAACCTGGTATCCGTATCTTCCCAACGTATCTATAAGACACGATCTCGAACACAACCTTCGTTGCCAACACCTTCTGTATCCCACTATCTTGCGGAATCTTAAATTCTCCAAGGAATTAATCTTCTTGGGTAGTACCACCGTATATCGTTCCCGAATATAATTTATTTCAGTATATTCTAATTGAATTGCAATTATTCGCACAACTGCATCTCGCAGTAACTAATATGCGACCGTCACGCTTCGTGATCTTGATGGAACTGTTATTTACTTTTTATGTAACGTTCGTTACTATATATTTTGTTTTTTCAAACCGGAGCTTCTTATATATCGGTTTGTTTGTACATGGCCGACGGTTCTCTGCACGTTTGATTAATTTCCGCATGTTGTATATCCCGTTTACACAACATGTAACTCGAACAAACTTAAAATTAAATTCAAACGACACAACAAAACAAACACATGTAAACAAATGTGTTTGAACCTCCGGTCTCCAACTGTACTTCTCTCCTTGTTGGTACGACTCTATCCTCAACATGGATAGCGCGTATCACAACAATATATACTAGAGGGCGGATCAAACAGATTAACATAATGTTATACTTTTTAATTGGTGACAAACTTTTTCTATATAAGCAAACTTTTTCTGATGTCATTAACAAAAAAATATATATAAACCTAGAAGTAACGGCTGCACAGGACGTTTTTGATGAATGATGAGTGCAAAAATAGAATAGAAATGTTCATCCTGTCTGCGGTAGACGATGCTACTGTTAGATGGGAGTACCGCAAAATGGTTATGCAATCTTTTGCCGACCAAGTCAATCCATTCTTGGAAAGCGAGGACCGTGTTATACAATTGCAAAACGCAACAAAAAAAGTGGCTGCCAAAAGAAAAGGAGGCGAATTAAAGAAGAAAAAGTGGCTGCCGAAAATGTTAGAAAAAAAGTAAAAAAAAGCTGAACAAAAAGAAGAGGACGACTTTTTGTCGATATCGACAGATTTGTTTCCCAAACGAAAAAGGCGGGTCTGCACACGATACTGCAGACCCAACGCATCTGCCCGAACATCCAGGGCGGGAGATGTCGAAGATCCCGACATCTCGGACCGAGCATCCCGGAAGAAATGCCTGACGGCGAAACCCGGGTGCTTGGTAGGGGGGAGTTTTAGTCAGTGAAGTCTGACACTATCCACTTCGATTAAGTGGGTTTCTCCTGAGATTTCTCCTCCCTGCGTCGAGCTAAAAAAAAAAGTACGAAGATCGAAATGTTTAACGAAGAGATCCCATGGACCAACTCCGTCAAATACCTGGGGGTGACCCTTGACAAACGTCTTACATGGGTGAAGAACGTCGATCGCTGCACTCAACAAGCGAGGGGACTGCGGGCAACCCTAGCCCCCTGGTTGGCAGGGGCAGCACGTTGGCACCCGATCTCAAGTTGCGATTATTCAAGGGGATCATCCGACCAGTATTGTCATACGCGACCCCGGCGTGGGGTTTTGCATCCACGAAGCAGATGAAGCGGCTCCAGACTGTTCAAAATCTCTGCCTCCGCGGAATTTTCAACGCTCCCTGGTTCATCACCAACCAATTGCTCCACGCGGACGCCAAACTGGAAACGTTAGACGAATTCATCAGGAGGTTGACGGAAAACCTGTATGACCGTAGCCACGATAACGACAACCCACTGGTGAACCAAGTTGGGAAGTACGACGTCTTCGACTTCCACCGATTCAAGCGGCCGTCAAGCATCTTGGCTCCGGAGACGGAAAGTTAACCCGAAAACCCGATAACAAATACATTAAGTGAATACTCCAATGGCAAAGAAGATATCGTCACCAGGGCTTGATTGGTCAAGCCACCCGTGGTTAGGTTAGCCAATGAGATGACCTGATTTGCTTGGGCGACCGTCAACTGGGTAGGCGGCAACGGCTAGCGGTTGGAACTGCAGCGGTACTATCATCCATCTAGATATTGTTCGAGCTGCACAACTCGAACAAATTATATTTTTATTTTCCACAGTAACCTCGGTCTTGTAATTCGGTTCGCCGATTACAAGATTATCAGTTACCGCTTCAAATCAGGCTCAATGCCGCTACGGGTCGCTAATCCCTTACAAAAAGCTCAAAGTGCGCGTAATCAGTATCAGCTGAAGGAGAATTAAGCGGGGCTTTGCCCCGTAATCGCTCCACTTCGTGAAGCACGCTAGTAGTAGTAGTAATAAATAAAAGCAGAATAAGTGACTTTTTTGCTTTTTCATTATTTTTCTTTGTTGTAGTAGCTTTCAGCTATAGCTGAAATGTGAAATAAAGAAAAATAAAGAAAAAGCAAAACAGTCTCTTGTTCTGCTTTCAAAGAAAACCATATAATGCGAAACGAGAACTTCCAATTTGAAAAATTAGAAGTGTGTTTTTGTTTCAAACATCTGATTGTTTTCCACTGTGTATTGTTATAATGTACCTAATTTGTTATTACCTTTATAGTTTACTCAGTTTTTTACTTTCAAAACTAATTTAAATTCAGATATTTAATTTTTCCTGAAACAAAAAACTTCCATCTCACATCATGTTACACGACAAAACATGAAAATCTGTCAAAAATGGGGTGGGGGTCAAATTTTGCCTGATAACAATACTTTCATTACCTACGGGGTTCGGAAAGTAAACAATTGGGCGCTGGGTCAATTCAAAGTTTAAGATTTTGACTTTATACTAGTTATCTGCGACTGTGAATGTCTTTAACGCCTAAACTATTAAAGATAAAAATATTCTGTCAAGAACTTTCTTGTAGGAAATCAAATTCTCGCAGAAGTTCGATACATATGATTTTTTCTTATCTGGTGTGGTTTTAGCAGTATTTCCAGTGAAAGTACTCGGATATTTAGAACTCGTTGAAGCAATATTTGATTTTATTATTTAACTAGCTGACCCGGCAGACGTTGTCCTGCCCAAATTTCAATATTTGCCTACATGTATTTTTTAGATCCAATCCGCATAATGACCTTGCGACTTATTTGGTCATCGCAAATACCCAACGTATTAAAAAAGGATTAAATAAATAAATTAATAAAAAATACAAATCAAGGTTTAATAAAAAAAAGTTTAACAAAACTGTTAAGTATTCACAAAAACCACAATAATTTCTAATTTTACTTTATTTTATTTTTGCCAATTACTCTTGTTTTTTGTGTTCTTCCTTTTCCTCCTCCCCTTCGTCTTCTAATAAGGAATTTTCGAAAGCACGCAGCGATATTGCCAATTCCTGTTCTTCTTACATACATACATACATACATTGAATTTAATATATATAGATATCGTTCGTTAATACGTTGATCCGTTGAAACGTTGATCCGTTGATCCGCACTAACGTTGGTCAAGCTAATACAGCGCTTGACCAAAGTTCGCGGCAAGATTCTAAAGTAGCCTATGTTTTTCGTAGCATTGTAAATAGCTTCTACACCAAATTTGGTAGAGATTGGTCAAACGGTGTAGAATTGTATAGAAAACATACATACATACATTGAATTTTATATATATAGATATCGTTCGTTAATACGTTGATCCGTTGATCCGCACTAACGTTGGTCAAGCTAATACAGCGCTTGACCAAAGTTCGCGGCAAGATTCTAAAGTAGCCTATGTTTTTCGTAGCATTGTAAATAGCTTCTACACCAAATTTGGTAGAGATTGGTCAAACGGTGTAGAATTGTATAGAAAACATACATACATACATACATACATACATTGAATTTTATATATATAGATTAAATAGAAAAAAGTAGCCTTACAAAGTAAATTGTTAAACGGTATTATACAAAACAACAGAAATAGAAATATTATACTACTGTTGTGCAATTTTATAATTTGACTGTAAACACCTGAAGACGCAGAGACCCGCGCGAAATATTGTCGATTTTAAAAGTCCATCTTTATTAATCAGCGTTCACATACTGCCTTTATGCCCAGTAACTAACAATTGTATGATCAAACTAGTACCAACTTGCGACATACGATGTTGATGCCACCCTGTGTTATTATAAAACAGTTGCGTATATAATTTATTCATACAGTCACTTTATTATAAGTGCCACCATCAAGGAGTTCTAACAATTAATAATACCTCATAAATGAAGAAACCGACGTCACGCAATCTTCCCATCTTACTAAGCAAAATTGCAGTAACTGACACGTGCTAACGAAGAGTGCAGTATCTACACAGCATAATATGCTGCACTTTTGTTTAATATACTGAGATACTGCGTTTTTATTTAGTAGATATTTATAGCAAATTTTGTATATACGATAAACAAAATCAACGAATATTTAAACTAAGTAGTTATGGGATATACGTCGTTTTTGTTTGGTAAAGAGGTAGCAGAATGCTCGTAGTAAACTATACCAATAACTCATTTTGGCCATTATTGCACATACGGCGCTTTCGCTAAGCAGTATAACTTTATAATTCATTGAATAAGATTTACTTACTCCGGCAGTGTGGTTGAACCTTTAAAAATAAAATCACCTTACCTAGAATACAATGGAGGTGATGTAATTCGGACAAACTAAAAGATTTGCCAATCGGGTAATTTTCGCGATTTTAGTCGATACTTTTTTTCGGACAGTGCAATTTAGGCTACTTGTACTCCATCAAACGTGACGTCGGCGACCCTGGTTTTTAGTTCATTTGTATTAATTAGCACGTTAATTAGAAGTTCTAGTGGTTAGTAATCTTTAACCATATTTTATCACAGAAGGTTACGTTTATTTTGCATATTTTACAACGTAGTTTTATGTTAAGGTTCTGCTTTATCGCCTGATTAATCACAGTCACAGCCAGAGTAATTATTTCTAATAATAATTCAAGTAATACGTGAGAAGTGAAGCCGGAATAAAATACATATACCGAGCGGTACAAAATATGTTGACCATTTTTAAAATCTTACTTTTTTAATTTTATAGTTTTGAAATTGGTTTCCTTTATCTCACATTCATTAGGAGTTAGTGGACTGGAAAATAATTGGTCGGTGGTTCCAATTAATAGTAATATCAATAACGTTTGTGAGGCACCGAGTAGAAATACAATTTACACTGCAGTTTGAAATTTGGAAAAAGGAGAACTATTGGAAAAAGTCTTGAAAAAACCACATTAAAATGGACAATTGGCCGATATGATTTTTCACATAATTATAAAAAAACAAATTCTTCGTAGCTCATTTTACATCATCATGTAGGTATTAATAAAAACTTGGAAACTTACTTAGAACATACACTACAACTTTATCGCTTATGATTTGGCTTGGACAGTGTTCCGATTTAAGTAATTTTGATATAAGATCGCAATTTGTATAAAAGTTAATCGGCTCTTTGCTTCGAAGAAGCGATAAAATCGTGTCATGAATAGAGTTTTCTATCAATATCTGAAATAATAATAAATAATTGGTTGTGTAAGTGCTCAAAAACTGTTTGTTACCTCCCGCACACAGGAAGCACTGATAAGATTATTGATGAACGTAGCACCGGCATCGATATATTCCCTATTGCAGGTTTTTAACCATCTGCAGAAGAGTTTAAATTCATCACTCCAGATAAAACAATAGGTAGACATATCTTCAGAAACGCGATACATATTTATCATTTTTAACACCATATTGCGAAACCCGTCATACGTGTCATCCTGAATAAACGATAAACAATTAACGATACGATTACAAAATTTAGTGATTCCAATCTTACCGTAATGACGTTGAACATGTCCTCCATTATTTCTGCCTGACTTAGAAGTTTAAAAGCGTCGATATCTTTCCAACAAAATATAAAACTAATAATATGGAGAATGTTATATTTAACTATCAAAAGAGGCACTTTGATGTGAACGAATAATATTTTTAATCTTGGATATCCCACTTTGGCTACTATATCTTTTGCATTACTTCCCGAGAACAACGCATCCAAAAACTCTAATAACCCTAATAGTCGACCCGTCTCTATGTCGGTGTTCTCGAGCTGATCGAAGATCTGACCCATGACGTCGGTTGACAACAAGTGGAAAATCACGGCATCATTTATCTTTGTAAAACGCAATAAATAACTACATATCTGTCGAATCGCATCATCTTCGCTCTACAAAAAAGCAAAAAGAACAAAATTTTCATACTTCAAACAGCAACATTCAACTCACGCTCATAAACATTGCGTTTATTTCTAATATTGTGTCTAAATTATCAATATTCATAAATTGCAACACGGCCTCCAAGTTACGGCTCATGATCATGAAGAGATTTTGTAATACCAATGTCAGATTGTCCAAATCAACTAATTTCATCAACTCAACAAGAATCGGAACGATTTTTTTATCACACAGGAGGGCAACATTTTTTTTGCTATCGTTACTATAAGCCAATAAACTTCTGAAAGCCTAAAATAATATATTTAGTCGAAATGTTCTTAAAATTATTCTGATGAGCACCAAAAATGGCGAATTTGATTTACCCGCTTTGAAACCTCTTTATTTTCGTGGAAAAGTAATTCAATCTTGTAATCAATGTTCCCGGTTACTTTATTAATAAAAGATCTAAATCTCGAAACCTTTACATAAGCCATTTTAAACACTAAACTCAACTATACGTCAATTAATAAAAACGTCAAATGCCGCTAAAATGGCCTCGTAAAAACAAAACCACACAAATTTAAAATGGTTTCCATGGCAACCTAGGGTTTTTAATGTTAAAATTTTCGAACCAAGAAAGAACAATTCCATACTTCTGATATTCAAGGTAGGTAAAAATGAAAATAAACTTCTCAAACAGGAAATTTAGGAACGCAAAAAAGACGTAGACACGATTTTAACCACACATGTTTCAACATACATATCCTAATTAAAAAGAATCCTATAATATTCAGCTCAAAATATTGTAAATAAGCCCTTTTTTATAAGTGTCGCAATGTTGTCATTCCAAATCTTTAACCCTTTGTGAACAAAACTTTGGTTGCTGATATTATCACTTTGATTTCCACCCACTCTTGATTTATATTTCTGCTTATAGGTCTTGATTCCACGCGCTGGTTCATTCTATCTTGATAAAACAATCAAATGCTCTTATCTCTTAGTAGATGGATTTTAAAATTTTCCATTTAGTTGGAGCAGCGACGCAGCACAATGCAAATGTCCGTGGTCAATAGAGAACGAGCAGCGGCGGTTCTAGGGCGGAGCGACCGGCGCGGTCGCGCCGGGCGCCGTTGTAAGGGGGGCGCCAAATTGAGAAAATATGCTGAAAAAATTTTTTTTTAAATATTTTGAAAAAATATTTTGACCGCGCCGGGCGCCGTTGGAAAGGGGCCAAATTGAGAAAATATTTTGAAAAAATATTATTTAAAAACACAATTCATTCAGTAAACAATGTAACTATATTTAAAATAATAGAGTTGCCAATATAATAAAAAATATTTTTTTTGTTGGTAGACAATCTGTCCGCCATACCCCCATACCTCTATTTATAATAGGAATGGACAAGCAAAGGTGTCAAAAGAAAATTTACCATTACCAGTGCATTATTTTAAAAATATCCTCACCACGCTGCCGTAGAAATTTTATTAACAATGTCCCCACCTGCAAAAAAACTATCCGTCGCTCAAAACTTGAAAAGAAAACGAAAAAAGCAAGACGAAAGTGAAAAGGCTGCAAAATTGATGGCAACTTTTTTTAGAGTTGAGAAGTCATCTGAATCGGCATCATCAGAACCAGTTCAAAACGCGACGGAAGAAGACCTATATAATAGAAGTTCTTCAGATGAAGCCCATGAAGATGAAGAGCAGTATGCACAAAATAATCTAACTATTTCTGGAATTTCCTCTGAAGTTCAAAATATTACAGAGAGTACACCAGACATACCATCTCTGTCACCTCTTCAAAATCAAAATACTAATTGTGAAATTGATGATATTTCGAAATGGTCATTCGTTAACTCTAGAACCATAGATGAAATAATTATTCGTGGTCCTGTTAGTAACGAAATGAGCAACGACAAGTATCCAAAAAAAAACTGATGGACGTCATTTTTCGAATACGCATTTTCAAAGGGTGATGCCAAATGGAGAAACTTATAAAAGAAGATGGCTCGTTTACTCTAAATCTGAAAATAAAGTATATTGTTTTTGTTGCCGTTTATTCAACAGAATGTCCCACTCTAATTTAGGAAAAGATGGATTTGACGACTGGTCGCACTTATCAGTGCGTCTCAAAACTCACGAAACTTCCTCACATCACCAGCACGCCATGAACAGTTGGATAGAAGCGTCGAGTCGATTAAAGAATTTTAGTGGAATTGACAAGCATTTGCAAAAACAGATTAAAGACGAGAAATCACGGTGGGTTGCTATCCTCGAACGAATGATGTCCATAGTATTCTTTTTAGCAAGTAATAATTTGCCTTTCAGAGGATCTGGATCTGAGGCACTATATACTCCTAATAATGGTAACTTTCTGGGTTTAGTGCAACTGATGGGAAAATTTGACCCTGTGATAATGGAGCACCTCCGCCGTATTGTTAATAAGGAGACTAATGTTCACTATTTTATTAAACATATTCAAAACGAGTTGATCGGCTTACTTGGAAGTGAAGTTCGAAATACAATTTTGAGTATGGTAAAATCATCGAAATACTTCTCCATCATACTGGATTGCACTCCTGATGTCAGTCACATTGAACAATTATCTTTAACATTGCGTTTTGTTGACACTAATGAAGATGAAGTCCAAGTGCGCGAGTGTTTCATTGCTTACAAGCCGGTAAGTGACTCTTCGGGAGCTGGACTTACTGGCCTCTTTCTTGATGATATTGTGCAAGAGTTTGATTTAGATATGAATGATTGTCGCGGTCAAGGATACGATAATGGATCTAATATGGTAGGAGTAAACAAAGGTGTCCAAAGCAGAGTTTTGAAGCAATATCCACGAGCATTTTTTAATCCATGTGGTTGTCATAGCTTAAATTTGGTAATAGCAGATGCCGCCAAAACATCTGTTAAATCGGTTTCTTTGTTCGGATTTCTTCAAAAACTGTTTGTTCTATTCTCTGGATCAACAAAGCGATGGGAAGTGATATCCAAGCATGTAGAAGCACTATCGCTGAAAAAAGTTTGTGAAACTCGTTGGGAGAGTAGAGTTTCTAGTCTCGCTGCAGTTCGTTATCAATACTCTTCAGTTCGTGACGCCCTTCTGGAACTTCACGAAGAAACAAATGACTCAGTTGCAGCATCAGAGGCCTTGTCCCTGATTCAGAATATGGAGCAATTTGAGTTCATAATAACAATGGTGGCTTGGTATGATATATTGTTTCAAGTAAACATTGTAAGTAAGGCTATGCAGTCTAAAACAATGGATATACCAAACGCTTCACGATTGCTGAAGAACTGCTCGGAATTTGTAAAAGAGTACAGGGATTATTCGACTGCTCTGATAACAGCTACGGAAATTGCTTCTCAGGCTGGGATAGATATTATTTTTAAGCCAGTCCGCATCCGAAGAAAAAAGAAACTATTTGAATACGAAGCCGCTGATGAGACACCAACGGATCCCGAAAAGTTGTTTAAAATAAGCGTCTTTTACCCCATGATCGATACAATTGAAAATGAGTTGGTTAATAGATTTTTACAACTATCGAAATTTAATGATGTATGGTCATTTTTGTACAATATCAAAGAAATTCCTGAAAAGACAAAATTGGACAAAGCATGTGAGAATTTAGAGATAAGTTTAACCGATGGGGAAAAATATGACATATCTGGTTGTGAATTGGTTGAGGAACTTTTACACCTGAATCCACTGTTGAAAGACATTGAATCAGCAGAACCAATAAAAGTTCTTCAACTTATTAAAACAAATGGTTGGCAGGATATATTTCCGAATGTGTGGACAGCACTTCGGATTCTGTTAACCATACCTGTAACGGTCGCCAATGGAGAACGAAGCTTCAGTAAATTAAAGCTGATTAAAACTTATTTACGTTCGACTATGTGTCAGGAGCGACTTTCAGATTTAGCAATTTTGTCCATAGAAAATAATATTGGCAAGGACTTAGATTATTCCGAACTAATAAAAAAATTTGCAGGTGCAAAAGCGAGAAAAGTGGCTTTGTAGTTAATTTTTTTATTTCTTAATTTGATTAAATAAATCTTTTTAAACACATATTATCGTATCTTTAGTCTAAAAACTCTCTGCTGCCAATAAATAAAATTTAAAATTTCTTTTTATATTTTTTTTTTTTTAATTTTTTTTTGAAAAAATTTCATCAAATTAAAAAAAAATGGGGGGGGGCAGTGGGGGAGGGGGCGCCAAAATAAGATCTCGCACCACCTGAAAATCTTGCTAGGACCGCCCCTGAGGACGAGAGTCCAGCAAGGTTGTTCGCGGTTTGCACTTGGATGGGTGACCGCGAGTTCGTAATTTTAAAAGAACGCCGCTGGCTGCTCCCTTACAAACCCGCACTTGACCAGCGTGGTAGGGTATGGCCTGAACCTCCCCTTCATGTGGAGAGGCTATAGTCCAGGAGTGGACTGCATGTTTGAAAAAAATCAAACTGATGAAAGGAAAGGAACCCATTGCATATTTGATTGGTATGTTTGCTACACAGCCGTTTAGATCTTCAGCTACGATGGTAGTCATTTGGATTTATTTCGTTTAAAACTACTTGTAGAATCTTGTAAAATTCCTGGGTGTCTGAGAGTCTTCCTATCCTCTATCCATCCTATCTCGTACTTTAACGATGGGTTCATTACTAATGAATTGGTAGTTATGAATTTTATCTTTCCATGCTTTGCTCGCTTTTCAATTAGAACGCCACTGTATTTTAGTAAGTTATTATGTCCCCTGGATATGTTACTAGCATTTCGTGGGCTAAAACGTGTGATGGGGTTGATATCTTGAGGCTTAACGACCAGCCACCTACTATATTTACTCCCTAGTAGGAGGGTTGCCTCTTCCGCTCTTGTGACCTTTACTCGATGCCTTGAGCTGGGGTTAGATTCTCTCCTAACTAAGGTGCCTCTTCCACCAGGGTTACCGTACTGAAATTTACTTTCTTCAGCAATCCTACTGTTAAGGTCTTTATTGTATGTCACCATATATTATCTAGTTACCCTCACTTAGTTTTGTCTGCAGACCAATGCAACTACCAGGGTGTGGCACGTAGAACCATCGCTTGTCTATAACATTTGATGTGGTCATTCTTAGTAAAAGGGACTACCTCTGCAGTGTAACCCCATATACTCCCCAGAAGCTTGTTAAGCATAGATAAAAGTTGCAGGCCAGGGGGAGTTTTTCAAAAGTAATGTACAGGGTCTCCTACTGACCAATGTAAAGTTTGAGAGTAGCTTTCTTAAAAAAACTTGCAACTAAAATTTTTGGTCGAAATTCAGACCCCCAGGAGCAGTCGTCTTAAAGTGATTGTTCTTATTTCTACCTTGAATGGTAGAAAAGTAGCACCAAAGTTATTTATTTTTTAGTGTTAATCATTGAATCATTTTTAAAGATCCCGAAATTGTCTACATAACATTTATATGGTGGCGGATCGTGAAAGGAGGGCCCTGACATCCCAAAACACTACAAAATCATTATTAAAAATATACACATAAATTTATATATTTGCAATATAATATTACCAAATCTGAATATTATAATGTATAATGAAAGAATACGAATCAATTCGTATTATATTTTTTTCGGTGTAGCGGTTATAAAAATATAACGCGTTTAAATGGTATTCAAAATTAATTGTGGGGATAATGTAATTAATAGTAATAAAATTAACTATGATGAGAAACTTACAAAAAACTAGGTGCATCGCGACTTAATTTGGTTCTAAAACAACAGAACAAAAAAAAGGCTGGTGCAATCTTTTAATCGGCAATTTCATACAAAATTGTATAATAAAACGTGTGGTTGTGCGGATGCAATATTCAAAATGTAATAATTAATAAACGCAAATAAATTTTAATGATCCCGAAAAAGAAAATATATAGGTGGGCGAACGGCTGACGTATTAGCTTCTCGTGCCAAGATTTACAGGTTCAAATCCTGTGAGGTGCTAACTACAGAAGGAATGTTGGCCCCGGTAACATTATAATGGTTTAAAACTTCATAGTTCAGAGTGAACGGTATAAAAATCGTCTATTCCCGTGGTTTAGAATCCACGTTAAGCTGTGGGCATCTGTGCTCGTTACACAGTTTCAACGAGCAGACAGGAAAATCGTAAGACGGCGTAGAACCTTATGAACTGATAGAGAAGAAGAAAATATATCTTCAAAACGCAGATTGATAAAAAAAAGTTGATTTTAATTTGTCCAAAATTTCGTAGTATTGTTGATTGATGCATTATTTTGTTTAGCTTGTTTATTAATAAATACCGGTCAATCCGACGTCTCTTGGACTGTAAACAGTGTCAACCATTTCAAACTATAATTATTACGAGACTTAAAAAAAAAACTTTATAGTGTTACCCCACCATTAAAGCTAACCATGCATTAATAGGTACTTGTTTTCATTTTAAAGTCCCCAGAATTATGATGCGTCACCACAGTGTGATTCGCGAGCAAACATACATGCGCTCCTTCTTCCTCTTAACATAGGTCCACGACCTGGTTTTCACTAATTTTTGAAATTAGTTCTGTGAGCATTTTTGGTTTTTTACATCTCACTCGAGATGTGCGCTCCTGCTTTTAACAAATATTAATTTATTAATTTGCCAATGGGCAAACTCCTTCTATGTTATTTAGTTCAATGTGTCATATTTTTTACTTATTATCTGTATATGTAGATAGATTGTAAAATGCTAAGATTCAAATTAAAAAAAAAGTATAAACCACTGAAATTTCTTAATTCCAAACAAGCGATCAGATCGAAGGTCAATTGGTTCAAATCGTACTCTTGTATTAAAAATCAAGACATAAAATTTAATAAAATTAAAACAATGGTTAATGTTAATGACATTAGCATTACAGCCATATCTTGAGAATGACTACCGCGAGTTCTCCAGGCTGCTGGAAGCAAAGAACATTCCATCACATACATACATTTTTGCATGTCTAGAAAAATCCTCTTGGGGGGTACTTAGGGGGATTCTAGGCTCCTTCACAATAGAGGAAATTCAAGATGACCAATGCCGCTGTTCGAGCTCATCTTCGAAATCAATGACACAGGTAAAAACATACTTTTCGATACTCCTGCGGTACTTGACATCAACCCCACGCCACTTATGATGCAAATGCCTGCCTTGGCAGGGGGAAGAATGCGTCACCTAGGATTTCCATATCCGGAAACTGTGGAGATAGCACAGGCGCCTTTTGGCTGCTTACTTGACTTTGCTTGTTGAGGAGACGCAGCTGTTCGAGTGAAACAAAGAACGATGGGCACAATAAGTTTAAGCTCCAGTGCGGTGGGCGACATATCGTCGCCTCAGAACCAGAGTATTCTATCTCCATTTTTTTGATAAATTGAGTTATTTATGCCATTTTATTCTATGTTCATTTCTCTACAGCATAATGCAATAAAAATTGCCAAAATGTGTATTATAACTTTTTCAATTGAAATTATGTCAAAATATCCTAATGAAGAGTAATGCAATAGAGAAACTTTAAACAGCTGTACTGTAAAATTTATAAAAATGGAGATAGAATACTCTGATTCTGACGCGACGATATACCATAACCCTTTGCAAATAATAATAACCTAGCTACTAGTTTACAAACACCCATGCACTCCTCCTTCAACTTCTTATTTTAACATAAATTTATTAAAACATAAAGTTATACATAGTTATATATTTAAGGAGAATATTGACAGCTAACAGGACTTGCAGAAGTTGACCTACTCTTCGTTTCTAATCTGTCCAAATTTAAAGAAAAGGTTGAGCTACGCTCAAAACTTGCAGACCTAGATCTGGCCCTCGAACTTCTTTCCTTGGAGCAGGAGCTTTTGGAGATAGGTGACCTTGATTTTTTTCTACTTCCTGATCTACTTCTACTTTTTGAATGATATCTGTTTTTATTCAATATTCGCTTTCTAGGATTTTTGGTTTGTTTCTTCATGCTTTTAGCAATTACACGTTTTTGATGATCCAATTGTGGAAATAAATCTTGAGATATTTCCAATGCCTGTTTAGCTGCATTCATTTCAGCCTGTTGAATACTGTGACCCATTGCACTAGCCAACCTTCTACCACGAAAATAAACTGCTACAGTATACACACGAGTATTTGTCGGCCCCTTACATTCAATGACCCTATTTAAAAACATTATTAAAACAACAAAAAGAAAATTAGAACTACGTACTTGTAAACTGGAATGTCAGGTTCACCACCGTCCATAGTCCTAAGGGTCAAACAACACTGTTGAAGTTTTGATTTCGGATCATTCCAATCTTGATTCATAATAAAATCTTGTAATCTTGGAAATAAGGTTACTTGACAAAAAACTTCGCAAAATTCCATTCCCTGTTGTCAAAGCAAACCAGTAAGTTGCAAATTTGTGAAAATTTAATACTCACCTTGTCTACGTACAGGGCCCCAATGAAAGCTTCTAACAAATCGGCCCTGTCTTTTGTTTTAAGGTCTGCTTTTGGATTATTGTATACCGCATAACTGGACATCCCCAAATCATCACAAACTACCGCTTGTGTACGATTGTTTACCAAAGAACTTCTCAGTAACTGTAAATGACAGAATTTTTAACAATCTTACATTATTTATTTAAACAAAAACTTACAGACAAATGTCCTTCGTGATGCTCAGGAAAATATTTGTACAAATAATCAGATGCAATTAACTGCAAAACTGTATCTCCAAGAAATTCCAACCTCTGATTGGAACCTAAAGTCAAATTTGTGTAACCAACACTGCGATCAGTAAACGCCCTTGCTAGTAATCTGATATGAGTAAAATTGACGCCAATTGACTCCTCAAACTTGGTTAACTTTTGCAACAAATCAAATTTCTCAATCCAGTTTCGATCTCCGGTAGGTTCTTGTTCCTGTAACGGATGAGGAGGCAGATTCATCCAAACTTGGTACAAATCTGGATTTGCTTTAAATAGAGTTTGACTGAATACTTTATCAGCTACCTGAAAATTAAGTGGGTAATTATCGATATTTTTTTCCTACTGAAACAAACCTCTATTCCACCATCTAAAAACAAAGCACCCATTAAGGCTTCAAAACAATTTGCCATAGCATGTCTCAGTTCCAAGTCATGACATAAATCGGATCCATGTGCATATAACATATACTGATCCAAGTTTAAAATTCGAGCGAGCACAGCCAAGTGTTGATTCTGAACTATAGCAGCCCTGTAAGTTGCCAAACCGCCTTCCTCCAAGTCAGGAAACGAATAAAATAAGTGGATAGAAGATAAAAATTCCACTACGGCATCACCCAAAAATTCCAGTCTTTCGTTATGCGTTATATTTGATTCAGTTTCTTGCTTCTTACCAAAACGTGACATAATATTTATCAAGGTGTTTATACCTAAAAATGCAACGGTAACATTTATTTTCAAAATTAAAAATTCAATGGTACACCTCTTTTTCTTGTGTTCATATAGTGTATTCTTCGGTCACCATATTCCGGTTGTCTGATACCACAGTTTGTGAGGCTGTTTCGTGCATGATCTGGATTGGTTCCAAAATTTTCTCTATAAGATGGGTGGGTTAGTGCAAGTTGTAGGAGAGCCCGGTTGTTGAATTTATAAGAAATTACGTCTTCTAATATGTTTAGTGAGTTATGGAACCTTAAGTGACACACCAAAACTGGAATTAACATGGCGTGCTAAAAAAAATGTTGGTTTAGTGAAGAGATTGGAAAAAACAATGAAATAAAATTAAAATCAACCCAACTTCACAGAGAAAAATTTTTGATGTTTTGCAGTAATTTTTACTTCAAATTGAAGTCTAAATCAATTTCACACCAATTTGAAGCAATCTACTAAATGGGAAAGTAATGTGTTGTCACATCAGATTTTTTTAATATTTACTATAAAATCGAAGGAAAATATCTCAAAATGATACTACATTAATCTTATAGTAATATTTATTATACACATCCAACAAGTAAGTAATACTTCAATTATTGTAAAATGTACTTCAAAATAATTACTATAACGTGGAAGTAAATTTGACAATATTATTTTTCTCTCTGTAGTTACTAGTATGTAATTGTCAAGGCATTGGGGAAAGATTATTATTATAAGTGTAAGTCGTAATTATATATTTATATTGTCATGGCATCCAACTTTAGTAAAAATGTGCAACGTATTTTTTCCACAATTAAAATGAAACATTCCGCAGTTTCTGTTCTTATCTGATCGTAACTGTACATAAGCAATAAAAATATGAAATTTCAGATGAATGAGTGGGCGTTACAGATATAGTACGATCTACACCTTTTCCAGCAAGAATTCATAAAGCGTCAACTGCTATTCAGAAATCGTCAAATGAAAATCAAAAAGCGTCAAATGTAAATCAAAAAATAAATTAAAATAGTTTTTTTTTTATTTCTTTTTGAGCAAAAAGATCTTAAAATTGCGTGTCGTAATTTAATGTGTAAAAAGTACAAATTTTCACTAGTAAAATACAATGTAAGTATAATTCCCAAACGTTTTTGTCACATTGTGTCATTTTCAAATAAGACTTAAAATTAAGAGAAGGTTTGTGTTTAACCTTGTAGTGGAAGGTTTTTCTATCAGTGCGGTGGAGGGTTTTCTGTTGTTATGGGGGGTTAATTTATATGATTAAAGGGGGGACAAGTTATTTCTTAAAGATGTTTAACGAAGGCGAATTATTAAGATCAGATTTACCATTTCAAAGAGTAGGAGTAGATGAATATTTAAGTAAATTTATTTCCATAAATTCCACAGTAGTTTTAATTATTATTTACCTTTTGATGGTGCAGAATATGCCAAAACGTAAAACACATCGTTAATAAATAACCTCCGCCTCTTTTCTGGGGGCTACTCCCAAACATTATTTTTCAGAAAAAGTTGATTGGGTCGTTCCTGTCTTCAAAAGTGCCCCCTCCCTAATACCTGGTTACGGGACTGCTGACAGTATAAATGTGAAAATTTGTGCTTTTTTAGTTCTGAAAAGTGTTTTGTACATGTTTTAGGTTATTCTAAAAGTACAGATTTGGTTAATATAATCATATATGAAAAATTTGGGTACAAACAGTGGCGACTAGTGACATGTTTCAATGGTAGGTCACAAAATTTAAATAAAAGGAAAAATCTAATAATAAATACGTATATTCTTGTTACTTTGAAAATGTTAATACTCTTCAATGCAAATTAAATACTCGTCAACAATTAGTAGTGAAAATAGAAACAATGGGGGGGAGGGGGGTACACCCCGCTGCATATCAACATGGCCATCTTAATCTCCATACCTTTTTTCTAACTTCATTAGCAATAGCGACGAACAATGGGGGGGGGGGGGGCACAAAAATTTAAAGCAAGAGGAAAAATATAGATTTACTGTATTGTTATTTACTTCTTCTACTTTTATTAAGAAGTCTCCCTATTTACTTAACATTATTATTATTAGTTTTAGGTAGTTGTTATTTTTGATATTGGATAGGGCACCTGACTTTTATGGCAAGCCGCTACTGCATCTACATAAACATCATATAACCAATCAGAAAGATGAAGTATATGTTCCACTGTCTCATTTATATTTTGATATGCACGACATACTATCGCCCTGTTTATTTGAGTGAATTGATTGGGGGAGGGGGGGCAATAAACTAAACCGAAAAAAATTTTTCATGGATTTCTTACGTAATTGTAAGGAAATTCGATGTTGTAATTATTAGGTATTTGTGTTTGTGATATCGCGATCCCTCAGTGCAGAAATTTTTGTTTGATATACATAGATACTATATATATCTGAGTTACCTATTTCCAAAACCGGCTAACACCATTTATCACTTTTTTGGTGCGAGGCAAAAACCCACTGAACAAAGTGAGAGCAAAATTTTAAAGATGTCGCTATACTAAATAATTTCTATGAATTATGTGTATTAAGTAACAGTAACCATAAAAATTAAATTTCAAAATTAAAGCCTGTATCAACAAAAATGTATTGAATTTACCCCGTTTTGGAAGTGAACTAAAAACTTAGGTATTGCGTTTCTGTTGAAGAAGAACTAAAGAAACTTTGAATATAATATTTTTATTTATAAAAAATGAACGTTATGAAAATACCGATTTAAAAAAAAGTGTCAAACAACTCTATCAGCATTGGAATAATACGAACATTGAACTTGTAATGATTCATCATCACGTTGATGAACTTGATCCATTTTTTCTTCATTATCTTCTTTATCCTTCAGTGTTTTCAATAATCCCTTGTAGTATTCTAGATTGAGTTCTTCATTATTATTTTACTTCCATCCATTCAGTCCCAAAATGTTTTGTTAGCAGCTCGTCAATATTTTTAAAATTTTTGGGATTAATTATTACAGAATGTAATTCTATACATTGAGGGCGAACCTGGGTAAAATTTTTTCCTTGTTTACAAATTCCTATTGCGTGATTAATGCTGCTATTGCAGTTTGGTTCTTCCTTAAGGTAGTACTATCATAAACTAGAAAAATTTCAGATTTTCATGAAATTAAAATCATTTATTCTGCAAGTTATAAGGAGCATACAGTTAAATTTTTTTGGCGATTGCCTTCTTGTGAGCTGAAATATTTGCTTCTAAAACTGCAAATATTTGCATTGGGCTTATGGAGTATGCAAATAAATACTCAAATACTTCATTATAAACTATACCTTTTCAACTTCAAATTGGGACTAAACAATATCAAATTGGGATAAACAATATCAAATTGGGACTAAACAATATCAAATTGGGACTAAACAATATCAAATTGGGACTATAAACAATTTTAACGATTTTACATCCACTCATATTTTTAAACAAATAATATTAGTCACAATAAGAACAATTTGTAAGAAACGAGTCGTAATAATACGACAATCGGTTTAAATATCACTCACAATAGAGGAAAACTACGTTGAAAACATACACAAATGAATATCGCGTTTATTTCGCGCTATCATATTGTTCTATTGCCAATAACATAATATTATTATATAATAGAAATACGTAAATGTAAATAATATATACACACGAGACAGAAGATCACAGATCAGTACGATCTGGCTCCGTGTCTGTCCGTCTGTTTATATATTAAGATAGGTTACAAAAATATTCTGTGCTTTAAGATTGTAATTTTCAACCTATATAGTAGACTTAATCCGATGATCTGACCGATCAAGGTATCACCGGTATCATTGTTTGATATATCGTCGTAGTAGAGGTGAAGAGAGCTAAGTCATATATATTATATCGGTGACCGACAATTGGGCGCGATCGATTGGGCGCAACGACAACTGGGCGCAAATACGATTGGGCGCAAATACAATTGGGCGCAAATACAATTGGGCGCGAGGGAGATTTATCTATTACGTATTAATTATTATAACTGATTGTAAGAATTTTTTTATAAAAAACTAATAGGTATTTAAGTATAAAAATGTTTTAAATCTAGAAATGTTTATTTAGACAATAAAAAAAATTATAATTAAAAATTTAAAGAAAATGTTTTTAAAATGTTTAGTCCTAACAATTACAAATAATAAAAATGCCTATTAATAAAGTACCTAACTAATCATGGATTCATTTCGTAATTATGGGAAATTCCCCGCAAAAAGTCTATAATATTTCTATGGGGTCGTCCATAAATTACGTTACGCTCATAGGGGGGGGGGAGGGGGTTCCGACCCTTGTGACGATTTGTGACGATGGGGGGCGGGGGGGGGTTTCAAAAATTGTGACGTCACAAAAATTATTATTGCTTTTATTTCTCTCTCTCTCTAAAAACGTAAAAGCTTCTTGAAATGTCGAGTTAGTAACAGGTTGCCAACTTGACAACTTAAGATAAAAGTATGTTTTACACATGCAATAATTGGTTTCTAACGTCCTGACATTGGTCAGGACCGGCCCTCGTATAATTTGGCCATTCATGTTGTCCTTCTTCTAACAAGTATTTCAAAAATACTATTTTTTGAACTTTCAAAATGATTTTTAAAATTTTTAAAAAACGTAAAAAGATTAAAAGATTAAAAAACTTAATTTTAGTTGGTAATCTGTACGTGTATATTTATGTATAAATATACAGAGCCGTCATAAATCTATTATAATAAATTGTTATAAAAATCAAAATGAAACCGATTGTAAAATTTACTAAGAAGTCAATAAAACTACATTGGGGGGGGGGTCAAGAATATGTGACGTAATATTTGGAGGGGGGTCTAGGTTTGTGTGACGAAGTGTGGCGATGGGGGAGGGGGTTAAAAATTGCTTAAAATTGCGTGACGTAATTTATGGACGACCCCTATGTGGCGTAATCCTCTACTAGATTTCTGATGCGCGCATCAGCCTCCGACTATTTTCTTTTCTTAATAGGTGGATTGTTGCCGGCAACTAATTTTTCATAAAACAGATCTCGCCCACGTTGAATAACTTTTAAACTAGAAATTAATTTCCAAATGTTTCCATACTTAGCTCCATACTTAGCTTAGATCCATACTTAGCTCTGTCTCTAATCGTCTATGTGCCGCTTCAGTATGATTGTTTGTTCCCGTGTCAGTTAAGACGCGATTATACAATGAGCATGGATCACCCAAACATCTGGAAATTAATTTCTAGTTTGAAAATTATTCAACGTGGGCGAGATGTATTTTATGAACACTTAGTTTCCGGCAACAATCCACCTACTAAGAGAAGGAAATACTTGGAGGCTGATTCGCGCATCAAGAATCTAGTAGAGGATTACGCGAATAGAAGTGTTATAGACTTTTTGCGAGGCATTTCCCATAATTATGAAATGAATTCCTGATCAGTTGGGTACTATATTAATAGGCATTGTTATTATTTGTAAAAGTTAGAAGGAATAAACATTTTAAAAACATTTAGTTTCAATTTTCAATTATAATTTTTTTTATTGGCTAAATAAATATTTCTAGATTTAGTTACGTAAATAATAGTTTAAAAAAAAAAAAATTCTTACAATCAGTTATAATAAGTAATATGTAATGGATAAATCTTCCCTCGCGCCCAATTGTATTTGCGCCCAGTTGTCGCTGCGCCCAGTTGTCGCTGCGCTCAGTTGTCGCTGCACCCAGTTGTCGCCGCGCCCAATCGATCGCGCCCAATTGTACTAGACCGATATTATATATGTGACTTAGCTCTCTTCACCTCTACTACGACGATATTTGTTGCAATAAATTATTTATTTTTTATTTCCAATTTGATATTGTTTAGTCCCAATTTGATATTGTTTAGTCCCAATTTGACATTGTTTATCCCAATTTGATATTGTTTAGTCCCAATTTGAAGTTGTTTATCCCAATTTGAAATTGTTTATTCTCAATTTGATATTGTTTAGTCCCAATTTGAAGTTGAAAAGGTATAGAAACTGAATGTCAGATTTTAATAAAAAACTAATTGAAGTTATTTTTAATATACAGGTAATTTAATGAAAACTGGAAGACTTTCCGTTCTTAGTTTATTAATAATTAATAAATATAGTTCTAAATATTTTGTCTGAAATAAATCCCAATTTTCCTTTACATCGCAAATAAAAATCCACAGTGTACGTCTTCTTTAAACTTTCATATAATTATAATTCTCAAAAATTGGTTGCTTAAACTCATGTTAAACAGTATTCAATTTTCAATGTAACAAATATATTGAACTGTATTTCAATGAATCCAGAAATTTTAGCATATTTCAGTAAAATTTTATAAAAAAAATAAATTCAATTTAAACAATTAAATAAAAAATCAATTTTTCAAGATACTCAAAAAAAACCCAAAATTCGTTATGATATGAAATCAAAAAAAAGTTAAATGCTCATTGCGTCATATAAAATTAAAGAAAAATATCCCAACTTCATGAACAATAAAATTATTAATAGTCAATCAGATGAGGTATTTGTATTGTATTGTACTCAGGGGTCGATTGGCCGCAAGAACCTTGCAGAACTGCGACCAGTATTGATCTTTTGTTCATTACCCTGCTAATTAGGTATTCAGGAATTCAATTTTGCTAGCAAAACATAGAATACTCCTGAGAGGTTTTCGTTGCACCTCTTTGGGTGTTAATTGCGTTTGTCCCAGATATTTTAGCCTGGATCGGGCTAAGGCATCACAGCTACAGAGAATGTGTTCGGCCGATTCAGTTTCTGATTCACAGAGTCTGCATATGTCATTGTCCTCCATTCCCATTTTCTTGAGGTGATATCTCACCTGACAATGTCCAGTGAGCAGCCCCGTGATGATCTCACCTGACATTGTCCGGTGAGCAGCCCCGTGATGAGCCTGATTTCATTCTTTGATAGTAGAAGAAGCTTTTTAGCCTCTGCAGTCGAATACTCTATAAATTTCTTCGCCTGTTTTGACCTGGTGTACTATGCCACAGGGTTTTTTTATTCTCTGCTTCCCACTTCTGGACCTCCAACCCCCTGTGTGTCTTGGACAATCCACAGAATGGTTCGGGCCCAGTCGGGGCAGCCCTTGAGCCTGATCTAGCCAATTTATCGGCTATCTCATTACCCTCAATTCCCTCATGACCCGGCACCCAGTGGAGGGCAATTTTATTGCCCTTGGCCAGTTTCTTGAGGGATTGTCTGCATTCCCATGTGGACAAAGACTCAAAGCTATTTGCTTTGAGTGCCTTTATCGCAGCTTGGCTGTCAGACATTATATTGACTTTTTTGCCCTTAATGTTCCTTCGCAGGCATTCATGGGCACATAGTGCAATTGCAAGTATTTCAGCTTGCATAAATGTGGGATAGGTTCCTAAAGCTATAGATGCCTCATATTTTGGGCCATATATGCCTATGCCTGTTCCCTGTTCAGTTTTTGATCCATCTGTGTACCAGTTGGAGGATATCAGATGAGGTATAATTGTTCCTTACGGCTAATTAATAGAAAATGTAACAAAAATTGTAAATTTTAATGTACACACGTATTGGTCATTTTATACATGGATTCAAAGGTGCGCGAGTGGAATTTAGAAATTAAAAAAAAAACGTGAAATAAAAAATTGTGTTTCAAAACCGATGTGCATAAATTTGGAAATTCCACAAAATTGTGGCGTAATAAGAAAATTTTGGAACCAAAACAGGGACGTTACAAAAATTGACGTACGGATTGAATTGGAAATCGACATCCCAATTCACAGATGTTTCGAGATAACGACAAGGACATCTAGAAATAATCATGAGTAAGATAAACAAAAATATAAACTGTAAAAATTTCGGGACACATATTATGTTCGATAAACTTTAACAGACGTGCGGATTTTTGTGTATTAACAGACAATTTGAAACCAGGTACATTATAGTCAAAAAATTAATGATAAAAATGGTATTAAATGACCATATTTTGTTTAATAAATCAAAAATTGTATTCACATGAATTTGGGGTTTTATTGCATCAAAAAAAGAGCGAATTTCAAACATAACATAAAAATAAAATTGGGAATTGTTTTTAAAAACATAGAAATTGATTCGATACTAATGCTCGAATTAAAAAAGGAAATTTACTTCGTTGCCGAGTTTCTTTTGAAACACGACAATATATGTTAATAATTTTGTAAATAATTAGGTAACTTTTGATCAATTATTTTATCTGAAAATTATTAAATTACATATTCTAAAAATGACTTTATATAAAAATAAGTAAAAAATCGAAAATAGTTATGTGAAATTTTGGACATGACTCTCAACGCTAGTACTAACTTAACCAAGATATTGTTTTCTCCATTTGACGATATGGTGAATATAAACCTTTTACAGGAATTAATTTTAAAACGTAAAGCGGCAGGTGATTTTATATTATCTTGTGCTGTTTTTCTCCAATTTTGGATATTCCAATCAATACCTAATTCTTTTAGTGCCATAGTAGATATATTTTTAGTCCCAGTGGCAGGTGAATATTTCCTTTTTCTGTTTTTATTAGGTGGTGTTTCCTTCACCTGCATCATTGTAGGAATTGACAAAATATAAAAAGTACTTTCACCGGATAAATAATACAAAAAACACCTTCACACCATCACATTATTCACCATACTAAGCACTTGTAAGAGTATAAGAACTTTCTAACGGATTTAGTCGATTTTGTTTATAAAGTCGGTTTCAACATTATGATTCAAGTTGGATTTAGCTGAGTTTGTTTCATATTGTTGGTTCATGGACATAGTCGATTTTAGAATAAAATTCGCGGGGTACTTAGCCGCTTATGTAACTAATCCTAATTTTTGGGTTCCTTTGTAGTGTCCTATATAATAGTATAATATATTTGTAATAATTTAAGGTATTTAGGAAACGCTGACTTGCGTCTAGTATTTCTAGATATGCAGGTTACACGTGTATTGTGGTTTGTACTTAATACTTGCAACATGCATTAAAGTAAGTCAGTAATTTAATATAAAAGGTAGTTGTTAATTTTAGCATAGGTAGTAGAAGTTTAAGAGTAATTAGGGAATTACTATGTAAGAAAAGTTATTATAAGTATCTGAGAGTCTGTAAAATTAAGATTATGAATAATAAATTATATCAGGATTATGCATTCTTTAATTTCCACTACACCTTTTAAACATGCTTTGGACTGTTTTAAAATTTGTTTTAAAAGTCATTAGACATGGTTATAAGCTACAAGATAGCACCACTAACTAATTTTGAACAAAAATGGATATAGCCGGTTTTGGAAATAGGCGACTCATATTATTAATTATTATAATACGGCATAAATATTATAAGGTAGGTATATACAGTACCTAATAGCTAGGTAGCCACCTAGAAAGTGATTGCCTTGGCTGTGCGGCCTGAAAACCGCACTCGAAGAGAATTACCAAATCAATTTAAGAAGTGAAAACTTGATTGGGAGATGTTAAAGCAATTTAATGTCGCGGATCTTCTACCTTGAGTGCGAGAAAGAGAGACCCTGGGACAACTGCAGTAAATTTAACCCCCCCCCCCCCCAATAAATAATTAATAAGATAAACAAAAGTAAAATTTGTTTTACAAAGTCTTACCTGCACTATGTCACACATTATTCCAGTTCGATAAAATCCTTTGGCAGAGACAACAACAGTAACATCACGTTTCATTTTAGACTGGGTTCGCATTTCTTGTAATTTGTTTTCTTTTGCTTCTAATTTTCGCTTATCTTCAAATGTAGGCTTAGACATGTTGGCCAAAAGATGGCGAAATTTGACATAATCTCTCCAAGCCTTCTGATAACTAAACAGAAATTAAATAAAAAAATTTTGCTAGAAAAATAAGTATGGTAATTTACTCTGGATTTCCAGCATAACTAAGTTGGGGTGGTCGGATTCCAAAGTGAACAACCTCTGGAAATTTATAATTTCCAGGTTCTTGCAAGTCGTTATTACGATCCAGCTGGTCTACTCTAACTGAACAAGGTTTCTTTCCAGGATAAGTCACCACCATTCCCTAAACAAGTAAAAATTAAATAAACTTCGACGAAACTGAAATAATTGCCTTACTTTAATTTCATCTGCATAGCTCTGCCATCCGTACTGACTCATGTTAACCATATCTTCCAGTTGAGATTCTTCAATCAATAATTTCGCATTATCCAGAAAATACTGTAGCACCTCTTTCATAGACAAAATTTCTTTACCGTTATCAGGCAACTCTCTCACAAATCGTGGCATAAAATGAAATTGTGAACAGCCACTGCTGTCACCTGCAGCTTTCAAATCCAAATCCACTAACTCTAACACTTCTTTAAATAAATAATCGTCTAAAAAATTCAAGTAAGACCAAATCCAAGATAACATTTCTAAGATTACTCACAAAACATATCCAATTCTAAAATGGTAAAATTCTCCGGTATTTTTTCTTCAATGTATAAAATGGAATACTGAATATTGAACCTTATGACTTTACAAACAGGCAATTTTAACAATGGGAAGTGTGAAAACATAGAAAATCCTTCAAATATAAATTCGTGCTCATCGTGTTGAATAATTGTGGGCGTTTTTATTAAAAAATTAGTTGGCGGTGAAATTGTAATTCTGTAGTGATACAGTTTATCTGCATTATTAGAATTTTTCTTGCATTTTTGTAGAAACTGTTCTCCAGCATAAATTCCATGTCTTATACCACATTTACGTGCCTTTTTTGAACACCTACACAATGGACCATCGTTCATTTCTCCAGAATCGTTGTACCTTTATTTGAAAAAAAAACCTCAAATAAGGTGAAGTACTTTTCGAAGGGTTGCCACAGGTAAATGATTAAATTATAGAAAACAGGAAACTGCTAACAAAAGTATTAATGAGCAAGAATAGAATAATACTATTTAGAGAAGCACCGACTAATCTGCTATCTTATTTCACTTGAGCAGGAAATGTAAACATTGGTGGCCTAGTTTGTTGTACACACAGGTAAAGATTCGGGACTTTGGATCTAGGTGTCCCTGGATTCGAATTCCAGCAGCTTTAAAATAATGTATCCGTACTGTGGTTCGTATTCCACGTTAAGCTGTAACTCCTAATAGACCGGGCAACAAACCCTAAAACTTAGCATAAGCTTGCAAAAAATCCGGACAAGTTGAAATTTGGCAGACATGTATTGTCGAGTTTTTTTAAGACAACGAAGCGATTTAAAATTAAACCCTAAGGTTTTCCGAAATTTGACAACCTCTGCTTGTTAGATTTTGAAATGCTCTTAATTTTCCTTACTTTAAACAAAATTGAAACTCTTGGATATGGTAACCAAAACATCCTTATTTATTCAAATCAAAACAATTCATTGACAATAATCATCAAAAAGTTTATAATACAATATTTTTTGTACACCCAATAAAAATATTACAATCATGTTCATAAATATAGTCGCGTAATTAATTTCGTCACATGTTTAGCACGTTTATGTTCATGCATCAAACGTTTATAATAACAATTTGTGGAAAGTTTATTGAAACATTCGCTCATCGTATCTTATCATTATCCATGCGGAGTTCATTTAGTAATCCAAGTTTCCAAATCCATCCAAATCATATTATACCATTATCCAATTTCCATCTACTCCATCAACACAGCATCGCATCTTTCCATTGATTTTCGTATTATTTGTCCAAATTTCCATGTATGAATTATTTTTCAGCGAACCAATTCTTTCTGAATAAAATTTCGCTGTCCAAAATACGCCAATTAAGTGAACAAAAATTACCCTTTTGGTAATTGCAAAATCCAATACTCGAGGTAATTTCGACCCCTCCAATTTTCACCGTTTTTCTCTGGTGCTTACTCGTGGACTCTAAATTCGAATTCCTGCGCATTTGTCCATAATTAATCAAAATCTTCCATCGTTTATACCAACTTGCTCTTAAACTTTTCGCGCACTATTTTTAAATTTCACTCAAATACAAATATTCACAGGTATACAAAATTTGATAACAATATCTATCTTGACACAATTTTACAATATTTCGCCACAGAAAGGTACAATTCCACCCCTGTATAATCTCGGCTTACATTTTTTGTTTGTTACCAATTCAAGAATTTAAGATCTTTTTAATTTCAATTTTGATTCAATGAACATTTAAATCTAATTTTCAAAATATACCGAATTAGCAGGCATCGTTAGTTAACAATAAATCTCAACTGTTATTTCAATTTACAATTCTAGAAATTTGCCAAAATTGAGACAATCTTGAAATTCCATGTCAGTATATTGGAGCATCCTGATGAATTCTCAAAAAATCCCATGCCAGCGTCTCCCGTAACGTTCTTTTGACAAAAGTTACCATTAATTCATAAATGTTATTATTTGCTTTAAAAAATAGGCCAACTCAAGTGTTGAGCGTAATAGCGCGGGGGGGAGGGGTCGTAATTCATTTAAAGTAAGCTTCACAACTTTGAAAATTCAATATCTTTTATAATTTTGACATCCAATATTAAAAATCACCACCAAACAATTGGTAATAGAAAAATGAAAACTGTTACAAGTGTGAAGTGCAAACTTTTGTTTTCAAAATTCAATATTATAATTTTGATCACCAAACTTGAAAAATAGACTACCAAACAATTCGTTAAAGAAATTTTTAAATAAAACGTGAAGTTAGCACTACAATTTTGAAAATTTGATATCTTCTATCTAACATCAAAAAATGTTTGAATTTTTATGGCTTGAGTGTCCTTCATGTTCTTTGAAACTTGACAAAATGGTAAAATTGTGAGATCTTCCCTATAGTGCAGGCAAGGAAAATTTTTAGTTTGCAAAAAATCCTAATGAGCCCTCCAAAAGTCCCATCAAATTCCACGCCAGCGTTTATAGAAATTATACCATATATTAATTTTTCTTTAAATTTGGAGTAATTAAAATATCTGAAATGTAACCAGCCTGAATTCTGCAAAATAGTTAACATACACACTAAATCGATATTTACTCATTACTTAAATTACAGAAAAATACTGGAAGATACTAAGCTATACTTACTCAATTATTTAGTGGCTGAATGTAATAAAAATCAAGATCCACAATGTAAGAAATTTAGTAATAAGGAAAATTAATTAATGCTATTGCAGTAGGGACCAGTTAAAATTCAACAAACTGTAGGTTCTAAAAAGTGAGCATTGTCAATCTGGATAAATTTTAACTACTAGTATTTCTATAAATGCATATGTCATTCATTAGGCACATTCCAATAATTAATAATATCAAGAATTAACCAAAGATACTAATTTTTATTAATTTTTGAATATTTACTCTTCCCTTTGCATAAATTCATAATTTTATTAATTTTTGGATTTTGGCTAAACGTTAAAGTATAAAAAAGAACGCCAAAGTATTAATAGTTCAAATGTAATTAACAATTTAAAAGAGTCACATCCAAAGCATTTCAACGACATACATGTTTCGATTTTATTAAATCTCATCAGTAGGCGTATAGAAGGAAAAAACTTTGGTTGTGACAATGATTTACTTTTATACTTATAAATCTTATTATAGACGAATTGGAATTAGGGCCTCCAAATGTACAGTAATGTACTTTTAGTTTATTCAAATGTAATGATTAGAGATGAGATTTTTAGGTTTTTACCTTTTTTTTATTTTAGCTCCTATTTTTATGATATTAGTACCAAAATTTGTTTCATGGAAAACTACGTTATATAAGCCCTATTTGTTTTGACCTTTTTTGCCTTTTTTCATTTTTACGACCTATTTTAACATTTTGGAAACTTTGCAGTTGAAATTGAGAAAAAAATTTAATTTAATTCAAATTAATTTAAATTTTTTTTTAAATTTTAATTTGGTGCCCGGTGGTGCAAACTCACTGTGTACCAAACTAAAAAAAGTATCAAGTCCATGGTATGGACAAGCTTAGCTATGAAATTGTAAAATTGTGAAAAAAAGTGATCTTAATCTTAAATCAGCATAATATTTATTCAAAATGTCTAAACGTAAACGTAGCTTATCTTCGAAAATAGAAGGATGGATTATTGGAAAAACAAATATATATACAGTGGACGATGACGGTTTGTTTTGTCAAGTTCGTGGTAAAATTTTAAATTGTGAAAAACAATCTCATGTTGTTCAACACGTAGCATCTGAAAAGCACAGGAAAAATGTAGAAAAATCGGTGAAGCAAACGCAAATATTAGGATTTTCTGGCAATGATTCGTTATCTATGAACTTATGCAATGCCTTAATAGCGGCAAATATTCCCTGGGCGAAATTAGATTGTCCAGAATTTAAAAGTTTTTTGGAAAAATATTGCAAAAAGATCGTTCCTCATCGTACCACTTTGAGTAAAAATTATTTACCAAAATGTTAATAATTTTTTTTTATTATTTTAAATTTTTTAATTTAAATTGAAAGTTTTATTTTCCCAAAATATTAAATATATACCACTAACTTTGCATTATTAGAATATAAATACATATTTATTCATAAAACAGATAGATATCGGCGTGACGTACCCAGTCTGCCGGGCAAACGCTATCATTTGGGTCGTCTGGCATATTTTTTAAATATATACCTCAACATTGTGCATCGAATGGGAAATTATGAAATATCTCAGTATGTTTTCCAAATTTGAGCACGCTCCCCACGGTAACGCTACCAATGTGGTCCGGAAGACGGGTGATTTTATACTCACAATGTTAAGTATATTTAAATAAAAATAGTGAACCTTTAGAATAAAGTAAGGTGGTGTCTTGGACTACACGATTATCAAAGTTGTACTGTATTTTATCCAAATTTTTCCTTAGTAAACTAATACTGAAATAACTTACCGAAAACACAACCCACGCTTAAAATGGCATAATATTGACTCATTGCAAGGAGAGAAATATTTTCAAACAGGCGAAATGAATTTGAAAATAAATAAATTAAAATTGCAACAAAGTTTGGAAAATGAAGAGAAAAATAGCGTTTTTGAACATCATCATCATCATTTCCGTCATGGGTTAGGTCGTTGACCTGTTCCGGCCCATCTTTTCCTCGTTTATCCCACAACTTGCTTAATCGGTTCGTTGTTTATTATTATCTTAGATCTTATTGTATTTTTCATTTTTCTTAAAATTTGCCCATGTTTATAACAAAGCTGTAAAATTGACTTGAGCTTAAAAAACATCGAAATTTAACAGATGTATATTGAAGTGTCCTGAATTAAACAAAATAAAAAAAGAAGAGCCTCCTTGACTGTCTAATCACTATCATATGCGAATAAAACGCTGAACGAAATTCGCTACTTGTGGCCCTGCAGTAGATTCTAAAACAGGAAAATTTAAAAAAATTCTATTTTGATCAACGAAAAATTTGAAAAAAATTCCGTTTCATGATAATTTTCCCTAAAAATGAAAATACGCGAGCTATAGGCGAAAAACCGCATTGGATAGGCTAAAATCACCAATTGGTGAAACGCCGGCATGGGATTTTTAGGGGACATTAAATTTGGGGGTTTATTAGGACACTTCAATATACACATTTGCCAAATGTTAGCTTGCCCAGATGTTCTGTAAGCTCAAACCAATTTTCTGGCTTCATTATAACATGGGCAAATTAAACAAAAATCTATTTTTTCATTAATTTTCCAACCTTTGCTTCAATTTTAATTTATTTATTTACAAACGCATTTCCCCTGTCTGATAAGATTTCTCTCCATTCAAAGTGTTAATATTTAGCCATTTTAAGAGTGGGTCGTGTTTTTGGTAAGTTACTTCAGTATTAGCACAGATTAAGCTCTTATGGGAGAATGGGTGCCCTTTGGTTAGCTATTTTGGAAGCCAATAGATCTTAGTATAGAAGTCATTCACTTTATAAGGTAGAGGTGCTCGCTGCTTAGTTTTCAATTTGCTTCCAACCACAGTCGGTGTAAAACCGTGCTGCTAGCCATTTTCTATAATGCGTCTTAGAATAATTAGGAAACTATAAAATTCAAGAAGAATATTTATATATATAAAAATAAATAAATTGTAATTATAAATATTACTCTAGTTCATTTACTACATTTCCGAAACCAGACTTCACTAAAATAAACAATATTAAAATCTTATTTAATTAACTCAAAAATTGGGAAACAGCTTTGAATAACTCATTTATTTTTAAAATGCCATATTCAATGCAATAGGTACATACAATAAGGTAACTATTTTTAAGAAACGAGATTTAAATTGAAACGGTCATTGCAAAAACAGCATACGTAAGTCACAGAATTGAAATTTTACAGGAGCGAATAAAAACTGTTCGAGGTGATTTCTTTTGTCAAAAGCCCTACAATGCGCGAAGGAGGAGCCAAGAGGGCGAAATACATACATATAAAATGCTACGTAAAAACATTAGCTTGGCGCGAAACTTTAAAAAATGTAAATAAGGTTAAAATAGCCTTAAAGAAGGCTGATTGTTATTTATATTATGAAACAATACTAATACCATTTCATAATAATAAAACGCGAAATTTGTGTAACTGTCAAAACGAAATCAAACATCAACGAATGTTTTCTAGTTGGGCTTTTTAGTATTTGGGCGCGTTTTCGTTATTGCGCTGATGTTTGTATAAGTTTTGAGCTTTGATAATTTGTATTTTAGACCGTCAGTTTGTTAATTCCTTAATAATGAATGTCTTAGAAAAATTTTACAGATATTAACAAAAAATTTTCTTGACCTATGCTGCTTTTGCAGTGCACGGGGTTCAATGCACAAGAAATTGGTTAAAATTCAGATTTCTTATTAGAATTTTTATTACAAATGAAAATGATACTTGTACTTACAAGGGGAAGCCCATTGGTATTGGTATTGTACTTAGGGGTCGATTGGCCGCAAGGGCCTTTCAGAACTGCGACCAGTGTTGATCTTTTGTTCATTACCCTGCTAATTAGGTATTCAGGAATTCAAATTTGCTAGCAAATCACAGAATACTCCTGAGAGGCTTTTTGTTGCACCTCCTTGGGTGTCAATTGCGTTTGTCCCAGATATTTAGCCTGGATCGGGCTAAGGCATCACAGCTACAGAGAATGTGTTCGGCCGATTCACAGAGTCTGCATATATCAAAGAAGATGCCGAGCTGTTTCACCACATAGCCTTCCTGTTCACTGGAGAGCAGAGCTAAGAAACTTCCATTAGTTCCGATATTCGAACTAGAAATTTCCGCTCTGTAACTCAACCAGCAATCACAGTAAGCCACTGCTGTGGTCGGAGACGGCCATAGATGAAGATAAAGTCAGAAAGAAATTTTTGACTCTCTTCGGATTTGAACCGGGGTCTATAGCATTAGTAGTACATTGCTGTAGCTACTAGACCAATGACCGTCTCAGGGGAAGCCCAACATAGGTTATCGGCAATCAAGATCCCAATTTTTTTGGTGATTCTAAAGCCAAAAAAAAAAAATTAAGACGGTCTTTGGATTTTTTTCAATGACGCTTGGTTTTTGAGTTATGAATTTTTGAAAATAGGGTAATTCCATCTCAAATCAACTGTAGAATTTGAGGAAACTTGGTACACACCATTTTAGTAAGAAATAAAAAATACAAATTTAAGGATTTGTCCAAAAGGGAATTTGTTTCCTTTTTTTTGCCCGTCTCTCCCTATACTTAATTTATTTTTAGTAACCGAACCCATGCTCATCCCATGATCAAATTTGGTATGCATGCTCAACACAATTGCACAAAAAGACAGTAACAAAATGAACAAAAAAAGACCCTTTTAGAAATAGGGTTAATATTAGAAAATGAATCCAATTAGGGGTTAAAAAAGTAAAATGTGGTTGAATATTTGAATAGAATGTTCATTTACCTCTACAGAACATTTTTTATTTTTAAATTCAGACCACTGTGGATGAAGTTACAGTCATACCTTCTCCTACAAGTCTACAAACTAACTTTTTTACTTCTTGAAAGACCAAAACAAAGAAATAAATGCCCTTTTGTATTTTTTATTTCTTACTAAGATGGTGTGTACCAAGTTTCGTCAAATTCTACAGTTCATTTGAGATGGAATTACCCTATTTCCAAAAATTCATAACTCAAAAACCAAACGTCATTGAACAAAATCCAAAGATTGTCATAATTTTTTTCACATTTAGAATCGCCAAAAAAATTGAGATCTTGATTGCCGATATCCTACCTTGGGTTTCTCCTTGTTTAAATTTTCTACTTTTTTATGGCTTTTCAGAACTTTCGATTTTTCGAAAAAACTGCATAAGTCTGTATTTTTTATAGTTTGCTGAAATGTGAGAACATATTTTTTAGACAGAATGCAAGACTGCCCTAAAGGACCAAAATGCGACAAAAAAAGCAATTTTGAAAAAATCTTCACATATACAGTTTTTGCAAAAGCTGATTCAATAAATTATGGTTGTTAGGTACTAGTCTAGTTTTTTGTCTGGCTTAAATAAAGACTTTTCTGACAAATTAAAATAAAATACAGACTATGAATGGCCATAAAACATAATTACAAATATTCTAACGCGCAGGATAATGGTAGAAGGTGTTCCAAGATCTTGGGTTCTTGGGAAGAAATAACAAACCAGTGAAAAAAGTTAGTTTTCATGATACGAGGTCTTTTTTTTCTAAATGGAACTCCAAGTAGCGTATTTTCTTTCAGAAACAGGTTTGTCAAAAAATAATTTAGAGTGTGTGATTTTTAAGGTGATTTCAAAACTTCAAGAATGCGGAATTATGGTAAAGGGATTAATTTACGATCAAGGAACTACCAATGTTTCAACCATGAAATCGTTGAGAATAACTGCTCTAAATCCATTTTTACAGTAGATGAAGAAAAAGTGTTGAACAATCTTTTGAACGGATACTTTAAGTGCTGTAGAGATAAATGAGGAAGTTCGTTTTGAAGATATCTTAGAAACCTACAAAATAGACAAAAGATTAAAGCGCGCTAGACTTCTTCCACGAATTACCGATACTCATCTAAGAGCCAATTTATCAATCTCCAATTAAAAAGTCCAGTTAAATTTATCCGACAGGTAAGTCGTCACATGGCAGATCTATCTGACAGGTAAATTTAACTGGAGATTGATAAACTGACCCTAAATCTACATAAATGCATTTCAGAAAATGAAATGTAAATATGCTCTGCAATTACTAAGTCACTTGGTAGCAGCTGCAATTTACACTAATGTGGATAAATGCATTTCAGAAAATGAAATGTAAATATGCTCTGCAATTACTAAGTCACTTGGTAGCAGCTGCAATTTACACTAATGTGGATTTGGGTAATATAACTAGCTCTAGCAGTGGCGTACCTAGAACTTTTGCCGCCCGGGGCGGTTTCAAATTTGCCGCCCTTTTAAAGTCAATCAAATGATGGTTTTTATTAATTGACAAACATAAATAAATAATTGCAATTGAGACAAAATTATAGGTGGGGAACTTTCCCATAGTTTTCGAACTATGAACTTTCAAATAGTAAAGTTATGAAGTGAACAAGTTGTTTTTTACAACTTAAAATATAACAAATGCCGCCCCAAAATATGTGCCGCCCGGTGCGGACCACACCCACCGCCCCCCTTACGTACGCCACTGAGCTCTAGTGCTGTACATACTACTGAATTTTTGGAAATGTCGGATAAACTAGGGTCCGTTATTAATTCTTAACGAGATATCTAAGATTATATCGAAGTACATTTCGTTGACCCCCCCCGAAAAAGTACCCAACACCCTAAAAAAAATTTTGGTGTGAAATATTGAAAAGGTTTTCGCTGCATGGAAGATTTAATCTTTACCGCGAATGTAACAGAAATTAATTGTGAAGATAGCATCACCAACGTTGCTAAGAAAGTATTAGAAAATTTAAAACTAGGATTCAAGAAAGAATGCAAAAACTGTAAAAATCTTTAAGAAAACAAATTAAATTGGATTGCAAATGGGAGATGTATAAAGACTTATTGAAAAATAAATGTTTCGGCAAATCAAGTCATTAGGTGTCATTTCCTTGTATTATAGTCTTTAATACAATATGTTTGTTTTGTTTTTCATTTTTAAATAAATTTATGTACTACCAATTTTCGCAACACTCGTTAAGCCCTTTCCGATAGAAATACTGATTTGTGGACAAACCTATAAGGGTTCTAGCTTTAATATTTGGGTGTTAGCACCCCCTAGGTTCGTCCAAAAATCAATGTTGATTTTTACTTTTTTTTGGTTTTTCAATCTTGATTTGTGGACAAACCTAGGGAGTGCTAGATTTAATATTTGGGTGCTAGCTCTAAGGAATCGAGAGCTAGCGTTTTTTAAAAAAATATCAACTGGGGAGGGCTAGCGTTACTTTGCCCCCCCCCCCGGAAGAAACAGATTTGTGGACAAACCTGGGGGGTTGCTAGAATCGAGAGCTAGCATTTTGAAAAAAAATATTAACTGGGGGTGTGGGGGCAAAGTAACGGATCCGATAAACTATTATTTAACATTTTCAATAGTAGAAACAAATTTAATAAATATCCATACAGATGTGCTTATTCCAAAGATAATTTAAATATGATGGAAGTAATTTCACGATCTAAACAAATCTTTGAAAGTTGACAGAAAATTGATAAAAAAGCAAAATCTAGTAGACCTCCATGTTTTGATGGAATAATTTTAATAATTTATTCTCTTCAGCTTTTACTTGAAGATTTAAAAGCACCAAAATCGTCCATTCTAACATCCAAGGTTGAATCAAGACGTTAGAAAATTTTTTTACAATTGTAAAATCTAGAGGTGGCTGTAACAAAATCCTACAGCAAGAACTTTCAAAACAACGTTTAGGATTAACGTTGTAAATAATCAAATGAAACTACCCAAAACAGCAAATTGTGTACTTTCATTGATATGCCAGAAATGGAATTACCGAAACTTTTAATTAGTAATTAAAAAAAAATAATTGGGCAAAGCTGGTTAATTCCGAAGACGTGAATGCTTTTTCATATTCCAGCAGCAGTTCATCTTCTGAAGAACATCAAACCTTTCTAAAAGTCGAAGATTGTGCTATCACGTATTTTCTGGTTAAATTTGTTATAAAATATTAAAAAAGTTTTGGGGTGATAACACGTGAAGCAAACACAATAAAAAAAGATTCAAGTTTAGTCGATGAACATGAACTATTTATTCTCAACAAAATGTACGCAATAAGCAAGAATTTCTGAATAATTAAATATTTTCATAAAATTTTTAACGAGGACAAATGCCAAATTAAAACAAAAATGAAGGAATAACTTTAAAAAAATGTGTGAAAAATATTATTTGTTGAAATCTCGAACATGACCATTACTTTATTGATTTATTGTTGAATTATTTCAACACTGCAAATGGGCAGTAGTTAATAATTATTTGGCAAAAAAAATAATGATAAACTTTTGAATTTAAAAAAATTTATGAAAAAATCTAATAAATATTTTAATTTACAACAATGTTTACAAAGAGTGTAATTTTCCAAGTTATTTTTGTTAAAATTTTTTTTTTTATTAACTTTTTTGCTACATTATGTATTTATTAATATTTCTGATGTAAAGAATGCACTTCTTACAAGGGGTTAATCACAAGCGAAATTCATGTACACCAGACTGTCAAATTAACGTAAAGACTTCCACATAATGCCAAAAGACTTCCACATAATGCTACAAGACTTCCAAAGAATGCCACGAGACTTGTACACCAGACTTCCTCTGTGATTAACCCCTCCACTTCTTATTATTCAACATTCAATAAAGTTAATGCACAGATTGATCTGTGGTACATGGAATTAAGATATCACTGATAATGGAGCGAATGGATGTTCGTATGGTAGGGTACTTACGTTAGTTTCCCTCTTGGTACCCCACCAGCAAAACCCTGGCTAATATTGTAAGGATAAGCAGCCCTCTCAAATTGAGTAAAATGATATACGCGAGCTATCTGTAGTATACATACTTAATCTGTGGTATTAGTTTACTATGGAAAAATTACATTTTATAGAAAATTTTAGGCTCTTCCATTAAGGTCTGATAATAATTTTTTTACTTTCCCATTTACGAAGTAAAGGAAAGTATTGTTATCGAGTTAAAAAAAAAATTTTGAGTTGGTAATTTTCCCATGGTCTATGAGCCCATACGAATTGTTTAAGACCAATTTTGGAATGATGTCCGGATGTGTGGTCATTCTATCGTCAACGTTTTCAGACAAACGCGTGCACCGATTGAGTTGAAATTTTATATACTAGTTTGAAGTAGCTGTCTAAAGAGCTGATTAGATTTTGGTTGAAAACCGTCCATTTTTAACCCCTTTTTTAGGAGAATGAAAATTGTTAAAGAGCATTGCCGCTTCCCGGTGGAACATATGAGATTGAAAATCATATCAATCGAAAGGGATTATTTTTCCGCATCTTATGATACCCCATTAAAAGAATATGGTTTGCCTTGGATAATTTTGATCTGTCAAAGTGATTTGTATTATTTCATTACTATAATTTAATATTTTAACTACAGTAGAATCCGCTTATAATGACATCGAAGGGAAGTGACAAACACGTCATACTAACCGGACGTCATTCAAAGCAAAACTTTGTTATAAAGAATTTTACTATATGAAAACCAAACTTCGCACTGCAATTACGTCATATTAAGCGGTAGGTCACTATAGGCGGAGTCATAATAAACGGATTCCACTGTAATTTACTTGTATAAACATATTACGTAATTAATATCAAACGAATTTTTTAATTACTTCTAAAAAATTAATTCTGACGTCATTACGTACATAGTTAAAATTTGATTGCATATAGACGGCACAGCATTCCGCAAATTTCTAATTTTTTTTGGAAAATGACAATTTTAAAAATTTTTCAATGCAAACATGTTATTTTATTGTTAAAATGAAAATATAAAATAAGTGCTTTTAAAAAATATGAGTTACCATGTTAAATTACAAATTAAATTTCAAAACTTTGATATCTCAAAGTAATTTGTGTATTTTATCGAGTTAAAAATTTTTTTGAGTTAACATCTTTTTTATTAATATTTAATATAAAATGAAGTGGAATCTACTTAATGGGAAAGTAATGTGTTGTCACATCAGATTTTTTTCATAGAAATGAAAATAAGCGAGTTATAGGCAAAAAACGCGTTGGGGGAACTAAAACCCCCGATTGCAGGATACGCATGCGTGGGATTTTAGGGGGTTGATTAAAATACTCTAATAACATCTCTACCAAATTTCAACTTGTCCGGATTTTTTGCAAGCTCAAGTCAATATTTTGGCTTCGTTGCCTGGACTACTAGGTATGTTTTTCTATGTACTATTTAGTTTGCGCAATAAAGGACTTAGATTCAAGTGATTTGGACCCCACGTTAAATAGTAGTTCCCATAATATGTGTGCGTGATAATATTTACATGCATAATAGTCATGGAAGAAGGTCACTAATGTCACAGACCTGATAAGGCACTTAAAGCAAGAAGATGAAAGAAGTGAAAGTGTGGCAACACAGTTTTAGAATATCTTACTGCAATTTCTTACCACATTTCTGGATGCAAACGATCAGGGTGCTGCTGTTTCCTGGTTAGCTCTTCCATACTGCAATCCTCTTCATCAGTCAGTTCCTCTTCAGAGCTTCCCGAACTACTGGTTTCCTCAGCTGTAGTTTTTGTAATTTTAAATAAAAATAAGGTACAAGAAAATTTACTCACTTTTATGTTTACACAACCTAGCCCGATTTTTACGAGGCGGTGGTTCATATTTGGGTTTCAATGAATTAACTTTTTTAGTTCGTAGAACCAAAGTTTCATTGAAGGTATCACATATCTGCAATAATCGAGCAGTAGCCTTGGAGCACTTAGGATTCTCTTCATCTTTCTCATAATATAAATCAGCTGGCGTCGACCGGGTCCAAATATTCATTTCATTTTCGATCACTTCGTCTTGGTTTATCCTTGCCAATTCTTTAATCCGGTTACATACTTCTTCACGGGTAGAACAGTAATTTTTGCGCCATTTAGACAAGATTTGATCCCGTTCCGTTTTACTTCTGCTGGAAGATGAAGTGCTAGCAGAACGGATTGGACGTTCTCTTGACCTCGAACGTCTGGAAAAGCCAGCTTTGGATGAGTCATACTTTGATGGTGATCTGTGTCTGTAATCACTTCTGCGATTGGGTGAAAGACTGCAAGTATTTTGTCGATGAGATGGTTTACTTTTGTAGTCGCTTGATTTGGAACTGCTTTGTATATTTTTGTAAGATTCCAATTCTTCTTTGTAATTGTACGACGAAGTGGAAGGGCGGTTATAATCAGGTTCCTGTTTTACTTGCACGTTTGGATATGGGTTTTGACTATAATCGTTAGGTCTGTAATTAGGAGGTGGATAGTTGTAAGAATAGTTTTCATAACCAGGATAAGGATTGTTGCTGTAGTAAGGGTTAGGTGTGTTAGCAGCCACGGGATAACTACCACAGTAATAATTTGCAGGATAATGGTGTACCGGAGGTGGTGGTTGTGTAAAAGTTGCAGGAGGTGGTACAGGAATATGAGTAGGGGGAGGATAAGGGGGCACTAAAGCATGTTGCGACTGATCCCATCCTGTGTAATTCGCTGAATAATTGTTAGTATCATAGTGGTTTTGTGGATGTGCAGAATTGTAATTCCAATAATCACCCATACTGAAAAATTGTCAGTAAGCGTGAAATTGTAAACACTTAGAATGAATTTAAACTATTTACACTTTGAAATAACATTTGAAATCCTTTCGAACACAATTTTATTTGTTAAAAAATCGTAGGTTAAGAAATATGAACCACAGATCAAAACTTCTAATTTATTGCCATCGGTTCCAAATTTCATCACATCTAAATCAGATTTTTTTAAATAGGCAGGGTGTTTCTAATTTTTCTATTTCATTCTATTTTTAATTAAAAACATTAGATTTTAGTTGACGTAATTTAGAATTACGAGATATATCGTATTTATAATGGTAATTGAGTAGGTGCGTCGAGTAACAACATAAGGTAAGAAAATTAATATACCGGGTGTCTCAAAAAATAATTAGAGCCGTCGTCAGGTTTTTTATTTATATTACCCGTTACACGTGACCAATTTACATGCTGGTACTAAATAATGTGATTGTCTCTATGTAAGAAAACTGCCAAGTCAGGCGGCCTATAGGCCGCCTACATAATAAAATTTTAAAAAAACGATAAATTATCTATATACTAGCCACTCGGCCGATTTTCGTGGCTAGCTCTGCCTATCGGCCTCCCGATTGTTTATGGGCTTACCGACCAGTTTTTGTAACTTATAAGGATTCCATGGTCGAGTGTTGGTTTGCATGTGAGATCTCGGATTTCTTTGGTCCGGATTTGGCGTCTCAATGGTGAAGCGAACCCGAGTCGGCCTTCGGCCTCCCGATTGCTTTTAATAATAAAAGTCGGCCTCCGATTTACTTTCGAATATTTCGGATCCGACATCCCATTGCATATCCGCGGTACAAATTCAAAATTCTATTTGGCGACAAATTTCGGCCTTAAAAATAATTTTCAAGGTCACGTGTCTTGGAACAATTTAAAGCCAACGACGGTGTCTATCGAGAACTTTAATTTGGGCAATTTTGTAAAATTTCTAAAATTCGCCTTATGGGCCGTAACTGCGCCCTCGAAAGAGATTTCAAGGTCAAAACGAAGGTGCATTTAATAACTGCGCAAGGGCAATAAGATGTCGCGCATTTCAAGTTCTCCCAAATCCGGGGTAAGAGTCGGAAGGACATGTAAGCGTCACCGCGCTGTCGCACGAAAAACATCCAAAGACCTAATCTGGGTCGCCTAACAAATCTGCACACGATTACGCAATATCGTCATTTGACCTTGTGGACTTAAAAAAAAAGCTACAACTTACTTATTAGTTACCTGTCGAAAATTTTATCTACGACCTACGTATTGCTTTGCGGAAACGCGAATCCAAATTTGAGGTCGTCGCGATGCGATCCAAACATCGAAATTTTAATCTCCACCAAAAAGGTCGAGGTTTGTAATCGAAATTTTTCAAAATTTGCATTTCTGCAATTTGCCGGCTTATCGGACGTCCGACGAAAAAAAGTGTTACTTTCGAAAAGGCGGGGCTCGAAATTTGTCGCCCGAAACCGTTTTCCAAATTAAAATTTTTTTCGCGCTCGTCGCGCCAGGACGGCATCAAGGTGGAAATTTTGAGAATCCTTCAAACGGCCACAGGGTCCTTATTTACGGGAGGATTTTTAATTTTTTACCGGCAGCCGAGGCAGATTCCGGGGATGCACGAAATTGCATTTATAGCTTTTTTTCGTATCTCGCACCGTACGGCTATATAATGAAAAAGTAGTTTTCCAAAATAATATCCAAGGGTTAGTGCCTTCAAAACCGAATAGCAAAAATTTTTTTTTATATAAAATTTTAACGTCGGAATCGGATTTGGCGAGCAATTTTAATAATTTTTGATGCAAAACTTGTTGGGAAATTATTCTTCCTCGATCAAAAAAAATCAATTCAAAGTTGTCGGCGTACCTGCAGGACTTGAGTTTGTTTGGTCCGGGGCTTCTCGACAACGATGAAACAAACACTAGTCGGCCTTCGGCCTCCCAATGGGGGAGGCCTGAAACAAAATCTGTCCTCACTATCTCTAATAAGAAGGTAGCTCAGAACAGATAATGTCCACGCAGAAAATAAATTCTACTTTTATTTGCGTGGGGCCCTGATGGTAAGTATAAGGGTATCACGTACTTACGCCTAAAACTTTTACGCCTAACACACTTACGCCTAAGTCAATACGCCTAATCCTTTACGCCTAAAGGAATTTATGCCTAATGGTTTTAATGCCTAAAACCGACTACGCCTAAAACTTGAACGCCTAACGCAATTACGCCTAATCCTTTACGCCTAAAACATTTACGCCTAATGCTTAAAATTTTCTAAAAATCGTAGCACTGCTCCGATTTTGATGGAATTTTGGCTATTATTTATATTATGTTCAAAACTTGGTTGCTATATAAGACCTACATAACTTTTAGTAATAAAAGTAACTCATTCTTAGCCCTGATTAAATTTAAAAAAATTGTTCTTATGTTTATCAAAAGTCGAAAAGGGAATGATCAATTACTACACAAAAGCTTCGTGTATACCAAAAACAGGAATGTTAACGATAAAATTTTTTGGAAATGTGTAGAATACAACAAAAGTAAATGTCTAGCCGTTGTTCACACAAAAGGTGAATTAATCGTTTATGAGAGTGCTGAAGAGTACAACCACGTACCACGGGCAGCGGAGGTCAAAACCCGGCAAGTCCTGGCAGAAATCAAGGATAAAGCTCGGGACAGTCAACAGGTGGAGACACACCTCACCAGATTATTGTCGCAACCAGTATTGGACTTCCAGCTGCGGTAAAAGCCGCACTTCTTTCGAAAGATCGGTTGAAGCGCAACATTCAAAGAGCGCGTCAAGTGGCTGGGGCTACACTTCCAACACCTTCGAACCTTACGGAACTTGAAATTCCAGATTATGTCACCGAATTTAATTCGAATGGAACCATTCAGCAGTTCCTTATTTTTGACAGTGGACCTGAAGAAGATCGCATTTTAATATTCGGTACTCAATTGGGTTTAGATTTGATGTCAAATTGTAGCCATTGGTACGCTGATGGTACTTTCAAGACTGTGCCGCGATTATTTGAGCAACTTTTCACAATTCATGGTGTCAAGTACCACAATGTGATTCCTTCTGTGTTCTGTCTCTTGCCAAATAAGCGACAGCAGACCTACGTCCGAGTTCTTGAGGCACTAAAGAATATAAAACCAAGCCTTGCTCCAACTTCCATCATGACAGATTTCGAGAAGGCTCAGATTAACGCTTTTCAACACGTGTTTCCTAATTCACAGAACAGGGGTTGTTTCTTCCACTTTAGTCAAAGTTTGTGGCGAAAAATTGCGTCAATACCTGATCTCAGAGAAAAATATGCCGATGTGGAGAACCCAGATTTTTCTCTTCATGTAAGAAAGTTGGCTGCACTTGCTTTCGTCCCTCCCGATGATGTAGTTATGGCATTCGTACAATTAACTGAATATCCATTTTATGTTGATATTCTCGATCCTTTTCTTGAATATTTTGAGGATAACTGGATTGGCCGGCTTCGTAACAATGGAACCCGAAAAAACCCCAAGATTGATTCCATCCAACTCTGGAACTGTTACGAGGCCAGTTTGAATGACCTCCCCAAGACAAACAACTCGGTTGAAGGATGGCACCGGAGTTTTCATTCTTTATTGAGTGCATGCCATCCCTCTATTTGGAAATTTATAGAGGTGTTAAAAATGGAACAGAGTGCAAACGAATTGAAAATTGAGCAGTATGTGGCAGGATTGGAACCTCCAACAGGTCGTGTGCGCTACCGAACAACCGCTGCCAACATCAAGAGAATCGTGGAGTCCTATGGGGATGGTCTAGGTCCATTGAACTTCGAAATCGACGTTTACCTTCGAGGCATCGCGTACAACTTTGAGCTTCAAGCTGTTTAACATTTGTACCTTTTTGCTTGTAAATAAATTATTATTACGATTAATTAATTATTGTGAATTATTGAAAAAATAATAAACTATGAAAATAAGTATCAACTGGTAAACATTAAAAAATTGATTAAGTATAAATTTTTTAAAAGTAAGGGCTTGTACTATTAATAAACTTTTACTATAAATCTCATAATTATTATCTCGGCTTTTACATTTTTTTTATGTTTGTACAATTTTTAGAAAATTTTAAGCATTAGGCTTAAATGTTTTAGGCGTAAAGGATTAGGTGTAATTGCGTTAGGCGTTCAAGTTTTAGGCGTAGTTGGTTTTAGGCATTAAAACCATTAGGCATAAATTCCTTTATGCGTAAAGGATTAGGCGTATTGACTTAGGCGTAAGTGTGTTAGGCGTAAAAGTTTTAGGCGTAAAGACGTGGATCCAGGTATAAGCCAGCTCGATATAGCAGCGGCAAGGCCGTGGGTCGTGTCAAATGAACGCCCCGAAGAAAATCAAGGAAACAGCTTTGCTTACACAACAAAAATAATCAGCAATTAGATGTTCGTTGCTGGAAGGCTATGACATAAGCGATGTCGGATGGAAATTGCGTTAGCGACCAGAACCAGTATAGTGGCAAAGACATTACCACCAAGAACCACTCCCCAAAATTAATCAACGGAACGTTCGAGTGGTCATTAAAAAAAATCCCACAAACGGTGGAACCACAATCGAACTTCCAACAATAAAATAAAGCGGAAGCGACACCGATTAAATGCAACACCCTGTACGTTGGTCGCACATCGCTGCCTTCTGAAAAAAAAACATATAACCAAAAATAAACATAAAAAAAATGTCCAACATAGAATTTCAAATACAACATTTGAACCTATATCGAACGCGTAGGAATTCTTATGCCAATGCATTTGACCAAACGCTGCTCGTTGTTACCTAGAGAAAATAATGCACAGTTCAAACTCAATTAAATAAAACATAATAATATAATAAATAATTAATTAGTTTTCAAAATATAAAATTCAAACATTGGCATTAAAATCCACGTCTGCGACGTCAGATTAGATAACCTCTAATCACGTCGAACAGAAAAGCAAAACCTGCGACTTAACGATAATTTCGGCCAAAAACGTTCCAATCAAAAATGCAAGGCAAAGAAAAAACCAAAAATATTAAAACAATTAAAAAAATAATAATGAATACCATAACACAAAAGAGAATGATACGAAATACCTGCCACTTCTGATCAGGTCTGCACCCCCGAAATCTGAGTTAAAACCCCAAAAATTCCGGAACGGAAGGAGCCTCGGTGCTCGAGAATCGATTGCAGCGAAAACCAACTGGATCCCCAAACTACCGTGGGTGATTGATCTTCCAAATCAAACTTGGTTCCACTATCACTTCATCGATGCACTCGAAAAACACAACCATTCGGCTCGACAGCCCTGACCAGAGTCTCTTATTGCGCCGATTCCAATGCTTTTCTTATCCCAATCTCTCTTCCCAGTTCGACCGTTAGATGGAGCGAGAAGTGCCAATTAAATGAATATTGGGAACGAATTTGGAGACAAAAATTCGTTACAGGCCTTCGGCCTCCCCCCGTTTTTTAAGAATACGGGTCGGCCTTCGGCCTCCAACTTGCTTATAAGTAAATACGGGTCGGCCATCGGCCTCCCACTTGCTTTTAGGAACACGGGTCGGCCTGTGGCCTCTACATTTTTGCTCCATCAAAATTTCATTGGCACGGACCAATCGATTTTACCGAAATTATGTGAGAGGTCAAAATGTAATTAAAAGGAATTTTTAAAATTTGCCGTTTTTTAATTTGTATATCACGATTACTCGAAACCGGTCCACTTTTCGAGAAAAAGTATATCCACAAATTTTGTCGGGCATACGGTCGGCTCGACGACCGCGTATTTTTTTTTCGCGATTCGTTCGACGCCGTCCGGCGTAGTGCAAAAAACGGAAAAAAAATGTAATTAAAATCGTCGTCTCGCTTAGCGGTCTAAATCGACATATGACCTACGTATTTTTTTGCAGAAATGCAAATCTAAATTCGAACGGATCCGAATGAGACCAAAAAATCGAAACTTTAATCTGAAAATAAGCAAGCCAGGCGCAAAAAACTATTAAATTTTTGACCCCCACTCAAACGGAAACGGGACAAAATTTCGAAAATTTGGCCCCAGAGGGGTGTCCGTTTTCGCCGCGCCCACTCCTCTCGAAAATTTTGTTCGCCTCCTCGACCGTCGCCCGGGGCTGCCTGCAAAATTTCAACTCTCCAAAATGAATTCTCAAATTTTGGGACCACTTTGAACCGCCATTTGGTCCCCTCCCTTATGTCCCACCAAAAAAACGGACAATTTTTCCGTTCAATCCTCGTAAAACCACACGGGTATGCAAAATTTCAACTCTCCACGACGTCCATAGATATGCCCTGTAAATAGTAAGTCAGTGAGTGAGTGTCACGGTGAGCTTTATGTTTTTTAAATATAAAATTCAATGTATATTTGTATGTTTTCTATACAATTCTACATCGTTTGACCAATCTCAACCAAATTTGGTGTAGAAGCTATTTACAACGCTACGAAAAACATAGGCTACTTTAGAACCTTGCAGCAAACTTTGGTCAAGCGCTGTATTAGCTTGACCAACGTTAGTGCGGATCAACGGATCAACGTTTCAACGTATTAACGAAGGATATTGTCTATAAAGGGGGGAAACCAGCATAGACAAGATATAGAAGGAATCAGAGAGAAACCAGATCATAAGGCTTCTTGCTATACTTTGTATAGAAGCCTAATATTATAGTGAAATATTAACGAAATATCGAAATTCAAATATTATAATTTTCATAAGTAATCTTCTATCTATTATCCACCCTATAATAATAGCCCATATCTGTGTATGTATCCCGCAACGCACCTTTTTTGTAAACCAGTCTGTAATGCGTTAATCGCTTATAACCAACTTAAATATTATACTATATAACAGAAGCGGCCGGTAGGCCAGTATGGTTGTGATACCCTTGAGTGAGGCCGAAGGCCTAACAACCACGGTCTACACGTATGGTTGCGATAACATTGAGTGAGGCCGAAGGCCGAACAACCACGGATTACACGTATGGTTGCGATACCCTTGAGTGGGGCCGAAGGCCGAACAACCACGGTCTAAACCAGTGGTTCCCAAAGTGGTCCAGGTGGACCCCCAGGGGACCATAGGAGACCACACGGGGGTCCACGTAGACGTGAAAAGAAAACAGAAAAAGAAAACAGAAAAAGAAAACACCCCCAATTTAGGGTGATATTTTTTAGAAGTTTTGGGAATACAGTAGAAATGTAGCAGCAGGGGGTCTACCGAAAAAAAAGTTTGGGAACCATTGGTCTAAACGTATGGCTACGATACCATTGAGTGAGGCCGAAGGCCGAACAACCACGGTCTACACGTATGGCTGCGATACCATAGAGTGAGGCCGAATGCCGAACAACCATGGTCTACACGTATGCCTGCGATACCCTTGAGTGAGACCGAAGGCCGAACAACCATGGTCTACACGTACGGTTGCGATTTCCCTGAGTGAGGCCGAAGGCCGAACAACCACATCCGACACGGTCTAGATGGCTAAAGGCAGCCGATGAGGCCGAACTACCACGGTTTACACGTATGGTTGTGATTTCCCTGCGTGAGGCCGAAGGCCGATCAACCACACCCGACACGGTCTAGATGGCTAAAGGTGGCCGGTGAGGCCGAAGAACCACGGTCTACACGTATGCCTGCGATATGCTTCAGTGAGGCCGAAGGCCGAACAACCACGGTCTACACGTATTGTTGCGATTTCCCTGAGTGAGGCCGAAGGCCGAACAACCACATCCGACACGGTCTAGATGGCTAAAAGCGGCCGGTAGACCGCCTGTGCCAGCTAGTAATATAGTAAAATAGTCTATATCATTTACACGTAGCTTTTACCCGGGGTCCTGAGGTGCATGCCAGTGCCTTTCATGAACAAGCGAAGAATCTCGTTAATTCATTATGCATGTAAAAAAAGATCTTTTTTTTAATTCGTCGCCGATAGTAGAGTGCAAACTCGCTTTTATTTTCACTTTTGTGGGCATTTTGAGGTAAAAAGCAACAACCTATCCAAAAATGTTCGTCATTTTTCACACATTCCAAATCTACAAGTCGTCAAAAAGTCGTCCAATGGAAAAGCGCACAACTTCAAAATTTTCATTTAGCCCCACGACAACAAACTTCGATACCTCAAATATATGTGTGAATTTTTTCAATGGATTCTCTGTGGCCCTTCTACCTGAAAAAAATTGTTATAATTTTACAAATACACGCACGGTTATGGAAGAAATAATTTTGAAACTCGATTTACTCGAAATGAAGACCCGCAATATTTTAATTATTTACACGTCTTTTGCCGTTTATATTACGCTACTGCCGAAACTGTGTATTTCTCAAAAAAATTTATTAAGAATAATTTATAGATTGATTCTTCTTGCTTATCACAATTCAATTTTTATATTTTTACAACTTCTAATAAGATCACAAATTAATTAATTAAACCAGGACGTAAATATCTCGGAACGGTCGCTTCCAAGTCCAAGCATCTACTTCGATGCAGTTTCCTCACCCCTGCCACTCCGCACCCACACTTCATGCACAATATGTTAGCACGTATAACAAAATAAAATATTGAACTTAATTAAACATCCATTTTTTTATTGTTTATAAATGAATTACATAAATAATTTTTATGGAAATCAAATTATATTATTTACTATTCTGAAATTGAATTGAATTGAATTGCGGCGGCATTACCCTATAAAATGAAAATTTATAAAAAAATCAGTTTAAGTAGAAATAAAAAAAAAACACAAAATGAAACGAATATAGTTTTATATAGTTTTTTCAAATGTAATACGAGGGTCAAGCTGAATTTATTGAGAATAAAAAACACGGTTAATATTTTCTAGGATTTTATTTTAAATATGGTCAAAGTAATTCCCTCCAACAATGATACACTTGACCATTCTTTCTTTCCATTGCTTAAAAGCTCCCAACCAATCTTCTTTCGGAACACCTTCAAAATAAGTATGAACTGCGGTATCAATCTCTTCTTCAGACGAAAACCTTCTGCCCCGCAAATTTTTTTTAAGCCCAGAAAATAGCCAAAAGTCGCACATTGCTAAATCAGGTGAGTACGGCGGATGTTCTATGACTTTTATATTTTTTTCAGCCAAAAACTGGCGAGTTATAGCTGCCGAATGGGATGATGCATTATCATGGTGGAGCATAATTCCCTTGACTGGAACTCTACTGAACACATCAGGTAAACATTTTTCAGTGTACCATTTAGCTGTAACTGTCTTTTGTCCATCTAGCTTAATGGCATTTACTAGGCCCGTACTTCTGAAGAATACCGCATACATAACTTTTTTCATACCTCGCTGTTTCTTGATCATTGTTGGAGTTTCCTCATCTTCGTGAATCCATACACGACTCTCTTGACGAGTAGGTATGTCGAAAAAGGAAATATAAGTTTCGTCACCTGTTACGATTTTGGAATAAATTTGGTGTCCGCCATTATTTAACAAATTTAGAGTTTCATGGCAAATTCTTACACGCTCTGCTTTTTGGAAATCAGAAAGGTGATGCGGCACAAAACGACGGACCACTTTTTTTAAATGCAGGTGATCGTGTATGATTGTTTTAACAGCTGAGGATCCAATCTTGAGTTGATGCTCTATTACCCCATAAGTGGATTTATTGTCCTCTTTAATTATTTTTTTAACAGCAGCAATGTTTTTGTCGGTAACAGCGGTAGAAGGACGTCCTGCTCCTTTTTGATGCTGAACGGAATTCCTTTCGCGTTCAAATTCCTTACACCATCGGTAAATTGTAGCCAAGGAAGGTACTTGTTCACTAAAAGTTGAATCTAAACTCTCTTTGCACTCGTAAGCGCTTAAATCTTTTTTTAAATCATAATAAATCATGATTCGAAAAAGCTCTCTTGTTAATTCCATGTTTTCACTTGCAATGTCACTTTAAAAAATTAGTAACTTGAGTTATAACGAACGTATTTTCAACTTCTAAACTTCAAATGACAGATAAAGAGTTTCTCTAAATAATACGGTATGTTTTATTTTTAATAACTTACTAAATCTATTTTATTCTCAATAAATTCAGCTTGACCCTCGTATACAGATTAATATTATTTTAAGTCATTCGAAATGTATGAAGCTTTAAACGTAAGAGGTATACGGCGATTTTTAGTATTCGCGAAGTGATCGATGATATTCTCGTAGAATTCATTATTTCGAGACAATAAGGTAACGAATTCCTTTTCAATAGATATTACCGCGACGTTACTTAACCGATTTTGATTCATAGTATTACGAGTGTAAGTTTTAATACGTTTTAGTGTAGTGATGCATATCTGGTAAATCAAATGTCCTTTTTTCTTTTATTCTGAGCCGGCTCGCAATTTAATTCTAAACTGTTAAATATGTTGTTAAAATACAAATCATCACTCGGTATTTATGCAGAGTTTAGATTAATTTTGATAAACGACATTTGGCGAAATTAATATCGGTAACCAGATTAAAATGTCGAACGGCCATTTTCCAATATGGAAGTAGCTTCGTTAAAATTTGCAGAATCCATTAAATCGATTGATGATCGTACAGATCATTTGGTGAAAAAGAAAAGCCATCATACCACACACGACAATATTCTCGCCACTTTAAACTAAACTTGAGTGTTAAAATACTCTTCGAAACTTAAAAAAATACTGAAAATTTGACGAGCATAATTTTATGCGTCTTGCAGTTACGACCGCTTGCCAACGACCTTCTTTGAACGAACGACGATGCGCTTCGTTGCAATAAAAGTGACGTTACATTGGTTGCATAACTGCAGGCGTTAAATTGGAAAAATGTTGATTTAAAAATCAAATTAATCAGAAAGATGTTAGAAAAATTATTAGTGTCAAGAAAACTGAAATATAATACGAAAAGTGAAAATGAACTTTGTTGACAAAAAATTTTGTCAGCGCAAAACTTCGCATGTGACAAAAGGACGTCACAACTACTGTTTATGCGGGGGTGTACACATATTATGTTGTGTGTCATTATTACTTTTCAACTGTACATTGATGTAGTACATCTGTACCTACATACAAACTTTTAAGTTCTATGAACACTTCTTACAATGAGATATTTTATTATATAGTATTTGGCCCGGTTAGTCATAACTACGTAGTAGTAAACCATGCGCTCAAAAATTTTGACGACAGCAGTGGTAGGCCGCTTGCGTCTACACTGCATGTTCAATAATGAGGTATTATGATCATTTCATGCAATAACTTGACACGCAGTATCTTCAGGCTACACCATCTAACCGCCGATAAATATACTGTTTTCTATTTCTTGCTCTATTCTTGCGTTGAGTGAAGAATACTATAATAGGAGTTGCCACGCAATGTTAAATATTGTGACCATCAAACGCTATCTTTCTACTGGCTCCTTGCAGTCTGCACTCCCCGAAGGCATCTGCCGAGACGCGTGCAATTAATTTGCAATTAATGCAAATTAATTAGTTGTTATATTTCTTTTGAAGTAAACACATCATGTAAAGCTGTAAAGTAATCAAAAGTGTCCGCGCGTATTATGAAGTCATAAGAAAATAACCTATTATAGAATTTAAAAATATAAATAACAAGGATTATTAATAATTACAGTTTTTGAGCATTTTACTTTCCGAACCCCTAGGGTAAGGAAAGTATTGTTATCAGGCAAAATTTTACCCCCCAATTTTTTCACAGTTGTTCGTGTTTTGAGGTCCCCTGATCCATTTTTATCATTTTTGGAAAGATGTCTGTATAGATATATTTATGTATGTGTGTGTGTACAACTGTGAACACGATAGCGTCTAAACGAAGCAAGCAAATCATTCCAAATTTTGAATACAAGCTTTTCCTGTCGTAGGACGAAGCCAGATGAAAATAAATTAAATCGTATAACGGGAAAGGGGGGGTTTACCTGGAGCTATTATGACATTATGCGTCATAACTTCGAAACGAAATTAAATATGTAAAAATATTACGAATAAAATATTAAGTTTGTCATCAAGACACCTTTTTTACGGGAAATTCAAATTAATATACACGGCACATTTCTTGTATAAAACGATATTTATACCAGAAAAGTGAGCTTGACTACCAAATATAATGCATAATAATGGTACTTGCACAGCAGAAAATTAGGAGATATGTAGACTGCAAGACGCAAAATATCTAACATTCGCGGTATTTCGGCTGCGGTATTATGGCCGCGGTCAAATGTCCGATCCCGTCCTCCGAATATCCCTCCCGGATATTCGCAACGCGAGCAGGAGAAGTATTTACCCAACCGGGCCCTGAAAGAGAAGTTTTGAATAGAAACAAAAGAGATTTAAATTAATAAGTTTAGAACAAGGTTAGGAACGAGAGTCAGCATTATTTAAATCCATTTTGAATAATCTTGCCTAAGTGGTATCTTAAACGTGTAGAGGCTAAGTGGTGTGTCGTGAGGGCATTTTATTAATTCGGGGAGGGGGGTTGCCCCCCACGGGGATACAAGGATTGCCTAAGATACCCCTGTATTTAAAAATCTGTTGTGTTTGGATTTGATTTTAATGTGGTTCGCATCTAAGATCATATCAAATTAAAAGGAATTTATTACAAAAGTTATACAATTAGTAATAATTTTTTTTTAAATTGCTATAGTTTTTCAAGTTACAACTTCCTCTACTATGAATTGTTCGCGGTTCGTCTTCATGATTTGTTTTCCTGGTTATTGATAAGTCAGGTTACAGGTAAAATTTTTCAAAAACCTGATGGTGATTAAAAAAAAAGATAAGAAAGGATGTATCTATTTTCCACCACTTCTCGACCATTAGAACAAACATTATCCTCTTTGGTTATGAAAGAACCTAGTGTGGATGTGAAGTACTGAGGAAGAAATCGTCAATGGTAAATTGCACTTGATAAGTTCGGATCAAGTTCGCGTAAGAACTATTAGATATGTTAAGTTAGTATTTGCTTAAGGACTTTTTCGACTTTTTATCCTGAAGAATAATATTCTTCATGTGCCATATCCGGTTCCCCGGACGTAAGCGACCTCTCTCCTATGTATGTGTCATGCGTTTGAAGTATTATCACACTCATAGGCGACATATACTTCATCTCCAGAAAGGCTGTACCAGGCAGATTACACCTCGGTGGTTTGCCATTGCCTTCCGAGGGGAGACGGTCAGAATAAAGTTTTACTGAGCTCGGAGTCGAACCTGGCATTCAGCATTAGCAGCTACGCACATAACCGCTTTAGCTAACGACCGTCTCCCAATAATATTATTGAGTGAAAAACCCGACAACGCCTTGCTTGCTACCATAAAAGCGTTCAATATATCCATCAGTCCTGTGGCATAATCCAATTTGGCTTTAAGTTCACGTACGGTTTGAAGTAGAGCCTTGAAATCGTACTTTAGCTGAATTTCATTCTGTCCTTTCATGAATGTGGTGAAGTCGTCGCGTCGGTGTTGAAATTATTTGATCGTCCTGTGTTGGTTTCGCGTAGGCGTTGACCCTGAAAATTAACAGGTTTAGGTGTTGGTGGTGGTTTCTGCTGTTCGGCAGGCGGCTGAGATATGTTATACACGTATTACACTTAAGTATAACACCTTAAATGTGTTTGCACCTTCCACTGTTGCCTACTTTGCATGAGCAAACCATCGACTCTATTGTAACTTTGCTATCTTCAACATCCAAAACGCCATAAATTTTATGAGGATCAGCATTTATTGAAGAAGATTGGATGCACAATGCTACAATATGAATCTTGTTCTGCTTTGCTTCTAATGTTTTACCACATAGAACAACGTGCCCTGCGTTTAAAACTGCTTCGCCTTCATAAACACATCCAGATGTTTCAACCCCTCTAAATATTTGAGATAGTCAAGAAGACTTAATCTTAATTCGTAAGATTCAGATATCTGAAAATTTTAAAAATTAAACATAAAACTTCACGTGGAAATAAGTGATCTAAAACTCACCTAACCGTGTATCTATTTAAATGCAGGAAAATGAACTACTCAACACTAACCGAAAATTGTCTTTTAGCACAAAGAAAATAAACGAATTAACAAGATAACAAAATAACATGGTAACAAAATAAACAAGATCGTTTGGAAAAAAGACTCAAAAACTCGCAAAACTCAAGCCTTGCCCTCATACGAAGTTAGTTCATATCCTTACACGGAGACGCTGCAATCTTAGAATCACATCCCTCTATAGGATAGCGGGCGAACCAATCCCCTCGCCCCTCTTTAATCTGTAAATCGTCTTTCCCATTCCATCCCGGTACCCGTTCTGCCCCGGGTTCGCCTAGGTATTGAACCAAAAACTAACGCGAAGTAAATTAGGCACATCAAATAAAATCATGGGCAATTTAGTCAAATTATGTATTACTTAGCAAAATTTGTTTTTTTCATCAAAAAATTTTATATCAATATAGTAATTGCTGTCCTTGAAATTCATTTTCATGAAATATGACCACCTTAAGGGACATTCACAACCACAACGTGTTGAGATTTCCAAAATTGCAATTCCGCGATGTTATGATTTTATATGAATTCAATATGCTGGAAAATTTAATTTTGCAATTTTTAATTGATTAGTGACGGGTTTTATGTATTATTCTTACAATTTAGTTAGCAAAATCGAAAATAAATTAAATAATTTGGTGGTGCCATCTAGTTACTTTCGCGTAACTTCGAAAACAATGCCGTTTCGTTTTAATTTTTGATGACTTCATTTTTTCGACGATGTTCGTGTAGTTTGTAGGTGTTTTTGATTTTTTACTTTTATACCTTATAATGGTAAGAATTTGATTAATTTTGAACTGATATTTGAATTCCTTGACGTTTTATTTAGTTGTTAAGCAAATTGCATGTCAAATAACAATTAAATTACACTTGCATCGAATAAAATTCTTTTGTGAGGTTACATCGCATATTAATGACACATTTTTCGTTTTAGAATTACAGCAGAAATAAGCGAAAGAGGTTTTATAAACTAAAGAAGTTGAGGACATACGAGCACGATTGCAAAATATATTACCCTACTGAATGGGATGACGATTACCTTGCATACAAAGAATATTGTCGGCAATGCAGTAAGTTACCTATATTTTTATTTTTAAGGTGATTTTATTGTTTCAATTCAGGGAATGTCTACCTTGCACTAATAAAATTTTATATCTTTTTCTCTTTCTTTGTCCGAAGAAAACAAATTCACCGAAGGCTTATATTTGACGGTAACAGATATTTGTTGAAGATGAACAATTTTTATATCAATTTCTGAAGTCAAGCGAAAGAAGAAAACATAAAATAAATATATCATTTCATTGTCTTAATGATCAAACTTAAACTAAATAATTATTAACAGTCGAATTATTGTGCATTTTTACTCAATCGGAAGAGAATTTTTTCGTTTTTAAATGTATCGTTTTGCCTTCGGAAGAGACAACCACTTGAAAAAGTCTATTAGTTTAATTAAATTTTATTTTAAGCAATGCTAGCAGTGAAAAATGTATAATCTCTGATAATATAAAATAAATAAGTAAATTTTTTACTAAAAATGTTGTTACAAGGTGGTCTTCGAAGTTATGGCATAAAAATCAATTTCTTAAATAAAATTTTTATGCCTTATTGAATTTTGATAATTTTTGGGTAATTTTTTTATAAAAACGATATCGATGTTTGTTGGGCGAGTTATAAATTACTATGAGATTTCACTGGAAACGCTGCTAAAACCATACCAGATACGTCAAAATGATATAGATATAACAAATTATATTTATAAAATTTATATTTGACGATAAGTAACATAGTTACTTATTGGTGATGATAATCGACGTAGGTACTAATAGAATTCGGTTGAATTATTTTATTGCATTTACCCCAAAGAATTTTTATATATCGGAAAAGTCAAGTTAACCGAAGTTAAAAACCAAATAAAAATTAGAATTGTTTTAGTGCATCTTACTTCTAAAACAAACTGTTAGCAATAAAGTTGCCCAGCAGCTGAACTAGATTGTTGTGTTAATAGTGATGGGCACTATCGAAATTTTTTGACTATCGATAGTTAGTTACTAGTTTTTTTTTACTATCGATAGTTAGTAACTAAAAATGTAGTTGCTAAACATCAAATCGAATAAAAACTATCGAATAAAACTATCGAATAAAAATTACCGAATAAAAACTATCGAATAAAAACTAGCGAATAAAACTATCGAATAAAAACTATCGAATAAAACTATCGAATAAAAACTACTGAATAAAAACTATCGAATAAAAACTATCGAATAAAAACTAGCGAATAAAAACTAGCGAATAAAAACTAACGAATAAAACTATGGAATAAAAACTAGCGAATAAAAAAATTTTTTATTCGCTAGTTTAATAAATTTTTTTAATTAATTTGCGGTTGGTAATCCGATAATAAACAATTAAATACTACAGCCTTGGCCATATTAGTGGGGCACCGTTTAAAATAGCGGTAAATTCCTTTTCAGTGTAATATTTGACCGATCTATTTTTAGCAGGTAGTCTAGAATGGCATTGTGATATAATACAAAGAAAATTTTGTCCCTTATTATTTTTATGAGGGCCATAAAAATTAAAATATCTTAAAATGTACAAAATTGTTTAATTTAACAATTCTTGTTTAAGAAAGCGACCGTTCAGTTAGTTTCAATTTATTTGGTGTACATTTGTGTTTAAAATATTTAAAATTATTTCTAAGGTATGCAAATAATTTAATACGCCAAAAAATAGCGTTTTAAGCTATTAGTATAATAGAAGAAGTGGTTGAGCTTTTATTCCACGAAAATGGTAATGGTATTATTGAAAACCACGATTTAATTACTCAACCTACGGTTTCAAATTCGATCTGGGCACTTTTTGATGAAAGGGTTTCGAAAATAAAGGTTGACAGTACAACCAATGTAAATTCGACGGCTAAAAATATGGTTGATCGTTATATCGAAATGCAACTGCAAAGTCGAGATTCCAATCCATTCCAGTTTTGGAAAGAACACAAAGATTCAATGCCAGAATTATATCAACTTAGTTCAAAGTACCTTTGTATTCCGGCAACATCGGTGCCGTCGGAACAAATTTTTTCTAAAGCTGGCCAGATTATTAATGATCGAAGGAATAGATTGGAAGGCAAAAATTTAGACAAAATAATATTTTTTTATAATTCTGAGCAATTGGACGAGAGTTTTTCTATATCGTTTATAATAAAGATTGAAGTTAATAAATAAAGATTATAATTTATAATAATTTATGAACGCGTAACATGTATGAAACTTACTAACTGACTATGTAAAAATTCATTCGATAGTTTTAGTAACTAAAATTTCATTTGATAGTTTTATTAGTTTTTACGTTTTTAGTCTTTTAGTAACTAAAAATTCATTCAATAGGTTTAGTAAACAAAAAAGTTATTCGAATATTTTTAATAACTAAAAAGTTATTCAAATAGTTTTAGTTACTAAAAATTCATTCGAATATTTTTAGTAACTAAAAAGTTATTCGAATATTTTTAGTACCTAAAAAGTTATTCGAATATTTTTAGTACCTAAAAAGTTATTCGAATATTTTTAGTACCTAAAAAGTTATTCGAATAGTTTTAGTTACTAAAAATTCATTCGATAGTTTTTAGTAACTAAAAAAAAAGAAACTATCGATAGTTCGAATAAAGCCTAACTATCGAATAATTCGATAGTTTTTTATTCGATAGTCCCATCACTAATTTTAACCCTCTTCGGAGAGCATGAAGAAAATGTTTACCCTTCGGAAGACTAAACCGAATGAAAAATTCTGATTATTTGATTAAATTTAAGTTTAGGCAGTACTAGCAGCGAAAATTTTAAAATTTCCCGTTGCATTACGAAATTCATAATAGATTTTGTGTCAAGTTTTCAATAGAAAATCTTGATACTGGGTGATACTATAATTTTTTATTTTGATAATTTTCGTGTCAAGTTTATAGTAATGAAGATGATAGGGATTTATCATCTATACATGTGTCATGATAACACAAACAGCAAGGGTCCAGGGTACTAAACTTACCTCTAATTTTCCAACCATTTTAATAATCTACCAATAGGCATTATTAAAATTCCACATTGTTGTAATAAACATGAAGTGATCAAATAGATCGCTAATACCTATCTAATCGAGAGAAATATCGTCCCTTTAATACTATAACTAGGTAACTTGAAATTACTGACATCGAGTAAATGGAGTTTAAAGTTTACAATAGCAAAAAAAAGTATTAAACTTAAAAATTATTTTTGTTTTAACGTTTAAAACTTTAGCTACTTATGTAAGTTAAATGTATTTAATACCCTCACAGTGAAATGTTTTATATTTTAGGAAATTTTTAACTAGACGTAAGATATCTACTTAGTTATAGCACTAATAAAAATTTGAAAAATCAGACTTATCTAGTTCTTTTATTTTAAATTTAACTTTGTATGTTTCAAAATAAGTTTTATTCATAACGACTGATAAATAGTAATGCATAATACAAAATAAGATCTAGAAATTACATAATTATTATAAAAAATAAAACTATAAAACTTCACAATTGCACAAATAGATATCTCAACTGTCTTGCGAACTGTCGCGGACGTACTATACGTTGCTATACGTAACGTTCGGAATTTGCACAACTAGGTATCTCAAATTATGCACTTATAGCATAATAGCATTGAAGGGATCTGGGACTTATCTACTTTTAGCAAGTGGATATTTGATATTTAGAAACACAATAGAACATTTTTAGTTGTAGCACTAAATAAAGTGATTAAAATTAGGTGGGCACAAGTATACTTGTATACTCAAGTATACTCGAAATAGCCAAAATTCGAGTTACCTAGTTATAGTATTAAGGGGACGATATGTTAATTGAGAGGATAACACCTCTCGATCCTTCTATTTGACAACAAAATTTCCCAAGGTTTTGTTAGAACTAAATCAAATATTTATTGATTGAATTATAAATTTCCGTTAGCTTTCAAACGCTGCTAAAACCATACTAGATACGAAAAAATTATATACCTATAACAAATTTTGTAGGGAATTTAATTTTCTTTTTTTTATCTTTTTATTTATAAGATACGATATATTAATAATTAAACCCGAAATTAAACGTTTTGATATTCCACTATAGTGGAATCCGCTTGTAATGAACTCCAAGTGATCAAAGGAATTGTTTTTTGTTTTAATTGGAATCAGTTAGTATATGGGTAACCCAATGGTAGAGCTCTCGACTGGTGAAGTGAAAATACCCTGTCCAACTCCTGATACAACTATGTAGGGAAATTCAAAACTAATGCTGCATTCAACCATATAAAATCATCCAACCCAATTTAAGTAACTGTAAGATCTAAATGCAGTCATTTTTTTCTAAATTTAAAAGTAAAATTAAAGATAATATGCGAAAGAAAACAGAAGAAAAATATAAGGAGGAAATGAGGTTACCCAGGGCTTAGATAATTTCTTCAATATACCCGATTCTCCCCGAGTGGTAAACATATCTATAATATGTCTTAATTTATTTGGAATTTGATGCAAATCTCTAGGTATTCCTTGGATATTATTAGAATCTTTTAGAAATCATTGAAATTCCTTGGATATCATTGGAATACCTTGGAAATCTTCAGAATTTTTAAGAAATCATTGAAATATCTTTGCAAGCTTTCGAACTCGTGAAATTTTGAAAGTTACATATTTATATTGAAAGTTACAATTCCTGAGAATTCCTTAAAATTCCAATTCCTGTACGCACAAATTTCTCGAGATATTTTCCCCCGAAATTTCCCTTTAAATTTAAATAACTGCTTTAGAGATGGTTTCCACCGTATCACGAATGTAAAATTTTTTATTTAGGCTTTTGAATATGAAAGCATCTATGGCCATGCAAAATTTTAGTTAGACATCTCTGCTTAATTTGTTAAACAATAAATTATATTAACTTGTTTATTACAGGTGCATGGCAGATTCCAAGCCCAATATCCTCGCCTAGTACCGTATTTTTGTACGACGCCCTAACTCTACAATTTTTGAAAGAGGTTCCCATCTATAGGGTTCGCACATTTTTTTGTGAGTACGGAGCACACCTTCCTATCATGCACGGCCCTTACGAATACTCGTCGCTGACACCTTTCAACGATGCAAATATAATCCATAACTACGACAGTAACTTGAACAGAATTCAGCCTGTAGCTGTTGATAATTTTGAAGAAACTTACGTGGATACCGAAAATATCGTTATTCGAGCTTCTCGTGATATGTATAACTTTCAGATATCAGATCATGGTTCCGTGGAATTTCGGGATTATGAAATTCATGATAGAAAATTCAGAAGGCAACCGACGCAAATAAACTTAGGCGCGTTTATAAGCCACAAGTTAGAAACAAAACGAAATGTCTTGAAACAAAGAAAACGTACCCAACGCTTTACGAAAGTCGAAAGTATCAACAGAAGAGCAAAAAGTAATATATACAAAGCAAAATCCTTTGTTGACTCCAACGTGAATGCAAAAGATCGTATACTTGAAGATCAAGTTCCTCAGGATGATGTTAACATCATTAAAATGACATGTAGTCAAACCATCTGTTGTCATTTATCGGAATATAGATTGATAGGACCATCAACTTCTAATGTAGAAGTTGACTTACATAAAAATGAAATCGAGACAGTTTTAGATCAAACTCCTACAGAAGATGTACAATTTTATAGATCTTTTAGTCAAGTCGTTTCATGCAATTCACCAAAATCTTGTGTGAGTAACCATACAAACTCTATTGAAGAAATATATATCAATACAGCTCGATTTAATAATTCTTTGGAATCAATACCATCCCACGATTTTCAAACATTTAGTCAAGCCGTTACAAGTGGCACCATTTGCCCTGAAGAAATAGATACAAACTCTATGCAATTAGAAAACCCTTATGTAAGCTGTAGTTTATTTAAAGTACGTGTAATTCATAAAACGTCTTCGACTAAAATTAACACGTGGACAACTCAAACAGACAAACGCAACTTTGTTCCTAGTGAAACGACTACCGAGAGAGTAATATACTCAAACATCCAAAGTGCACCAACGTGGAGTCAAATAGTTAGTGGGGCGAAAAACGATCTCAATACGAAAACGAAATTATGTAAACCCAAAGCCACAAAGTTTAACAAATCTAAGCAATGTCGTTTCAAAAAATGTGACATATTGAGTAGTCCTATCGAGGAAAAGACGGTAGAATCAAATCGAACCAAACCATCTTTCATTTCTTATGCAGATATAATCAAGACGCGAAAACCAGATAAAAGCGGCTGTATAAGAACCGTACCTGAACAAAGTGAAGTTTTAAAAGATACACAACCAAAATACCAAAGTTACGTTGACACTGTTAAGGGTGTAAGGCAAGATTCCGTTGTGCCCAATATAACCCCTCAACTAAGTACTGCCTTTAGTATAATAGAAACAAATCCATCCATAGCACAAAATGAAAGCCTGCCCGTCGAAAATAATGTTCTCGTTCCTCTTACGGACGAAGACGAATGTATGTGGGAGGTACACGTTCCTCCTGTAAGCAAAGAAAAATGGACAAAAAAGAAGTCTAAGCACAAAAGGTAATTAATATTCTTTTAATTTAACTAATTTAATTACATTAATTTGTTTTCAGATCAAAGCAGAATAAGAAATAAAGCTACAATATATGCGGACAATTCAAAATTTATAATGATGTGCAAAACCATGTTAATTTATAAGTTTTCGGTTACTCATAAATTTTTTGACTATTCAACGCAATTGTAAATTTTTTTGTTTTTGTATAAATTTAATCAACCATTTATTTATAATTATAAAATGTAAATGCTACCTATGGAAAATCAATAATGCATACACCACTGTGATGAACATTTTATACATGTTAATTGCATATATAAGATGAATAAAATATTGTCGAAAAAATTTATGTTTCATGTTTTATTTGATACTAGCTGACCCGGCAGACGTTGTCCTGCCCAAATTTACATGTATTTTTTAGATCCAATCCGCATAATGACATTGCGACTTATTTGGTCATCGCAAATACCAAACGTATTAAAAAAGGATTAAATAAATAAATTAATAAAAATTACAAATCAAGGTTTAATAAAAAAAAGTTTAACAAAACTGTCAAGTATTCACAAAAACCACAAAAATTTGTAATTTTACTTTATTTTATTTTTGCCAATTACTCTTGTTCTTTGTGTTCTTGCTTTTCCTCCTCCCCTTCGTCTTCTAATAAGGAATTTTCGAAAGCACGCAGCGATATTGCCAATTCCTGTTCTTCCTGTTTCTTCTTCATAATATAGGCAGCAGCCAATTTTTCCTCTCCTTTAGGCTTCTATACAAAGTATAACAAGAAGCCTTATGATCTGGCTCCGTGTCTGTCCGTCTTTCCGTCGGCATAATTCAAATCTAATCAGAACCCTCGAAATTGTGATTGTAAACACATCGTATGTATGATAAAACAATAATTTGTTTTAAATTTATTTCTTGTTAACCACAGCAGTGGCTAATTGGTGAAGTTAAGTTGTAAGTAAAAGAGAAAGAAGAGAATTGTTCCACCTCACAAAATGGACCGTACATTACAGAGAAGTAATTACAGTGAATATAGGGTTGGGTTTTTACACCCCCCCCCCCGTACCCGAGATCCGCCGAAGATCGAAGTTGGATTTTACCCCCCCTTCGATGCTCGACGAAAATGGCTGAATTATTCTTTGACAGGGAAATACACGCAGTCGCTGTCCGTGGTACTTTCGAAGCAGGTTTGACTTTATCTACTGATCCCTAACATGACTGGGCCATTTCGATGATTTAGAAAAGGTGGAGGAAAAGTTGGCAATGTTCGCGTATAAGTGGCAAAGTCGAGATTCCTTCGGCCGAAAACCGAGGACGAAAACCTCTCCGATTTCGTCATGTGACCTGGCCAGACTGTTTCCAACCAGAGGGGGGGGGGTTGCCCCCTTTGGTGGAGCCCGAGCCTGCGTGCTCGAGCTACCCGGAAACGCCGGATTTATAAAGTTAATCAGAGATTAACAAGATAGCCACCGTATACATCCGCCCTACATTTCATCCCAACCACTCGCAAGGCGAGTCGTTAATCAAATACCCCCCAAGAGTCCACCCAAGTTGAAATGTGCAAAAACCGCCAATGACTGAAGGTCACTGGTCTAGTCTGGTATACCGCGCTTCAAGCTCAATTTACGCCCTTGAAGCTGGTAAGGCAGACATAATTTTCCTAGAATGGTTCCATTTCTTCTTTTGGAATCAATTCCAAAAAATAGACCGGTGATTTTATTAATGGATTCTCATGCTTCGCACATTAATACTGAGGTGATCAAATTAGCACAACGAAATCAAATTTATTTGTGAACTTTCCCAGCCCATACAAGTCATCTTTTGCAACCACTGGATGTTGGAGTGTATCGTCCTCTAAAAGCAACTTGGCCATTGGATCTAAATGAATTTATGACAAATAGCAAAGGTGAAAAACCAAATTGGTACAAATTAAATTAAATCCTAACTCCAGCTTTAATTAAAGCTTTTCACCGAAAAATATAGAACATGGGTTCAAAAATAGTGGGATTGTTCCATTTATTAAAAATATTACACCGGCAAAAATTCAAGATTAAAAAAAATTTAAATGTAGGTCAGAACGCTCCATCAGTTTTACCAACACCGGATAAATATTATAATTTAATAAAACTGTCGTCAATAACACCAGGGGCGTCCATAAATTACGTCACGCAATTTTAAGCAATTATTAACCCCCTCCCCTCCGATCGTCACAAAAAGCTAGACCCCCCTCCAAGTATTACGTCACATATTCTTGAACCCCCCCCCAAATTTTTCAAATTTATATAACAAAAAGAAACCTGGGACGGATTTCATGGGAGTCATCCCCACCTCGGCTGATGACCCTTTTTTTTAGGGGTAGCACCCCAGAGGAAGCTTCTATGAAGAGCCGTCCGCCCCCCCTAGCTACGCCAGTGGCTTCAGTGGCGTAGCCACTCAAAAAATAGTTCTTTTAAATGTTTATAATAAAATATTTAATCTAATTATTTTGTGATGTTACAATTTTTGAAATCCCCCCCCAACGTCACACATCGTCGCAAGCGTCAAAACTCTCCCCCCCCCCCCCCAAGAAGCGTGAGGTAATTTATGGACGACCCCCTAGTATTAAAAAATTAAACAGAAAGAAAAGATATTCAAGTGCAAAATTATTAACTACCCCTCGAATACAACAGATTATTCAAAAACCAGGATGTTCTAAAACACACGAAGGTAAAAAGCTTCCAAAACAAAAAAGGTTTAATAAAGTTCCAAAGAGAAATAATGTGGAAGAGAAAACGGGAAAAATTAGATTCAATGTTACTTCTGTTCTATTCCATATTGTCATGGTTTGCTCAATAAGGGATGATTTTGGGTCATTTGTCCAAGATTGTAACACTCATGAGGTCCTTTCATTTGGTCAGACTATGATAGTCAGTTGAATAGTTGTATCTGGATTCTCCATGATCTACAAATTTAACTAACTGCTTTGCTTCAGGAAGATGGAAAATGTGTACGCTGTTAAATCCTGAAAAATAAAAACAAATTGTAAAAAAGATAAATATTGGTAAATGTTTTGTTCAAAGAAAATTGAATAACAAATTAAGTTAATTTATTAGTTGTAAATCTAGGATTTTTAAAATTGAATAATGTGGCGGTACGCGAAAATACATGCGCGAGTGATAGCGTTGGTGAAAATTTTAGAAGGAAGAGGAAGTTCAGTTGGCCTTCGTCCATGAAATGGGGACGACGTATTTTTAGAGTGGATGTTCGTCCATGAAATAAGGACGACGTATTTTTAGAGTTGGTCTCGTCCACGGTGACGGAAAGACGTGTTGGGAGTTTCAAGTCTGCGAGCTCATAGCACATATGCGTTAATTAATTTATAATTTGGAACATTGATTTTGGAAAATTTATTTAATTAAGTTGAAATCAACAAGTTACTTCAAGAAGAAGGAAATATTCTGAAAATTAAGAAAACAATATTTCGTTGATGTTCGTAATACATAATTGAAATTTTAATAATTGGAAGAATAGTGAATTCATAAGGAGTTTGGAACCATTGAGAATTTTATGGTGTTTATGGAAATTTAATGAAATTATTATTAGAAAAGAATAAGATCCACTTACCTGCGATTGATTGGATGATCCGAGGTAGAAGATTCGTTCAACGGTTGTTTCTGTTTATTTGGTCGAGTCAAAATTGGATGCTGAATTCAAGTACCAAGACACCAACGCTGCACGTGCGACAACTCCGAGACAGTGCGAAAATAAAAGAACGAGTACACTCCGGTAAGAAATGTTTGTGCGTTAAAAATTTTTCTATTCGAAATAGACGAATCGTTACGTTTTTTTAATTTCGGTTGCGCAAAAACATTGGGGTTTTAAAATAAAATATTTCTCTTGTGCGATTTAATTTATTAGTAATAAAAATCAATATTTGTCTTTAAATTTTTTATTATGTTTAATAAATTATATTATTTTTCACTTAGCAGCGTATGAGTTTGATTTCATTTCGCAGTATTAGATCACGGAGGAAGGCAGATATAAGTTTTGATATTTTCTTTTATCAAACAATCTTTATAAGAAAGATTAAAGGTAAGTTGACTTGTGAGTGTTGCAATTGAGTACATGAATTCACTTTTGACCCTGAAAGAGCTCATCTGCTGGCCGGTGCATTTTTTTTTAATTAAGTGTCATTGTAATTTGTTGATTATAGTTTAAAATTTTGCAAGATTACATGGCAATATATATTTTTTTCTGTTTCCCCATTGGGTTAAACCACCCAACGGGGGAGTATATTCTGCTATAGGATACAGACATAAACATAAAACTAATTAATTGACATGTAATTAATGTAATATAAACGCAAACTTATAACTAGGGAAAAATGGAAACACTTATTTGGTAGAACTATTAAACCTAAAAATTGATAAATCGTGGTAATCAGAACAAATTAAACAAACACATATTAAGGCAAGATATTGACTGTCCCTGCCCTGTATGTGTTTAGTGTTGGTGTTTAAATCTGTAGAGATGAGTCAAGGTGTGAGCCATGGCCAGAACGAGAGAATGAAAGATTAGAAAAACAAATATTCATTTCCGCCCTTCAATATTCGATGTTGGTATGAGCTCAAGCTCAGGGTGGAGTATTAAAATTTTTAAGAGTTGAAATTATAATATGTTTTATGAAGGTAGTGAAAGAAATAACTAAGGAAGGATGTTTAAGAATTTGAAGGAGGTCGAGTGGGGATACTGAGTAGAAATTACAGAGAGTAAGATGGTTAAAACGGGAAGATACATAGCGTGGCCAATCGGACAACAAATGTTGTAGAGTTTGTCTACTCCTTGAATCGCAAGGACACACATCAGTAGGGCAGATCTTAAATCTAAATAGATACTCGCGCGAATACGAATGTCCCGTCAATATCTGCGTCAATTCAAAAGAGGTGTCGAAGGCACCTCGGAACAGTCGAACTTCTTGCAGAGTAGGTAAGTACTGCCGGGTGGTTGAACCTTGAACGGCATTAATGTACTCAGAATTCCAAGTACTTGCCAGTTCAAGGCGAATCACCCTTCTTGCGTAACTCAGAGGGAACTGGGTGTATGCCAGGCGACTGTGAGACACGGCCGCATCTTTGGCACATAAATCTGCAACCTCGTTCCCTCCTATACCACAATGAGCCTTTACCCACACGAACTTCATGGTCAACTCGTTCCTCAGACGGAGAAGAGAACGATGGATGGAAGTGACCAGGGGTGAAGTACAGCTTCTGTCGCTGATGGAAACAAGCGAAGATAGGCTGTGGGAGAGGATACACGCTGAGTGCACTCTCCTGGGGGAGATCCAATTCAGGGCAGTGTCAATCGCATATAGCTCGGCCTGATAAACACTACAAGTATCGTGTAAGCGATACTTGTGTGTTTCAAGCCGAGACTCGGGGTATATAACGATTGCAGCCCCGACCTCCCCGCCTTCCAGCTTGCTGCCATCAGTAAAAATAGCCACATCCACCCCGTCACAAATTCGATCGACTTCCTTGGAGTCGCCTACCCTGTCGAAAACTATCGTTTGCCTATAGCGGGGATGCAACATCCCTACAGGCGGCGTACGAAGTTGTAGGACGACGTCTTCCGGAAGGCGATTAAAGGTACCATCCACCTTTACCCTCTCTACCTCCGGCACCTCTCTGATCCTTAGCTCTATCGGAGTAAATCCAGCTAAGGCTAACGCAGATATCGCCGAGACCGTACGGAATGCGCGAGTGGCCCTAATGGCGAATGTCCTTTGGAATGAGCGGAGCCAGCGCCGCGCGTAGTTATACTTTAGCACATCACACCAAATATACGCTCCGTAGGTTATGGTAGGTTCTACGACCGCGTGGTATATCGTTTCCATGTTTAGTGGGTTGATACCCCACGTCGGTCGCACATACCTACAGAGGTTGTTAAAAATCTTGCTAGCTTTCACAATTACGTGTTTTACGTGGATGTCACTGTCGCTAGTAAATTTGTTTTCGCACGTTTGTGTCAGCGGAGGGCGTTTAGCGGGAGCATCTTTAATGAGTCTGTTAGTCAGAGACCACACACTTTCCTGGTGTTGCCTATTACAAAAGTCTCTAAAATGTTTTGTAGAAGTTGAGCGTATCAGGTCACGGTATTCTCGTTTTAGCCCCGTTTGGTCTTCTAAAAGCCTTGAAATATCAAGGCCTTGTCGAAGACCGGAGTGAATACGGTGATGAATCCTGATACACTGTTTTTTCAAATCTTCCAATTCCTTAGACCACCACGGGTTATACGGTTTAGAGTTTCCACGTATTTTCATTGAGGAGAAACATGATTTGCGTATGTCCTCAGTGAGTTGTTCCACTGTGAGGTCTAAGTCATTTGAAGAAATATTTTCGAAATTTGTAGATAATAATTTAGATGCCAAAACGTTAATTTTTAATTCTTGTTTGAATTTTTGCCAATTGGCGATTTTGTTTCGAAATAGGTACGTTGAAGTTTCGATGACTGTGTTTATACTGTAGTGGCCTAATAATAATAAATAGTTAAGTAATTGCAATAACATTGCAATAATAATTATAGTTAAGTTATTGGGTAAACGCTGACGAGCGTCTAGGATTTATGTAGGTTACACGCATGCATTAAAATGTAAGTCAATTGTTATTATAAATATAAGTTGCTAGTATTGCAATAAGGAGTTAGTTAGTAATTAATCAATAGTCAACAGTTGTAGTCGTAAGATTATATGTTGTGGTATTGTAGTTGTACTTCGTAATAATGATTACAGTAAATAAAAGTATTCATCATATTTAGTGTTGTTCATCTTAATTACCCCTACAAGACAAACCTGCCCTACATGGTGATCCTGCGAAGCGGACCTAAGAAGAATCTTCTTATTACGAATTATTGGTAATTGTGTCCCAGATATTCCCAAAGCAACGTAATTAACAATTTTAAAAGTATAAAGATGATCTCAATGGTTTACGAAACTTAAATTTGCTGATGAAATAATAAATTTACCAGTTTAAAAATTAAGCCCACTTATCTTAGGATAATAATGGGAAAACGTGGTAAATCCGGTTTATACTGAAAAGGCTCATTACTAATGATAATTTTTCTTTAGAGAAAATATTGTCTAGGCTAGATTAGAGGCCGGTAATTTGTGTCCATAAAGTGAAACTGAGTATGAATGATCCTATATTTAAAAGGTGCACCATAAATAAATTTAAGGAAATAGGATCAAATGAGCTCAAGAAATTAAAAATTTTATTAATAAGGGATCCCAAATTAATTAATAATTCCAGCGAGAAAGAGAAGTTAATTGAGATGTATCATGATCATCCTATCATGGGCGGTCATTGCGGACAGAAAAGGTTGCTAAAGAAATTAAGAGTAAATTATAGATGGAAAGGAATGTCTCGTGATATAGCAAAATTTGTGAAAAGGTGTAAAAAATGTCAGTTAAATAAAAACAAAGTAACGCATACAGAACCCATGGTTATAACACCAACTCCACAGAAGGCATTTGATATTGTTTGCATAGATAATATGTGATGATCCCATATGAGATGCGGCTATAAATAGGCATAGTAACATGTCTTAGCCGACTGAAAATCAGCATAACGCTGTAAGTTTCGCAAACAGTAAATATAGCACTAGACAATAATTATTGTCCACAAATGACCTCAATATGACAATTCCACCTTAACTTATCATCCACATAAACCCCCAAAAACTTCACTACCTCTGTTTCCTTCGGGTTGAATAAGACCATAGTTTGAGTCTTCAAGTCATTGAAGTGCAGTCTGTTCGAATCCATCCACTGCTTTGTAATTAGTGAACCGTCATTCTTCTCTAGTTTTCGTACTTCACGATCTTATCTTTCAGCAGTCTGTTTATCGCAGCCTCTCGTCTTATAACTTTTTCATCCAGGCCATATACATGTAAGATGATCGGTAATAATCGCACTTTTGATGTAATATGATCGCAAGTTAATTCGGCAAATGTTACTAAAAGTAACGAAACGTCGTTTTAATTCTTTATGTCAGGGTTGATTCGAGTGGTTCTGGTTGTTCAGTTTGTATTTGGTTCTATATGTCCTCGTTCAATAATGTTGTCCTCTTATATAGTATTTGGTTTTAGTTGGTACTCCTTAATCTTCTTAATCTGGTATAGGTCATTTGCCACTCATGTCCATCTGCTCGGTCAGGGCCGGCCTTAGTGTCACTAATGCTCTCCTTCTTCTCACATAGATATCTATCTTCTGGTTTCATGTCTATCCATCTTCCGCTGATCCTCCACTTCTATCGATCTTGGCTTTCAGCTCCATAATTTCTTTTTTGTTGTCATTGAAACCAGCTTTAACTGTTTGCGTTGGAACTCTTATCATTGCATTTAACTCCATTTGGCTCGATCACTCATAGAGAGAACCGCAGAGTATAATTTTAGAGTTCATCCGGCTTTTATAAACTTCGGAAAGGCTTCCGAACAAATCACGTTTCACATAATTTATGCTTGAAATTATGTGTTTTAAAAGTTCATATTTTAATTTTTCCAAAATATATATGCAATTACAATCGAATTAGGTGATTGATCTGAAGGTTTTAGTAAGTTAGGGCAATTATAAAGTAAAAATCTAAGTAAAAATACTTATGGTTAAACCATGAGACTAATTAATATTGAAAATATATAAGATAGTAATAAATATAATATAACTTTAGACAACTACTGTTTATGCGGGGGTGTACACATCGTCGGCTTACTGCCAAAACAAGATAACTCCATTTTTGGACAAAATGAGTTATATACATGATTGCATTCAAATAAGAGCAAATTACATTTTGACAAAACCTGATAACTGTAAGTCAAATATTAAAGGAGTATTAGGCATTTCATTTTTAACTAACTCCAACTTGTTTGTCGTGAATAACGCTAAAATAAGTTAAGTGCAGTTAACTTATTGTCATAAAATGATCCAACCTTTGAAGTTTTGCTAAAACAAGATAAGTGATATTATAATAATAAAATTATGTACATTATGATTCATTCTGACCTAATGTATTATTTTACTGCAATCTTGCAAGAAACTCATTTTACATTATTTTTATAACGACGATAAGAATTTACCACCACAAACCATCACTCTGTTAATTTATGTGAATCAGTCAGGCCCGTAGCCAGGATTTCATTTGGGGGGGTTCACTTGTAAAGGGGGTTCCCCTTTTTATTACAAATTTTTTTAAGTTTTATTTATTTTATATATTAAACTACTTCTTTACAAATATTTTAAAAGTAAAATTTTCGGGGGTTCCCGTTCCGCGAATTTTTATTACAAACAAATTTTTTCAATATTTTATTTTTCTTAATTTATTTTTATTTAAAACAAACATTATAGTCCAGCCAAGGAAGGTTTTTAGTTTGCAAAAAATCCGGGCAAGCTGAATTTTGGCAGAGATGTACATTGGAGTGTTGTAATGAACCCCCCAAAAGTCCCATAAAATCCAACGCCGGCGTCCCCCACAATCGGGGGTTTTAGCTCTCCCAGCGCGATTTTTTGCCGATAACTCGCTTATTTATGCTTGTATTAAAAATTATGATCAGACCATAATTGAAGAGCATAAAATTCTCTATAAAAAATTTTTTTTTCATATTTTTCCATGGCACACTAATACTTAAATTATTGACCGAAAACACAACCCACCCTTAAAATGGCACAATATTGATTCGTTGCAGGGGAGAAATGTTTTCGGGCACGGGAAATGCTTTTAATAATAAATTAATTGAAATTGTGGTCAAGGTTGGAAAATGAAGAGAAAAATAATTTTTTTCAAAATTTGCCCAAGTTATAGTATCTTCCAAGTAACGAAACCGAAATTTTGGTTTGAGCTTACAGAAGATCCGGGCAAGCTGAAATTTGGCAAAGATGTATATTGAAGTGTTCTAATAAACCCCCAAAATTTCTCATAAAAATCCCAAGCCGGCGTTCCCCTAAATGAGGATTTGTTTGGAAATGAGGAAATTTGGAAATAACTTTTTCCAAAAGATACCTATTCTATTTTCGAAATTCAAATGTTTTACTTTTAAAATTTTTGTCTTTTAAAAACTTCGGGGGGGGGGCACGTGCCCCCAGGTGCCCCCTCCTGGCTACGGGCCTGGAATCAGTTATGTTTCAAAGTTAATTGTGAATAGTGTTTTATAATAACTTAACAAAATGAATTCTATAGCTTCTTTACTAGTTGAACTAGCATTGGAAAAATTTAATGACGGTAAGTTATTTTAAAATTATACACAATCGAAGACAAATTCTTTTTGATTTTAACTATAAATGTTTATTAGTTAAAGTTAAAAATTACGATTTCATAGATTTTTATTGAGTACAAACTTTTCCAATAGCTAATCCTGAACCGAGACCGGGTTGGAATCCAAAAATAATCACCTTCTTTTATTGCTTTTTATTATGGGAATGATTAAAAAATTAGTATAAATATCTAATTAACGATGACGTCGAATAATCAAAATTGTGTTACGATGATTGACACCTAGAACAAGAAAGTATACAATAAATACTAGGCGTCGAAAATGATAGTTTTATTATACGATTTATAACGGCGAAACATGAAGGAAGGTATTGGATGTTATTATTGGAAAGGTAAGAAAATTATTAGTCATTTGGGATAATATTATCATAAATTTTATTTTCCGATTGAAGAATGCGTAAAATCCCGGAATATACAAAAAATTTGAAAATCGGCACAGAACAGCATCGAAAAAATTTCGACATCAATATTCCATTTTTTTCATATTGCTTATCAATTAGATAAATAAATTATTATTAATTATTAGTAATAACTATACAACACATTTTATTATCTAATAAGTAGAAGTATCTAATTACCGGCGGCTTCTGCAGCTTGAGTTGTACAAATTTACAACTCTCGCGTCACAAGCCGGCCTGGTATAGAAATGCATGTTTTATCAGGGGAAGTACACGCGTCCACGTGGACTCGCAAAGAGAATTTTCGTAATAGAAATATTATCCAATAATAAGTCCTTATTCTAAATATTAACCAATTACAACTAGACTACTCCACGTGGATAATTTTACCAGCCTGGCTTCTGAAATTCGATACTTGTTATCAGCAGCTTCAAGAAGCTACAGTGAGTGCGGTCCCGTATAAGCCAATGCATTACAAATTTTGCTTAGCAGGCGAGCGGCACGAAGCAGGCTGCAAGAAGCTCTAATGAAATGCGGGATTTAGTGTACGAAAGTACAAAGATTTGTTAAAGCTCTGTAAAGATGGAGTAATTCCAGACGAATTTCATCCATGGTATTGCCACGAGTTATAAAGCTGTGAACTAGGGGTAGCGTAAACTCAGATGGTTTTAAATAAAATTCTACCGAAGATCATTTTAACACATATATTAAAAAACTAATAAAGAATAAAGTATTAGAACAAAATAATAAATACAACTTACGAACTAATTATTCCTTAATTTCTGGGTCCTGTGCTTCTTAAATATTTCTTCCTTATTTTAAACAACCCATTACAAGCCCATTTTAACTTTTACACTACATTCTATTTATATCTAACTACCTCTCATTTTCACTGTCAATCTAATACTGACTTTTCTAACTAACAAGCATTTCCTCTCCTACTCCCTTGGGTCCAATCACCCTTAGCACACATCCTGCACGTGTATCCTACTTTCTGAATTCTATCATTCTGCAATACTTGACAGTTTTAATTCTTTCACTAACCAGGGGCGTATCGTCAAATATTTAAATTGAATTATTATATGATTTTCAGGTTTTGACAATACCCTCCGGGTCATGAAAACGACTGTCCCAAGGCGTAACAAGTGTCAGATATCTTAAAAAATTAAATACTAAACTAACTAAGTACACGTCAAAAACATAAAACATACCTTTTAAAAAAATTTCTAATATTTACTATTTACCATGTCTCTCTAAATTACAACAATATTAAAATTAAAAAAATTCTATGAAAACTATGAAGTGGTCGTATTGAAAATCCAAGTTCAACGTCACATCTTCCTCTATAATTATTTTAAAATTTATTTTAAAATTATCCTGAAGATCATCCCACTTTGTTAATTTTTTATATATATTTTGTGGCTTTATCTCGGTTTGTTCAGATAGCCTTTGCGTAATTTTCTACTAATTACATGTAGGGACTATTGACATTTAATATTAATTATTATTATTATTAATTAATTTGGTTGTTACCTTTTTAAACATTTTATGTCGTAACGTTATCTGGTTTAGTGGTTATCTGTTTCTATCATTTCGAATTACAGAATTACATCTGTCTGAACTTGTAATATTCAATACGTTTTTTTAAAAAAAATTATTTTTATGTTATTACTCGGTTCAATATTGATTGTTGTATTTTAGAGGTTCATATTTTAAATTATTGCTTTAGTTTCTCATTAATGCTAATTAATCCTATTACCTATTTTATTTACATTTAAAATTTACATAAACTTAAACTTCATTTACCTCTGAAATTCATTTGTCTTTGAAATTTATATTTGAATATATTTGAAATTTATCCCTTGTGTGAATCAATTTTCTTTTAAATTATGTGCCTTTTTATTTTTGCCTTATTATAGTGCCTTTACTATTCAATTTATCATTTCATTTAAGTTCATCCCTATTATTTCATTCATAATTATAATTCGAATCCTGTTTAATTGCCTTATTTTTATTTTATACAAATATTTTGGCTGGATTTATTTTTTAATTATTGTGCCCAACTTTTAAAATTATACTTTCTACCAAATGGTGTCTAACTTTTAACTAATAGTTTGCCTTATTTTGTTTTACATACTTGGCTGTTAGATGCACCGGACACTTTAAATTTTCGATATAATTCATCGATATTACAAATTTTTCTTTCGCCTTTATTATTTTATCTAAAACCTTTCATTACCCTTGTAAACAATCCATAGAGAAGTTGGTGAAAAGATGTTATAATTTTTGAGCTCAAATATCACCGATTCTTCTGTATGGGTTGTTTTTACAATTTGGAGCTCCTTTTGGTAATCTACCTACATTTATAAAAATTTTACCCTAAACACTATTATTCACTTGAGATTAATTTACTCTGCTTTTAACTTGATTATTACTTTTTTGGCACTTTATTATTTTCTTCTTTGACATTTTCTTCTTCCTTTTGTTGGAATAGTCTTATAGGCGTAGCACTTTCTTTATTTCACCTTTTGTTTTTCTAATCTTCTAACTTTTCAGTTTTGTAAAGTTCACTGTCGCGCGGCACTTTTTCATTTCACTTTTTAAAGTTCGGGGATTCTTTCTTTAAAATTTTTTTTTTTTTGACTTGACCTACTTGGTTAGGCGGTTTCCAACTTTCATTATATTTTTTACTGTTCATTACACTAGAGTCGATGACGAGTAGGGGATGGTTATAGATACATTATACATTGGTTGACCCATAATTATTTCCATTTGAATGAACACCATTTTTTCTTCCCTCTTGACTGGACGCCTTCCTTGCTCATATTTGTGATTTCCAATTCCAAATCCAATTCCAGGTATATTCCTTGTGAAAATGTAGAATTGTGAATTGGTAGTCCGGAGTACTATGTAATAACCTTCAATGGGGTGATCAGGCCCAAATCGGATATCAATAGTCCCTTTTCCCTTTTCACATTCTTGTTGTTGAGCTGTGAATTCCACGACGTTCGGCAACACTACCTTGGTTTGTTAACCATTCCATCTCTCCATCCATCCATTGCTTATCCAAATCCAATTCGGTTTATTGTTCTCCATTCCATTCCATACCATACTCATCCCTCTTGAAAGTGGTTTCCAAACTACCCCTAATGACTCTTTGACTGTCCGCGTATGAATGCCTGTGATTATTTCAACTTGTTACCTAAAATCAAAAATATTATGACGCGCCTTGCGTCCTGACTCCTTTATGCTATTGGTTTATTTTCCTTCTATTTCAGTTATCCGTTTCTTCCTTCTAAATTCGGCCTTTTTATATTCTAAAACATTCAAAACTTTTATTGGCTTAATTCCTACATTTAATATTACCCCTTTATTAATAGTAATTTATTACCCTATCGTTTACTGAAAAAAAAATTTCTTATTATACCCTTACGATTTTATTATTCTATTTATGTTGCTTAACATATTCTACTTTAGAGTTTTAAGTAACTATTTACGCTATTAATTATTAAGAACACTAGCTGGGGATGGCACCCACTCGTCATAATAGGGTAACATTCTGCTAACATGCACAACGTCTTTTTTCGCATTCGCTGTTGTGCCTTTAGCTATTTCGTAATTAACTTCTCCTAATTTTTTCGTTATCAAATATGGACCGTACCAGCGTAATAATAATTTTTCCGCGCGCCCAATTTTTCTTGTAGGAGTAAAAACTTTCACTTTATCGCCTACTTTAAATTCCATATTAGTATGTTTGGAATCATATCGCGTTTTATCACCTGCTTGGCGATTTTGGATGTTTTGAACTGCAATACTTCTTGCATTCAAAATTTTGTCACGTATTTGTTCTACAGTTTCCTCTTTAACAGGAATATTCAAGTTGGTTTCGGTAGGTAATCTAGGTTCGCGAGCATAAACTAACATAAATGGAGAGAATCTCGTAGTGTCTTGGATGGACGTATTGTACGCAAATGTTACGTGTTGTAAATATGTGTCCCATTCTTTTTGTTCCGAATCTACGTATTTTGCTAACATATCTACTACAGTTTTATTAAACCTTTCTGTTAGACCGTTACACTGAGGGTGATATGAAGTAGTAAAGTGTCCAACTGTACCCATTAAACGCGTTAGTTCAGTAACCATTTCCGACAAAAACACTTTACCTCGGTCACTTAACAAAAATTTAGGTGAACCGTGTCTACAAATGACATTTTCTAAAATAAATTGGGCTACATGTCTCGTTTGACCGTTAGTCAATGCTTTGGTTTCAACCCACCTTGTAACATAATCTGTGGCTACTATTACCATTGTTTTTCCGTTTTTGCTTTTTGGAAACGGACCTAACAAATCAATACCCACTCTCTCGAAAGGTAACCCTACCTGTATTGGTTGTAACAATCCACGAGGTTTTATGTTTGTTCTCCCTTTTCGAGCTTGACAATCCGGACACCCTTTTATGAACTTTTCCACGTCTTTTTGTAAACCTTCCCAAAAATATCTATTCCGGATTTTAATTAAACTTTTAGTATTGCCTAAATGGCCTGCCAATGGTTCACTATGGTTAGAAAAAAGAATTTCGTATCTTAAATGTTTTGGAATTACTAATAAATTTTCTAATCCGTTCGCGCTAGCGTTTTTTTTATAAAGAACTCCGTCGATTAGAATAAAATTTTTGATTTTTCTTTTTAAACCTATACTAACGTTTGTGTTTTGTGGGTCTTCCATAGCTTCTATTAATTTAGCTATGTCTTCGTCTTGTCTTTGTAGTTCGCTTAGCTCTTCTGGTTCTACTATGAACGAGGGTATATCATTGGCCTCGTCTTCGTCTTGTTGAGTGGCTTCTAAAACTGGGTTCCTCGACAAGCAATCTGCATCGTGGTGAGTCCTTCCGCTCTTGTACACTATTGTATAATCAAATTCTGCTAACCGTAAGTTCCACCTAGCCAATCGACCCGTCGCGTCCTTAAGGTTTGCTAAGAAGCATAACGCGTGATGATCTGATACTATTCGTACTGGTTTGCCGTAAACCAAGTGCCTAAAATATTGTAACCCCCATATCACGGCTAGCGCTTCTAATTCTGAAATAGAATAATTTCTTTCGGCTTTCGTTAAAGACCGACTGCCGTAAGCTATGGGATGTAAAATTTTATCTTCGTCCTCCTGAAGGAGAATTATACCTAACCCTTGGAAACTCGCGTCTGTCCTTAATTCGCATCCTTTTTTAGGATTAAAGTGTTTTAACAGAGGGGCTGACGTTAGTTTGTCTTTTAGCTCGGAAAATGCGTTCTCTTGAGCGTCGGTCCATTTATAACCTGTTTTAGCCGTTGCTTCATACAGTGGTTTGGCAATTTTTGAAAAATTTTGAATGAATTTACGATAATAGTTACACAAACCTAAAAAACTTTGTATGGTTTTAACATTAGTTGGCGTTTTAAAATTTTTTATAGCTAACAATTTACTATTGTCTGGTCCTACCCCTTCTTGATTGACTATATGACCTAACAATTTTACCTCGTTTTCGGCGTAGTTACATTTACTTGGCTTTAATGTTAGACCTGCTTCCCTCAAGCGCTCAAAAACTTTCCTTAGTCTTACTAAATGTTCCTCGAATGTTTTTGAAAAAACTAACGTATCATCTAAATAAACCATTACTTCACTCCACTTCATTCCCTCGAAAACGCGATCGGTTAGGTCCTGAAATGTCGATGCTGCGTTTGACAACCCGAAACTCATCGCTTCAAATTGATATAAACCATAACCCGGTGCTATAAAAGCTGTTAGTTCTTTAGAATCTTCGTCGAGGCCTATTTGCCAATAACCGCTGAACAAATCTAGAGTAGTAAAAAACTTAGAGCCCTCTAAACATGTTAAAATATCATCAATATTAGGTAATGGGTAACTCGATTTTTTTGTAACGCTGTTTAATTTTCTGTAATCAACGCAAAATCTTTTGGTATTATCTGCTTTATTTACTAGAACTATCGGACTTCCCCACGGTGATTGTGATTTCACTATAATCCCCGCGTCTAACATTTCTTGGATTTGATTATCGATAATTTCGCGTTCCCTCTGTGATACCCTGTAAGGCTTACTTTTGACCGGTTTTGCGCCCTGTACTTCTATTTTATGTTTAACCATGTTTGTAAAACCCATTTCTTTTGGTTGTTTGGCGAAAATGTCTTTAAATTCTAAAAGTAACTCTTTTAATTGAGTTTTTTGAACGTCTGATAAATTATTATTAATTTTATGATCTTCTAAAGTTACTGTAGATGGTAATCTAACCCGCTTTATTTCCTCATGTGAATCTTGTGTAATTAATAAATTTACCACCTCACTGTCGAATTTTAAATTTCCCAAGGTAGTACCTTTGAATAATTTAAGTGGTATATTGGCGTTATTAATGATATCGACTGTAAATATATTGTCTTTAACGTTTTGTAAAATAGATACCAAGGCTAATTTATTTTTTGTTAAGAAAATATCGTTTGCGTTAAATAAATATGCTCTTAAATATGGCGCTTTATTTTCTGAGTATAAATCAATTTTAGTTCTTTGTTTGGGACCTAAGATATAATCTTTACTTAATTTTACTTTAGTTATATTGTTTAGTTCACTTACGCGTATGTCTTGACTTAATTCTTTCAATAAATTTATATTTTCGGGGGTTTTGTTACATTGAATTTTAGGTTGGCTAGTTTCTATCGAAACTTTATTTCTTTCTAATATAATAGGAGCATTTTTAAAATTAGGACGTTGTAACTTATTAAATGGGACTGACCTCTCTCCGTTTTGCAAAGGTTTGTAATTTATAATTGTTTCGTCCGATGACCTTACATGACTATTACTGTTTATTCTGTCGACATTCCTAATCTGATTTATGCAATTTTCGGGATATGAACTCGCTGTTGTCGATTTATTAGTTTGTATTGGAAATTTTGGCTTTTCACTGGTTACCGAATTTCGACTTGAGGAGTCGTTCCAATTTATTAAATTAATTTGATTATTTGAATTTTGGTTGAAACTTGTCTTTACGATTCTATAATTGCCTCTTAACGAAATCGTATTATCGTTGTAGTCTATCAAGGCTCTATTTTCCCGTAAAAATTCGTTTCCCAAGAGTATCGATTTCGGCAATTTTTCTACCACTACAGCCGAAATTTGAAAAATTCTACCGTTAATTTCTAATTTAATTTTAGATATACCTAAAATTGGAACACGGTGATTCCCAGCAGTCTTTAGAAATTGCATATAATAATTTTTATTCACTCGTTCTACACAATTACTAGATACAATATTTTTGGTCGATCCCGTATCAATCACTATTTCTGTAATTTTGTTATTTAGTCGTCCCTTAATAGTTAAAATGTTGTTTACTTGTCCCGATTCATTTAATTGGTATAGGGCGGCTGTCGGCCCCCTTCGAACCGCCCTTTTGGAAAATTTGTATTTCTGGTATTATTCTGACTGGCGTACCAATTTCGGTTCCTATCGTTAAAATGCGCACCGTTAAATGGTTTATTATTACTGCTATCCTTTAAAAATGACCTGCCCTGTCTATTATCATTAAAATTATTACCTCTAAAGGAATTTGGTCTTTCTGTAAATTGTACGTATCTGCCTGTATTTGCAAAATTACCATTTCTTTCAGGAAATTCCCGATTATTGACCCTAGAGTATGACTGACTTTTGTTTTTTCCATTGAACCAGCAGAAAGTTGTATCATGCCCGCTCTTATTGCAAATGTAGCAAAAATTTCTACCATTTCTATTACCTGTGACCCCGTTCGGTGAACTTTGACTACCACGCTTCGCAAGAAATGATGAAGAAATATTTTTGTTCGTGGTAGCACTTTGTTTTTCAAAATTATTATTTAAATTGAGCAATGCTGTACATTCTGTTAACCCGGTATTGGACGTACGATCTTCCCAATCACTTAATTTAAGAACTATTTTTTCTAAATCGTCCGTTGTCATATTACTGTGTTTAAGAGTACAATACATCTGTAAAAATTTAGGATGTAAACCGGTTTCAAAATAATCTATGAAATCTTCGTTGGGCATGTTGCTGTTATAATTTTCAGCCAACACTGTTAAATCATAAAAGTATGCCTTAATATTTTCCGATAATTGCTGCTTCCTATTTGTTAATTTAATTTTCGCGATCCTTAATGAAGATTCTCCCGCAAATTTAGTTGTGAAATCATTTTTTATCACTGACCACGTTTTTGTTTTATTTGTTTCATCATCTTTATATTTTTTATACCAGCAATTAGCCGCACCTTCTAGAAAAGAACCAAAATAATTTATTTTGTGTATTTCGCTCCACCCGTTAGCGATTGATGTACGTTCGTATGCATTTAAAAAATTAATGGCGTTTGACTTAGCAGGATTAAAAATTTCGGGGGATATAAATTTTGGTAGTCTCGGGTTATGTTCAGCCACTGTGGCCTCTTCGATTGTACAATTTAAATTTGCCATTTTGGGTAATTTGTGGGTTATGTCCTTTGTTTCCGGAATATTTTCAATTTCTTCCTCTTTATCCGCGTTTCCTAATCTTAATTGAGTTAAATCTAAATTAGGTAACTTTTCTGAATCTAACAATTCCGTACTTCTATATTTCGGTCCTGTACTTTCCTCTTCGCTGTCTTCGCTCTCTGCACTCTCAATTACTGATAAATCTGATAATATATCTACTACTTCTCCCGTCTCGACCACTTTTACCATTAATTTACTTTTAGCCCGCGTTAGTACGTTAGGTTTTGGCATTTGATTTAATTATTTTGAGAGATTAAATAATTTTCATATGCTAATTAAATTTTATATTTGATTTATTTTATTACCCTACTCATATTATGTTATCCTAAGAAAATTAATTAACTTAAACGTTTAATAACATGAAGATATTTTCTATTTAATGTAATAATGGGATTTCTTGAACTTGAAACCACTCTACCTATCGTATGTAAAAATTTATAATTTAATGAATATCCTTTAAAAATTTAGAAGTTGTAATTTTTATTTAAATTAAAATTTGTAAACGCCAATAATTATCTATTAGTAAATTAAAATATTTGTCAACCATGCATTTCATTTTACTTTCATTTTCAGACTCAAAAATGAATTACAGGATAGTAGTCTTTTCCCAGTAAAACGAAAATGCAAGTTTTGCCACTCCAAAATTTTCTTTAATGTCCGTTTCCGGTTTAGAAACGGCAAAATTTTATCCTTCTTTACATTAAAGAAAATTAGGCTGTAATTTTTTGTAACTCAACTAAAATTTAAGTAGTATTGTAACAAACCCTATAAGTAAAAACAAATTTTGTAATTTAATCCTCTTCCGGTATTGTTTCTATGACTTTTATAAAATTGTCACGTAGTGTTTACACCATAATATATTAAATTGGTATTTTTCCATTACATTAAAATTTTTGGATTAAAATGCTTCGTTAAATTTGAACCTTTAAAACTGAATTACGAAAAAAAAATTTTTAACTACAAAAAAACATTTTTTATTACGTTAAAATTATCAAAAAAAAATTTTTCTTTTAAACCCTTGTAAATTTCTTCTATTCTTTTTTGAAATTATGTTGTACAAATTTTATTTATTTAAATATTTTAATGTATTGTAAAATTGTACAATTATTGTAATAGAATTTTTTATGTAATTTAAAAGACGTCATCGTTACCTTATCTTATGCATAACTTATCATATTGCACCAACCGTGAACTCTAATGAACTTCAAGGAATCTGCTTATACCAAGTATTTATTGAATTATATGAAATTTACTAAATTTGTGGACCATTTTTAATTTTAATTTTAATTTAACTGAAAACAATTTATAGTTTTTTTTTATACCGTTCTTCCGTTTATACTTAAAATTAATTTTATTCGCTGGATTATTAACATTGATTTATAATTGAAGTTTATAACGAAAAAGCATTTCGGATTCTTATTTGGAGATAAAAACCCTTAAAAAACTCGGCGACCTCCACCATTTGCCACGAGTTATAAAGCTGTGAACTAGGGGTAGCGTAAACTCAGATGGTTTTAAATAAAATTCTACCGAAGATCATTTTAACACATATATTAAAAAACTAATAAAGAATAAAGTATTAGAACAAAATAATAAATACAACTTACGAACTAATTATTCCTTAATTTCTGGGTCCTGTGCTTCTTAAATATTTCTTCCTTATTTTAAACAACCCATTACAAGCCCATTTTAACTTTTACACTACATTCTATTTATATCTAACTACCTCTCATTTTCACTGTCAATCTAATACTGACTTTTCTAACTAACAAGCATTTCCTCTCCTACTCCCTTGGGTCCAATCACCCTTAGCACACATCCTGCACGTGTATCCTACTTTCTGAATTCTATCATTCTGCAATACTTGACAGTTTTAATTCTTTCACTAACCAGGGGCGTATCGTCAAATATTTAAATTGAATTATTATATGATTTTCAGGTTTTGACAGTATCAATCAATACCAACCGATACCGATATCGTAGATCGAATTCCCGAACCTGCACTGGAAGAGTTGTCATCCGAAGAGGACAATAATTAATAAATATTTTTAAGGTTATTATGTTAGGTTTTTTGAATAAAAATGTTCAACATTATGAGTATTTTATTTCAATTCTGCAAGACTAGAAAAATAATAGGTATAAATTAAATTACTCTTATTCAGCTATAGTAATAATTGTCGACTTAAGATGAATAATATGTTGCATTTCCTATGCACTTATCTTGTTTTGCAATAAGCCTCCATTGTACAACGATTGTACTTATCTTGTTTTTACAGTAAGCGGACAATAAATATTAATTATAAACAATATGAAAATACTTAGAGTGTTGAAACTTGGCAAATATAAAGTTCTAATATCAATAAGTAGAATTGTTGTCCAAAAATATTCAAAAAATTCATATTCGATTTATCTCGTGCATTCAAACATTAAAATCAGTTTTACTCAAAACTATCATTTTGGAGTTATCTTGTTTTTAAGCCGACGACATATTATGTTGTGTGTCATTATTACTTTTCAACTGTACATAGATGTAGTACATCTGTACCTACATACAAACTTTTAAGTTCTATGAACACTTCTTACAATAAGATATTTTATAATTTAGTATTTGGCCCGGTTAGTCATAACTACGTAGTAGTAAACCATGCGCTCAAAAATTTTGACGACAGCAGTGGTAGGCCGATTGCGGACACCGTCATTAAGGCGACGGTCAATTGAGCGACGTCAATTAGGCGACGGTTAATTGGACACCGGTTTTTTGGGCGACGACTTATTAGGCGACCCGAATTAGGCGACCGGTCATATAGGCGACGGAATTTATTTTTTATTATTTCACAATTTATTATTAATCAATATTGCATAATAATAATAATATCCTCTTTAATTATATAAAAATAGTCAGATGCAGCTCGTCTCTCGTACATGTAACATCGATTATTTTTTGTTTTTACGCGATTTTTTGGGGGTGAAACGTAATAGTTTACTGCCCCATACCGCAGCTATACTTTTTAATGCTATTTCGAGGTTCTCTCACATCCCGGTTTCATTTATCCCGGTTTTCTTGATGGGTGGCTCTTCTCGTATGTTCAGCCTAGTAACCAGAGTCAAAACCGCCCTGGAGGGGTGCAACGCGGAGCGGAGCGGAGCGGAGCGGCGCCCCGTAAGGGTAGGTTTTGACGATGGATTACCCTCCTTATCGAATGCAAACCCCAAAATTAGAAGGAAATTTTTTTAATTTTTTCACTTTTTCGGCAATACACGGGTTATTTTCCATTTTTTTGATTATATTTATTACTAATATCCACTAATCACACCCCCATCTATCCGAATTTCAAAGAAAAATTCAAATCGGAGCGAAAAAATTTCACTCGATTTCAAGGTACGACGGGCGAACGATGTGACATCGACCGGGGTCTGCCGCATACTCGATGCTACTTTCCCGTATTTGGCCGGTCGCCTATTTGACCGGTCGCCTAATTGGGGTCGCCTAATAAGTCGTCGCCCAAAAAACCGGTGTCCAATTGAACGTCGCCTAATTGACGTCGCCCAATTGTCGTCGCCCAATTGACAGTCGCCCTAATGTCGTGTACCGCGCTTCACTGGCATTGGTCAAAAGAGTCGGCATTCTAAAGAGTAACGCTGGAGACTGTCGAGAACTCCAGAAAGTGGCATCGTTAAAATGTATTTCAAAAATAAAAGAGTTTTGCATCGTCCATACGCACCTATGTTCACCATGAGTACGAGTGGTTTGTAGAAAGAACACATCTGTGTTATGTCTTACAAATCAAACACTTATTGTAATTTAAGGAAACTTTATTTTCAACTTGTCACGTTATTTACACTTGCCTCGTTGTTATTGTTATTCTACTTGACTACCATGAATCAATCAGTGTGCCTTGCATAATATGCATGGTGCGTTGATACATCACCATGCTATGTTCATACATAACATATCTCCCCCTTTCTTTTATAAGTAAACAATAGAAATACTGTCACACTTTGAAAAATCATAAATCAAATTCATAATAAAATATTTAGAAAACGTGACAACATCGCTTTTTTATGAATTAAATTATCTCTTATTATAAAAGGCCAAGTCTTTCTTTCTTTCTGTCCGTCCCACGGAAATACCCGAAGCAAACCGAACCGAACCGAACGCACAACGTATCATCGGATCAACGTATCATCGGATCATCGTATCAACGTATCATCGTATCAACGTATCATCGTATCATTTTGTCTATATAGGACAGCTATTTCCAAAAAAGCATTATGTGAACTTCCAAAATGGATAATGAAAATTTTGAAAATCCTGCTGCAAAGCGACGGCGATTGAATCGTGAGAGAAAAGCACGTACAAGAGCTAATAACACAGAAAAACAGCTTCGATCACAGCGACAAGCTGACGCTCGGTCTCATGCGATACGTCGACAACGTGAAACTTTGGAACAAACTCAAGCGCGGCAAGCTGCTGACGCTCGGTCCCATGCGATACGTCAACAACGTGAAACTTTAGAAGAAACTCAAGCGCGGCAAGCTGCTGACGCTCGGTCCCATGCGATACGTTGATCCGATGATACGTTGATACGATGATACGTTCATCCGATTAGTTATGAAATTATCCGTTATGCGTTCGGTTCGGTTTGCTTCGGGTATTTCTGTGGGACAGACCGAAGGAAGGAAGGAAGGAAGGAAGGAAGGACTTGGCCTTTTATAATAAGAGATTTTTCACCTATATAGGAAATTTAAATACGTTGATACGTTGATCCGATGATACGTTGATCCGATGATACGATGATACGTTGATACGATGATAAGTTCATCCGATTGGTTATGAAATTATCCGTTATGCGTTCGGTTCGGTTTGCTTCGGGTATTTCCGTGGGACAGACAGAAGGAAGGAAGGACTTGGCCTTTTATAATAAGAAATGAGAACAACATTAAATAAATAAACAAAAAACTTACATACCTATATTTTTTTAAATTAAATTAAACTTAATCAATATTTAAAATTATTTTAAACTAGATGATACCCCGTCCGAGGACGGGCAGCTAGAAGGACGGGCAGCTACCCAAGGTAACTTAAGTTGAATGAAGATTAAGGAAAGCTCTCAGTGCAATCCAAAAGCCATATGACCTTGGGTAGCTGCCCGTCCTTCTAGCTGCCCGTCCTCGGACGGGGTATCATCTAGTATATTATAAATTAATAGTTCAGTAACATGAAAGGATGTGCTGGATGTGAAGTAAGATCATAATACGAGAACGTCTGACCAGGTGCTGGGAATCGCGTAGTTGCAATTATAGTTCCTGGGAATTGCACAGTCAATAATTTTTATGGGAAATGCAAATGCACCGGAAAAGTTGAAATCCGTACAGAGCACCAGTGGTTAGGCAGTTAGTTCATCGGGGAATAGGTACAGGTCAAGTAATGCACCGGGAGTTGCCGCGAGTGTTAATAATTGTTCAAAGTTAAAAGTTAATAATCGTTAAAAGTAAATAGTTCATAAAAGGATTACTCCAAAATCACCTCTCGCAAGCCAGCGCTGTACGGATATCAAACTACCCCTGTAGGGATAATTGTAAGGTTAGTGTAAATATGAATTGTAAATATGTGTATGAATTGTCCCATTTTATTACAAAACAATATACAAAATTATTATAAATTGGCTTATTAATTACGCTACGTCACACCAAAATAAGTAATTCTGACTACATCCCCTTTAGCGCGCGATAACCATCCCTTATCGTGACAATACATAACATATAAAATTACACATAATCATTTAAATACAAAATTACACATAATCATTTAAATACTTAGGACGTTTACGAACCCTTACTGTCGATTCAGTCAATGCCACAGGTACTGTAACTGGTTCGTTTATACCGTCGTAGTTTACTTCGTTGGGGACAGGTAGAAGTTCGTCATTCGGAGGAAATTCGTCATTCGGAGGGAATGTACTGGGTTCTACTCCAATTTTCTTTGTAGTGACTGTACGTGAATCGTTTATCACTCTCTCCTCTTCCTTTTTTAACGTTGCTCTTTTACGTATTTGATTAGGATGTCTTTTCTAAATTTTGTCGTCTTCAAGTTGACAAAAATAGGTAGCTTTTCCAACTTGCTTGATAATTTGAGCATTTATCCATGCCTTCTTGTTCGGGTTACGATAATTACATTGAAAGTTCGAACATTTGACATGTCTTCATTTTTGTGGTATTTGTTCTTGTTTTTGTGAAGTAAGTCCAGTCTTATCTTCAATTTCCTATTGAACATGGCTTCTGCTGGCGAAACCTTGGTTGTACAATGAGGTGTATTTCTGTACGTTAACAAAAATCTAGCCATCAATGTCGATATTGGTAAATTTTTATTTTTAGGATCGATTGTAGCTGACGTTATTTTATTTTTAAACGTTTTGACTGCGTTTTCGGCTAAACCATTACTTTGTGGATTATATGGAGAAATCAGTAAATGTTTAATACCGTTGTTATAAAAGAACTGTTCCATGTCTTCCGATACTAGGGAAGGTCCATTGTTGGATACGACAGTGTCTGGAAGACCAAACCTAGAAAAGCAATCTCTTAATTTTTCGATTGTTGTAATCCGATTCATTTGGTAAATTTCGGGCCATTTCGTAAAATATATATAATAATAATAATATTACTTTATTTGGTAATTTACTACCACTATTTACATCACAAACAAATCCATACAAACTCCCAAAAAATAAAAAAATCAGTTTACAAAAAAAAAATATCCATCCTAAACAATAAAGAATAAACATTAAATCATTAACCCCTTCTAAGTAAAATGCAAACTAACATAATTCTTAACATTCCTCTTAAAAATTTCAACTCTTTTCTCCATCTTAAGAGATAACGGCAAGTCATTAAATAATTTTAAACCACTATATAACAACATATTTTGTGTTCTATTATTCCTAAACAGATTCAAACGAAAATCCTGGGCATTACGCACTGGATACTTATTCACATCTGCCACATAAGTAATATTGTCGCACAAATACGACGGAAGCATCTTATTCTTCAATTTGAAAACAAACATCAAAACATTAACTACAATTCTTTGATAAACACTCTGCCATTGTAATGTGACTAGCAACATACTTTTGGATATAAAACGACCTACTCTTAAAATTGTTCTCATACCCCTATTCTGTAGCTTTTGTAACCTATCCAACATGCCACCATTGCCCATAAACAGAACAGACGAACAGTACTCAAAATGAGGCTTTATCATCACATTAAAAATCCTAATTGCGCTCAAAACCGATATATTCTTCCTAATTTTCAAAAAAAAATGCAATTTCTTCGCTACTTTTTTACATACATAATCAAAGTGACTCTTAAAGTTCAATTTATCGTCAACAACTACACCCAAGTATTTCATCTGACTAACCACCTCAATCCGAGTACCCTCCATCATAACATCACGAGTTCTACCCCTACTGTCATTTACAATAATACATTTTGACTTACACAAATTAAGTTTTAGTTTATTCATTTGAAACCATACACTAAGTTTCTCTAACTCTTGATTAATAACCCCAACGCAGTCATCCACATCATCACCACAAAAATACAAGAGCGCGTCATCCGCAAAAAGAACTAATTTTGCCCTATTAATTACATTATGCATATCATTTACGTACAACAGAAATAATACCACACCAAGAACCGTTCCCTGCGGAACTCCCAAAGAAACATCCAAAGCCTCCGAAACCTCTCCATTAACTCTAGTTCTCTGTTTTCTATTAGATAAATATGATTTAAACCAATTCCATTCATTACCCCGAATTCCATAACTTTTAAGTTTTTCCAACAAAATTTCTCTATCCACTGTCTCGAAAGCTCTACGGAGGTCCAAGAAAACCGCCAATACCTTCTTATCATCATGAAGAGCCATCTTCCAATCTCCCACCACAAACGTAACCAATGACTCACAGTTGTGACCCTTCCTGAAGCCTGATTGGTATTCAGAAATGACACCATGATTGTCCAAGTAATCAATCAGCTGATTGTTAACCAGCTTTTCCAGAATCTTTGACTCAACCGATACCATATTAACTGGCCGGAACTCCTCACATTTAATCGAATTCTTTACTTTTTCGATAGGAACTACCATAGATTCTTTCCACGCATCAGGAAAAACTCCAGACTCCAGGGACTCATTAATAATAGACAAAAAATTCTCACCTATTAGGTCAATGATATTTCTAAACATACCAGCACTGGCAAAATTCATGTCTCTCTTATTGTTCATTGATTTCAATATCAGCTCCAAATCTTCAATCCTCACCGATTTAAATTCAAAACTAACACGTAAATCTACAATCCCACTCACGTATTGCCTAACAGGAATACTATTCCTAATTTCAACCACACTATCAACAAAGAAACTATTGAAATTGTTCGCGATTATTAAACTGTCAACACACTTTTCATTATCAAACATAATCTCACCAATATCACCCCGCTGATGACCCAAGACAAATGACTTCAAAGACCACCACATCATCTTTTGGTTCACAGAGTTATCAATTTTCCCACTGATGTATTCAGCTTTCGCCTTATTAATTCTATTCTTAAAATCATTTCTAATGCACCTGTATCTTGACCACTCAAATGCACTACCCGATTGCGACGCCCTACGATATTGAATCAGCTTACTATTCTTTAAACTTTCCAGATCACCAGAAAACCACGGGCAGCTAACATAAGAATCCCTCCTATTCTCAATAAACTCGTTAACAATCGATTGCAAACCCTGACAAAAAATGTCAGCCCTACAATTACAATCACCGTAGTAAGTGGTCATCAAATCACTCTGAACAACTCTGTTTCTAAATTTATTCTTGTCATATCTTAAACTGCTTATCGTTTTTTTTCCTTTTCCTTTGAGCTTTTTATTACTTCTAATTGATATTCCAATAGTTTCATGATCACTAATTTTTAAATCTCTTTTAATTTCAGCACTAAAATTATACCCGTCATTAACTATTACGTAGTCAATCAATGTTTTTGATTCGCATGTTTCTCTAGTGTATTGACTCATAATTTGTCTAAAACCATTATCACTGATAACATCACTTAATCTATTTTTTGAGTTTGAAACCTTTGCCCAATCAACATTAAAATCACCCATTATCATAACTTTATTGCTAATTTCACATAATTCTTCCATGAAACCTTCAAAATACACATAAAAACTCGAATCAACGTTCAAATATCTCGGCGCTCTATAAAGAACCGCTAAATGAATTACATCATTACCATCACTTCCTTTAACAACCAACCACCACAAATCCAAATCAATCACCTTGCTACTAATTAACTCACATTTCCAAGAATTATTATAATAAATCAAAACACCACCCGTATGGTGAGAAGAAGAATCGACTCTTATCATATTATAACCATAAATCTGAATCAGTCTATCATCATCAACCTCCATTAGATGAGTCTCACTCAGACATACAAACTCCGGCTTACATTCATTGACCAACAGCTCCAGTTCACAAAAATTATTGATAACACCTTGAATGTTTAAATATACACATTCAATATTCTTTGGTTGCTAATATACAGTTTTGTTCTTTTCAATTTCAACTTTCCTCTTATACATTGGGCAATCCGAGCTCCACGTGTTGTGGTTAACATCAAGATCATGTAGTTTCAGTTCCTTCTTAGCTTTACAACAATTTACACATTTACTGTTACTCTCTGGGCATTCATTAGAAATATGACCACTGTTTCCACATTTGTAGCATAACGCACCCACCGTACAATTCTGTGCCTTATGATTAAAGCCACCACACTACAAACACCTCATTATACTAATACTCTCAAATACTCTACATCTGTCCCACATTACATTAAGTTTTCCACTCTTCATAATCTGCTCAAAAGATTTTCCATCAACTTCCAAAATAGCATTAAAAACCCTTTCATTCTTAAATGATCTGTATACTTTCACACAATTTAATTCATCAAACACAACATCGTTTTGTGACTTAACAGCCAGTACTACCTCTTCTTTACTTATCTCTTCGCTCATACCAACTACTAAAATTTTTGGCTTCCTCAAACTGGAAACCTTAACTTCATAATTAGCACCCAGCTTATTTGTAATTTCTTTTTCTATTCGATCTGCTGATTGTTTATTGCTACAGCTAATCGAAATCGCACCATTATCTCTTAATTTCACAATATTATTAACTTTCGCCGATATAGATGAAGGGTTAATATTCTTTTTTATCTCTTCCAAAGTTTTTTCCACTTTCTGCGATTTCTCCTTTGGTCTAACGATAACCGGTAATCTAAGAAGTTGGTCCGCATATGTCCCTATCTCTCCATTGCTTTCAATGTTCGCATTTAAAATTCCTGAATTAAATTCACTTTTAAATTTTTCCATTATTTCCTCTACTTTTTCAGTAATACCACTTTTAATCTCTGCCAAAATCTTCTCCTGATTTGACCTCAGTACTTCAAATGAATCAATGCACCCATCACAAATAAACCTGATGTTGGTAAATCTATTCATTACATCACAATCCCTCTCAGGAATTCCAAAACACTTTTTGGCATGGAAGGACTTTCTACAAAAGCTCGCACATACCACAACATACTGCTCCCTCCGTAAACTACCATTACACTTTCCACAATCCAACTCCATTGGCACGTCTAACTCGTGCTACAGTCTAACTTCAACTTTTATCGTTTTGTTCGTGAAGAAATAACTAGAATTGATAAAATTATCAATTATTATTAAGAACTGTTTATCGTATAATTGACAAAAGTCTATATTTATTGTTTGAAATGGTCTGGAACTTTTTGGCTATTCGACGTTGTTAATTTTTATCTCTCAAAGGTATTGTCATGCCACATTGTCTATGTGTTATTATTTGCCGTACTACTTGGTTTGTAAGTTGTACGCGCACAGTATATAGAAGTATGTAATTGGTGTTAACAGTGTATGTATGTTTCTAACAATAAACGAGTTTATATGTGTCCAGAGTTATTTATTACAAACCAACATAAAATTACAATAGGTTATGGGCCCAGCACGCTTCCGCTGCGCTTATTAAGTTTTTTGAACGCTGTAATAAATACGGAACAAAAACAATACGTTAGTTAATGTTAGAATGGCGGTTAATTACTTAAATAGTGTGCCAAAACTACAAGGAAGAGAAAATTTCAGCGATTGGTGTTTCGCAGTAGAAAACGTGTTCATCCTTGAAGGTTTAACGAAATGCATCGAAGGATCAGAAACAGATTCAGTTTTGATTGCAAAGGCAAAAGCTAAGTTAGTATTAACAGTTCATCCATCTTTATTTATGCATATTCGTGATGCAAAGACAGCACAGGAAATATGGCAAACATTAAAAAAGTTGTATGAAGACACAGGTTATACCAGAAAAATAAGTTTACTTCGTGCGTTAATTTCATTGCGGTTGGAAAGTTGTGATTCTATGGAAGTTTATGTTAATCAAGTAATTGAAACTTCGCAAAAGTTAAGAAGAACAGGTTTTAGCATCAACGACGAATGGGTAGCGTCCATTTTACTAGCAGGATTATCGGAAAGGTTTGAACCTATGATAATGGCTATAGAAAGTTCTGGAATAGAAATCACTACAGATTCCATAAAAGTCAAGTTACTTGATATGCAAACAGGTGGCAGTGTTAGTTCAGCAGGTGCGTTTATGGTTAAAAATAAACAAAGCAAATGGAACTCGAAACGTCAAACGAAAGAGGTTAACCCAAGTACAGTAAACAAAGAAATCATATGTTTCAAATGTAAACAGCCAGGTCATTACATGAACAAGTGTACCGCGAATGGAATCAAGAATAAAAATGCAGAAGTAAAAAGTGCTTTCAACGCAGTATTTTTATGTGATAAGTTCAACGACACGGAATGGTTCATTGACTCAGGAGCAAGTGTACATTTAACAGGTAGAAGTGATTGGTTACAGAATGTAAGAAAATCAGATTTAAAAGAAATAATGGTTGCAAACAAAAAGACAATCCCCGTAGTGTCAACAGGTGATATCGAAATTACAACGAAAGTGAAAGACGAGAAATTTAAAATTTCGATAAACAAAGTGCAATTTGTACCGGAATTAACTACTAATCTCCTGTCGGTAAGTCAATTGATTGCAAATAAAAATAGAATTGTTTTCAATGAGAAAGGTTGCAATATTTACAACTGTGAGAACATTTTAGTAGCAACAGCAAATTTGCATGGTAATGTTTACAAATTAAATTTTGAGAAAACACAAGGAAAAGCGTTGGCAGTAATTTCAAAGGAGGTGTGGCACAGGCGATTTGCTCATTTAAACTATAAATCATTGGAACAAATGAAAAATGGAATTGTTGATGGCATGGATTACACAGAAAAGCAAAACAACAAAATAATATGCGAGGTTTGTTGCGAAGGTAAACAATCAAGGTTACCGTTCAACCACAAAGGAAACAGAGCAACATCGATATTGGAAGTTGTACACGCAGATTTATGTGGACCCATGGAAACAAAATCACTAGGTGGATCCAGGTATTTTTTATTATTTGAAGATGATTTTAGCCGAATGACGTTTGTATATTTTTTAAAGAATAAAGACGAAACTTTTGACAAATTCAAAGAGTTTAAAGCTTTTGCAGAAAATCAAAAAGGCGCCAAAATTAAAATTTTTCGAACTGATAATTGTGGCGAATTTTGCAGTGCGGTGTTTGAGAATTTTTTGAAGAAAAGCGGGATTACGCATCAGAAAACGAATTCCTATTCTCCACAGCAAAATGGCATGCTTGAACGTATGAACAGAACCATAGTTGAAAAGGCGAGATGTTTGCTTTTTGATGCAAAACTGGAAAAGATTTTTTGGTCAGAAGCAGTAAATACATCAGGATACTTAAGAAATAGGTCGATAGCTGCAGGTCTGACGAAAACTCCTCTCGAAACATGGTCATCAAAGAAACCCGATGTTAGCAATTTAAGAATTTTCGGTAGTGAAGTGATGGTGCACGTACCAAAAGAAAAGCGTAGAAAATGGGACAAAAAATCTATTAAAATGCGTTTAATGGGCTACAGTGAAAATGTAAAAGGTTATCGATTATACGATGAAAACAAAAGAGATGTAATTATTAGTAGAGACATAATAACTATTGAAGAAATTGATCCTCAAGAAAAATTTATCTCATTGGATTCAGTAGGGGATGAAAGTCAGCCAGACGAGATTTATGATCAGAACAATGAAGAAAATAGCAATTGAGAAGAAGATCAAAACCAAGAAATTGTAATTCCTAGAAGATCAGAAAGACAAAAAGTTCCGAAGAAGTTCGACGACTATGTGACGTACTTATGTGCGGGAAGCAATTTCGACGACGTACCATTGACGGTATCGGAAGCTTTGTCGAGACCGGATTGTCAGGAATGGAAATCAGCTATGTTGGAGGAAATTCAATCCTTTGAGGACAACGATACTTGGGAATTGGTAAAACCAACAGAGGCAACTGTAGTTGACTGCAAATGGGTTTACAAAGTGAAGTGCAACAGTGAAGGTAATAAAAGTTATCGTGCTAGGTTAGTGGCTAAGGGTTTCACGCAGAAAGAAGGTGTCGAATACACAGAAACTTTTTCTCCGGTGGTTAGACACTCAACATTAAGATTATTAATGGCATTAACAGTGAACTTAGATTTAAAGGTTACTCATTTAGATGTAAAAACAGCATTTTTAAATGGTATTTTAGATGAAAATGTATTTATGAAACAACCAGAGGGTTTTATACAAAAGGGAAAAGAAACTAAAGTCTACAAGTTAAATAGGGCAGTTTACGGGTTGAAACAATCAAGTCGAGCCTGGAACAAAAAGGTAGATGAGGTATTGATAAATTTAGGATATGAAAAATCAAAGTTTGAACCTTGTTTGTATCTTAAAAGAAAGGGAAATTTATTAACAATTGTAGCGTTATACGTTGACGATTTTTTAATTTTTTCAAATGATGATTGTACAAGTAATATTTTAAAGGAACAGTTGAATTCAGAATTTAAAATTAAAGATTTAGGTGAAGCTAAAGAAATTTTAGGGGTCAGAATTACTAGAGATCAGGAAAATAACATTTATTTAGATCAAGAGAATTATATAAATCAGGTTTTGAGTAGATTCAACATGTTAGAATGTAAAAGTAGTAGTACACCAATGGAAAGTAAAAGTTGTCTGGAAGAAAATTGTAAAACCGAGGTAGAGGGTAAAGATTTGCCTTACCAGAGGCTGATAGGTAGTTTAATGTATCTAGCCGTTTTGACGAGACCAGACATTTGCTTTGCCATTAGTTATTTGAGTCAGTTTAACAACTGCTATACGGAAACTCATTGGAAGAGTGCCAAACGAGTACTGCGTTACTTGCAAGGTACAAAAAATTATGCATTGAAATATTATAAGAATAATTTTAAACTTGAAGGTTTTGTCGACTCTGATTGGGCAGGAAACAAAACGGATAGAAGGTCATATACAGGTTTTGTGTTTAAATTTTCAGATGGTGCAGTTGCATGGGAAAGTAGTAAACAAAAAACAGTAGCTTTATCGAGTACAGAAGCCGAGTACATGTCATTAAGCGAGGGGGTAAAAGAGGCTATTTATTTGAGAAATTTATTATCGGAATTAATAGATTATAAGAATTGTATTACTATTTATAATGATAATCAGGGAGCTCAAAAATTGTCTGCTAACCCAGTTTTTCATAAGAGAACTAAACATATTGATGTGAGGCATCATTTTATTAGAGATGCAATTTCAAACGGTCTAATAAGTATTGAGTATTTGGCTACTAATGAAATGACTGCAGACATTCTGACTAAAGGTTTGTGTAAAGTCAAGAATGATTATTTTGTAGAGAAAATTGGTTTAATACCTTTTTCGAGAGAGTAGGGGTGTTAATTTTTATCACTCAACGGTATTGTCATGCCATCTATGTGTTATTATTTGCCGTACTACTTGGTTTGTAAGTTGTACGCGCACAGTATATGGAAGTATGTAATTGGTGTTAACAGTGTATGTATGTTTCTAACAATAAACGAGTTTATATGTGTCCAGAGTTATTTATTACAAACCAACATAAAATTACAATAGACGTAACACTTGGATGGACTTGGTCGAACTTGCAAGCAACTTTCGCATGATTTGCATACTTTTTCGATGTCCTTATCTATCCCTGGATACCATAAGTATGATCTTGCGATTGACTTGGTTCTGACAATTCCTTCGTGTGTCGAATGTAATTCTTCTAACACTGGTCTTGGAGGTGAGTGTTTGGGTATTGCGTTGGGCTTGAGTTTTAACGTTATTTTGGCATGAGTGAAACATCCTAGTTGTTTATTGCACACTTCCGAAAAATCTTTGTGTAATGCATCTTTGACGTTCACTGAATCGACAGAGTTGATTGCTGTTGGATTAAAAGTGATGTTAAATTCATGTATAAAATCTCTACCTAATAAAGCTACATTTGCTTTTGAATAACATACAATTTTACTACCCATTTTATACCTTTAAATTCGAGACTAACCGTAATAAATCCTTCCGGAATAATCGGTTCTCCAGTGTAACCTTTAAATATTGAAATTGATCTTTACATGTAATTCGATTGGTTTTGTATTATTGCCTATGTTGTAGATGGTTTCGATGGGTACACTTACTTCTTCTACATGCTGTTGGGTAACGGCATTTATTTGCTTTGATTTTACCTGTTTGCATGCAGTTTGTAAATGTCCATTTTTGCCACATGCGTTGCACCTGTAATTTGCGTATTTACAAATGCCACTGTGCTTTTTTCCGCAACAATTGCATCTTGTCTTCTTGTTTGAAGAGTTGGTGCCATTTTGATTTGGCTTAATCTTGTTGCTTGGTTGATTTTTGTCCTGCCATCTACCGTTTTGTGGAGTATTTTTTCAGTTGCGATTGCATGTATACGTCCTTGGGCGTGTTGCACTGCGAATTCCTTCGACACGGCTATTACGAGGAGTTCTTGGACTGTCTTCGATGTCTCTTGTTCGACTAACTTGTCCAGGATTGGTCCAGGTTTCATACCGGTTACGAACTTATCGCTTAGTATTTTCGTCAAGTCGGTTCTAAAATTACAATTTACTGATAGTTTTTTAATCTTAGCGTACCACTCATTGCTGGTTTCATCAGAGAGTTGCTTTGCTTCGTAAAATTCTATCCTTTCCCTGTAGGTATTTACTTTAGGACTGTAGTGCTGTTTTAATAGCGTTGTTAAATTGATGTAACTTTTTGTTTCTGGTGCTGTTGGATAACACAGGTCTCTTAAAGATGACTCAACAATAACCCAATTTTTACAGATTCTTGTATTATTTTATTAGCTGAACAAAAATGCTTCAAGCGTTCTTCATAAATTATGAAGTCTGTATTCGAATTTAGATATTGTGGAACCGCACCTACAAAAGTCGACATAACTACCGCGTGGTTTTGGAATTATTTTTTTCACACGATTTCACTATTAAAACTTTTCAAATATTGTTCTTTCGATTTACCTCGTCGCCAATTGTTATGTCTTACAAATCAAACACTTATTGTAATTTAAGGAAACTTTATTTTCAACTTGTCACGTTATTTACACTTGCCTCGTTGTTATTGTTATTCTACTTGACTACCATGAATCAATCAGTGTGCCTTGCATATGCATGGTGCGTTGAAACATCACCATGCTATGTTCATACATAACAATCTGGCTCCGACTGCAATTTGTTAAAATAAATTGATGAACTATTGATGACATTAGATTCTTCATTCAGAAATATGAGCCCACTGCTGAGCAAGTTCTATTGGTTCTATTTTATAAATGAACGCTAGGATTCCACCGCTGGTGCTGAGAGACACCTTTAAATCGCCCTTCCTCCAGAAGGACTGCACGCTGAATGGGGCTCCAGTACACGAAGGCCACAAATGCGAGGGAAATAGTGGCCATCACCTCCGCGACAGCAAAGGATAACTCAAAGATTTTCTCCACCATGGAGTCAATACACGATCCTAAAGGACCAGGATTTTATACATGCCACCTAAAAGATAACCGCCCCCTGAAGGTGGTAACCAGGGGCAGTCACCCCCTTATAGAGGCAGGTGAAATCATTATCGACTTTGCGCGGCAAGGCATTGTTTGCACGCAGGTGGCAAGAATTCGTCGAGGCCCGCCCCACCTAATGGCCACCATGGAGAAAACGGAGAAACCCCGCAAGATTTCCGAACTAACCGTCCTCGTGGGCATGAACGTGAAGGTAGAAGCCACACACAGGAATACAGGAGTCAGTTTATTCGATCGGACCTCACATCTACGTTCCTTAAAACCAGTGATCCCAATGCCATCTGCGCGAACTGTGGAGGAGACCACCCCGCCAGTTACCAGGGGTGTAAAAGTTTTCGAGGGCCAAAAGAATAGGCCACCGTCAGCAAACCCTTACCACTCCACTCCACCTAAAATTCGCTTCCACCGTCCGAATCCGAGTCAATCTTTTGCCAGCAGGACCAGGGTAGCAGAACCGATAGAAGTGCAAAGTAACGGCGAATCGTGCGACGCTTCCCCACGACAAATCAGTATCAAACGAAAAACTTGCAGAGCTTCTCGAGGTCCTACAAACAAATAACATACGTAGATAACGCTCAATGCAATTGACGCGGAAGAAGATTATTAATTAAACATGAGAACACGATTACAAATAAAGGATCAAACAAACAGACCTACCCGCATTTCCAGGCAGGAATTAGACATCGAACGAAGAAACTTAAAATAAAAATCGATAAAAAGGTTAATTTAATGAAACGACGCCCGGGCAGTAACATGGTTTTAAACCCATTCAAAATTAATCCCCTTAGATACAGTCACTCGTAGCTTAAAAGATGCAGCTCAAGAATATTAAAACTTCTTAAGAAATATTTTTATAAATAGTAGATACTCATTAGTACTATTTAATATAAAATACAAAATAAATTATTTAAAATTACGGTTCCCTCGAAGTCTTCAGTCGGGTGACTGGTTTGAAGCAGCTCTCCGTTCTTCCCGGTTGGAAGCCAATCTCTTCATTTTCTCATAGCTGTCCGTTTCAGTGTCTTTCATTATCTATGTTATGTATCTTAGGCGGGGCCTTCCTCTGGATTCTTGCCTTCGACTTTACCCTCTATGATAGTCTTTAGCAATCCTTCTCTTCTCAGTATGTGCCCAACAAACTTATCTCTCCTACTGACTATTTGTTTCCACATTCTTCGTCCTTCTGCCATTCGTCTCAGAACCTCATCGTTCGTTGTCATCTCCATCCAGCTGATCTTTAGGGCTCTTCTGTAGCACCACATCTCAAACGCCTCCAACCTTTTCCTGTCCGCTTTTCCAATGGTCCACGTCTCACACCCATACAGCGCTACACTCCATATGTGTACTTGTATAAACCGCTTTTTAGTTTCTATAGGAATGCTGTTTAAATTACGGTTAAAAAATCAAATTAAAAATTCATAGCAAAAATCGAATCACAGCTTAAATGATGCATAAAACAATTATATATTCACATTTTAGTACTTAGTTGGGGCACCTTTTTGTTGGAGTACTGCCTATAATTACTTGCGTATAAAACCACCAATTTTTTTGGCAATTCTTGAGTTCCAAAATTTCACTTTATTCCGCTAACAAATCACGTTTCACTTAATTTATGCTTGAAATGATGTGTTATATAAGTTCATATTTTAATTTTTCCCAAACATAATATTCAATAACAATCGAGTCAGGTGATTGAGCTGCAGGTTTTAGTAAATTAGGGTAATTATAAATCAACCACTGTCGTTCTGTCGTTCTTAGTCTTCGGGACCTGAACCCAGAGCTGTTTCGATGACCTTCTCATCGTCCAGCTTGGTACAGATGATCGCAGTTAGAGCATCAGCAACTCTGTCCCAATCATCCTTTGATGATAGCATTTCTGTCACTAGGGTGTCGGGGCTCAGGTCTTCGATGCTATACTTATTTCTTATTCAGAGCAGTTCGAGCATTCGAAGATGGTATGGAATGCGTCGTCTTCCTCCTCATCGCAATAGTAGCACTCCGGCGATTCTCGTCGTTTGAATCGGCGGAGGTAGGAGTTGAAGCACCCGTGTCCCGTCAGGGCTTGGGTGACTTCGTAGCTCACTTCACCGTGGGTTCTCTCGACCCATGGTTTGATGTCTGGTACTGGTACACTTTCTCATACTCACGTCTGTAGCTGCCCACTTTCATAGCACTTATTCAAACTGGAGCAGCGTACAACAGTATGGAGTAAGTCACTGATGCCAATATTTTCCGCTTTGTTGACCTGGGGCGGCCGACCTGGTGAGGATTTGACATAGTTGCTGAAGCACAAATTCTTGTCTATCATTACACCCAGCACTTTAACACTTGGACCCGACACCATCCTGCGGCCCCTAGCTGTAAGTTTATTTCGCGGCACCTTCTTCTGCCTGTTGGCATCACGGCCTCTGTCTTCTCTGGGACTAATAGTCGTAGCCCCCTGGACGCAACCCATTGGTTGATGGCATCTAGTGATGTATTTGCCAGTCTTTCAACCTGGTCTTCCGTTCTGGCCGTGATTACTAGGAACAGATCGTCCGCAAATCCCACGAGTGTTGCGCCTTCTGGAAGTTCCAGACGCAGCACCCCGTCGTACATTCTGTTCCATTGAAGTATGTTTAAATACATCAATTTGTCCATAATTCCTTCTATAAAATGTAAGATTCCCATACCTGCTGAAGACAGAGTCCCATTCACATAAAGCTACTTAGAAAATTATTTGTACACCTTATAAACCGTATGTAATTTGAATATGTTTCGGCTAATTTTGCGTCAACCAAAAAATTTTTTACTTGTCTGCCAAATAATAAATTAGAATTCATATTAGCATACTATAAAAATAAAAAAAACTTTGAAATACTATACTTACAATTAGAAAAACAAATAAAATAGCAAAATTGAAGTCACAAAATTATTTGTAACTTTTAAAAACCGAAGTAAACAGTTTCTTTTAAAAACAATTAATATTTTGTAAGATACCCTTTAGAGTCAATCACTACCTGCAAACGTTTCGGCATGGATTTTATCAATTTTTGGGTAGTACCTATACTTAGGTATATTATTCCATTCTTTTAATATAACAGTTCTTAGTTGCGATTTATTTGTAATGTGGTGCTGACTAATACGCCTTTCCAATTTTTCCCACAAATGTTCAATTAGGTTAAGGTCGGGAGACTGGGTTGGCGTATGAAGCTGTTTTGGAACGTGGTAAAACAGCCATTCCTTCACAAGATAAGATGCATTCTTCGGATCATTATTCTGTTGAAATATAAATCCATCTTCTAGGCTCAATTTTTCGATACTAGTTTTTAAATTTGATTGTAAAATGTTCATGTAATCAAATTTGTTCATTGAAATATTGATAAATGGAAGTTTACCTACTGAGCCCATTTGAAGCCATGCAAGACCAAATCATCTGATTCCCACCATCGTGCTTGACAATTCCACGCAAATTTTCTTTATTTAGCTCTGTATTAGGTGTTCTCAAAACTATTTGTTTTTCATCAGAACCAAATAAATTAAATTTGCTTTCACATAATTAAGTAATTAAATCTCCACACAGCCCTCTTTACCAAGCTACCATAATGACTACCAAATTGAAAATTGCAGTCTGGAATACCAACGGTCTTTTCAAATGGGAGGCCCAGAACTTAAATCCTTCATAATTAATCAAAACATAGACGCAATGTTAATATCGGAAACTCATTTCACAGAAAAGAGCTACCTAAAACATTTAAACATGAATATATGTATGCATGCAACCGGTATTAGTGTGGAAGACTGGATTGGAACAGTTACTCTCTCAACTATTTACTGTCCACCAAAATACGTAATTAAACAAAAACAATTTACGCAATTTTTTGAAACACTTGGAAGTAGATTTATCGCCGGAGGTGATCATAATGCCAATCCGGTCTAGGACGTTTCGCCGTCGCCGTTTCGCCGTCGCCGTTTCGCCGTCGCCGTTTCGCCGTCGCCGTTTCGCCGTCGCCGTTTCGCCGTCGCCGTTTCGCCGTCGCCGTTTCGCCGTCGCCGTTTCGCCGTCGCCGTTTCGCCGTCGCCGTTTCGCCGTCGCCGTTTCGCCGTCGCCGTTTCGCCGTCGCCGTTTCGCCGTCGCCGTGGCCGTTTCGCCGTCGCCCATTTCGCCGTCGTTAATTAAAAAATATAAATCAAAAGTTACAATTAAAATTTTATTATAAAATTTTATAATAAAATTAATAGTTTTAGAAGAAGAACAAAATGTAACCTAACCTATGGGAATTTTTTTTGGGATTTCAAACCCACTCACAATATGAGGCTGTTTCATTTATATAGTAAAAATTTATTACCAACTTAAAATGTTGCGATAATCCAAAAAATTTCAAATGGAGTGAAATTTTTTCTCTCCGATTTGAATTTTTCTTTGAAATTCGGATAGATGGGGGTGTGATTAGTAGATATTAGTAATAAATATAATCAAAAAAATGGAAAATAACTCGTGTATTGCCAAAAAAGTGAAAAAATTAAATTTTTTTTGCCTTCCAATTTTAGGGGTGTGCATTCGAAAAGGAGGGTAATCCATCGTTTTGGAGGTACATTTTCATCTTCCAGAGCTCCCCACCCGTCACAGAGTCCAACCAGGGGGACGCCACCCACGGCGCCAGGGCTACTCGAAAGGTATAGTCCCCGGAGAGGCAAAGTGTTTGCACACTCCGTCCTCTCCTAAGGGCTCGTCCTGCTGTTCCTCTGACGGAATCAGCCAAGCCGATTGATCCGGGTGGACTAATCCGGACCTCCCGTTTGAGTGGAAATCCAGGCCAAAGTGGAGTGTTGTCGGACCCAGGAGATCTAAACCGCTCCCGAGCCGACTCAGCCACCAGGCCCCCTTCATCCCACCGTACGGGTCTCCACGCACGGCAATAACACGTGGGTGCCTGTATTAGTCAGATTCCTCTACGGTGACCATCATCCCGGTTCCCCGACTGCCGGTAGCCCAAGCACGGAGGGTTACTAGGCTAAACATACTTGAAGCGCGACAGATCAAGAAAACCGGGATAAATGCAACCGGGATGTGAGAGAACCTCGAAATTAACGACGGCGAAATGGGCGACGGCGAAATGGGCGACGGCGAAGCGGCGAAACGGCGACGGCGAAACGGCGACGGCGAAACGGCGACGGCGAAACGGCGACGGCGAAACGGCGACGGCGAAACGGCGACGGCGAAACGTCCCATTCCGTGCCAATCACCCCTGGCGACGCTCAAGATCCTTGAATCCTAATCCAAAATGGTAGGCAACTATATCTAGCCTTGCAAAAAAAAGATCTTCAAACAGTGTCAACTGGAGAACCCACCCACCTTTGGAGGAACCAAAACCCAACTTTTGAAAAATAATAAAATTTTTTTTTTATTTACTTCCAAGAATTATTACAATCTGTCTATTAGAACAATAAGTTATTAAATAAAATATTAAACGTGAAATTAAGGGGTGGTTGAATATCACGTCCTATTCTATCAAAAGCAGATCGACAAATATTTGAGAAATCATAATATTATAATAATATGCTTTTCATTATTGGGTCATTCCATCTCAAATCAACTGAAAAATAGGCAAAATTAACTCGACCCCCACCAAATTTGACGAAAATTGGTACACACCGTCTTAGTAAGAAATAAAAAATAATGGCCCAAACCGGATAGGGAATTTAATGGGCTACAACTTTCGTCAAATACATTTTTTTGGGCAACCAACCGTTTTCACAGAAACTCTGAAAATAACAAACAAGGTGTAGGTAAAAAATATAAATTCACATAATTACTAAAAATCTCAATTTGATTTATAGCATTTGTTTTAATATTAAAACATTGTTAAAACGTATTGTAGCGTTTGATGTTTGAGCGACATTGTTATAAAGCGCATTAGTTTATCTAAATATTAAATTAAATTATTTAAAAAAAAAATTAAATTAAATCAAAATTAAATACTGCGTATCCAGAAAAATGGATAGGGAGAGGAGGATTTATCAATTGGCCGGCACGATCACCCGATTTAACACCACTCGATTATTTTTTATGGGGTGCCCTCTTAAAGCTATAGTTTACAGCGATAGAAGAAAGCCCGAAACCAGAGAGGAATTAATGGAAAGAATACAGATAGGTGTGACAGAACTTAACGAAAGAAGCGCCATTATAAATAATACCGTGCAACACCTTTTGAAAAGAGCACGCCTGTGTACTGAAAATGACGGAGGCCATTTTGAGCATTTATTAAATTAATTTTGTGAATTTATTTTTTTTACCTACACCTTGTTCATTATTTTCAGAGTTTCTGTGAAAACGGTTGGTTGCCCAAAAAAATTTATTTGACGAAAGTTGTAGCCCGTTAAATTCCCTATCCGGTTTAGGCCGTTAGTTTGAGATACGGGGTTCGCAAGAAAATTTAAAAAAAAAACCTGAATTTTTTAAACATTTTTTCCCTTAATTTAATTTATAACTCGAAATTCGTTGATTCTACACCTTTTCCAACAGTAATTCAGAAATCGTCAACCGTTATTCAGAAATCGTGAATTGGAATTCAGATTTGTCAACTGATATTCAGAAATTCTGAATTATAATTCAGATTTGTCAACTGATATTCAGAAATTGTGAATTGTAATTCAGATTTGTCAACTGATATTCAGAAATCGTGAATTGCAATTCAGATTTGGGCGGTGTTATGCAGAAAGCTACCAACCCACATTTTTTTTTTTTTCAATTATTGAAGGTACGGAGCCAGTAAGGTTCATTATACATTCTGCTGAAAACATCCAAGCCACAGGATAACTTTTTTATTTATTTTTTTAATTTAATACTTATTTTTTTAATTTAATACTGTACTAATTGTTAATTATCTCGGATTTATGCAGACGTGGCTTGGTAGCTTTCTGCATAACACCGCCCATTTGTCAACTGATATTCAGAAATTGTGAATTGTAATTCTTAATCCACACCCATAATCTTGGGGAACAAAGACCGGTCAACTTAGAGGAAATCTACCTTTTCCACAAGTCATTCAGAAATCGTCAACCGTTATTCAGATTTGTCAATTGATATTCAGAAATCGTCAACCGTTATTCAGATTATCAATTAATATTCAGAAATCGTCAACGGTTATTCAGATTTGTCAATTGATATTCAGAAATCGTCGACCGTTATTCAGATTTGTCAATTGATATTCAGAAATCGTCTAATTCAGAATTTTATAATTCAGAAATCGTCAATTGTAATTCAGAAATCGTCAATTTTAATTCAGAAATCGTCATTATGTAAGCATGGTAGCAGTCGTATTACTGAAAGTCTTCTCATAGAAACCACAAATAACGCAATTGTCTTTAAACTCCATTTCAATTATTACCTTTTCGATTTATTTAAGAATGTATTTTTACTTATATAAGATTAATATTACGATAATCCCTTAATACACAGCAGATAATCCCTTAAGATTAAGGGATTAAATTAATCAACACAGAATCATAACATTCAAATTTTTAGAAAAAAAACAACTGATGCTTTAATTGAGCTGAACATTTGATACCTTCTGAATTTCATTAAGTACTTTCTAATTTTCATTTGTCGGTTTCTAAATTAAAATTGACGGCTTCTGAATATCAGTTGACAAATCTGAATTACAATTCACAATTTCTAAATATCAGTTGACAAATCTGAATAACAATTCACAATTTCTGAATATCAGTTGACAAATCTGAATTACAATTCACGATTTCTGAATATCAGTTGACAAATCTGAATTACAATTCACGATTTCTGAATATCACTTGACAAATCTGAATTATAATTCATAATTTCTAAATATCAGTTGACAAATCTGAATTCCAATTCACGATTTCTGAATAACGGTTGACGATTTCTGAATTACTGTTGGAAAAAGGTAGATCGGGCCAAGGACACCATAAATGGAGGCGATTGTGCTCGTGCTGCGCAACACTGCACAATACATCATGCAGCAGCCTTATCAATGGAAGATATGCCAGTCGGTCGCTAAGTTATTCGCTAAAGATTTCTTTAACATATTGTTGTGAAATAATTAATGTTTTTCTTATAATATATATAAAAAAATTAATTAAAATATTGTTATTTTTTTAGATTTTTATTAAAGATTCTGCACTGTAAAAGCCCCACTTTTGCATTTCATTCTAATTTTCATTTGTCTGTTTCTGAATTAAAATTAACGATTTCTGAATTAAAATTGACGATTTCTGAATTAGACGATTTCTGAATATCAATTGACAAATCTGAATAACAGTTGACGATTTCTGAATATTAATTGATAATCTGAATAACGGTTGACGATTTCTGAATATCAATTGACAAATCTGAATAACGGTTGACGATTTCTGAATATCAATTGACAAATCTGAATAACAGTTGACGATTTCTGAATTACTTGTGGAAAAGGTGTAGACGATAAGGGGTTATAACCTAATTTGTAGACAAGCGAATGATCTTTAAAAAAGTTCTAATCCATTAACCTTAAAAAATTAATAATATTGGAGCTATAAGGGTTTGGACTTGGGAAAATATTTTATTTGAAAATTTGTCTTAGAAAAGTGATGTCCTTTATCACCACCTCAAAAGTTCTCCACGGTCACGGGGACACCCTGTATATAGTCGGCGCAATCAATAATATTATTAATAGGTAAATCAGAAAAAGAGTTTTATCACATTTATAATATTAATACAAATATGTCAAAATTCATTAATTTTTAATACTCGAATACGAGCAGTTGGGTACTTATAGTAAAGTTGTGCACATTAAAATTGCTAGTTGCTGAAAAGATCTTCAAAAATTCAAAAAACCTCCCAAAATTGGCAAAATTTGCTGATATATTTGTACCCCAAAATTTAATAGTAGTCAACTCCTTCTGGCCTATATTTTAATTTTGATTTTATACTGCCAAACATTATTTTGTAAAATTCAATTTTGCATTCCATATTTTTAATTTATTTTTAGCAACCGAACCCATGCAGATCCCATGATAAAATTTGTCACACATACTCAGCATAATTGCACAAATAAACAGTAAAAAAATAAACAAAAAAAAAGAATCTTTTTTTAAATAGGGGTTGAAATAGGGTTAATATTATAAAATTAATCCAGTTAGGGGTTGAAAAATTAAAATGTGATTGAATATTTGGATAGAACGTTCATTTACCTTTACAGAACATTTTTTATCTTTAAATTTAGACCATTCGCGAGCTAGCATTGGAACGTATTGGACGTGTTTTCTAAGTGCCGAGTGATAGTGCGATAAATATCCAAACGTATGCAAAATTATAATCTAATATTTGGTTGAAAATTGGCTACTGCAGGGAAAGAAGGGTATAAGTCAGCTTTTGTCGAAAATGAGATTTTTCGTTAAGTGAATAGCTTATAGTTACCTCTACGTTTGCAGAAAAGGGTATAAGTCTTTGAACGCTCTAAATATTTTTAAAATGATTGAAGAAAGGGAGATAACTTGGGGATTTCTACATCATGTGTGAAGAAAAGGGTATAAGTAAAGTTTACTTTATATAAAAGACAGTATTTCCAAATTTAAATTTAGAGAGAAGGGTATAAGTCGACTTATAATAGTAAAACTTAAAGAGGAGTACAAAAATATGTTTAAAGGAAAAGGTATAAGTGGACTTATACCCTTTTCTTATAAACAAATTTTTGAATTTGGATGCTTTATAGGCCACGTTTAGGCTGTAAATAAACCTTAATGAAGGAGTGAGGCAGAGATATTAAGCGCGATAGAAAAAAGCATTGTTTACATTATTACATTATACTTAATCACTATGAACAATAATAAAGATTTTTCATTTAAGTAAGAAGACGAGTGTGTTAGTTGACTTATACCCTTATCTTCTAACAAAGGTTATTTTTGCATAACCGAATAAGTCAGCTAATTTAAGCGTAGCACCTGTAAGCGTGTTTTTTTTTTAATTTAAATTTGACTATGAATGTTAGTTTACAATTTTGGGTAAAAAAACCGAACATTACCCCTTCTGACGCATTCCTAGAAATCTCTGAACTTTCAAATGCGCTTCCTGAACAGTTGTCATTTTTGACTTATACCGTTCTTTCCCTGCAGTAGCCAATTCATACTTATTAATAAACCAATTCAAAACAAATATTGTGTATTAACCGCTCCTCGGGCGGTTAATTCATCATAATATGGCTACAGATGCCGAGACATCTGAATCAATGAATCAGGATCCTGTGCTCAACATCAACGTGGAGACTAAAAACCATTCCTGGCAAGAAGTGGGAAGATATAAAAGAAAACGGGTAAGTTCTCCCGTAACTGAAACACCACCATTAATACAAAACAACAGATTCCTCCCGCTCACAACAATTGTTAATAATGATGAAGCCCCCACTGACCATAGCCAGGCTAATAACACTAATAGACCACCCCCAATTTTTATACACGGAGTATTAAATTATCAGGATATGATTAAAACCTTAAATGATGTACTAGAACAAGAGCAAATTATCACAAAAACTCTAGCGAACAACGTAGTGAAGATAAATGTAATCACCACAGAGAACTATCGAAAATTGATTAAATACTTAAAAAAGGAAAATATTGTCCATCATACTTACCAACTAAAAGAGGATAAGCCATATCGAGTAGTAATTAAACATCTACATCAAACAACTCCCACAGAAGAAATAAAGGAAGAATTATGCACTCAAGGATTTAAAGTAAGAAATGTAATCAATATTAAACATCGTGCATCAAAAGACCCACTACCACTATTCTATGTTGATTTGGAACCAGCTGAAAATAATAAAGCAATATATGATTTAAAATATCTTCAAAACAGGACCATTCGGGTTGAACCGCCCCTAAGAAATACCGAAATAGTTCAATGCACAAGGTGCCAAATGTATAACCACACGAAAGCCTATTGTAATCGCCCATTTGCTTGCGTAAAATGTGGAGGACAGCACGACACTAAAATTTGTAAAAAATCTAAAGATACACCAGCAACATGTTTTCTGTGCAACGGATCACATCCAGCAAACTATAAAGGCTGTACAGTATACAGAGAATTACAAGATAAATACAAAAACAAATCGCATCAACAAGATAAGATGCGTACACATTCAATGAACAACAATATACCACCTCAATCCTCAAGTCCAACCCTAAACAAGACATCACGAACATACTATAACCAAAACTACAGACCGTCATATGCAGAAGCGCTAAACAATAATTCACACAATGAAAGCCATAAGGAAGATATATCACTATCAGGATTTCTTAACGAATTCAAAAACATGTTCAACCAACTTATGCAACAGAATTCACTAATGATCAATTTATTAAATACAGTCATTGGTAAATTGATACCCTAATGGCAGACTACGTAAGAATTGCCTTATGGAACGCCAACGGCCTCCAATCAAAAATCAATGAAACAGAAATATTCATAAAAAAATAATAATATAGACATACTCCTCGTTTCGGAAACACACTGCACTTCTCTATCATACATAAAAATACCAAATTTCAAAGTATACCTCTCAAATCATCCAGATGGAAGAGCTCATGGGGGGACTGCTATCATTATTAGAGGAACAATGGCACATCACGAGGTAAATAAATGCGAAAACGATTTTCTTCAAGCCACTACAATCCAAGTTAAACAACTACATGGTAAACTAAAAATAGCTGCAATTTACTGCCCACCCAGGCACAATATTAAATAAAAGGAACATTTAGAACCTTTCTTTACAATGCTTGGCCAAAAATTTATTGCAGGTGGAGACTTCAATGCAAAGCATACTGTTTGGGGCTCCAGACTGATAACTACGAAGGGAAGAGAACTCCTTAAACTCATAGATAACAACAACTACAGTATCTTTTCATCGGGTGAACCAACCTATTGGCCTGCTGATCCTGATAAGATTCCTGACTTGCTAGATTTCTTTATAACTAATGGAATTTCAACAAATTTTATTGAAGTACAATCAAGCTTAGATTTAACATCGGACCACACCCCAGTTATACTCACGATGGGTTCAACTATTATTAGGAAGCAACCAAGACCAACTCTATATAACAAACGCACTAATTGGGATCATTTCAAAGAGTACATAAATCAAAATTTAAATTTTACATTAAGCATTAAGACCAACACTGAATTAGAACACGCAACAGAACACTTCGTATCGACAGTTCAAAATGCTGGCTGGATTTCAACTCCCCCGCTAGAAAATAAAACAAATAATCAATGTAATATCCCTATGGAAATCAGAGAACTGATAAAAGAAAAGCGAAGAGCCAGAGCAAGATGGCAGCGTAGTACTAATCCTTTGGACAAATCTGATTATAACCACCTATCAAAAATACTTAAAAGAAAACTTAAGGAAGCGAAGAATGAAACTTTTGGTTACTTCTTAAAAAATTTATCTAACAAGGACCACTCTATATGGAGAGCCACAAGAGGATTTAAGAGGCCACAAATTACCATCCCGCCTCTCCGGAACCCAAACAATTCCTGGGCAAAATCGAGCGATGAAAAGGCCAAACTATTCGCACATCACCTATCAGAGGTCTTCAAACCTTATTCAGATGAACCAGATGAAGATATCGATCAATACCTAGATGCCCCTCTGCAGATGTCGTTACCAATAAGTAAAATCAAGAAAACTGAAGTCGAGCAAGAGATAAGAAGATTAAAAAAGGCCAAGGCCCCTGGTTACGATTTAATAACAGGTAAAATACTTTCTGAATTACCCAAGACAGGAATAAAATTTTTGACAATCTTGTTCAACTCTATCCTAAGATTATCACATTGGCCATTACAATTAAAATTTGCCAAAATTATACTAATCTTGAAACCAGGCAAACCCCCCACGGATGCTTCATCCTATCGTCCAATAAGCTTGCTGACAATAATATCTAAGTTGATGGAAAAACTTATTGTAAAACGATTAATTGATAACAATCTGCTAGATGATTTGATACCGACTCATCAATTTGGGTTTAGACGACAACACTCAACTATTCAACAATGCCATCGTATTGTAGACACAATCTATAGAACTCTAGAAGGGAAAGAATTTTGCTCGGCAGTTTTCCTAGACATAAAGCAGGCTTTTGATAAAGTATGGCACAAAGGACTTCTCTACAAAATTAAACATGCTGTACCACACCATTATTATCTAATTCTGAAATCTTATTTGGAAAACCGAAGTTTTCAAGTTCAACAAGATGAAGATCTATCCGGAATTTATAGCATATCATCGGGAGTTCCACAAGGAAGTGTACTTGGGCCAATATTGTACTTACTGTTTATTGCAGAATTACCCACCACGCCGTTTACAGAATTGTTTACATTTGCAGATGATACTGGCATATTGGCAAGACACAGCAATCCTCAACGCGCTTCCGAATTATTGCAAATACACTTGTTTGAACTACAAAGTTGGTTGTCTAAATGGAGAGTAAAAGTTAATGAAGCCAAATCAAACCACGTTACATTCACTTTAAATCGTATAGAATGTCCACCTGTATACATCAACGATGTAGCGATACCTCAAAAGACAGAAGTTAAGTTTTTGGGATTACATCTAGATAAAAGACTTACATGGAAAACGCATATTAAGAAGAAAAGGAAGGAAATGGACATAAAAATTAAAAAAATGTATTGGTTGATGGGAAGAAAGTCTATTCTATCCACAGAAAATAAAGTACTCATATATAAAGTTATTATCAAACCAATATGGACGTACGGGATAGAACTGTGGGGATGCGCTAGCATGTCCAACATAAAAATAATGCAACGATTCCAATCGAAGGCCCTCCGTATGATAGTAAATGCACCATGGTATATAACTAACCAGACTCTTCACACTGACCTAGGCATTAATTATATCCAAGACGAAATCAAAAAACGAGCACAAAAACATGACCTAAAACTTCAAGATCATCCAAATCAAAGTACGACACGACTCCTAGAAGAAAATATTTCCAGAAGTCTTAAAAGAAAATGGCCTCGTGATCTACTGCCATAAATTAATTGGTTACGGGTACCGCCGATGGGCCTATTCCCCCGCATGACAAGAGAGATCAAATCAGCTTATAGAACATTATAATATTTATATTTATTGTAAAATTTTGTTCTGATTGTTGATAATAGCAATAGTTATAATAAAAAAAAAAAAAATTTAGACCACCGTGGACGAAGTTACAGCCGTTTTCCTACAAGTCTACACACCAACTTTTTGACATTTTGAACGACCAAAACAACGAAACGAATGCCCTTTTTGGACAAATCCTTAAATTTGTATTTTTTATTTCTTACTAAGATGGTGTGTACCAATTTTCGTCAAATTTGGTGGGGGTCAGGTAAATTCTTCAGTTGATTTGAGATGGAATGACCCTTTCATGAAATATGACCACCTTAAGGGACATTCACAACCACAACGTGTTGAGATTTCCAAAATTGCAATTCCGCGATGTTATGATTTTATATGAATTCAATATGCTGGAAAATTTAATTTTGCAATTTTTAATTGATTAGTGACGGGTTTTATGTATTATTCTTACAATTTAGTTAGCAAAATCGAAAATAAATTAAATAATTTGGTGGTGCCATCTAGTTACTTTCGCGTAACTTCGAAAACAATGCCGTTTCGTTTTAATTTTTGATGACTTCATTTTTTCGACGATGTTCGTGTAGTTTGTAGGTGTTTTTGATTTTTTACTTTTATACCTTATAATGGTAAGAATTTGATTAATTTTGAACTGATATTTGAATTCCTTGACGTTTTATTTAGTTGTTAAGCAAATTGCATGTCAAATAACAATTAAATTACACTTGCATCGAATAAAATTCTTTTGTGAGGTTACATCGCATATTAATGACACATTTTTCGTTTTAGAATTACAGCAGAAATAAGCGAAAGAGGTTTTATAAACTAAAGAAGTTGAGGACATACGAGCACGATTGCAAAATATATTACCCTACTGAATGGGATGACGATTACCTTGCATACAAAGAATATTGTCGGCAATGCAGTAAGTTACCTATATTTTTATTTTTAAGGTGATTTTATTGTTTCAATTCAGGGAATGTCTACCTTGCACTAATAAAATTTTATATCTTTTTCTCTTTCTTTGTCCGAAGAAAACAAATTCACCGAAGGCTTATATTTGACGGTAACAGATATTTGTTGAAGATGAACAATTTTTATATCAATTTCTGAAGTCAAGCGAAAGAAGAAAACATAAAATAAATATATCATTTCATTGTCTTAATGATCAAACTTAAACTAAATAATTATTAACAGTCGAATTATTGTGCATTTTTACTCAATCGGAAGAGAATTTTTTCGTTTTTAAATGTATCGTTTTGCCTTCGGAAGAGACAACCACTTGAAAAAGTCTATTAGTTTAATTAAATTTTATTTTAAGCAATGCTAGCAGTGAAAAATGTATAATCTCTGATAATATAAAATAAATAAGTAAATTTTTTACTAAAAATGTTGTTACAAGGTGGTCTTCGAAGTTATGGCATAAAAATCAATTTCTTAAATAAAATTTTTATGCCTTATTGAATTTTGATAATTTTTGGGTAATTTTTTTATAAAAACGATATCGATGTTTGTTGGGCGAGTTATAAATTACTATGAGATTTCACTGGAAACGCTGCTAAAACCATACCAGATACGTCAAAATGATATAGATATAACAAATTATATTTATAAAATTTATATTTGACGATAAGTAACATAGTTACTTATTGGTGATGATAATCGACGTAGGTACTAATAGAATTCGGTTGAATTATTTTATTGCATTTACCCCAAAGAATTTTTATATATCGGAAAAGTCAAGTTAACCGAAGTTAAAAACCAAATAAAAATTAGAATTGTTTTAGTGCATCTTACTTCTAAAACAAACTGTTAGCAATAAAGTTGCCCAGCAGCTGAACTAGATTGTTGTGTTAATAGTGATGGGCACTATCGAAATTTTTTGACTATCGATAGTTAGTTACTAGTTTTTTTTTACTATCGATAGTTAGTAACTAAAAATGTAGTTGCTAAACATCAAATCGAATAAAAACTATCGAATAAAACTATCGAATAAAAATTACCGAATAAAAACTATCGAATAAAAACTAGCGAATAAAACTATCGAATAAAAACTATCGAATAAAACTATCGAATAAAAACTACTGAATAAAAACTATCGAATAAAAACTATCGAATAAAAACTAGCGAATAAAAACTAGCGAATAAAAACTAACGAATAAAACTATGGAATAAAAACTAGCGAATAAAAAAATTTTTTATTCGCTAGTTTAATAAATTTTTTTAATTAATTTGCGGTTGGTAATCCGATAATAAACAATTAAATACTACAGCCTTGGCCATATTAGTGGGGCACCGTTTAAAATAGCGGTAAATTCCTTTTCAGTGTAATATTTGACCGATCTATTTTTAGCAGGTAGTCTAGAATGGCATTGTGATATAATACAAAGAAAATTTTGTCCCTTATTATTTTTATGAGGGCCATAAAAATTAAAATATCTTAAAATGTACAAAATTGTTTAATTTAACAATTCTTGTTTAAGAAAGCGACCGTTCAGTTAGTTTCAATTTATTTGGTGTACATTTGTGTTTAAAATATTTAAAATTATTTCTAAGGTATGCAAATAATTTAATACGCCAAAAAATAGCGTTTTAAGCTATTAGTATAATAGAAGAAGTGGTTGAGCTTTTATTCCACGAAAATGGTAATGGTATTATTGAAAACCACGATTTAATTACTCAACCTACGGTTTCAAATTCGATCTGGGCACTTTTTGATGAAAGGGTTTCGAAAATAAAGGTTGACAGTACAACCAATGTAAATTCGACGGCTAAAAATATGGTTGATCGTTATATCGAAATGCAACTGCAAAGTCGAGATTCCAATCCATTCCAGTTTTGGAAAGAACACAAAGATTCAATGCCAGAATTATATCAACTTAGTTCAAAGTACCTTTGTATTCCGGCAACATCGGTGCCGTCGGAACAAATTTTTTCTAAAGCTGGCCAGATTATTAATGATCGAAGGAATAGATTGGAAGGCAAAAATTTAGACAAAATAATATTTTTTTATAATTCTGAGCAATTGGACGAGAGTTTTTCTATATCGTTTATAATAAAGATTGAAGTTAATAAATAAAGATTATAATTTATAATAATTTATGAACGCGTAACATGTATGAAACTTACTAACTGACTATGTAAAAATTCATTCGATAGTTTTAGTAACTAAAATTTCATTTGATAGTTTTATTAGTTTTTACGTTTTTAGTCTTTTAGTAACTAAAAATTCATTCAATAGGTTTAGTAAACAAAAAAGTTATTCGAATATTTTTAATAACTAAAAAGTTATTCAAATAGTTTTAGTTACTAAAAATTCATTCGAATATTTTTAGTAACTAAAAAGTTATTCGAATATTTTTAGTACCTAAAAAGTTATTCGAATATTTTTAGTACCTAAAAAGTTATTCGAATATTTTTAGTACCTAAAAAGTTATTCGAATAGTTTTAGTTACTAAAAATTCATTCGATAGTTTTTAGTAACTAAAAAAAAAGAAACTATCGATAGTTCGAATAAAGCCTAACTATCGAATAATTCGATAGTTTTTTATTCGATAGTCCCATCACTAATTTTAACCCTCTTCGGAGAGCATGAAGAAAATGTTTACCCTTCGGAAGACTAAACCGAATGAAAAATTCTGATTATTTGATTAAATTTAAGTTTAGGCAGTACTAGCAGCGAAAATTTTAAAATTTCCCGTTGCATTACGAAATTCATAATAGATTTTGTGTCAAGTTTTCAATAGAAAATCTTGATACTGGGTGATACTATAATTTTTTATTTTGATAATTTTCGTGTCAAGTTTATAGTAATGAAGATGATAGGGATTTATCATCTATACATGTGTCATGATAACACAAACAGCAAGGGTCCAGGGTACTAAACTTACCTCTAATTTTCCAACCATTTTAATAATCTACCAATAGGCATTATTAAAATTCCACATTGTTGTAATAAACATGAAGTGATCAAATAGATCGCTAATACCTATCTAATCGAGAGAAATATCGTCCCTTTAATACTATAACTAGGTAACTTGAAATTACTGACATCGAGTAAATGGAGTTTAAAGTTTACAATAGCAAAAAAAAGTATTAAACTTAAAAATTATTTTTGTTTTAACGTTTAAAACTTTAGCTACTTATGTAAGTTAAATGTATTTAATACCCTCACAGTGAAATGTTTTATATTTTAGGAAATTTTTAACTAGACGTAAGATATCTACTTAGTTATAGCACTAATAAAAATTTGAAAAATCAGACTTATCTAGTTCTTTTATTTTAAATTTAACTTTGTATGTTTCAAAATAAGTTTTATTCATAACGACTGATAAATAGTAATGCATAATACAAAATAAGATCTAGAAATTACATAATTATTATAAAAAATAAAACTATAAAACTTCACAATTGCACAAATAGATATCTCAACTGTCTTGCGAAGGTCGCGGACGTACTATACGTTGCTATACGTAACGTTCGGAATTTGCACAACTATGTATCTCAAATTATGCACTTATAGCATAATAGCATTGAAGGGATCTGGTACTTATCTACTTTTAGCAAGTGGATATTTGATATTTAGAAACACAATAGAACATTTTTAGTTGTAGCACTAAATAAAGTGATTAAAATTAGGTGGGCACAAGTAGCTAACTCAAAATAGCCAAAATTCGAGTTACCTAGTTATAGTATTAAGGGGACGATATGTTAATTGAGAGGATAAAACCTCTCGATTCTTCTATTCGACAACAAAATTTCCCAAGGTTTTGTTAGAACTAAATCAAATATTTATTGATTGAATTATAAATTTCCGTTAGCTTTCAAACGCTGCTAAAACCATACTAGATACGAAAAAATTATATACTACCTATAACAAATTTTGTAGGGAATTTAATTTTCTACGACAATTTCTGGCAGCATACTCTTATCTTGAATAGTTTAAGGTTTGGTAAGGTGGATTAAACCGCTTTACTTTTACTTGAACCAGCTGTAGAGAGGAGTTATCTTTTTATTTATAAGATACGATATATTAATAATTAAACCCGATTTGATAAACGTTTTGATATTCCACTATAGTGGAATCCGCTTATAATGAACTCCAAGTGATCAAAGGAATTGTTTTTTGTTTTAATTGGAATCAGTTAGTATATGGGTAACCCAATGGTAGAGCTCTCGACTGGTGAAGTGAAAATACCCTGTCCAACTCCTGATACAACTATGTAGGGAAATTCAAAGCTAATGCTGCATTCAACCATATAAAATCACCCAACCCAATTTAAGTAACTGTAAGATCTAAATGCAGTCATTTTTTTCTAAATTTAAAAGTAAAATTAAAGATAATATGCTAAAGAAAACAGAAGAAAAATATAAGGAGGAAATGAGGTTACCCGGGGCTTAGATAATTTCTTCAATATACCCGATTCTCCCCGAGTGGTAAACATATCTATAATATGTCTTAATTTATTTGGAATTTGATGCAAATCTCTAGGAATTCCTTGGATATTATTAGAATCTTTTAGAAATCATTGAAATTCCTTGGATATCATTGGAATACCTTGGAAATCTTTAGAACTCTTGAAATTTTGAAAGTTACATATTTATATTGAAAGTTACAATTCCTGAGAATTCCTTAAAATTCCAATTCCTGTACGCACAAATTTCTCGAGATATTTTCTCCCGAAATTTCCCTTTAAATTTAAATAACTGCTTTAAAGTACCTACCTTTACATTATTAGACTTCGCATAAGACTTTTGTATACGATATTTGTATAGGATTTTATATCCTATACGCTAGTTGCGTAGCTCCCAAAAGCGTACGAAGCGCCGTCTCGTGGATAAATTTTGTCAAAACTGGGATGGCCGAATGTTCATGTTTATATGGTAATATTAGCAAAAATATTAATTATTTTTATTAATTTAAAATATTTTATTATGTAATAATTATTATAAACTGTACTAGTCGATCCTTTAAGTTTATGTTGGTACATAACCAAGATGAATTTTACTATACCTATAAAATAAAATAAACAATGTTTTGTTATCAAAATTTACAAGTTGCAACTAGCGTATAAACCCAAGTGTTTAGTTGAAATAATTCGCTTTTCACATTATGAATTCAGTCCAGTTACTATTCAATGTGGTTATCAAAATATAAACATTATTGCCTTTTTTCGTGGTAAATCGTTATCAAAAGGCAAGTAAATATAATTACAATACAAATTAATCTGGTAAGGTCTTCCAGGAAAGCGATAAAATGTTAAATCAGGATTCTTATTCTCTGATTTATTGCATCCAACTACACAACAATACCTTTTTGCACTCATATTTAAATCAACTTTTCTATGTGAATCTACTACTTATGTCAATTTTTAAATCACATAAAACCGTCAGCACTGCCAACCATAATGCTATTAAGTTATATAGGGCATATAGAATATTATTTAAATTCAAATATACTTCTTAATTCTAATTCTTAATGTTTAATTCGTAATTAAACTATTACTTGTATTTAAAACCGTTTGCGCTCACCATCCCAGTTACGCTAAATTTGGCCACCAGGGCAGCGCCACTTGAGCTACGCAACTAGCGTATTGGATGTTTGTATCGGATTTTTAATGTCATTTGACAGTGCTGAAAATAAAAATTATGTTAAAATCTTTGGTTAGATTTTAGTTTTTATGGCAAAATTATAAGTAGTCAATAAAGTACATATGCACAAAATTAGACAAAAATTGAACAAATTAATTTATAAAAATTTGAGGTTAAGAAAATCATGACAGATACGAGTCATACAATCACACTGCGCATGCTCACCAAAAAATCTAATGCTAAATCCTATTGAAATAGACACCGTTCTATTCTTCAAAATCCTATGCAAAGTCTAATAATGTAAAGGTACTTTTAGAGATGGTTTCCACTGTATCACGAATGCAAAATTTGTTATTTAGGCTTTTGAATATGAAAGCATCTATGGCCATGCAAAATTTTAGTTAGACATCTCTGCTTAATTTGTTAAACAATAAATTATATTAACTTGTTTATTACAGGTGCATGGCAGATTCCAAGCCCAATATCCTCACCTAGTACCGTATTTTTGTACGATGCCCTAACTCTACAATTTTTGAAAGAGGTTCCCATCTATAGGGTTCGCACATTTTTTTGTGAGTACGGAGCACACCTTCCTATCATGCACGGCCCTTACGAATACTCGTCGCTGACACCTTTCAACGATGCAAATATAATCCATAACCACGACAGTAACTTGAACAGAATTCAGCCTGCAGCTGTTGATAATTTTGAAGAAACTTACGTGGATACCGAAAATATCGTTATTCGAGCTTCGCGTGATATGTATAACTTTCAGATATCAGATCATGGTTCCGTGGAATTTCGGGATTATGAAATTCATAATAGAAAATTCAGAAGGCAACCGACGCAAATAAACTTAGGCGCGTTTATAAGCCACAAGTTAGAAACAAAACGAAATGTCTTGAAACAAAGAAAACGTAACCAACGCTTTACGAAAGTCGAAAGTATCAACAGAAGAGCAAAAAGTAATATATACAAAGCAAAATCCTTTGTTGACTCCAATGTGAACGCAAAAGGTCGTATACTTGAAGATCAAGTTCCTCAGGATGATGTTAACATAATTAAAATGACATGTAGTCAAACCATCTGTTGTCATTTATCAGAATATAGATTGATAGGACCATCAACTTCTAATGTAGAAGTTGACTTACATAAAAATGAAATCGAGACAGTTTTAGATCAAACTCCTACAGAAGATGTACAATTTTATAGATCTTTTAGTCAAGTCGTTTCATGCAATTCACCAAAATCTTGTGTGAGTAACCATACAAACTCTATTGAAGAAATATATATCAATACAGCTCGATTTAATAATTCTTTGGAATCAATACCATCCCACGATTTTCAAACATTTAGTCAAGCCGTTACAAGTGGCACCATTTGCCCTGAAGAAATAGATACAAACTCTATGCAATTAGAAAACCCTTATGTAAGCTGTAGTTTATTTGAAGTACGTGTAATTCATAAAACGTCTTCGACTAAAATTAACACGTGGACAACTCAAACAGACAAACGCAACTTTGTTCCTAGTGAAACGACTACCGAGAGAGAAATATACTCAAACATCCAAAGTGCACCAACGTGGAGTCAAATAGTTAGTGGGACGAAAAACGATCCCAATACGAAAACGAAATTATGTAAACCCAAAGCCACAAAGTTTAACAAATCTAAGCAATGTCATTTCGAAAAATGTGACATATTGAGTACTCCTATCGAGGAAAAGACGGTAGAATCAAATCCAGCCAAACCAACTTTCATTAAGTATGCAGATATAATCAAGACGCGAAAAGCAGATAAAATCGGCTGTATAAGAACCGTACCTGAACAAAGTGAAGTTTTAAAAGATACACAACCAAAATACCAAAGTTACGCTGATACTGTTAAGGGTGTAAGGCAAGATTCCGTTGTGCCCAATATAACCCCTCAACCAAGTACTGCCTTCAGTATAATAGAAACAAATCCATCCGTTGCACAAAATGAAAGCCTGCCCGTCGAAAATAATGTTCCCGTTCCTCTTACGGACGAAGATGAATGTATGTGGGAGGTACACGTTCCTCCTGTAAGCGAAGAAAAATGGACAAAAAAGAAGTCTAAGCACAAAAGGTAATTAATATTCTTTTAATTTAACTAATTTAATTACATTAATTTGTTTTCAGATCAAAGCAGAATAAGAAATAAAGCTACAATATATGCGGACAATTCAAAATTTATAATGATGTGCAAAACCATGTTAATTTATAAGTTTTCGGTTACTCATAAATTTTTTGACTATTCAACGCAATTGTAAATTTTTTTGTTTTTGTATAAATTTAATCAACCATTTATTTATAATTATAAAATGTAAATGCTACCTATGGAAAATCAATAATGCATACACCACTGTGATGAACATTTTATACATGTTAATTGCATATATAAGATGAATAAAATATTGTCGAAAAAATTTATGTTTCATGTTTTATTTGATACTAGCTGACCCGGCAGACGTTGTCCTGCCCAAATTTACATGTATTTTTTAGATCCAATCCGCATAATGACATTGCGACTTATTTGGTCATCGCAAATACCAAACGTATTAAAAAAGGATTAAATAAATAAATTAATAAAAATTACAAATCAAGGTTTAATAAAAAAAAGTTTAACAAAACTGTCAAGTATTCACAAAAACCACAAAAATTTGTAATTTTACTTTATTTTATTTTTGCCAATTACTCTTGTTCTTTGTGTTCTTGCTTTTCCTCCTCCCCTTCGTCTTCTAATAAGGAATTTTCGAAAGCACGCAGCGATATTGCCAATTCCTGTTCTTCTTCCTGTTTCTTCTTCATAATATAGGCAGCAGCCAATTTTTCCTCTCCTTTAGGCTTCTATACAAAGTATAACAAGAAGCCTTATGATCTGTCTCCGTGTCTGTCCGTCTTTCCGTCGGCATAATTCAAATCTAATCAGAACCCTCGAAATTGTGATTGTAAACACATCGTATGTATGATAAAACAATAATTTGTTTTAAATTTATTTCTTGTTAACCACAGCAGTGGCTAATTGGTGAAGTTAAGTTGTAAGTAAAAGAGAAAGAAGAGAATTGTTCCACCTCACAAAATGGACCGTACATTACAGAGAAGTAATTACAGTGAATATAGGGTTGGGTTTTTACACCCCCCCCCCGTACCCGAGATCCGCCGAAGATCGAAGTTGGATTTTACCCCCCCTTCGATGCTCGACGAAAATGGCTGAATTATTCTTTGACAGGGAAATACACGCAGTCGCTGTCCGTGGTACTTTCGAAGCAGGTTTGACTTTATCTACTGATCCCTAACATGACTGGGCCATTTCGATGATTTAGAAAAGGTGGAGGAAAAGTTGGCAATGTTCGCGTATAAGTGGCAAAGTCGAGATTCCTTCGGCCGAAAACCGAGGACGAAAACCTCTCCGATTTCGTCATGTGACCTGGCCAGACTGTTTCCAACCAGAGGGGGGGGGTTGCCCCCCTTTGGTGGAGCCCGAGCCTGCGTGCTCGAGCTACCCGGAAACGCCGGATTTATAAAGTTAATCAGAGATTAACAAGATAGCCACCGTATACATCCGCCCTACATTTCATCCCAACCACTCGCAAGGCGAGTCGTTAATCAAATATCCCCCAAGAGTCCACCCAAGTTGAAATGTGCAAAAACCGCCAATGACTGAAGGTCACTGGTCTAGTCTGGTATACCGCGCTTCAAGCTCAATTTACGCCCTTGAAGCTGGTAAGGCAGACATAATTTTCCTAGAATGGTTCCATTTCTTCTTTTGGAATCAATTCCAAAAAATAGACCGGTGATTTTATTAATGGATTCTCATGCTTCGCACATTAATACTGAGGTGATCAAATTAGCACAACGAAATCAAATTTATTTGTGAACTTTCCCAGCCCATACAAGTCATCTTTTGCAACCACTGGATGTTGGAGTGTATCGTCCTCTAAAAGCAACTTGGCCATTGGATCTAAATGAATTTATGACAAATAGCAAAGGTGAAAAACCAAATTGGTACAAATTAAATTAAATCCTAACTCCAGCTTTAATTAAAGCTTTTCACCGAAAAATATAGAACATGGGTTCAAAAATAGTGGGATTGTTCCATTTATTAAAAATATTACACCGGCAAAAATTCAAGATTAAAAAAAATTTAAATGTAGTTCAGAACGCTTCATCAGTTTTACCAACACCGGATAAATATTATAATTTAATAAAACTGTCGTCAATAATACCAGGGGCGTCCATAAATTACGTCACGCAATTTTAAGCAATTATTAACCCCCTCCCCTCCGATCGTCACAAAAATCTAGACCCCTTCCAAGTATTACGTCACATATTCTTGAACCCCCCCCCCCCAAATTTTTCAAATTTATATAACAAAAAGAAACCTGGGGCGGATTTCATGGGAGTCATCCCCACCTCGGCTGATGACCCTTTTTTTTAGGGGTAGCACCCCAGAGGAAGCTTCTATGAAGAGCCGTCCGCCCCCCCTAGCTACGCCAGTGGCTTCAGTGGCGTAGCCACTCAAAAAATAGTTCTTTTAAATGTTTATAATAAAATATTTAATCTAATTATTTTGTGACGTTACAATTTTTGAAATCCCTCCCCAACGTCACACATCGTCGCAAGCGTCAAAACTCTCCCCCCCCCCCCAGAAGCGTGAGGTAATTTATGGACGACCCCCTAGTATTAAAAAATTAAACAGAAAGAAAAGATATTCAAGTGCAAAATTATTAACTACCCCTCGAATACAACAGATTATTCAAAAACCAGGATGTTCTAAAACACACGAAGGTAAAAAGCTTCCAAAACAAAAAAGGTTTAATAAAGTTCCAAAGAGAAATAATGTGGAAGAGAAAACGGGAAAAATTAGATTCAATGTTACTTCTGTTCTATTCCATATTGTCATGGTTTGCTCAATAAGGGATGATTTTGGGTCATTTGTCCAAGATTGTAACACTCATGAGGTCCTTTCATTTGGTCAGACTAAGATAGTCAGTTGAATAGTTGTATCTGGATTCTCCATGATCTACAAATTTAACTAACTGCTTTGCTTCAGGAAGATGGAAAATGTGTACGCTGTTAAATCCTGAAAAATAAAAACAAATTGTAAAAAAGATAAATATTGGTAAATGTTTTGTTCAAAGAAAATTGAATAACAAATTAAGTTAATTTATTAGTTGTAAATCTAGGATTTTTAAAATTGAATAATGTGGCGGTACGCGAAAATTCATGCGCGAGTGATAGCGTTGGTGAAAATTTTAGAAGGAAGAGGAAGTTCAGTTGGCCTTCGTCCATGAAATGGGGACGACGTATTTTTAGAGTGGATGTTCGTCCATGAAATAAGGACGACGTATTTTTAGAGTTGGTCTCGTCCACGGTGACGGAAAGACGTGTTGGGAGTTTCAAGTCTGCGAGCTCATAGCACATATGCGTTAATTAATTTATAATTTGGAACATTGATTTTGGAAAATTTATTTAATTAAGTTGAAATCAACAAGTTACTTCAAGAAGAAGGAAATATTCTGAAAATTAAGAAAACAATATTTCGTTGATGTTCGTAATACATAATTGAAATTTTAATAATTGGAAGAATAGTGAATTCATAAGGAGTTTGGAACCATTGAGAATTTTATGGTGTTTATGGAAATTTAATGAAATTATTATTAGAAAAGAATAAGATCCACTTACCTGCGATTGATTGGATGATCCGAGGTAGAAGATTCGTTCAACGGTTGTTTCTGTTTATTTGGTCGAGTCAAAATTGGATGCTGAATTCAAGTACCAAGACACCAACGCTGCACGTGCGACAACTCCGAGACAGTGCGAAAATAAAAGAACGAGTACACTCCGGTAAGAAATGTTTGTGCGTTAAAAATTTTTCTATTCGAAATAGACGAATCGTTACGTTTTTTTAATTTCGGTTGCGCAAAAACATTGGGGTTTTAAAATAAAATATTTCTCTTGTGCGATTTAATTTATTAGTAATAAAAATCAATATTTGTCTTTAAATTTTTTATTATGTTTAATAAATTATATTATTTTTCACTTAGCAGCGTATGAGTTTGATTTCAGTATTAGATCACGGAGGAAGGCAGATATAAATTTTGATATTTTCTTTTATCAAACAATCTTTATAAGAAAGATTAAAGGTAAGTTGACTTGTGAGTGTTGCAATTGAGTACATGAATTCACTTTTGACCCTGAAAGAGCTCATCTGCTGGCCGGTGCATTTTTTTTTAATTAAGTGTCATTGTAATTTGTTGATTATAGTTTAAAATTTTGCAAGATTACATGGCAATATATATTTTTTTCTGTTTCCCCATTGGGTTAAACCACCCAACGGGGGAGTATATTCTGCTATTGGATACAGACATAAACATAAAACTAATTAATTGACATGTAATTAATGTAATATAAACGCAAACTTATAACTAGGGAAAAATGGAAACACTTATTTGGTAGAACTATTAAAACTAAAAATTGATAAATCGTGGTAATCACAACAAATTAAACAAACACATATTAAGGCAAGATATTGACTGTCCCTGCCCTGTATGTTGTTTAGTGTTGGTGTTTAAATCTGTAGAGATGAGTCAAGGTGTGAGCCATGGCCAGAACGAGAGAATGAAAGATTAGAAAAACAAATATTCATTTCCGCCCTTCAATATTCGATGTTGGTATGAGCTCAAGCTCAGGGTGGAGTATTAAAATCTTTAAGAGTTGAAATTATAATATGTTTTATGAAGGTAGTGAAAGAAATAACTAAGGAAGGATGTTTAAGAATTTGAAGGAGGTCGAGTGGGGATACTGAGTAGAAATTACAGAGAGTAAGATGGTTAAAACGGGAAGATACATAGCGTGGCCAATCGGACAACAAATGTTGTAGAGTTTGTCTACTCCTTGAATCGCAAGGACACACATCAGTAGGGCAGATCTTAAATCTAAATAGATACTCGCGCGAATACGAATGTCCCGTCAATATCTGCGTCAATTCAAAAGAGGTGTCGAAGGCACCTCGGAACAGTCGAACTTCTTGCAGAGTAGGTAAGTACTGCCGGGTGGTTGAACCTTGAACGGCATTAATGTACTCAGAATTCCAAGTACTTGCCAGTTCAAGGCGAATCACCCTTCTTGCGTAACTCAGAGGGAACTGGGTGTATGCCAGGCGACCGTGAGACACGGCCGCATCTTTGGCACATAAATCTGCAACCTCGTTCCCTCCTATACCACAATGAGCCTTTACCCACACGAACTTCATGGTCAACTCGTTCCTCAGACGGAGAAGAGAACGATGGATGGAAGTGACCAGGGGTGAAGTACAGCTTCTGTCACTGATGGAAACAAGCGAAGATAGGCTGTCGGAGAGGATACACGCTGCGTGCACTCTCCTGGGGGAGATCCAATTCAGGGCAGTGTCAATCGCATATAGCTCGGCCTGATAAACACTACAAGTATCGTGTAAGCGATACTTGTGTGTTTCAAGCCGAGACTCGTGGTATATAACGATTGCAGCGCCGACCTCCCCGCCTTCCAGCTTGCTGCCATCAGTAAAAATAGCCACATCCACCCCGTCACAAATTCGATCGACTTCCTTGGAGTCGCCTACCCTGTCGAAAACTATCGTTTGCCTATAGCGGGGATGCAACATCCCTACAGGCGGCGTACGAAGTTGTAGGACGACGTCTTCCGGAAGGCGATTAAAGGTACCATCCACCTTTACCCTCTCTACCTCCGGCACCTCTCTGATCCTTAGCTCTATCGGAGTAAATCCAGCTAAGGCTAACTCAGATATCGCCGAGACCGTACGGAATGCGCGAGTGGCCCTAATGGCGAATGTCCTTTGGAATGAGCGGAGCCAGCGCCGCGCGTAGTTATACTTTAGCACATCACACCAAATATACGCTCCGTAGGTTATGGTAGGTTCTACGACCGCGTGGTATATCGTTTCCATGTTTAGTGGGTTGATACCCCACGTCGGTCGCACATACCTACAGAGGTTGTTAAAAATCTTGCTAGCTTTCACAATTACGTGTTTTACGTGGATGTCACTGTCGCTAGTAAATTTGTTTTCGCACGTTTGTGTCAGCGGAGGGCGTTTAGCGGGAGCATCTTTAATGAGTCTGTTAGTCAGAGACCACACACTTTCCTGGTGTTGCCTATTACAAAAGTCTCTAAAATGTTTTGTAGAAGTTGAGCGTATCAGGTCACGGTATTCTCGTTTTAGCCCCGTTTGGTCTTCTAAAAGCCTTGAAATATCAAGGCCTTGTCGAAGACCGGAGTGAATACGGTGATGAATCCTGATACACTGTTTTTTCAAATCTTCCAATTCCTTAGACCACCACGGGTTATACGGTTTAGAGTTTCCACGTATTTTCATTGAGGAGAAACATGATTTGCGTATGTCCTCAGTGAGTTGTTCCACTGTGAGGTCTAAGTCATTTGAAGAAATATTTTCGAAATTTGTAGATAATAATTTAGATGCCAAAACGTTAATTTTTAATTCTTGTTTGAATTTTTGCCAATTGGCGATTTTGTTTCGAAATAGGTACGTTGAAGTTTCGATGACTGTGTTTATACTGTAGTGACCTAATAATAATAAATAGTTAAGTAATTTCAATAACATTGCAATAATAATTATAGTTAAGTTATTGGGTAAACGCTGACGAGCGTCTAGGATTTATGTAGGTTACACGCATGCATTAAAATGTAAGTCAATTGTTATTATAAATATAAGTTGCTAGTATTGCAATAAGGAGTTAGTTAGTAATTAATCAATAGTCAACAGTTGTAGTCGTAAGATTATATGTTGTGGTATTGTAGTTGTACTTCGTAATAATGATTACAATAAATAAAAGTATTCATCATATTTAGTGTTGTTCATCTTAATTACCCCTACAAGACAAACCTGCCCTACATGGCGATCCTGCGAAGCGGACCTAAGAAGAATCTTCTTATTACGAATTATTGGTAATTGTGTCCCAGATATTCCCAAAGCAACGTAATTAACAATTTTAAAAGTATAAAGATGATCTCCATGGTTTACGAAACTTAAATTTGCTGATGAAATAATAAATTTACCAGTTTAAAAATTAAGCCCACTTATCTTAGGATAATAATGGGAAAACGTGGTAAATCCGGTTTATACTGAAAAGGCTCATTACTAATGATAATTTTTCTTTAGAGAAAATATTGTCTAGGCTAGATTAGAGGCCGGTAATTTGTGTCCATAAAGTGAAACTGAGTATGAATGATCCTATATTTAAAAGGTGCACCATAAATAAATTTAAGGAAATAGGATCAAATGAGCTCAAGAAATTAAAAATTTTATTAATAAGGGATCCCAAATTAATTAATAATTCCAGCGAGAAAGAGAAGTTAATTGAGATGTATCATGATCATCCTATCATGGGCGGTCATTGCGGACAGAAAAGGTTGCTAAAGAAATTAAGAGTAAATTATAGATGGAAAGGAATGTCTCGTGATATAGCAAAATTTGCGAAAAGGTGTAAAAAATGTCAGTTAAATAAAAACAAAGTAACGCATACAGAACCCATGGTTATAACACCAACTCCACAGAAGGCATTTGATATTGTTTGCATAGATACAATCGGTCCATTTTTAAAAACATCAGTTGGTAGGTAATATTTACGCAGTTACAATTCAATGTGAATTAACCAAATACGTAGTAGTTGTACCTGTTCCAAATAAAGAAGCAAACACAATAGCAAGGGTAATTGTAGATAATTTCATTTTAACTTATGGAACTATGAAAGAAATTCGTACGGATATGGGTACGGAATATAAAAATGAAGCATTAGACAAACTGTTACAACTCATGAACATTGAGCATAAAATTTCAACTTTCAAATTTCAACAACATTTCTGTCGCTCTGCATGAAGTAAGTCATGAATTCACGAAAAGAGGCGCAAGAGCGCATTAGATTACACTGTACAACATTTATAGCCTTACCACCCATATTCAATCTTTTCCCTGAGCTTGCCCTCCATAATTTTGTAAATATTACAACTCGTAGACGTAGCAGAGTGTATTATATCATATTTTGTTTTGTTGTTAGTGTTAGAATTGACACAGTTAACACATTTTCTAAGTTCCCGGTCGTTGTTGTGGGTGCATTCCTGGTAAGTGTGACTACCAGCACATTGACAGCAGCATGGTGACTTCTCTGTGCAGAATCTATTTGTGTGTCCATATCGCATGCACCCGAAGCACTGTTTTATATTCAGAAACTCCTCCGCGTGTACACGATCGTGGTCCACATTGACCCTACCCAGAGAGGTCACCACGCTGTATATCGCTGGGCTGGAGTCCAGGACGACTTTGTATAAATTACAGTTCCGATTGCTTTTAATAAATTTGATTTTTAAGTCACTTTTGCTTTGGTAGTTGGATTTAATCCTCTCATTCTGGCCAAGGATCACTTCTATCAGTTCATCCTACTTGACGTCCCGAAGAACGCCCTTGAGGATGACACATGGGTACAGTTTCCTTGGCTCTTCAACTTTTAGGTTCGTTTGAGTACTTAGGGTATTTTTAATGTCCTCTTTTTGCCCCTCGTTATCTACAGAAATTTTTATTTTGTGGTTCGAAAGTTTTGTGATGTTAGGGGCATAGTTCCGCCCCCTGAACGAAATCGAATTTTTAAATTTTTTGATAATCTCCTCGTGAGATTTTACAGAGGAGGCTATGCTGGATGAAGATGAGATTATTGTGTGTGTTGGCTGTTCTATTTCAGATTCTGATTAAACATGATATTATACATACATAAAATATATAGGTATGTTGCTAATGTTACTTGATAAAATATTAAGCCTTTTTATAATAAACTAGCTGACCCGGCAGACGTTGTCCTGCCCAAATTTAAATATTTGCCTACATGTTTTTTTTAGATCCAATCCGCATAATAACCTTGCGACTTATTTGGTCATCGCAAATACCAAACGTATTAAAAAAGGATGAAATAAGTAAATTAATAAAAAATACAAATCAAGGTTTAATAAAAAAAAGTTTAACAAAACTGTTAAGTAGTCACAAAATCCACAATAATTTCTAATTTTACTTTATATTATTTTTTCCAATTACTCTTGTTCTTCCTTTTCCTCCTCCCCTTCGTCTTCCAATAAGGGATTTTCAAAATCGGACAGCAATATTGGCAATACCTCTTCTTCTTTCTGTTCTTCTATTTCCTTCTCCCCTTCGTCTTCTAATAAGGAATTTTCAAAAGCACGCAGCGATATTGCCAATTCCTGTTCTTCTTTCTGTTTCTTCTTCATATAGGCAGCAGCCAATTCTTCTTCTCTTTTTCTTCGATGCAGCGTTCCATGTATAATAGCGTGGCATTTCCGAATAGAGTAAAGTCCTTGCGAGCGGATCGCTTTCACATGTCAAAAAGAAATTTGTCAATGTTGTCCCTGGTGGTCGTTCTGCTCTTTGCGCTGCATTTGCGTCCGTAAAGTAGACACGCTGGCCGTTCTCCAAGTGAACTGCCAAATGTACGACAGTCGGGTGACTTTCATGAATCGGAAATGAAAACAGCCGCCAAATTGCCTCGTTACAACTCACGTAACGCCCAAGTTGATTTGTCTCCTCGTCGTTTGCATTCGGATCGGCAATGCCAAACACCGCCATGTCGCTCCCTTTGTTCACATATTTGCAAACGTATTTGATGGAGTTGCAGTACTCAACATTGCAGTGGGTCGAGAACGTTTTCGATAAAAGCGGACAATATGGAACGATCCAGCGGTTATCGACGACGACATCGTTTCCTTTCACTTTCATCACGATTGATCTGCCGTTGTCATCTGGAGAACGACGCCGATACAATGGATATCCGTCGATTCCACTGATTGTGTCAGCCACTAACGCACGGGGAAAACGCTTTGTGCAATTTCCGTTTTCCATGCACGGTGAGTCTGGGTTGTGGACTCCGCAAGGGCCATGGATAATGTTCGTTGTCACAACGGAATGCAGCTCCGGATCAGTTTCAGAATCTGGTATTTCGTCAGAAATTATCGAATTAATGTGATCTGGTCGGATCTTGTCGACCATCCAAAGCAGAATGTGTGCATGTGGTAAACCACGCTTCTGCCATTCAACCGAGTACATCCAACAGCGGAGCACGCTAAAAACCTTGTGCTTAACGATGCAATCCATGAGCACTCTGATCTTTTGTTTGAATACTCGTGCAGTGATGTCATGTGGATCGCTGGATGTTTGTCGTGTCAGCAACAGATTCGTAATTTCGGGCCATTTCGGATTGCAAGTGAACGTGATGAATAAATCAGGGCGCCCGTAATTCCGCACGTACGTCATCGCATCTTGAGCGTACCCATGCATGTGGCGCGGGCTTCCAACATAAGTAGCTGGGAGAATGGTCAAACGACCGATGGTGGCCGCATCTCCTTCAGTAGCGATGGCGTCTCGCAAGTGGATGTACTCGTCTGATCGTAACTTCGACTGATTGAAACGAATGAAATTGAGACGCTCCGTTTCGACCTTGACGTAAATGTCGACGCAGTACTGTTGAAACAACCGGCGATATCTCAACATATGATTGTCAACATCTTGCCACAAATCATTAGTGGTAAATATAATTATTAATTTCACCATTACTACGATTATTGCAAACGTAAATTATGTTATTTATTTAAAAAGGTGGAACTCGCTTTAGCGGCAGTTCTTAGGCTTCTATACAGCTACCTTTCTGGTGTGGAAAGTTGTTATTAGCTGGTTATTTTTGGTCGCCATATAATGTAACATCACATAATCAGATAATCTGCACTAATTAAATTTTTGCGGTTGGTAATTATCATTTACTATATAAGTAATAACAATCAAACTTTTCCATTCCATTCGAAACTTTACTTCTCTGTAATGTATGGTCATTTTTTTGAAGTGGACCAATCCTCTCCTTTCTCTTTTATTTACAACTTAACTTCACTAACCACATCAATAAAAAATTATTTTTTCACATCAAAGTAAAAAAAACTAGGAATTCCATTTCAAATTTAAAACAAATTTGAATTTTATTATACCTTACATACGATGTGTTTACAATGACAATTTCGAGGGTTCTGATTAGGTTTGAATTATGCGGACGGACAGACGGACGGACACGGAGCCAGATCATAAAGCTTCTTGCTATACTTTGTATAGAAGCCTAAAAGCGAGCAGGTTAAAATATTGCCAAAAACTGGGGAAGATTACACTAATATTGTTAAGCAACTAAAAGCAAAGAACACAGACTTCCATACTTACGATATAAACCTAAGCAGGAACGAAACTTTCGAGTGGTATTGAAGGGCCTGCATCACTCATCAGATACTGAACAACTAAAAATCGAGCTGGAGAAATTGGGACACTCAGTTAGTAACATTAGCAACATAAAACACCGAATCAATAAATTTGCACTCCCAATGTTCTACGTTGAAATTAAACAAAAAGACAACAATAAAAAGGTTTATAAGATTAAGCGCCTTATGAATTCCATTATAGAATTCGAAGCACCCCATACAAGGAGAGAAATACCGCAATGCGCAAAATGTCAACGTTTTGGGCATACCAAGAACTTCTGTCACAAACCTCCAAGATGTGTCAAGTGCACAGGTAATCACTCGACAAATGATTGCCCAAGAAAAGAAAAAAACTCCGAAGTACAATGCGTTAACTGTGGAGGGGCACATCATGCAAACTATCGAGGATGCTTAGTGCACAAACAACTGCAACAGCGTTTGTATCCAGCCTTGCGAGAAAGAAAAACCTCAGATGGAAATCAAAACAACATCCAACACCTACAGTAACTCCACCGCAACTGGTACAACCAGGAATAACGTACGCACAACAAGCAAACCAACCTGCACACAACCAATTCATAAATTACCCGAACCAGATCAACCAAGCCATCCCAATACAGCAATCAGATGACATTAAAGAGCTCAAAATCATGATGAAACAATTAATGGATCAAATGGGGACAGTGTTAAATCTACTGACAACTGTAGTCAGTAAAATGGCTTAATGGCTGAAATACTTAAAATAGCAACATGGAACGCCAACGGCTTGTGCCAACATGCACAAGAATTTAAGATATTTATTTCTACAAACTCATAAAATAGACATCTTATTAGTCTCTGAAACTCACTTTACAGCAAAAAGCCACTTAAAAATACCAAATTTCCTAGTATACAGCACTCAACACTCGGATGGAAAAGCATACGGCGGTACGGCAGTTATCATCAAAAAAAATATTAAACATTTTGAATTAGAGAAATACCAACATGACTAACTCCAAACAACTAGCGTAGCTGTGGAAAATTGCATTGGTAACCTAACAATTTCGGGAATTTACTGCCCTCCTAAGCACAATAACAAAAAACAACAATATGAACACTTTTTCAGTACACTCGGGAATAGATTTATTGCTGGTGGCGATTACAACGCCTAGCATACGCACTGGGGCTCAAGATGCATAACGACAAAAGGTAGAGAACTGTATGCGGCAATGACGAGCAATGGAATGTCTAGTCTATCATCAGGACAACCCACATACTGGCCAAGCGACCAAGCAAAAATGCCCGATCTAATCGACTTTTACGTTGAGTCGTCACTGGATCTCACATCCGACCATACACCTGTTCTACTAACAATACCCACAAAAAGGCTGCTCAAAGTAAAACAACCAACACTATTTAATAAAAAAACTAACTGGGATTCATTCAGAATGGAATTAGACAAGCAAATTAAACTGAACATCCCATTGAAATCAGAAGAAGATCTTGAATCGAATGATATTGATATTTGATCGTATAGAGATGTGAAAACGAGTAATTTAATAAATTGAAAAGAATTAAATTGATGCTGTATATTAAAACGTGCACTATTACCCAACTATTAGCTGTCTAGCTAAAAACCAACTATTATTAAGCACTATTAACGAACTACAATTTTACGTTTTACGAAAAATTAGTAATAACGTATGAGTCTAAAGTAGCTGGACAAATTTCAATCGCATCAAATCATTAGTTATAATCTAGCAATCCTTTTGTTTTTTTTACTGTACCTTCTTTCATTTGTTTAATGTCAATTGAAGCAGTTTAGTTTGAATTGTCAATATGAAAGTGTGCGAACAGAATTTTTTGCGTAAACGCGTTTTCAAGATGCTTGGCCAGCAAAATAAAAGTCATGTTTTACATCATTTTATAAATGAAGGCTTCAGTCGAAGTACCATTTATTCGATAATTTCGAGATGTAATAACAATATTGGTCCTGAAAATAAAAAAAAAAGCGGAAGAAAATCAATTCTAAAAAAATCTCGGCTAAGTTCCTTGAAGAAAGCTGCTGAAAACAAAATTGGAGTGAGTACTCGCATACTATCCAGAAAATTTAAAGTTTCACAAACTACAATTTGCCGAAATTTGAAAAAATTAAATGTGAAAAGGTATAAGAGAAACGTTAAACCAAACCACTACTCGTGCAGTGATGTCATGTCGATCGCTGGATGTTTGTCCTGTCAGCAACAGATTCGTCATTTCGGGCCATTTCGGATTGCAAGTGAACGTGATGAATAAATCAGGGCGCCCGTAATTCCGCACGTACGTCATCGCATCTTGAGCGTACCCATGCATGTGGCGCGGGCTTCCAACATAAGTAGCTGGAAGAATGGTCAAACGACCGATGGTGGCCGCATCTCCTTCAGTAGCGATGGCGTCACGCAAGTGGATGTACTCGTCTGATCGTAACTTCGGCTGATTGAAACGAATGAAATTGAGACGCTCCGTTTCGACCTTGACGTACATGTCGACGCAGTACTGTTGAAACAACCGGCGATATCTCAACAGATGATTGTCAACATCTTGCCGAATCATCAATCGATACGCATAAAAATTCATTGAGCTGACCTTCTTATTCGTTTCTTCTCCTAAAATATGAAATCGGACTTAGTTGTAGAATGAAAAAGAAGTGATGACTTGTAAACAAACCTGTCGTTGGATTGTCCATCTTTACATTCAAGTGATAGCCATACTCTCCACGACAGAACATCAACGGGTATTGAAGTGCATCATATGACCGATGAGTCTCGTACACGCGCTGCAATTGTCCACCATCCCGACGCTGGTGAACAATATCGCGTGATTCCACATTCTCGCCAACAATCACCACTACGACTTCATTGATAGTGGGAGCATTGAATTGTCTTGCATGGCCTCCAGCGGGTCTTTTGTCTGCTCTGATAATGATTTTGTGGTCGTCAGAATGCATTGCATCCAATGCGGTTTTGAACAATCTGACCAATTCATTATGCTCATGCAGAAGATTTTGCAATTGTTCGATCATTTCACTTCGAGGTTCTATGGTAACTTGATACATTTGGTGGCGATTTTCATCGTTGTCTTCTTTTAAATAGAACGGTATCGTTTTGTTTTTCGTTTTTAGTACCTTACCCTTGAAATCAATTTTGGCTTCTAAAATTTTTAATAAATCTACACCTATTGAACCGTCGTATTTATTGTTAAAATTAAAAAGGTAGAACTTGTGCTTGATTGTAGAATCGATTGAATCGGGTAATTTTATGTATGCTACTTCATCATGTTGACTTACTTGATGAGCTGTCTGAATTTTAAACGATTCGTGCTTAATTTGTTAGGGAAATATTTATATGCGATTTCTTGATTTATTAAAGATTTTGTTGATCCGGTATCTATTAAAAATTTTAACTTTAATTCTGGAATTTTAATATATGGCAATTGGGAAAGAGTCGTTATATTAGGGTTTATTGTATTATTTGTCGTGTTGGTACTGTAGGCTTCCATGTGGAAATTTTCGTGGTATTCATGTTCGTCGAAATTTTCCAATGGTCGATAAACTTTTGTTTCGTAAACTTCATCACAATTTTCTGCTAGTTCATATGGAGGTGTATCTTCGTAATCTCCTTGTTCTATATCTTGATAGTACAATACTTGTGTTTCTGTTTGCGGGATTCCTGACCGACGGGTATTCCCAGATGAAATGTCCATTGGTTCTGGTTCGTAGCGTTGTTGTGGAGGTTTAAATGTGTTCCATTGTGGTCCATTATAATTAGGTTGTTGATAGTTTCTCTTGTCACTGTAATTATTTGTTTGCTGTGGAAACATTCTTGATTGCGTTGGTGGGCCTGAAAATCTTCCGAAAGTTCGAGGTTGTGAGGAAAATGGATTTGGTGTCCTTGTTGTACTAGCCTGTTTGAATACGGGTGGTCGAAGTATTTTTTGGGTTTGTAGTGGCTGCTGCCCAAAATTGGTTAACATAGGTGGGTTGACACTCGGCATTGGAGTTGGATGGAATGGTTGTTTCCTTTCTATCGGTTGATATTGGCGTTGGAAATTTAAGATGTTAGTTTTATTTTGGGCGTACATGAAATTTTCTTCTTCTGTTACGTACGCCATTGCCGCTTCTAATAGGTTGGGTGGTTTCTTTAATCTTACAACTAGGCCAATTTGGCCGTTCAAACCCTGAAGGAATGTTTGGAGTGATAAATCGTCGTAAATTTTCGTTTTTACCATCTTGACGTTTGGGTCTACTTCATGTAATTGTAGATGGGTTAGAAGTAAGCTTCGTACATCCTGACATCTCATTCCGAATTGGTATGGGGATTCGTTTTTGTATGGTTTGAGGCTCATCAGGTCACGTAGTAGACAATTTTCGTCGCGTTGATCTCCAAAATGTTGTAATAATAATTTTTTTATGTTGCCCCAGGTATTTAAATTTTCTCGACTAGCAATTAATGTGAGTGCTCGTCCTTCGAATTTGCCCAGTATAACTTGTATAAGTTGTCCGTTAACAACATCGGCTGGATTTGTTGTACCAAATCTTCTTAATAAATGTTCACATGCATTAATAAATATCGATAAAGTCGCTGGATTGCCATCATATTTTGGTACTAATTCGCAGTTAAATTTATCTAGTTGTGCCATTTCGGGATTGTTACTAGGGGGATCGTTCGATAAAATATTTGGAATACTTTGTAAAATTGATTCCGATGATAGGGTTAAATTATTTAATAACTCGGTAATTTCTGCTTCTGACATTCAGAAAGGAATAAAGGAAATATAATAATGAGCAAAAACTTACGCTAAGCAAATGAAGAACGTTGTGAATTTCTTCATCCCTTGGTTAGAAATCTTTCGAAACTTCTTCCCTCTATTGGATTGATTGATAGTCTTCTATTTATTTCTTCTTGTTGCACTTTTATTTATTTCTTCTTATCACTTAAATTTTAATGTTTGTACTCAGTTAATTGCTAACACAAAAAGGGTTATTTTAGAGAATTGGATCTAAAGCCCTTCTGAGTATCCTACCGACTGCGCCAGTTAATTTCACTTAACAAAATGATTTAAAAAAAAAATCGAAATTACTTAAATAAATTTATTGAAAATTACAACTGACATCGATTTTAGACATACAGTAATAATAATAATCTATAATTATAATTGTGAGTTATTTATAATAAAATATTGCTTATTACTAATACTACAGTTATTGAACTTTTAAAAGAAAATGCGATAGACTGCTGAATTGAATGTAAGCCAGGCTATCGTAACATATTTGAAATATTTAATTATTATATTAATACATAATTTTATTTTAACATAACACCTGCTTGTAGCATTTTGAAAATTAGACCGTTGTGCCAAACCTTATCGAACGCTTTCGCGACGTCTAAGAAGACCGCCGCTACGACGTTCTTACGGTTCCACGCACCGGTAATCTCTTCTGTTACTCGCAGTATCTGTTGGGTGGTGGAGTGCCCCCCACGGAAGCCGAATTGTTCATCTTGGATTATGTTCTTGTCGCTCACCTCCTCGTACAGTCTGGTGAGGATGATCTTTTCCGCTATCTTGCCTATCGTTGGCAGCAGACTGATCGGTCGATAACTTTGCGCTAAGGTTTTGGGCTTTCTGGGCTTATGGATGACGACCACATCGGCCAACTTCCATTTGTCCGGAAAATACCTCAGTCTTAGTGCTGCGTTAATCATCCGTCAGTGCTGTGACGGCTTTCTTGGGATGCTTCTTTAGGGCTTGGTTTTTAATACCATCCGGCCCCGGTGCTTTCTTCGGTTTAGTTGCCCTTATAGCCAGTGCTACTTCGTCTGTAGATCCGGGTCAACTTCCTCTAATCTTCTCGCGACTTCCGTGTCGACGTGGCAGATGTGGACCCCATCTGCGTTGTCGTAGTTGGGGGTGCATTGTTCTTTGAATGCGTCGGAGAAAGCTTCAGCTTTTTCTTGATCGGTGACGGCAAGGCTGTTGTCACTGTTTATCGCTGGAATTGTGGATCGGGTATTTCGGAGGGCTCTTGCTATTTTCCAGACTGAATTGTCTTCGTAGGAGAGGGAGTCCAGTTTCCTGTCCCACCTTTCGTTGCGAAGATCTTTCAGTTCCTGGGTTAACCTATTTCTTAATTGATTAAAGTACCGTTTGTCGTCCGGGTGCCAGGTCGTCCTGTATCTTCTTTGTGCATCCATCTCCCTGCACAACTGGACGAGCTGTACGAAGAAACACCACCCGACCTGATGTGTAAGTTCCTCGAGAACAAGACCATCAACATAACTGAAAACGAAGATCTAATCATATAAATTAACAACCCGACAAGGAAAAAGGTTTGGGTGTAACCTAAAAATCGATAAAAGTGATTAAATGAAAAGAGAAAAAGACACCAAACCAATACATGAAAAACTTATACTTAACAAACAAGTCACGATGGAAAAATGCCCACGCAATCCCGATATGGAAACCTAAAAATGAAAAATTATTAGAACCACAAACTACACAAAAACCAGGCAGATTAATTGTTAGTTACAATAGTAAATACGATACACGGTTTGAAACCCGGAGAAAATTCATACAGAAACCTACTTGAACCAGCAATATTAATTTTGATAAATTATTTTTATTTTTATGACAACATGAATGTCCTGCCAATATGCAGGATTAAGTTTTAGATTGGCAATGCTAATCCGTTTTTTATTCTACATAATAAATAATAAACTTCAATTGTATCTTCTTTGTGCCCTTCTTTTCTCCCTTATCAAGTCTTTGATATCCGGGAGTAGGCACTCGTTGAAATTCCTTTTTAGAACTTGGGTGGTCGCGTGGTTGAGGGACTCATTTATCTTGTCCTCAAATTTTTGAGCGTACTCTTTCAGTTCGACTTCCGAGTTGATGATCGGAATTTTTCCCATGTTACGAAGTGCGTGGTCGTGAAAAACCGGCCATGCAGTTCTCTGGACGTATTCGCGATCATCCGCATCGTTGTCTCCCTGTGAGTTTCCCAAGAAGAATAAGACAGGATAATGGTCAGAATCTAGCGGCTCACCAACTTCTATACCTTTTACAGTATTATTTGGAGAAAATGAAAACAGATTTGGGCAAATGAAAACAAATTTTGTGCAAATGAAAACAGATTTTGAGGAAATGAAAACAGATTTTGAGCAAATGAAAAAAAAGTTGGTGCAAATGAAAACAGATTTTGGGCAACTGAAAACAGATTTTGAGCAAATGAAAACAGATTTGGTGCAAGTGAAAACAGATTTGGAGCATATGACAACAGATTTGAATCAAGTGAAAACAAATTGGGAACATTTGGACATGCATTTGGAACATTTGGAACAAAATGAAAACAGATTTGAAAACATGAAAACCGATTTGGATTAAATGAAAACAGATTTGGATTATCTACTTAACAGCTTAATTAGGCTTCTATACAAAGTATAACAAGAAGCCTTTTTTATTATATAATTAAAATTTCGTCAATCAAAATATTGTAATTAATTTTTATATAATTGTTCCAACATGCCTCGTGGTAAATATAATACAATTTCGCTTAATGACAGAGCCAGGATTTTTAAAGCACATCAGGAAGACAGAGATTGGAGAGCAACAGCGAAGGCTTTAAATGTGAACCTAAGCACAGCATACAAATGGTTACAGAAAGGACAAGAGTTTCCTAAACACAAAGGCGTTTATGCATCTACAAAGAAGACTCATATAATAGAAGAGGCATTGGTAAAGTGGATTGAGGAAGATATTAGCACATTAACATTGAAAGCAATATGCGATCGTGTTCTTAACGATTTCCAAGTTGGTGTTTGCTGCAACACCGTAAAAAATTGGTTGGTTGGAAAATTATTTTCAGTTAAAGCTCTTAGACCGCATATTGGAAATATGAACAACGATGAAAATAAGAGAAAGCGAAAACATTATGTCGACAAAATTTTACAAAGCAGATCAAATGGCCGTACATTAATTTGGATTGATTAAACAAATTTTAATCTTTATTGTCGCCGAAAGGAAGGTAGATCAAAAGTTGGCGAAAGAGCGAGAATAATCATGCCATCAAGTAAAGGAAGCAATTTGCACTTCATTGGAGCAATGAGTTCCTGCCCAAATTGTAGCATTTGAGCACCGACGTGGTTCTTACAGAGCGGAGGATTGCAAAGTGTGGTTGCGGCATTTAATCGAAACATGCGCTACTGAAGGAATTCAACGTCCCACATTCACAATTGATAACGCCCCTGTGCATTCGAACCTTGAGAGTATACTTACACCAGAAGAAGACATCGAAATAGTGCGTTTGGCTCCTTACTCTATTGAATCCGATCGAATTGCTATGGAGTTCCTTTAAATCTTCAGTAAAACGTCAATTGTAAGACAAAATGCCTGAAGTATTGAATTACGTGCGTAATAACAACCAAGAACCAACCATTTCAGAATTTAGAATGCGTATTTTGGAAGACATCTCCGATATTGCATTTCAAGAGATGCGACAGGAACATCTTCTTGGATACGCAAACCATGTGGAACGGTATTATGACGCTACATTACGGCAGGAAGACATTGTTGAAATTTCATAAAAATAAAAATTTAAGTTCATAATCTTAATTTGTAGAAAATTTGTTTTCATTTACTCCAAATCGGTTTTCATGTTTTCAAATCTGTTTTCATTTTGTTCCAAATGTATGTCCAAATGTTCCAAATGTTCCCAATTTGTTTTCACTTGATTCAAATCTGTTTTCATATGCTCCAAATCTGTTTTCACTTGCACCAAATCTGTTTTCATTTGCTCAAAATCTGTTTTCATTTGCCCAAAATCTGTTTTCATTTGCACCAACTTTTTTTTCATTTGCTCAAAATCTGTTTTCATTTGCTCAAAATCTGTTTTCATTTCCTCAAAATCTGTTTTCATTTGCACCAAATTTGTTTTCATTTGCCCAAATCTGTTTTCATTTTCTCCAAATAATGCTGTAAAAGGTATAGATGGTGTAAGATGGGCACGTCCTTGAGGAGGACAATGTCCAGGACGTCGTCGCTTTGTGGTCCGCAGGTTGCTTCGTGCGTAATTTCTTCTGGTGCGTCTACCACAAAGTCGAGTCGGTCGGCTAATCTTTTTAGCGCTTTGCCGGCAGGGTTGTCATTTCTTGAGTGCCAGTCTGAGTGTTTCGCGTTCAGGTCACCCGCGATTATCTTCGGCCCGTTTCCGCTGAAAATTTCTTCGATTTCTTCATTGGGTAGCGGGAGGCGGGGGGGTTTGTATGCTACTGTGAGCTGTATGTCCCTGGCGTGTCTCATTTGTACGACTATTCTAGTCGCCTCCAGGGTGTTGTTCCCTGTGATGGGTAGTTCGTGGTGTCGCAACGTCCTCTTGGCGTAGATTGCCGTTCCACCACACTGCGCATCTCGGTCACACCTATACAAGTTAAAGTTTGGTATCTTCGCTCTTGTGGACGGTCTCCAGAATGTTTCACAGACAAAGACGATATCCAAATCGTGCTCGGAGTTGAAGTCTATCAACTCGAGCCTTTTTGGTGCCGTCAGTCCGTTCTCATTCCAGTAGGCCGTCCTCAGGAGAGATGGTATTTTCCTTGTTACTTGTATTGGCATATGCGGTTGATATTCTCTTTGGATTGTTTATTGCGCTTCGGGAATCACCTTGAAGTACTTTACTGTTTCCTCTATTAGCCCTTTATCGACCCCGAGTTTGGTCAGGGCCGCTAGGATGAAAGCCAGAGCTTTGGTCGTCACCTCTGCCTTTTCTTCCGCCCCCTCACCTTAGGTACCTCTCGGTAGCCCTCTCGGTTGTGGGGTGGCGCACGTATTCGTCTCTCGGTTGAGGGGGTGGTGGGCGTGCTTGTTCTTGGCGTCTTTCTTCTCTTCGGGTTTCTCCGGTAGTCCTGTCTGCGTAGGACTGTCCCGGGGTGGTCCGATGTGGTTGAAACCGCGGTTGACTTCTTGGCGGTTCTTGATACCGCCATTTTCGGTTTGTTGCTCGTGGTTTTGGGTATCTCGGGCAGCCTTGATAACTTGCGGGGTGCTGTCCTCCGCAGTTGACACAGGTTGCTTTTTCCGTGTCCGGGATGTTGCATTCTGCTGTTAAGTGCCTGCCTGCGCACTTAACACATCTCGGATCACTCCTGCAGCATCTCTGTGCATGTCCGAATGCCTGACATCTGTGGCATTGTCCAATCTTGCCTTTCTTGTGTGGAGGTTCAAGATCTATCGGGATGTCTAGGATTTTTCTTATTTGGAAAATCTTTTGTGACACTTCTTCCTTTGGAAGTGTTACCATGATGAGGGGAGGGGGATTTTACTCCCCCCTGTGCATCCTCGCGACGCCCGTGGTCGGGATGCCTTGTTTTAGGAGATCCTTTTTCACGTCTTCTTGTTTGATACCGGTGGGTATCCCTCTAAATACCACTTTTAGTGGTTTTTCTTCTCTTAGCTGGTAGTAGTAGAAACCGCCATCTGCGGGATCCAGTGTGTCTTCCAGCAACTTGAAGAGGGCCCTGTAATCCGATATGGTCGATGGTATTATGGCGAGGCCTTCTGCCCTGCTTCTTACGCTTGTGTAATTTATCTTCCTGTGAGCAATTTCCTGGTTCAGCATCGGCCATTTCTCCGTGTTCTTCAGAACAATGGGGGGGACTTTCGTCCTTTTCGGCGAGGCTTCTCTAGAATTTATTAGCCTGATTGAGCTGGGTCGTCTCACTTGTTCTTGGGCAGAGGGTGGCTCTATGTTAGTGCCTTCCCCTGTGTCCATGACCGCCCCCTCGTTTTCTGATGGGTTGGGGGTCGGGTCTCAATTTTTGGTGTTTTCGCTGCAAACTAGATTTGCAGCAGGCTTCTGCTCCTCATCCGAGGATGCGGAATTTTTCCTCTTCCTCAGATTTTTATCTTCTTGGGCGGGGGGGGATGATCGAATCTTGCATCTCTTCGGCTGGCTCCGAAGCGGTGTCAGATTGAGAGACAGAGAAGAGGTACCAGTCTTCCACTTGGTCTTGGTCAGGGGGGGAGGGTGAAGGCCTAGCTGGACTTCCGCCCGGCTTTCGGCAATCTCCCCCCTCCTGTCGTTGTCCGTACTCCTTTCTGCCGTGGTATACGGCTTTGGTTTGACCGGTGACTTATCGGTTGCTCTTTTTTGAGCTTTGCTCTTGCTTTTTTCGGCTCTGAGATCGGCGATTCTTTTCTTTTCCTTCTCGTTGTCTTCTTTTTCAGTGTCAGTGTGTTACTTGTTGAACATAAAATTACCAACTAAAGTTTATGGTTCCTCTATCTAGTGCTGCATTTGTTAACTAATAAGTAGACGTATCACGACTACAAAGCATGTTTGGTTAAGAACTTTGCTTTACCATTAATTTATTCTTAAAAGAGTCTATAATTTCGCTAATTTAAAGGAAAACATAAACTATGGATATATTAATGCATAACAGTATTTTAAATTTTTTATTGACCCGATACCATAAACTGAAAGTCATCCAGCAAGGTCTTGATTATTGGTGTGTCAAACTGTATAATGTAATATCTAAGAGCATCCAGGGTTTCCCTTTCAAGGCAATGCCTTTGCCTTGTATCATAGGAATGTACCTCCGAATTATTTTTCCAGTTTTTTATATTACCATGCACGGATTTTAAACAGTTCAAAACAAACATGCACGGCAAGGTAAGAATATTTTCCCTTTTAAAAGAATCCCGACGTGAATCTCTGTACTTTAAATCGCAAAAAATACGAATTGCTCATTTCTGCAAAACAAACACCCTATGTGATGATCCCATATGAGATGCGGCTATAAATAGGCATAGTAACATGTCTTAGCCGACTGAAAATCAGCATAACGCTGTAAGTTTCGCAAACAGTAAATATAGCACTAGACAATAATTATTGTCCACAAATGACCTCAATATGACAATTCCACCTTAACTTATCATCCACATAAACCCCCAAAAACTTCACTACCTCTGTTTCCTTCGGGTTGAATAAGACCATAGTTTGAGTCTTCAAGTCATTGAAGTGCAGTCTGTTCGAATCCATCCACTGCTTTGTAATTAGTGAACTGTCATTCTTCTCTAGTTTTCGTACTTCACGATCTTATCTTTCAGCAGTCTGTTTATCGCAGCCTCTCGTCTTATAACTTTTTCATCCAGGCCATATACATGTAAGATGATCGGTAATAATCGCACTTTTGATGTAATATGATCGCAAGTTAATTCGGCAAATGTTACTAAAAGTAACGAAACGTCGTTTTAATTCTTTATGTCAGGGTTGATTCGAGTGGTTCTGGTTGTTCAGTTTGTATTTGGTTCTATATGTCCTCGTTCAATAATGTTGTCCTCTTATATAGTATTTGGTTTTAGTTGGTACTCCTTAATCTTCTTAATCTGGTATAGGTCATTTGCCACTCATGTCCATCTGCTCGGTCAGGGCCGGCCTTAGTGTCACTAATGCTCTCCTTCTTCTCACATAGATATCTATCTTCTGGTTTCATGTCTATCCATCTTCCGCTGATCCTCCACTTCCATCGATCTTGGCTTTCAGCTCCATAATTTCTTTTTTGTTGTCATTGAAACCAGCTTTAACTGTTTGCGTTGGAACTCTTATCATTGCATTTAACTCCATTTGGCTCGATCACTCATAGAGAGAACCGCAGAGTATAATTTTAGAGTTCATCCGGCTTTTATAAACTTCGGAAAGGCTTCCGAACAAATCACGTTTCACATAATTTATGCTTGAAATTATGTGTTTTAAAAGTTCATATTTTAATTTTTCCAAAATATATATGCAATTACAATCGAATTAGGTGATTGAGCTGAAGGTTTTAGTAAGTTAGGGCAATTATAAAGTAAAAATCTAAGTAAAAATGCTTATGGTTAAACCATGAGACTAATTAATATTGAAAATATATTAGATAGTAATAAATATAATATAACTTTAGACAACTATGTAGAATGCTCAATACTCGTAACTTTCACAATAATAAAAAGCGATGACCCGGCAAATGGTCATCAAAAAATAGAGTCTTTTAGCTTCACCTGCCACTTTTCATGATCGTTGATGTTAGGTACGGATCGGCTTAGCTCTGTATGTTTTATACCAAGTCTCGAGAGCTTGGGTCGCAACTGGTTGCGTTCGTGGATTCTTAAAATAATAACTGGCCTTGCTAATTAATCATTACCTTGGGCGCCATGCCCCGATAGAGCTGTCGATTCCTAGTGGCTTTTTCGAGACAAAAATTGAAATAAAAATAAAATAAAACTGACTGTCTTGATTAGAATAACACACATTTATTGAAATTAAAATTTAAGAGGTAAAAATGTAAACAATTGAACAATTCCTTGATTATACACACATAAAGATTACAAAGATAAATGAAAAGAGATATATTTATATACACAAAATGTCGATTGGTCGAATGCAGTGTCGTTCGGATCGAATCTAATATCGATACGAATTTAATATCCTTATAAAAAGATGGCGTGTAAATAACGCAGTGAAACTGTTTATAACAGACAAGTTAAAGATTAAATACTACTGAAGGTAGTTAGAAAATCGGTTGAACGAATTCTTTTTAAAGTTTAGCTATTTTATTATACTGAGGGTATCGGTTAAATTTAACAATTTTTACATGAAAACAATTCTTTAAATACTTACAATTTTTAATGGTGTAACGCGTTTATGAAAAATATACGAGTTGGGTGACATGTCCTCCGTTCGTGCGATGTTTAACAGAAATCCTGTTTGTAAAATTTGATCTAAAACAGCATTCAAGAAAGGTACACATGTATAAAATTGTTATTTAAATTATTAAACCATAGCTGTTATTTTGAAAATGAAAAATGTGGTAATTAAATTTGTTATCTATACGAACAGATCGGCTTGGTGTTGTCAGCTGGGTTGGGATTCGCATTAAAAATAAAGCCTGCCATAAATGGAATACTTTCCAGCCATCTGGTACCTCGAATTATCAACTTGCGATTAAAGTTGGCTAAAATATTCAAAGACGGCACCATTTGACCTGATGAAAGTCGGATCCGTCCTTTAGGGGTGTTATACATCCCTCTGGGCTGCCCAAGATGGTCGAAGTCGGAAGTATTTAACAAAAAAGGTGACCTCGGACATATGGCTGGCGGTTTTTTGCCAAAAAAACCAGATTAAAATGTCGAACGGCCATTTTCCAATATGGAAGTAGCTTCGTTAAAATTTGCAGAATCCATTAAATCGATTGATGATCGTACAGATCATTTGGTGAAAAAGAAAAACCATCATACCACACACGACAATATTCTCGCCACTTTAAACTAAACTTGAGTGTTAAAATACTCTTCGAAACTTAAAAAAATACTGAAAATTTGACGAGCATAATTTTATGCGTCTTGCAGTTACGACCGCTTGCCAACGACCTTCTTTGAACGAACGACGATGCGCTTCGTTGCAATAAAAGTGACGTTACATTGGTTGCATAACTGCAGGCGTTAAATTGGAAAAATGTTGATTTAAAAATCAAATTAATCAGAAAGATGTTAGAAAAATTATTAGTGTCAAGAAAACTGAAATATAATACGAAAAGTGAAAATGAACTTTGTTGACAAAAAATTTTGTCAGCGCAAAACTTCGCATGTGACAAAAGGACGTCACAACTACTGTTTATGCGGGGGTGTACACATATTATGTTGTGTGTCATTATTACTTTTCAACTGTACATTGATGTAGTACATCTGTACCTACATACAAACTTTTAAGTTCTATGAACACTTCTTACAATGAGATATTTTATTATATAGTATTTGGCCCGGTTAGTCATAACTACGTAGTAGTAAACCATGCGCTCAAAAATTTTGACGACAGCAGTGGTAGGCCGCTTGCGTCTACACTGCATGTTCAATAATGAGGTATTATGATCATTTCATGCAATAACTTGACACGCAGTATCTTCAGGCTACACCATCTAACCGCCGATAAATATACTGTTTTCTATTTCTTGCTCTATTCTTGCGTTGAGTGAAGAATACTATAATAGGAGTTGCCACGCAATGTTAAATATTGTGACCATCAAACGCTATCTTTCTACTGGCTCCTTGCAGTCTGCACTCCCCGAAGGCATCTGCCGAGACGCGTGCAATTAATTTGCAATTAATGCAAATTAATTAGTTGTTATATTTCTTTTGAAGTAAACACATCATGTAAAGCTGTAAAGTAATCAAAAGTGTCCGCGCGTATTATGAAGTCATAAGAAAATAACCTATTATAGAATTTAAAAATATAAATAACAAGGATTATTAATAATTACAGTTTTTGAGCATTTTACTTTCCGAACCCCTAGGGTAAGGAAAGTATTGTTATCAGGCAAAATTTTACCCCCCAATTTTTTCACAGTTGTTCGTGTTTTGAGGTCCCCTGATCCATTTTTATCATTTTTGGAAAGATGTCTGTATAGATATATTTATGTATGTGTGTGTGTACAACTGTGAACACGATAGCGTCTAAACGAAGCAAGCAAATCATTCCAAATTTTGAATACTATTGTATTTTGGGTCAACTCTGTATTAGGAAGACTTGACTAATCAGCTGTAAAGATAACAGTATATTTGCGATTGGTAATTGTCATGAGTCTAGGTTTAGTATATAAACGAAGAAATATTATGAAGAGTTAAGAGAAGTAGGAAAACAGTGGCATTGGATCGTATTGTAACCAAATGTATCATATTATTAAATAAAGTTAGGCTTCGGCCAGTAAACCATAAATTACGTACTTAGACGACATGATGAATACACAACAAATTGGCGACGAGAAATGGAGCGAATCTAGCGGAATGAGGAAAGTTTGTTCGAAGTGTGGTAGAAAGCATCAACAAAGAAATTGTCGTGTCGGTAATTGGACCTGTTTTAAGTGTAACATGAAAGGACATATAGCAAAAATGTGTTGCTATAGGAGTACAATAGCGGAAATGGAGCGAAGTTCGATTAACGTAAAAACGGAAGTGTGCCAGTTGCGAAAAATATGCATAAACTCGGTGAGTAATATGGCACATAAAATTAACGTAGCGATAAATAACAAGATAATTATGTTCGAAATCGATACGGGCGCGTGTAAAACAATCATTTCGTCAGACTTGTTTAAGGAAAAATTTTCAAACTTGAAGCTAACCCCAGTAAGGTTTAGCCTATCATCAGTAACCGGTCAAGAAATAAAGACGTTAGGAGAAATCGCGGTAAATGTTGAAACAAGTAAGGGAAAATACGTATTGCCGTTAACAATAGTGGAAACACAGCAAGATTTTAGACCACTATTAGGAAGAAATTGGTTAGATGTTATGTTTCAAGGCTGGCAAGATAACTTCAAAGTGGCGTCCATGTCTATAAATACGGTGGATAGGTTAAAGGAAAAATTCAAGGATGTTTTCGATGGAAATATAATAAAGCCGATTAAGGATTTCGTAGCAAATTTTCGAATTAAAGAAGGGGCGCATCCAATGTTTAAGAAGGCATACAATATGCCTTACGCATTACGAGATAAGGTGGAAGCGAAACTAAAAGCAATGGTAGCAATAGGAGTCATAAAACCGGTGAAGACTAGTGAATGGGCATCGCCCATTGTAATCGTGCCCAAGAAAGACGGAGACATTCGTATATGTGTTGATTTCCGTGTAACGGTAAATAAAGTATTGGAGGCCGAGCAGTATCCGTTACCTACGACTGAAGATATTTTTGCATCGTTGGCAGGGGGGGCAGTGTTTGCAGTTATAGATTTAACTGGGGCGTATACTCAGTTAAAAGTGGCAGAGAAGTCTCAAGAGTTATTGACAATAAATACGCATATGGGATTATTTCGATATACAAGATTGACGTTTGGAATGTCGAGTGCGCCAGCAATTTTTCAATCGGTAATGGATCGTATATTAATGGGATTACCAAAAGTGAAATGTTATTTAGATGATATTTTAATCGCAGGAAAAGATATGGATGAATGCCAGAAATTAGTTAACGAAGTTCTCAAGCGGTTACAAAGTTATGGAGTGAAAGCTAATGTAGAAAAATGTAAATTTTTTGAAAACAGTGTAGAATATTTGGGCCATCGAATCGATAAAGAAGGTATTCACCCGATGGAAGAAAAGATTCGAGCAATAATGGATGCACCAGACCCGCAAAACGTAACACAAGTAAGGGCGTATCTTGGATTATTAAATTATTATGCGAAATTTGTACCAATGTTATCGACGCGACTCAAACCTTTGTATAAATTATTGGAGAAGGATACAGAATTTACATGGTCCAGTGAATGCAAAAGATGTTTCGAAGAAAGTAAACTGTTGATATGTCAAAATCAGGTATTGGTACATTATGACCCAAGTAAACCGATTGTTGTAGCTTGTGATGCAAGTTCGTATGGGGTAGGAAGTGTTTTAAGTCATCGGATAGATGGTATCGATAAGCCAATATTTTTTGCATCGGGGACGTTGTCGAAAAGCGAAAAGAATTATTCGCAAATTGAACGGGAAGCATTAGCAATAATGTTTGCGGTGAAACGATTTCACAAATATATCTATGGTAGGAAGTTTACGTTGGTATCCGATCACCAACCATTGCAAGTCATTTTTAACCCCGAAAAAGCAGTTTCAGTGATGACAGCGTCAAGGTTAGTACGGTGGAACCTGATACTATCCACATATGATTACAAAATAGAGTATAGAAAAGGTTCACAATTAGTAGAAGCAGACGCGTTATCAAGATTACCATTGGAGGACGTAACCGAGGTTGAATCATCGATAAATTCGTTCAGTTTAACAGACGAGATGCCATTGTCGAGTGAAGAAGTTTCAAGAATGACTGAAAAAGATTTAGTGTTAGTTAAAGTTAAAGATTTCGTTCACCGAGGTTGGCCAAGTACAGTGACCGATATAACGTTAAAACCATACTTCTTGAAGCGAAATGAGTTAACCATTGACAATAATTGTATAATGAAAGGGAGTCTTGTAATAATACCCGAGTCATTAAGGATCAAAGTACTAGAGTTAATACACGCAGATCATGTAGGAATGGTCAAGTGCAAACTTTTAGCAAGATCCACGGTGTGGTGGCCTAAGATTAATGAAGACATAGAAATATTGATCAGTAAATGCCGAGTATGTCAATTGACTCAAAATAATGCGCAGGAAGCACCACTGGTTGCATGGCCGAAAACAGAAAAAGTGTGGCAACGAGTACATATAGATTTTTTTCATTTTATGGGTAAGTCATTTTTAATTATCGTAGATAGTAAATCGAAATGGCTGGACATGCACCTTATGTATAGAGGAACAGATGCTATACGAACAATAGAGAAGTTGAAAACAACGTTCGCGATAATGGGTTTGCCAGAAGTAATTGTAAGTGACAATGGCCCGCCGTTCAACTCAGGAGAATTTAATAAGTTTTGTCAAGTAAATGGAATTCAAGCCTTAAAGTCCCCACCATATCACCCACAGTCGAACGGATTGGCAGAACGGTATGTACAAAATGTGAAGTCAGCAATGGCAAAACACGTGATCGCAAAGTCAAGCTTAACGCTGGAGCAGCAAATGGTCAATTTTTTGTTTTCGTACAGAACGACACCGAATGTGGCAACAGGTGTTAGTCCCAATGATCTCGTATTCAGATGCAAACCGAGAACGAGATTGGATATGTTAAAACCATCTGGGAGTAAGGTAGTGGTAAGAAAACCGGAAGAATATGTATGTCCAAAACGATTTGCGGTAGGCGAGAAAGTGTTGGTGGGTGCATTGGGCCCTAATAGTTTGACCAAATGGGAAGAAGGGGTGGTCGTGAAAATATTAAGTGGAGTAACGTATCTAGTCCAAGTAAAAGATAGAATCCATCACAAGCATGCAAATAATATGCGAAAATCACATTTAGAAGAGACAGAGGAAATTGTCAAGCCGAAATCACCCAACAGGACTATGGCCGTACCAAGAACTGCGGTAAATGAAACTGTTAACAGTCATCCGGAAGAGGTTGTCATCGAAGGGGAAAATGTTGAAGTATTGAGCGAAGAACCAGAAGGGATAGCCGAAATACCAATGAGAAGTCCCGTAGTACTAAGACGTAGTTCCCGAATATCGAAACCACCAGAGAGGCTAACATATTAAACGAAGAGAGAAAATATTGTATTTTGGGTCAACTCTGTATTAGGAAGACTTGACTAATCAGCTGTAAAGATAACAGTATATTTGCGATTGGTAATTGTCATGAGTCTAGGTTTAGTATATAAACGAAGAAATATTATGAAGAGTTAAGAGAAGTAGGAAAACAGTGGCATTGGATCGTATTGTAACCAAATGTATCATATTATTAAATAAAGTTAGGCTTCGGCCAGTAAACCATAAATTACGTACTTAGACGACATGATGAATACACAACAAATACAAGCTTTTCCTGTCGTAGGACGAAGCCAGATGAAAATAAATTAAATCGTATAACGGGAAAGGGGGGGTTTACCTGGAGCTATTATGACATTATGCGTCATAACTTCGAAACGAAATTAAATATGTAAAAATATTACGAATAAAATATTAAGTTTGTCATCAAGACACCTTTTTTACGGGAAATTCAAATTAATATACACGGCACATTTCTTGTATAAAACGATATTTATACCAGAAAAGTGAGCTTGACTACCAAATATAATGCATAATAATGGTACTTGCACAGCAGAAAATTAGGAGATATGTAGACTGCAAGACGCAAAATATCTAACATTCGCGGTATTTCGGCTGCGGTATTATGGCCGCGGTCAAATGTCCGATCCCGTCCTCCGAATATCCCTCCCGGATATTCGCAACGCGAGCAGGAGAAGTATTTACCCAACCGGGCCCTGAAAGAGAAGTTTTGAATAGAAACAAAAGAGATTTAAATTAATAAGTTTAGAACAAGGTTAGGAACGAGAGTCAGCATTATTTAAATCCATTTTGAATAATCTTGCCTAAGTGGTATCTTAAACGTGTAGAGGCTAAGTGGTGTGTCGTGAGGGCATTTTATTAATTCGGGGAGGGGGGTTGCCCCCCACGGGGATACAAGGATTGCCTAAGATACCCCTGTATTTAAAAATCTGTTGTGTTTGGATTTGATTTTAATGTGGTTCGCATCTAAGATCATATCAAATTAAAAGGAATTTATTACAAAAGTTATACAATTAGTAATAATTTTTTTTTAAATTGCTATAGTTTTTCAAGTTACAACTTCCTCTACTATGAATTGTTCGCGGTTCGTCTTCATGATTTGTTTTCCTGGTTATTGATAAGTCAGGTTACAGGTAAAATTTTTCAAAAACCTGATGGTGATTAAAAAAAAAGATAAGAAAGGATGTATCTATTTTCCACCACTTCTCGACCATTAGAACAAACATTATCCTCTTTGGTTATGAAAGAACCTAGTGTGGATGTGAAGTACTGAGGAAGAAATCGTCAATGGTAAATTGCACTTGATAAGTTCGGATCAAGTTCGCGTAAGAACTATTAGATATGTTAAGTTAGTATTTGCTTAAGGACTTTTTCGACTTTTTATCCTGAAGAATAATATTCTTCATGTGCCATATCCGGTTCCCCGGACGTAAGCGACCTCTCTCCTATGTATGTGTCATGCGTTTGAAGTATTATCACACTCATAGGCGACATATACTTCATCTCCAGAAAGGCTGTACCAGGCAGATTACACCTCGGTGGTTTGCCATTGCCTTCCGAGGGGAGACGGTCAGAATAAAGTTTTACTGAGCTCGGAGTCGAACCTGGCATTCAGCATTAGCAGCTACGCACATAACCGCTTTAGCTAACGACCGTCTCCCAATAATATTATTGAGTGAAAAACCCGACAACGCCTTGCTTGCTACCATAAAAGCGTTCAATATATCCATCAGTCCTGTGGCATAATCCAATTTGGCTTTAAGTTCACGTACGGTTTGAAGTAGAGCCTTGAAATCGTACTTTAGCTGAATTTCATTCTGTCCTTTCATGAATGTGGTGAAGTCGTCGCGTCGGTGTTGAAATTATTTGATCGTCCTGTGTTGGTTTCGCGTAGGCGTTGACCCTGAAAATTAACAGGTTTAGGTGTTGGTGGTGGTTTCTGCTGTTCGGCAGGCGGCTGAGATATGTTATACACGTATTACACTTAAGTATAACACCTTAAATGTGTTTGCACCTTCCACTGTTGCCTACTTTGCATGAGCAAACCATCGACTCTATTGTAACTTTGCTATCTTCAACATCCAAAACGCCATAAATTTTATGAGGATCAGCATTTATTGAAGAAGATTGGATGCACAATGCTACAATATGAATCTTGTTCTGCTTTGCTTCTAATGTTTTACCACATAGAACAACGTGCCCTGCGTTTAAAACTGCTTCGCCTTCATAAACACATCCAGATGTTTCAACCCCTCTAAATATTTGAGATAGTCAAGAAGACTTAATCTTAATTCGTAAGATTCAGATATCTGAAAATTTTAAAAATTAAACATAAAACTTCACGTGGAAATAAGTGATCTAAAACTCACCTAACCGTGTATCTATTTAAATGCAGGAAAATGAACTACTCAACACTAACCGAAAATTGTCTTTTAGCACAAAGAAAATAAACGAATTAACAAGATAACAAAATAACATGGTAACAAAATAAACAAGATCGTTTGGAAAAAAGACTCAAAAACTCGCAAAACTCAAGCCTTGCCCTCATACGAAGTTAGTTCATATCCTTACACGGAGACGCTGCAATCTTAGAATCACATCCCTCTATAGGATAGCGGGCGAACCAATCCCCTCGCCCCTCTTTAATCTGTAAATCGTCTTTCCCATTCCATCCCGGTACCCGTTCTGCCCCGGGTTCGCCTAGGTATTGAACCAAAAACTAACGCGAAGTAAATTAGGCACATCAAATAAAATCATGGGCAATTTAGTCAAATTATGTATTACTTAGCAAAATTTGTTTTTTTCATCAAAAAATTTTATATCAATATAGTAATTGCTGTCCTTGAAATTCATTTTCATGAAATATGACCACCTTAAGGGACATTCACAACCACAACGTGTTGAGATTTCCAAAATTGCAATTCCGCGATGTTATGATTTTATATGAATTCAATATGCTGGAAAATTTAATTTTGCAATTTTTAATTGATTAGTGACGGGTTTTATGTATTATTCTTACAATTTAGTTAGCAAAATCGAAAATAAATTAAATAATTTGGTGGTGCCATCTAGTTACTTTCGCGTAACTTCGAAAACAATGCCGTTTCGTTTTAATTTTTGATGACTTCATTTTTTCGACGATGTTCGTGTAGTTTGTAGGTGTTTTTGATTTTTTACTTTTATACCTTATAATGGTAAGAATTTGATTAATTTTGAACTGATATTTGAATTCCTTGACGTTTTATTTAGTTGTTAAGCAAATTGCATGTCAAATAACAATTAAATTACACTTGCATCGAATAAAATTCTTTTGTGAGGTTACATCGCATATTAATGACACATTTTTCGTTTTAGAATTACAGCAGAAATAAGCGAAAGAGGTTTTATAAACTAAAGAAGTTGAGGACATACGAGCACGATTGCAAAATATATTACCCTACTGAATGGGATGACGATTACCTTGCATACAAAGAATATTGTCGGCAATGCAGTAAGTTACCTATATTTTTATTTTTAAGGTGATTTTATTGTTTCAATTCAGGGAATGTCTACCTTGCACTAATAAAATTTTATATCTTTTTCTCTTTCTTTGTCCGAAGAAAACAAATTCACCGAAGGCTTATATTTGACGGTAACAGATATTTGTTGAAGATGAACAATTTTTATATCAATTTCTGAAGTCAAGCGAAAGAAGAAAACATAAAATAAATATATCATTTCATTGTCTTAATGATCAAACTTAAACTAAATAATTATTAACAGTCGAATTATTGTGCATTTTTACTCAATCGGAAGAGAATTTTTTCGTTTTTAAATGTATCGTTTTGCCTTCGGAAGAGACAACCACTTGAAAAAGTCTATTAGTTTAATTAAATTTTATTTTAAGCAATGCTAGCAGTGAAAAATGTATAATCTCTGATAATATAAAATAAATAAGTAAATTTTTTACTAAAAATGTTGTTACAAGGTGGTCTTCGAAGTTATGGCATAAAAATCAATTTCTTAAATAAAATTTTTATGCCTTATTGAATTTTGATAATTTTTGGGTAATTTTTTTATAAAAACGATATCGATGTTTGTTGGGCGAGTTATAAATTACTATGAGATTTCACTGGAAACGCTGCTAAAACCATACCAGATACGTCAAAATGATATAGATATAACAAATTATATTTATAAAATTTATATTTGACGATAAGTAACATAGTTACTTATTGGTGATGATAATCGACGTAGGTACTAATAGAATTCGGTTGAATTATTTTATTGCATTTACCCCAAAGAATTTTTATATATCGGAAAAGTCAAGTTAACCGAAGTTAAAAACCAAATAAAAATTAGAATTGTTTTAGTGCATCTTACTTCTAAAACAAACTGTTAGCAATAAAGTTGCCCAGCAGCTGAACTAGATTGTTGTATTTTAACCCTCTTCGGAGAGCATGAAGAAAATGTTTACCCTTCGGAAGACTAAACCGAATGAAAAATTCTGATTATTTGATTAAATTTAAGTTTAGGCAGTACTAGCAGCGAAAATTTTAAAATTTCTCGTTGCATTACGAAATTCATAATAGATTTTGTGTCAAGTTTTCAATAGAAAATCTTGATACTGGGTGATACTATAATTTTTTATTTTGATAATTTTCGTGTCAAGTTTATAGTAATGAAGATGATAGGGATTTATCATCTATACATGTGTCATGATAACACAAACAGCAAGGGTCCAGGGTACTAAACTTACCTCTAATTTTCCAACCATTTTAATAATCTACCAATAGGCATTATTAAAATTCCACATTGTTGTAATAAACATGAAGTGATCAAATAGATCGCTAATACCTATCTAATCGAGAGAAATATCGTCCCCTTAATACTATAACTAGGTAACTTGAAATTACTGACATCGAGTAAATGGAGTTTAAAGTTTACAATAGCAAAAAAAAGTATTAAACTTAAAAATTATTTTTGTTTTAACGTTTAAAACTTTAGCTACTTATGTAAGTTAAATGTATTTAATACCCTCACAGTGAAATGTTTTATATTTTAGGAAATTTTTAACTAGACGTAAGATATCTACTTAGTTATAGCACTAATAAAAATTTGAAAAATCAGACTTGTCTAGTTCTTTTATTTTAAATTTAACTTTGTATGTTTCAAAATAAGTTTTATTCATAACGACTGATAAATAGTAATGCATAATACAAAATAAGATCTAGAAATTACATAATTATTATAAAAAATAAAACTATAAAACTTCACAATTGCACAAATAGATATCTCAACTGTCTTGCGAAGGTCGCGGACGTACTATACGTTGCTATACGTAACGTTCGGAATTTGCACAACTATGTATCTCAAATTATGCACTTATAGCATAATAGCATTGAAGGGATCTGGTACTTATCTACTTTTAGCAAGTGGATATTTGATATTTAGAAACACAATAGAACATTTTTAGTTGTAGCACTAAATAAAGTGATTAACATTAGGTGGGCACAAGTAGCTAACTCAAAATAGCCAAAATTCGAGTTACCTAGTTATAGTATTAAGGGGACGATATGTTAATTGAGAGGATAACACCTCTCGATCCTTCTATTTGACAACAAAATTTCCCAAGGTTTTGTTAGAACTAAATCAAATATTTATTGATTGAATTATAAATTTCCGTTAGCTTTCAAACGCTGCTAAAACCATACTAGATACGAAAAAATTATATACCTATAACAAATTTTGTAGGGAATTTAATTTTCTTTTTTTTATCTTTTTATTTATAAGATACGATATATTAATAATTAAACCCGAAATTAAACGTTTTGATATTCCACTATAGTGGAATCCGCTTGTAATGAACTCCAAGTGATCAAAGGAATTGTTTTTTGTTTTAATTGGAATCAGTTAGTATATGGGTAACCCAATGGTAGAGCTCTCGACTGGTGAAGTGAAAATACCCTGTCCAACTCCTGATACAACTATGTAGGGAAATTCAAAACTAATGCTGCATTCAACCATATAAAATCATCCAACCCAATTTAAGTAACTGTAAGATCTAAATGCAGTCATTTTTTTCTAAATTTAAAAGTAAAATTAAAGATAATATGCGAAAGAAAACAGAAGAAAAATATAAGGAGGAAATGAGGTTACCCAGGGCTTAGATAATTTCTTCAATATACCCGATTCTCCCCGAGTGGTAAACATATCTATAATATGTCTTAATTTATTTGGAATTTGATGCAAATCTCTAGGTATTCCTTGGATATTATTAGAATCTTTTAGAAATCATTGAAATTCCTTGGATATCATTGGAATACCTTGGAAATCTTCAGAATTTTTAAGAAATCATTGAAATATCTTTGCAAGCTTTCGAACTCGTGAAATTTTGAAAGTTACATATTTATATTGAAAGTTACAATTCCTGAGAATTCCTTAAAATTCCAATTCCTGTACGCACAAATTTCTCGAGATATTTTCCCCCGAAATTTCCCTTTAAATTTAAATAACTGCTTTAGAGATGGTTTCCACCGTATCACGAATGTAAAATTTTTTATTTAGGCTTTTGAATATGAAAGCATCTATGGCCATGCAAAATTTTAGTTAGACATCTCTGCTTAATTTGTTAAACAATAAATTATATTAACTTGTTTATTACAGGTGCATGGCAGATTCCAAGCCCAATATCCTCGCCTAGTACCGTATTTTTGTACGACGCCCTAACTCTACAATTTTTGAAAGAGGTTCCCATCTATAGGGTTCGCACATTTTTTTGTGAGTACGGAGCACACCTTCCTATCATGCACGGCCCTTACGAATACTCGTCGCTGACACCTTTCAACGATGCAAATATAATCCATAACTACGACAGTAACTTGAACAGAATTCAGCCTGTAGCTGTTGATAATTTTGAAGAAACTTACGTGGATACCGAAAATATCGTTATTCGAGCTTCTCGTGATATGTATAACTTTCAGATATCAGATCATGGTTCCGTGGAATTTCGGGATTATGAAATTCATGATAGAAAATTCAGAAGGCAACCGACGCAAATAAACTTAGGCGCGTTTATAAGCCACAAGTTAGAAACAAAACGAAATGTCTTGAAACAAAGAAAACGTACCCAACGCTTTACGAAAGTCGAAAGTATCAACAGAAGAGCAAAAAGTAATATATACAAAGCAAAATCCTTTGTTGACTCCAACGTGAATGCAAAAGATCGTATACTTGAAGATCAAGTTCCTCAGGATGATGTTAACATCATTAAAATGACATGTAGTCAAACCATCTGTTGTCATTTATCGGAATATAGATTGATAGGACCATCAACTTCTAATGTAGAAGTTGACTTACATAAAAATGAAATCGAGACAGTTTTAGATCAAACTCCTACAGAAGATGTACAATTTTATAGATCTTTTAGTCAAGTCGTTTCATGCAATTCACCAAAATCTTGTGTGAGTAACCATACAAACTCTATTGAAGAAATATATATCAATACAGCTCGATTTAATAATTCTTTGGAATCAATACCATCCCACGATTTTCAAACATTTAGTCAAGCCGTTACAAGTGGCACCATTTGCCCTGAAGAAATAGATACAAACTCTATGCAATTAGAAAACCCTTATGTAAGCTGTAGTTTATTTGAAGTACGTGTAATTCATAAAACGTCTTCGACTAAAATTAACACGTGGACAACTCAAACAGACAAACGCAACTTTGTTCCTAGTGAAACGACTACCGAGAGAGTAATATACTCAAACATCCAAAGTGCACCAACGTGGAGTCAAATAGTTAGTGGGGCGAAAAACGATCCCAATACGAAAACGAAATTATGTAAACCCAAAGCCACAAAGTTTAACAAATCTAAGCAATGTCGTTTCAAAAAATGTGACATATTGTGTAGTCCTATCGAGGAAAAGACGGTAGAATCAAATCGAACCAAAGCATCTTTCATTTCATATGCAGATATAATCAAGACGCGAAAACCAGATAAAAGCGGCTGTATAAGAACCGTACCTGAACAAAGTGAAGTTTTAAAAGATACACAACCAAAATACCAAAGTTACGTTGACACTGTTAAGGGTGTAAGGCAAGATTCCGTTGTGCCCAATATAACCCCTCAACTAAGTACTGCCTTTAGTATAATAGAAACAAATCCATCCATAGCACATAATGAAAGCCTGCCCGTCGAAAATAATGTTCCCGTTCCTCTTACAGACGAAGACGAATGTATGTGGGAGGTACACGTTCCTCCTGTAAGCAAAGAAAAATGGACAAAAAAGAAGTCTAAGCACAAAAGGTAATTAATATTCTTTTAATTTAACTAATTTAATTACATTAATTTGTTTTCAGATCAAAGCAGAATAAGAAATAAAGCTACAATATATGCGGACAATTCAAAATTTATAATGATGTGCAAAACCATGTTAATTTATAAGTTTTCGGTTACTCATAAATTTTTTGACTATTCAACGCAATTGTAAATTTTTTTGTTTTTGTATAAATTTAATCAACCATTTATTTATAATTATAAAATGTAAATGCTACCTATGGAAAATCAATAATGCATACACCACTGTGATGAACATTTTATACATGTTAATTGCATATATAAGATGAATAAAATATTGTCGAAAAAATTTATGTTTCATGTTTTATTTGATACTAGCTGACCCGGCAGACGTTGTCCTGCCCAAATTTACATGTATTTTTTAGATCCAATCCGCATAATGACATTGCGACTTATTTGGTCATCGCAAATACCAAACGTATTAAAAAAGGATTAAATAAATAAATTAATAAAAATTACAAATCAAGGTTTAATAAAAAAAAGTTTAACAAAACTGTTAAGTATTCACAAAAACCACAAAAATTTGTAATTTTACTTTATTTTATTTTTGCCAATTACTCTTGTTCTTTGTGTTCTTGCTTTTCCTCCTCCCCTTCGTCTTCTAATAAGGAATTTTCGCAGCGATATTGCCAATTCCTGTTCTTCTTCCTGTTTCTTCTTCATAATATAGGCAGCAGCCAATTTTTCCTCTCCTTTAGGCTTCTATACAAAGTATAACAAGAAGCCTTATGATCTGGCTCCGTGTCTGTCCGTCCGTCTGTCCGCATAATTCAAAATCATACAGAGCGTTTCAAATCGTGTTGGAAATACTCTGTGTGTATAGAGGTCTAAGAACTGGGTACCCAGTGAGCTATTAGGCTTCTATACATAGTATAACAAGAAGCCTTATGATCTGGCTCCGTGTCTGTCCGTCTTTCCGTCGGCATAATTCAAATCTAATCAGAACCCTCGAAATTGTGATTGTAAACACATCGTATGTATGATAAAACAATAATTTGTTTTAAATTTATTTCTTGTTAACCACAGCAGTGGCTAATTGGTGAAGTTAAGTTGTAAGTAAAAGAGAAAGAAGAGAATTGTTCCACCTCAAAAAATGGACCGTACATTACAGAGAAGTAATTAGAGTGAATATAGGGTTGGGTTTTTACACCCCCCCCCGTACCCGAGATCCGCCGAAGATCGAAGTTGGATTTTACCCCCCCTTCGATGCTCGACGAAAATGGCTGAATTATTCTTTGACAGGGAAATACACGCAGTCGCTGTCCGTGGTACTTTCGAAGCAGGTTTGACTTTATCTACTGATCCCTAACATGACTGGGTCATTTCGATGATTTAGAAAAGGTGGAGGAAAAGTTGGCAATGTTCGCGTATAAGTGGCAAAGTCGAGATTCCTTCGGCCGAAAACCGAGGACGAAAACCTCTCCGATTTCGTCATGTGACCTGGCCAGACTGTTTCCAACCAGAGGGGGGGGTTGCCCCCCTTTGGTGGAGCCCGAGCCTGCGTGCTCGAGCTACCCGGAAACGCCGGATTTATAAAATTAATCAGAGATTAACAAGATAGCCACCGTATACATCCGCCCTACATTTCATCCCAACCACTCGCAAGGCGAGTCGTTAATCAAATACCCCCCAAGAGTCCACCCAAGTTGAAATGTGCAAAAACCGCCAATGACTGAAGGTCACTGGTCTAGTCTGGTATACCGCGCTTCAAGCTCAATTTACGCCCTTGAAGCTGGTAAGGCAGACATAATTTTCCTAGAATGGTTCCATTTCTTCTTTTGGAATCAATTCCAAAAAATAGACCGGTGATTTTATTAATGGATTCTCATGCTTCGCACATTAATACTGAGGTGATCAAATTAGCACAACGAAATCAAATTTATTTGTGAACTTTCCCAGCCCATACAAGTCATCTTTTGCAACCACTGGATGTTGGAGTGTATCGTCCTCTAAAAGCAACTTGGTCATTGGATCTAAATGAATTTATGACAAATAGCAAAGGTGAAAAACCAAATTGGTACAAATTAAATTAAATCCTAACTCCAGCTTTAATTAAAGCTTTTCACCGAAAAATATAGAACATGGGTTCAAAAATAGTGGGATTGTTCCATTTATTAAAAATATTACACCGGCAAAAATTCAAGATTAAAAAAAATTTAAATGTAGGTCAGAACGCTCCATCAGTTTTACCAACACCGGATAAATATTATAATTTAATAAAACTGTCGTCAATAACACCAGGGGCGTCCATAAATTACGTCACGCAATTTTAAGCAATTATTAACCCCCTCCCCTCCGATCGTCACAAAAATCTAGACCCCCCTCCAAGTATTACGTCACATATTCTTGAACCCCCCCCCAAATTTTTCAAATTTATATAACAAAAAGAAACCTGGGGCGGATTTCATGGGAGTCATCCCCACCTCGGCTGATGACCCTTTTTTTTAGGGGTAGCACCCCAGAGGAAGCTTCTATGAAGAGCCGTCCGCCCCCCCCCCTAGCTACGCCAGTGGCTTCAGTGGCGTAGCCACTCAAAAAATAGTTCTTTTAAATGTTTATAATAAAATATTTAATCTAATTATTTTGTGACGTTACAATTTTTGAAATCCCCCCCAACGTCACACATCGTCGCAAGCGTCTAAACCCCCCCAGAAGCGTGAGGTAATTTATGGACGACCCCCTAGTATTAAAAAATTAAACAGAAAGAAAAGATATTCAAGTGCAAAATTATTAACTACCCCTCGAATACAACAGATTATTCAAAAACCAGGATGTTCTAAAACACACGAAGGTAAAAAGCTTCCAAAACAAAAAAGGTTTAATAAAGTTCCAAAGAGAAATAATGTGGAAGAGAAAACGGGAAAAATTAGATTCAATGTTACTTCTGTTCTATTCCATATTGTCATGGTTTGCTCAATAAGGGATGATTTTGGGTCATTTGTCCAAGATTGTAACACTCATGAGGTCCTTTCATTTGGTCAGACTATGATAGTCAGTTGAATAGTTGTATCTGGATTCTCCATGATCTACAAATTTAACTAACTGCTTTGCTTCAGGAAGATGGAAAATGTGTACGCTGTTAAATCCTGAAAAATAAAAACAAATTGTAAAAAAGATAAATATTGGTAAATGTTTTGTTCAAAGAAAATTGAATAACAAATTAAGTTAATTTATTAGTTGTAAATCTAGGATTTTTAAAATTGAATAATGTGGCGGTACGCGAAAATACATGCGCGAGTGATAGCGTTGGTGAAAATTTTAGAAGGAAGAGGAAGTTCAGTTGGCCTTCGTCCATGAAATGGGGACGACGTATTTTTAGAGTGGATGTTCGTCCATGAAATAAGGACGACGTATTTTTAGAGTTGGTCTCGTCCACGGTGACGGAAAGACGTGTTGGGAGTTTCAAGTCTGCGAGCTCATAGCACATATGCGTTAATTAATTTATAATTTGGAACATTGATTTTGGAAAATTTATTTAATTAAGTTGAAATCAACAAGTTACTTCAAGAAGAAGGAAATATTCTGAAAATTAAGAAAACAATATTTCGTTGATGTTCGTAATACATAATTGAAATTTTAATAATTGGAAGAATAGTGAATTCATAAGGAGTTTGGAACCATTGAGAATTTTATGGTGTTTATGGAAATTTAATGAAATTATTATTAGAAAAGAATAAGATCCACTTACCTGCGATTGATTGGATGATCCGAGGTAGAAGATTCGTTCAACGGTTGTTTCTGTTTATTTGGTCGAGTCAAAATTGGATGCTGAATTCAAGTACCAAGACACCAACGCTGCACGTGCGACAACTCCGAGACAGTGCGAAAATAAAAGAACGAGTACACTCCGGTAAGAAATGTTTGTGCGTTAAAAATTTTTCTATTCGAAATAGACGAATCGTTACGTTTTTTTAATTTCGGTTGCGCAAAAACATTGGGGTTTTAAAATAAAATATTTCTCTTGTGCGATTTAATTTATTAGTAATAAAAATCAATATTTGTCTTTAAATTTTTTATTATGTTTAATAAATTATATTATTTTTCACTTAGCAGCGTATGAGTTTGATTTCATTTCGCAGTATTAGATCACGGAGGAAGGCAGATATAAGTTTTGATATTTTCTTTTATCAAACAATCTTTATAAGAAAGATTAAAGGTAAGTTGACTTGTGAGTGTTGCAATTGAGTACATGAATTCACTTTTGACCCTGAAAGAGCTCATCTGCTGGCCGGTGCATTTTTTTTTAATTAAGTGTCATTGTAATTTGTTGATTATAGTTTAAAATTTTGCAAGATTACATGGCAATATATATTTTTTTCTGTTTCCCCATTGGGTTAAACCACCCAACGGGGGAGTATATTCTGCTATTGGATACAGACATAAACATAAAACTAATTAATTGACATGTAATTAATGTAATATAAACGCAAACTTATAACTAGGGAAAAATGGAAACACTTATTTGGTAGAACTATTAAAACTAAAAATTGATAAATCGTGGTAATCAGAACAAATTAAACAAACACATATTAAGGCAAGATATTGACTGTCCCTGCCCTGTATGTGTTTAGTGTTGGTGTTTAAATCTGTAGAGATGAGTCAAGGTGTGAGCCATGGCCAGAACGAGAGAATGAAAGATTAGAAAAACAAATATTCATTTCCGCCCTTCAATATTCGATGTTGGTATGAGCTCAAGCTCAGGGTGGAGTATTAAAATTTTTAAGAGTTGAAATTATAATATGTTTTATGAAGGTAGTGAAAGAAATAACTAAGGAAGGATGTTTAAGAATTTGAAGGAGGTCGAGTGGGGATACTGAGTAGAAATTACAGAGAGTAAGATGGTTAAAACGGGAAGATACATAGCGTGGCCAATCGGACAACAAATGTTGTAGAGTTTGTCTACTCCTTGAATCGCAAGGACACAAATCAGTAGGGCAGATCTTAAATCTAAATAGATACTCGCGCGAATACGAATGTCCCGTCAATATCTGCGTCAATTCAAAAGAGGTGTCGAAGGCACCTCGGAACAGTCGAACTTCTTGCAGAGTAGGTAAGTACTGCCGGGTGGTTGAACCTTGAACGGCATTAATGTACTCAGAATTCCAAGTACTTGCCAGTTCAAGGCGAATCACCCTTCTTGCGTAACTCAGAGGGAACTGGGTGTATGCCAGGCGACGGTGAGACACGGCCGCATCTTTGGCACATAAATCTGCAACCTCGTTCCCTCCTATACCACAATGAGCCTTTACACACACGAACTTCATGGTCAACTCGTTCCTCAGACGGAGAAGAGAACGATGGATGGAAGTGACCAGGGGTGAAGTACAGCTTCTGTCGCTGATGGAAACAAGCGAAGATAGGCTGTGGGAGAGGATACACGCTGAGTGCACTCTCCTGGGGGAGATCCAATTCAGGGCAGTGTCAATCGCATATAGCTCGGCCTGATAAACACTACAAGTATCGTGTAAGCGATACTTGTGTGTTTCAAGCCGAGACTCGTGGTATATAACGATTGCAGCGCCGACCTCCCCGCCTTCCAACTTGCTGCCATCAGTAAAAATAGTCACATCCACCCCGTCACAAATTCGATCGACTTCCTTGGAGTCGCCTACCCTGTCGAAAACTATCGTTTGCCTATGCATGTGGCGCGGGCTTCCAACATAAGTAGCTGGGAGAATGGTCAAACGACCGATGGTGGCCGCATCTCCTTCAGTAGCGATGGCGTCTCGCAAGTGGATGTACTCGTCTGATCGTAACTTCGACTGATTGAAACGAATGAAATTGAGACGCTCCGTTTCGACCTTGACGTAAATGTCGACGCAGTACTGTTGGAACAACCGGCGATATCTCAACATATGATTGTCAACATCTTGCCACAAATCATTAGTGGTAAATATAATTATTAATTTCACCATTACTACGATTATTGCAAACGTAAATTATGTTATTTATTTAAACAAGGTGGAACTCGCTTTAGCGGCAGTTCTTAGGCTTCTATACAGCTACCTTTCTGGTGTGGAAAGTTGTTATTATCTGGTTATTTTTGGTCGCCATATAATGTAACATCACATAATCAGATAATCTGCACTAATTATTTATTATTTTATTTTAACCACAGCAGTGGCTTGATGTGGATAGTGAAGTTAAGTTGTAAATAAAAGAGAAGGAAGAGGATGGATCCACCTCAAAAAATGGACCGGAAATTACGCGAATTTCGAAAGCGAAAGCAAATTGCCAACATGACCACTTCGCAAATATTACATCGTTCACGTAGTCATGCAATTCGCCGACAAAATCCACGAAGTAAAAACGCAGCTGTTCTTGAAGTAGGTAACGTTGTAGAACCAAATGTCGACGTTCATAACGGTAGTTTTACACTACCAGAAAAGTACACTACCACAACTACCAGAAAAGTAGTTGTATTTTATTTTACTTTGATGTGAAAAAATAATTTTTTAATGATGTGGTTAGTGAAGTTAAGTTGTAAATAAAAGAGAAAGGAGAGGATTGGTCCACCTCAAAAAAAGGACCAAACATTACAGAGAAGTAAAGTTTCGAATAGAATGGAAAAGTTTGATTGTTATTACTTATATAGTAAATGATAATTACCAACCGCAAAAAATTTAATTGGTGCAGATTATCTGATTATGTGATGTTACATTATATGGCGATCAAAACTAACCAGATAATAACAACTTTCCACACCAGAAAGGTAGCTGTATAGAAGCCTAAGAACTGCCGCTAAAGCGAGTTCCACCTTGTTATTATTACAGGTTAGATGATGTTTTGTATTGCTTTCATCAGAATCAAAATCGGAATCGGAAAAGTCGCTGCTAGAATAATTGCTTGAGTTGTTCATGTTTATAAATTAGTGGTACTTGCTATATCGATTACTTTTCAAAAGTATTACCTAAATTTTAAATACAAAGTGTAACCTATATAGTAAATTGTTGATCCTTTGATACGTTGATACATTGATACGTTGATACATTGATACGTTGATACGTTGATACATTGATACGTTGATACATTGATACGTTGATACATTGATACGTTGATACATTGATACGTTGATATATTGATACGTTGATACATTGATCCGCTGATCTGTTGATCCGTTAATCTGTTTATCCATTTATTGCATTATCTGCTTATCCGTTATTTGTATTTTTTATCTTTTGAACAATATATCCACACCGTTAAGAAATTGTATGTAAAATTACAATCATTAGCAACTTTGTGACCAATTTTTCTTCAGCATAGCGCGAAATCATATCTTTCTTCAGTATTTATCACATCGAAAGTCAGCAATTATGGTACAATCTATATTACGAACGTAACTTATATACCATGCTTTAAAAATAATATTTTCGAAGCATGTTATATCACGTTACTTGGTTCGGACGATGCTATTTTAGGGTTTTGATATCATAGATATCTAATCTAAAAAAACTAATATTTTTTAATCAAAATCAAATTAATTAAAATAAAATCTTGTAGCTGGTGTGTTATGGTAGTGTTATATCTACGAGGGCTGGGAAATCGAGTATTCGAATACTCGATTCTAGGTAATTTGTTCGACAGCGTTATGTGCGACAGAAATTTGTTTGAAAATGCCCTGTCGATTAAATGTTCAGTCGTACAAATGCTGAGTTGGACGAATTTCTCTCGAACAAATTACCAACTACGGCATATTCAAACATTCGAATATCCCACTAATATTTAAGTGTTTTACTAGGTTTAAGATGATAATTTCATTATTAAACAAGGTGGAACTCGCTTTAGCGGCAGTTCTTAGGCTTCTATACAGCTACCTTTCTGGTGTGGAAAGTTGTTATTATCTGGTTATTTTTGGTCGCCATATAATGTAACATCACATAATCAGATAATCTGCACTAATTATTTATTATTTTATTTTAACCACAGCAGTGGCTTGATGTGGATAGTGAAGTTAAGTTGTAAATAAAAGAGAAGGAAGAGGATGGATCCACCTCAAAAAATGGACCGGAAATTACGCGAATTTCGAAAGCGAAAGCAAATTGCCAACATGACCACTTCGCAAATATTACATCGTTCACGTAGTCATGCAATTCGCCGACAAAATCCACGAAGTAAAAACGCAGCTGTTCTTGAAGTAGGTAACGTTGTAGAACCAAATGTCGACGTTCATAACGGTAGTTTTACACTACCAGAAAAGTACACTACCACAACTACCAGAAAAGTAGTTGTATTTTATTTTACTTTGATGTGAAAAAATAATTTTTTAATGATGTGGTTAGTGAAGTTAAGTTGTAAATAAAAGAGAAAGGAGAGGATTGGTCCACCTCAAAAAAGCACCAAACATTACAGAGAAGTAAAGTTTCGAATAGAATGGAAAAGTTTGATTGTTATTACTTATATAGTAAATGATAATTACCAACCGCAAAAAATTTAATTGGTGCAGATTATCTGATTATGTGATGTTACATTATATGGCGATCAAAACTAACCAGATAATAACAACTTTCCACACCAGAAAGGTAGCTGTATAGAAGCCTAAGAACTGCCGCTAAAGCGAGTTCCACCTTGTTTATATCTGTGGTAATTCTGATAATCTGAATTTTTAATACCTACCAAGCTAAAAAATATTCTAGTATAGTATAAGTAAAATTTAGTGACAATAAGAGATTTCGATTATCAGATTAGTATCTTTATTATCGGATAAAAAATTATTTTTTCACATAAAAGCAAAAGAATAGCATTTTAAGTTCAAATATAAATCTCAGAATATTTCATTTCTTAAATCTGTTGTATAGAAGCCTAGGAACCGCTGCTAAAGCAAGTTCCAACTTGTTTCTTTTTCTGTTCGGCAGCAATCAGTTTCTCCACTCTTTTTCTGTTTCTTATACGTTTTGCCGCCACTTTTTTTTTCGCAATATTTAAATCAATTTTACGCATTCCATTGCTGCTAAACTCACGAAGTGCCTCCTTTAACGAATTAATAGTAGCTCGTTTGAATTCTTCTCTGACTTCAAAATCTTCGTATTTTCCGAACGATAAGTCCCTCTTTAGCGCCTGTTCCACATCCTTTATTAATTCACCTGAAAACATTTTTCGTTGACGTTCAACACTTATTATTTCGTTATAATGTAATTCTGCTTATATAGTAATTTTGAGTAGGATAATCGGATTAACTTATCCGATGATACGTTGATCCGATGATGCGTTGATACGATGATACGTTGATACGATGATACGTTCATCCGATGATACGTTGATCCGATGATACGTTGATCCGATGATACGTTGATGTTCGGTTTGCTTCGGGTATTTCCGTGGGACAGACAGAAGGACTTGGCCTTTTATAATAAGAGATTTGGTATGCATTGAAAAAAACAGATCAACATATCAACGGATCAACGTATTTAAATTTCCTATATAGGTGAAAAATTATGTAAATAAAATACGTATAACTTATATTTGGTCTGCATTGAAAAAACATGCGGACGGACACGAAGCCAGACCATAAGGCTTCTTTCTATACCTTGTATAGAAGCCTAAAAGTAGCGCACTGGCTACCCAGTTCATAGACCTCTATACACACAGAGTATTTCCAATACGATTTGAAACGCTCTGTATGATTTTGAATTATGCGGACGGACAGACAGACAGACAGACAGACGGACACGGAGCCAGATCATAAGGCTTCTTGCTATACTTTGTATAGAAGCCTAAAAGGGAGGAAAAATTGGCTGCTGCCTATATGAAGAAGAAACAGAAAGAAGAACAGGAATTGGCAATATCGCTGCGTGCTTTCGAAAATTCCTTATTAGAAGACGAATAATAGTTCATATTACAATATCTTAATATATAAATGCCAGCTCTCTCCTGCGGCGTGTCAAAACCTAATCTCATTGGTCCAAATTTGATACCAACATAAGCACTAATCGAAGTTATGCAAGGGGAAGGATCTGAACGGAACGAAAAGAAGAAACAAAAATCGAGGAGATAGAAAATAACGGTTATTAATGATTAACTTAAATCCGGATTAACGGATTAACGTTAATACGTTAATCCGTTAATATTTAATAAAAATACTATATAATCCAAATGATTTATTATGACTTAAATGTGTTGAACGTGAACTAAAAATGTCTTTACAAAAAATGGCTTTGCGAGAATTAAATAAGGTTGTGGAAGGGGCGCTAAACAGGGCTTTATCGTTCGCTAAATATGAAGATTTAACATGGAACCTGTTTTTCGGTACCAAACCATTTATCATAGTTTTCCTCGAGATTTAGGGGTGCCGCGGGAGTGGCGCCTATCTCGTTTCTTCTTCTTTTTACCGTTTTCCGAAGTGCTGCGTAGTTGTGTAACCGTGTATTACACGTAGTTGTGTTACACGGGGGATAATCCCTTAATTTTTGTGTTGGTAATAAAAAATTTACTATATAAGCAAATTTGCTTTTTGCGATCGGTTTCGGATTTAAATTTTTGGTAATGAAAATTTTGTTATTGAAAATTCATTATTGTGAATGGGAAGATGTTATTCGATAATCTACTCTATTCAAATTATAAACTATAAATTTGAATTATACATGTGGTGCCAATTTTTGGTATCGATTTTTGGTGTCGGTTTTTGCTGTCGGTTTTTGGTGTCAGTTTTTTGGTGTCGATTTTTGCGAGGTAACGACCGTGAAAACATATTCCATGTTAAAAAACTCAATGGATCAATAGATCAACGGATCAAATAAAGAGATCAACAATATATAGGTAAACCACTCAGTTATGTATATTTCAGCAACCTTCTTCACATATCTACTCATTTTCAGAGTGTTTCCCAACACAATTTGGAGCGCACTGGCTACCCAGTTCTTAGACCTCTATACACGCAGAGTATTTCCAACACGATTTGAAACGCTCTGTATGATTTTGAATTATGCGGACGGACAGACAGACGGACGGACGGACAGACACGGAGCCAGATCATAAGGCTTCTTGCTATACTTTGTATAGAAGCCTAAAACAGATATAAGTCTATATAAGACAGCTATTTCCAAAATAATAGCGCACTGGGTACCCAGTTCTTAGACCTCTATACACACTGAGTATATTCAACACGATTTGAAACGCTCTGTATGATTTTGAATTATGCGGACGGACGGACAGACAGACGGACGGACGGACAGACGGACGGACAGACACGGAGCCAGATCATAAGGCTTCTTGCTATACTTTGTATAGAAGCCTAAAATTAATTTTAATATTATTAATAATAATAAGCATGCAACAGCATTGCCTCGACATTTTTTTAGCGGGACAGTCGACCTAAAGGGGTTTTGGCTATTCAATATCAGATAGCACTACTATATTTTATTTCAGCAGTTAGTAATTTGAAAAGTTTGTAACTTTGCTTTATGGGGAATTTAGTATGGGATTTTTAAAATTGTTAAATTTAAATTTTATTTACTATTTATTAATTAAAATCAATATTTTATCGCATATTATGTTACATAACACATCAAGTTTATAATAGAACAATAGAATTACTTTGTGAAATACCCTTAAATTAAATTAATTTAAATTTGACACTTCTAAGAAATCACAATTCTTCGCAATAAAATATGATTGAATGATGATGATTGATGAAATAAAACTAGTAGCAGAGTAAATCTTATGTTTTATTGCGAAGAAGTACCTAAATTGTATCCCTTATTGATCAGACTTCACCTTAGCATAATATATTTGTAAAGAAACTATGATTTCCGAAGTAAATTTAAATTCAAATTTTCAAACAAAATTTAATTGTAGTTAAATTGGAAATGAGTAGGCAACCCATATGGTTAATTATTTGGTATTTATTTTCAAAACTATTTGTAAACACCTCATTATTTTAAATATCACCGTAGGAAGGGCAAATTAGGTACGCTACATATTTTAACACTGAAATGAGCTCAAATTTTGTTATTTAAGTATTTCCCTTATTGATCAGACTTCATCTTAGCATAATATATTTGTAAAGAAACTATCATTTCTGAAGTAAATTTAAATTCAAATTTTCAAACAAAATTTAATTGTAGTTAAATTGGAAATGAGTAGGCAACCCATATGGTTAATTATTTGGTATTTATTTTCAAAACTATTTGTAAACACCTCATTATTTTAAATATCACCGTAGGAAGGGCAAATTAGGTACGCTACATATTTTAACACTGAAATAAGCTCAAATTTTGTATTTTAAGTATTTATGCTTTTCTAAATGATATCTACAATAAAGCTTATATTTACACAAGTAAATATTTACAATTTGAAGTAAATTGACAGATACAATTTATTGGTATAAATTATGTCGAGTACTATTCCTTCGGTTTCAAGCATTTTCACACATTCGGATACAATTTCCAGGGGGGGGGGGCCTGAGAACGCATAATTATACCGAAATCGCATTAAATGCGATTAAATCTTTACAAAACTTTACAAATTAGTTGTCAAGTATACCATCTGGTATGAAAAAATATAAATAAAATAACTAAGTAAATTTACTCGTCTAGTAAATTTACTGTACAAGTAAATTTATTCATGCTTTACAATAACGGACCTTAATTGGCGACCTTATCATTGGCACACGTGTCACGGATTAATTTATATCTGTATTGCATAAATGAATATAAATGCTGCGGAGTACGATCAAAAAATTCGGAGTGGTATTTGTCTATAAATTCTTGGAATTCTTTTTTAGAGGGCATGGTATGACTTTTAATTTTCTTCTTAAATGTCATCGTCAAAAGCTCAATTTCGCGTCTCGTATATTTTCTTTTTCTTTTATTTTTCCTCGTTCTTACGGGAGACCGTAATTCATCTATAATTTCGTGTATAGTATGTTTACGTTTTATTGGTGTCTTGGTTTTACCACTTTCTTCTGCAATAAAACAAAAATAAATAAATATATCAAAATAAAAAAACAAAATAAATACTAAATGAGCAAGATCCAATATTCCTACGAGGTTTTCTCAATTTAGAACTTCTAGTTTTAATTGGCGACCTTTTCATTGGCACATGTGTCATTGTTTCTAGAGAACTTGGTAATTTTTCTAAAACAACACAAGGAGTTTGTTGGCTATTTAATGAAGTTTCATTTGTTCCTGTTGAAGTCTGCGGCTGTGACTCTTGACAACTTTCACCTGCAAAATTTTTTAAAGTTTTTGACTGTAATTACACAAGAGCTATTTATCTAATTTATTTAATGATAAATACACGGGGTAATTATTTGGTAAAATTCTGAGAATTTATCACAACTCGAGGAAAATTAAAACAGAAAAGTTCCTAAATAAATTAAAAAGAAATTAATAATTATTTAAAATTATTACCTACAATAAAATGTGAATTAAATTTGGGTTAGTAAAAAATTTAATTTCGTATGCTACTATTATACTTAACCCATTCCTAGAATGCGTACTAATATGCGTATATTTGGGATGGAATGGGTTAATATTTCAATTTGATTTGGTCCCACAGTCACCGTGGCGATTGATAAGGTCCCTTCGGATCTTTTAACCGTAAGTGTGTGCGGATTTGCCCAAATCACTCGCGTAATAAAAAATATAGTCATTTCATTGTTTAGTAGGTATATCACAAAATTATATAGGAACTTATCTTTGTAATTTTTCATTATAAAAAAACTTACCTAAAAACACGTCGACCATGTCTTCCACTTCCTCGTCTGTTTCTTCTTCATTAATGGTTTCATTTTCTATTAAAATTTCTAATTCGGTCATAGATTTACCTTTGAATTTTGTAATATCCAAGTTTCCACCTGCAGCCATAAAAAAACGAGACAAGACTGTGATATGTCTCTGCAACTCAGGTTGTCTATAATTTTGTCTGTGAACATTAATGTCATGACCCATAAAGTCAGCTAGTTGCTGCATTTCGTTTTCGTTCAGGACTAAAAACTGCGAAATAGTAGCCACTTGCTTACGTAGACGAGTACAGCGAAGCAATTCTGGATTGTCCGCATTACATTCTTTTGCGAATGTTGCCATAGCACGACCTCCAGCTTCCAAATGCCCAATAGAATTTTTGGAACAGAAAAGAAATTCGTTATTTTTAGGGATACCAGACATTGTTCTTAAAGATGTAAACATATCTAAGTACTGAGCTTGTGCTTTTGTCAATAATGCAGACAGTACCCTACCGCGCTTTCCAATTAATTTAATCATAGAAAAACGTTCGGCTAGAATAACTTCCATGCGAGTCATATTTTCATGATCTTCTTTTTGTATCGATCTTCTTTCTTGATACGATTGTAACAACATTCGGGAAACCTCTCCAGGTCTGCGTCGGTTAAAAAGGACCACCTCGTGTAAAACAATTGACCCTAGTCGAACCCATGCGTTATAATTATATTTTTCCAGCAAAATTTGGAAACATTTCTCCGCTTCCGATTGCAAATAATTCGTCAATTTTGCGATATCTGTAATGGCAGGCAAATCTTTGTTTTTAAACATTCGTTTTTTTTGTGACGAAATATAAGCCGTCTTTCCAAGGCGTATTAAAAATTCACTCGAGTGGAAGTTTTTGAAATCTAACAAACGAACAAGAATTGGATCAGTAGGTAACAAACCTTTTATTCTATAATAACTGATAAGAGCGTTCACTAAATTTAGTATAACAAGTCGAATAGATTGAACTATTGTTGGAATCTTAAATGAGTATGCGTCTCCTGAACAAATGACATTTACTGCATTCATTATCTTCAGATAGTGAGTAGTATCAAGAAAATCTTGGACACAGTTAATATTATTATCTAGTTTACGAAGTTCGATGAAAAGACGAGCGGCTAAACGTAACTCTTGTCTGCAATTTCTATAATTATGAGGACACGCTCTATGTTTTATAGCGTAACGCTGTGCTAAAATGAGGAGAGTTTTGTCACTTCGAATAATTTGGCCAACATCATCGTTTTTCAATGGCTCTAATAACATACGAAGTAAACCAGTTTCCAAATTGGAGGGTTGCACTACTTTTACACAAGAATACGAATCATTCGAAGAACTAGAAGCCATAGGCGATGAAACTACCGAACATGATGGAAGTGCTAGCCGTCGAGCCTCTTTCAAAATTTGTGGTTTATTTTTTGGCCTATTAACACAATTTTGGTGGTGTTTATAAAGTGATTTTGAAACGAACAATGACTTGCAGTTCGGACATGGAACCATATTTTCTACGGCAACTTTTTTAGATGTTCTAATTGGGATACGGTCCTTTGTGCAACACTTGGAGTTATACAAATTGTCACCCCTAATACGCAAGTCCTTCAGCAATCTACTTCGTTCCAAAGAATTTAATGGCAATTTATTAACGTTTCTCACCTCATCTCTATCGCGATGTGAAGCCAACAAATGTCTGGGAAGTGCAGTCACAAATTTAGAGCAAAATAAACAACAGTGACTCTTAGTTTTCAATTCAGATTTCTTGACAACATCTTCGCCATTTATTTTCGTATATAACAACGCTCCAATGACATGATTACCAGTCAAAACTAATTCGCCACTTAGCTGACCTGGCGATAAACACCAGCGAACATTCACATTCAGAATTTTACCATCGGGTATGCTGATATAGCATGGTGTATTTTTGTCATCAAATTCTGAAAACGAAAATTTTAGAACAAAGCAACGAATGGAATAATTTACTTACTACATAAGTGCTGTTCAGATGTATTCTGATCTGCTATTATGAACGATACAAATTGCCTATTCAATAAGTTGGCGCAATTACCATCAACATCGTATACGTCCTTTTGCGGCTTATCTAGTTCATCAAATAACACAGTGTACTGTCCATAATGCAAACTTTTTGTCACTGTTAATATTGCAGTCGAGTTCTCGATTAAAATATTTGCTTTATGTTCTTGTCCAGTTTGTTCTGTATCGACTAGTTGATGAGAAACAGTCTCTGCATCATGATGTAATGATGGGGCTTCTTCGCCTGTGCCGTCGGTAAAAATGTCCTCCTCAAAGACATGCTGATCTCCATGAACAAGCGCAATGGTGTCCATTACTTCCAGATTGCTTTCTTCGTTAGAATCTGCACTTACCGTTGCACCAAATAAATCTCTTCTTGCACATTCGACATCGTTTTGATTTTTGCTTAAACGTTGCGGTGGGAATGAAATGGACGAAGAAGGGGAAGAACTTATATCATCGTTTCCTGCTTGCCATTCCGAACCCGAATCTTCAAATAGATCTTCGTTTTCCATCACAAACAATTCTAAAAAAAAGATTAAAAACATAAAAATAAATCATTACTTTTATAAATTACTTTAAATGAGGGTCGTAACTAATGGGGGATTAAAGAGTTCGATTACCCCCCCCCCCGAAATGCCGACGACGGACGTCGGCATTTTTTGCATTTTAGTCCAGGCAACGAAGCCGAAAAATTGGCTCCAGCTTGCAAAAAAATCCGGGCAAGCTGAATTTTGGCAGAGATGTACTTGCTGTACGATACGATACATTAAAGCAACGACAAATAATTCATTACAAAATATTAACTGTAGTACGGTACTGTAGGTACATTAAAATAACGACAAATAATTAATGACAAAATATTGACTTTTGGACGCAAACATTCGATTAAACATAGTAATTCAACACTTACACTAGAAAGTTAGATTCTGAGACAGGTCATTCCAAAACCATATTGCAAACAAGTACGTCAAGCGACACTTCCTTTACAATATTAGACATCGAATAATTAACTTGGATAGCTATAACGGCCAACGCCTCAAAATTCAATCGACTCTCCGTGTTGAACTGGAACTAGGAATTTCATTGACGTGTTGTCCTCTTTCCTAGCCAGCGAATGGTTTAGCTGTCCAAGATTACACAATGTCCTGATAAATAATTGAATTTCAATTTGTGAAGCAATGATAACTTCGAGATAAATGTTCCACAAAACACCTCGTCGGTGTCAAGTAAAAATCTGCAAAATCTTACATTAATTAATCGAAAATATTAGTAATTCAACACTTACACTAGAAATAAGTTAGATTCTGAGACAGGTCATTCCAAAACCATATTGCAAACAAGTACGTCAAGCGACACTTCCTTTACAATATTAGACATCGAATAATTAACTTGGATAGCTATAACGGCCAACGCCTCAAAATTCAATCGACTCTCCGTGTTGAACTGGAACTAGGAATTTCATTGACGTGTTGTCCTCTTTCCTAGCCAGCGAATGGTTTAGCTGTCCAAGATTACACGATGTCCTGATAAATAATTGAATTTCAATTTGTGAAGCAATGATAACTTCGAGATAAATGTTCCACAAAACACCTCGTCGGTGTCAAGTAAAAATCTGCAAAATCTTACATTAATTAATCGAAAATATTAGTAATTCAACACTTACACTAGAAATAAGTTAGATTCTGAGACAGGTCATTCCAAAACCATATTGCAAACAAGTACGTCAAGCGACACTTCCTTTACAATATTAGACATCGAATAATTAACTTGGATAGCTATAACGGCCAACGCCTCAAAATTCAATCGACTCTCCGTGTTGAACTGGAACTAGGAATTTCATTGACGTGTTGTCCTCTTTCCTAGCCAGCGAATGGTTTAGCTGTCCAAGATTACACGATGTCCTGATAAATAATTGAATTTCAATTTGTGAAGCAATGATAACTTCGAGATAAATGTTCCACAAAGCACTTCGTCGCTGTCAAGTCAAAATTTGTTGTGGAAAAATGCTAATTTTGATTAAACATTAAACTCGGTACGGTACTGCACTTTAAAATGATGACAAATATCTTAAATGAAGTAGCAATGCAAAACGTCAGACTACGAAAGTTTACACGCCGGTTTGCGCGTCAAATTTAAAAGTTTTTAGTTAACATAACCTATTTTATGAATCTGTCAAACGTTTTCCCTCTACTTACTGTTGTATGTTTATAACCTCTCGACAGACCAGAAATAAATCTTGCTATTTTTAGTGAAATTATTGTGCTTGTGCTATTATAATTATTAAAATAAACAGCAATATTTATTGCTAAGTAGAAACAACTTATATTAGGTGTAGACACTAATAGTTAATATTCCTATTCAAGTTGTTTGTTGAATTTTAGGTTACTTGAGACATTTTTGTATTGTTCCGAAACCATGATGCTGATTTCAAAAACCCAGAAATAACAAATCTATTAAAAATTATAAGGATCGCCTTCTTCATGAAATGATATGCATCAAGAAAGAAAAAAATGCAATGAACCGAAAAACTGACATCGATGATCTAAGCACTATATACAGCTATCTTCTTGTTTAATTATTCCTTTCAACATATTGGAGTTAAGTTTTTCCTATTTTGACCGATTCACAAATTAGGTTGTTCCTTAACTAGCGATCTACGTAGCCTCACACACACTTTGTTAAAAAAAACATTAGATCGTATCAAATGACAATACGTTGAATCAGTTATTTATCCATTACCATGTACTTGTTTATAAAACGTTTGAAGATGGTAATATACATTACTAAAAGTTTATAATGAATAAATAATAATTAAATGTATTTAATTAATTATTTTATTGTTTAATTTTATCATAATTATGTTAGTTGAAAATAAATTGTTCCGTCAGTATGTAAAACATTTACTTATATTAACATGAAAACCTGTTAACTCCCAATTTCCAAACCATCGTTTAAATAAATTAACCTATGCTAGGGTCAGATTTATTTTGCATACGCATTTTTGGACAAAACCAGTTGCAAATTTAGAAACTTCGTAAACAGCTTAACATGATATTATGCAGTGATAAAAATAAGTTACTCCAATAGAATTGGGGTTAATTTTCCACGTAAAGTTGTAAGTAGAAGTAATACGTTCAAAATAAGGTATAATTCAAATTATCTCTGGATATTTCACCATGTTCAAATTTTGACGTAAAATAGGTTATGTTAAAGAGACAACTGAAACCTTTTAAATTTGACGTAAGTTCATAAAAATACACGTACGCATGAGCAAACCGGCGTGTAAACTTTCGTAGTCTCAAAACGTCATGATTTTTCTTTGCAAGATGGAAAGGTTTTGCAAACCTTGCAAAAACATGCAACGTGTTTGAACTTCGCAATATTACGTAATACACAACATGGTTGCATGGATAAAAAATGATAACGATATCATATTTTTCGTTAAAAAATTAAAAATAATACAAAGTTATGTTAATTAAGCACATAACTGATTTTTACAACGCAATTACAAACGCAGTTATTGAATAAAATTCACATAACTGATTTTGTAGGAATGTAGAGCTTGTTAAAATCTGTCATTTAAGTATAAAAAGTAAAAATTTGAAAATAGTAGATTTTGACTTGACAGCGAAATAAATTTAGTACAAAAAGTTTGTAATTAACTTACCCTATCAATTCACAAAACCAAATTATAATTCACACGTCTACTACGTATGATATGGTATGATAAAACGAATTGGAATGAGCAAAGCACCAAACCGGAAACCGCACCGAACACACAAACTCATGGTACAAACTGGTGGGGGTGTTGGGCGGGTAGCGATCACGTCATCATCACGTGCAAGTATAGAATTTATAGAACGTAACCGCAAATTCATTTTTACGTCTTATATAAACACCCACATACAAAAATGCAGAGTAGAATAATGAATAATTCTTTTTGCGAGCATTATCCAAGGTCAATCTTTACGACGTTTTTTTATAAAATAGCTTTGTAGTTTCCTAAGGGGCCGTCCATTAATTACGTAAGGATGATTTTTGTAATTTTGGACCCCCTCCCCCCGCCACGTAAGGGTACCTAAGATTGTGGCAACCCCCCCCCCCCACATCTTACGTAAGGATTATTTAAAAGAAAATTAATTTTGACCCCCCTCTCCACCACTTATATTTATAAAATATGAATAATAATATATTATACTAGCTGGCACAGTCGGCCTACCAGCCCCCTTTAGCCGTCTAGACCGCGTGGGATGTGGTTGTTCGGCCTTCGGCCTCACTCAAGAGTATCGCAAGCATACGTGTAGACCGTGGTTTTTCGGCCTTCGGCCTCACCCCAAGGTTCTAAAGTAGCCTATGTTTTTCGTAGCATTGTAAATAACTTCTACACCAAATTTGGTTAAGATTGGTCAAATAGAAACGTAAAGCACTTGCACGCGTATTTGCATTGTCGATCAGTTGACAGCTTGACAGCATTCATTATTGTTTTTTAAGTTGATTTTGAGTAGCCTGCCTTCCTTTAAGGAATCTCGATAATCCATTCATGCGCGTCCCACAGGGACGCGCATGAATGGATTATCGAGATTCCTTAAAGGAAGGCAGGCTACTCAAAATCAACTTTCCTCTCCTTTGCGAATTTTTGCACTATTTCAATACAAAAACATGCGCAGAGACCTACATAATAACTGTGCCAAATTTGGTTCCGATCGGTCAAACGGTTTAGGAGTCTATAGGGAACATACATACACACTTACATCAATTTTCATATTTTTAGATAGATAATAATAAATACAAAAATTTAAATTAAATTTTTATTTACATAGATGAAAAATCGTTCGTCAAGATCACCAAAGTTTGATGCCATTTTCTATAATTCACACTATTATGCCACTATGTTTAATGATTTTTAAGTACTATATATTTCAATATAATATGATATTTCCATTATACCTGGATATAATTACCAACATAAAAAGAAAAAGTTATATTAGATTGTTAAATTTAATTTAAAAAAATATTTTAAGAAACTTACGTAAGGAATACGTCGGACCCCTCCCCCCTACGTAAGAGTCCGTAAGATATCCAATACCCCCTCCCCCCCAAAAAACCCTTACGTAATTAATGGATGACCCCTAAACTAAAAAATAAAATAATTTATGTACTATGCTTTTAAAATGTTTTACTGCATAAATTACGGATAAATGATTTTGATAAAAAATAGTATTAACTACAAGCCGATCCTAATTTTTAAGGGGTCGTTTGTAATTTTAAATTACAGATAATTAATTCCATGTGGTTAGACTTTGTAAATTGTACTAAAAAAAAAGCGCGTTGTGCGGGAATCCAACCGACCACCTACAAATTAGTAAGCCGACGCTTTTCCGACTGAGCCGTGACGTTATATTAATTTCATGTGATTACAATATGTAGTTAAAGAACTTTCTTTTTGTTTTTAAAATTACCGTGGATTATTTTTCATTTGACCTTATAACGAAATTATTATTAAATTCTAGTATTTACAAACTAATTTCTAGGTAATTAATTATACTTAAGCAAATTGGGTGTATATGTAGTACTCTTTCAGCAAATTTTGTGCGCGTATGGTTTTAAAGTTATAAGTTATTATAACCATTTTAATGGTACGGATGCTAGTTTATAATAAAACGCAGTTTTATGCCTTAATGCCACAAAAAAAAAATAAGTACATCAGAATTTGTGTAATTTATGTGCAAAATGCATATCCATATCAATCTCTAAAGTTTAACTTTGAACTCTGCGGAAGTGAGCAAGTTTCGTAAGCTCCGAGCATGTTGCGCGTGGGAATTTTCAATTTAATTCGATTTCATAAAGATTTTCTCTAATTTTTTGAGGTTTATAATGAAGTCAAAATATATACTAATATCAGTAACCTAGATATTGCCTTAAATTTTAAAAAATTACTGACCTCTTGGATTTTCATTTTTTTCATTTTTTGTGGTAGGTACATTTTCCTTTTTTTTATGCGTTCCTTTTTTTATGAGTAAGTAAATATAAATTTTATTTTATTTTTATTAGTTAGGAAGAAGTACCACATGTGCATGCTCTCGACCTTGTAGATTCCACGATAGCACATTCGCACAGTGAATGTGTTACGTCTTATAATATAAACACCCACATACGGAAATTTTTTAGCGAGAATGATCCAAGGTCAATCTTTACGACGTTTTTTTATAAAATAGCTTTGTAGTTTCCTAAGGGGCCGTCCATTAATTACGTAAGGATGATTTTTGTAATTTTGGACCCCCTCCCCCCGCCACGTAAGGGTACGTAAGATTGTGGCAACCCCCCCCCCCCCACATCTTACGTAAGGATTATTTAAAAGAAAATTAATTTTGACCCCCCTCTCCACCACTTATATTTATAAAATATGAATAATAATATATTATACTAGCTGGCACAGTCGGCCTACCAGCCCCCTTTAGCCGTCTAGACCGCGTGGGATGTGGTTGTTCGGCCTTCGGCCTCACTCAAGAGTATCGCAAGCATACGTGTAGACCGTGGTTTTTCGGCCTTCGGCCTCACCCCAAGGTTCTAAAGTAGCCTATGTTTTTCGTAGCATTGTAAATAACTTCTACACCAAATTTGGTTAAGATTGGTCAAATAGAAACGTAAAGCACTTGCACGCGTATTTGCATTGTCGATCGGTTGACAGCTTGACAGCATTCATTATTGTTTTTTAAGTTGATTTTGAGTAGCCTGCCTTCCTTTAAGGAATCTCGATAATCCATTCATGCGCGTCCCACAGGGACGCGCATGAATGGATTATCGAGATTCCTTAAAGGAAGGCAGGCTACTCAAAATCAACTTTCCTCTCCTTTGCGAATTTTTGCACTATTTCAATACAAAAACATGCGCAGAGACCTACATAATAACTGTGCCAAATTTGGTTCCGATCGGTCAAACGGTTTAGGAGTCTATAGGGAACATACATACACACTTACATCAATTTTCATATTTTTAGATAGATAATAATAAATACAAAAATTTAAATTAAATTTTTATTTACATAGATGAAAAATCGTTCGTCAAGATCACCAAAGTTTGATGCCATTTTCTATAATTCACACTATTATGCCACTATGTTTAATGATTTTTAAGTACTATATATTTCAATATAATATGATATTTCCATTATACCTGGATATAATTACCAACATAAAAAGAAAAAGTTATATTAGATTGTTAAATTTAATTTAAAAAAATATTTTAAGAAACTTACGTAAGGAATACGTCGGACCCCTCCCCCCTACGTAAGAGTCCGTAAGATATCCAATACCCCCTCCCCCCCAAAAAAACCCTTACGTAATTAATGGATGACCCCTAAACTAAAAAATAAAATAATTTATGTACTATGCTTTTAAAATGTTTTACTGCATAAATTACGGATTAATGATTTTGATAAAAAATAGTATTAACTACAAGCCGATCCTAATTTTTAAGGGGTCGTTTGTAATTTTAAATTACAGATAATTAATTCCATGTGGTTAGACTTTGTAAATTGTACTAAAAAAAAAAGCGCGTTGTGCGGGAATCGAACCGACCACCTACAAATTAGTAAGCCGACGCTTTTCCGACTGAGCCATGACGTTATATTAATTTCATGTGATTACAATATGTAGTTAAAGAACTTTCTTTTTGTTTTTAAAATTACCGTGGATTATTTTTCATTTGACCTTATAACGAAATTATTATTAAATTATAGTATTTACAAACTAATTTCTAGGTAATTAATTATACTTAAGCAAATTGGGTGTAAATGTAGTACTCTTTCAGCAAATTTTGTGCGCGTATGGTTTTAAAGTTATAAAATGGTTATAAGTTAGTATAACCATTTTAATGGTACGGATGCTAGTTTATAATAAAACGCAGTTCTATGCCATAATGCCACAAAAAAAAATAAGTACATCAGAATTTGTGTAATTTATGTGCAAAATGCACATCCATATCAATCTCTAAAGTTTAACTTTTTGAACTCTGCGGAAGTGAGCAAGTTTCGTAAGCTCCGAGCATGTTGCGCGTGGGAATTTTCAATTTAATTCGATTTCATAAAGATTTTCTCTAATTTTTTGAGGTTTATAATGAAGTCAAAATATATACTAATATGAGTAACCTAATATTGCGTTAAATTTTAAAAAATTATTGACATCTTGGATTTGGATTCCGCATCTCAATGGTTAAGCGAAGAAATTTCTAAGCAGTATGTTAGATTTAAATTATTGAAGTTGTCTTCTAGATATCAAAATCCCAAATTTTACAAATTATGAATTACGTTTTTCTAGAATGCGCAGTGCGAGATGTGATGTAGGTACTATGCTTTTAAAATGTTTTACTGCATAAATTAAAAAATCGTTACGGATTAATGATTTTGATAAATACTTTTGATAAATTACCCTAATTTTTAAGGGGTCGTTTGTAATTTTAAATTACAGATAATTAATTCCATTAGTCCGGTCAAATTAGACCAAAAAATAGGAGTGAGGTTGCAATAATTCGCACCCAGCTGAAAATTGGTAGGATTATTCAAAACACCATCATAAATGAAATCTAAAAAGTGCTCATCGATCCGACGCCTGGAAAAAAATTTATTCGGGGTCAAAGGTCACTAAAACGGGTTTTTCGCGATTTTCAGCAAAACGGTAAGTTTTACCATAAAATTATCCCATTCAAAAATTGTAGATCAGATAATTATCTATAAAAAATGTCTAAATACTTTTTTTCCTAAGAGCCACCGTTTTTGAGATATAACGATTCGAAAAGTTGAAAGAGTTGTAATCGTCATAATATGGGGGTCCGTTACTTTGCCCCCCCCCCCGGTTAATATTTTTACCCAAAAACCTAGCACTGGGATCCTTAGAGCTAGCACCAGCTAGCACCCAAATATTAATGCAAAAGCGAGTGGTGGAAGAATATTTTAAAAAGCATGTTCAAAAGAAAATTGCTCCCAAAAAACAGGAATGTCAAGAATTGCAACAGAAACATTCAGTTCTTTTACATAACCTTGATTGGGTTAAAATAAAAACGTATGTGTACAATATGTACAAGAATATTTAATTTTTTGATTTTTTATTTTAATGTTTATTAAATTGTTTACTTATTTTTAACTACTTATTTTAATGTATTTAATATTGGAGATTTTTGAAAAATGCTAAGTTTTAATAAATGATAATGTTTTAGTATGTGATGTCCTATTTATTAATTATTTTGTTTTGTTTTTTCTTACTTAGCGTTGAATCCCTCAACTTTTAAGTTGACGTTTAAGTTTAAGTGTGACGATTAAATATTTGAAGTTGGTTTTTGCATTTAATACCCACAAATGGATGCTAAAAATTAATAATGTAAATAAAAACACTATTATTATATTCTAATAAATTTTAATTAACCGAAAGGTACAAAATAAAAATAATTACATTATTTACATTACATAATTTTTTGTACATTTACAAAAAAGGAACCGGCATGGATCCGTTTACAGATTCGATTTCCGATATATCAACGTCATCGTCTCCATTGCTTGGAGCTAAATCAGGTTCAAATTCAATCTGCAAATTGGGAATGTTCAGGCTTCTAGTTGATGCTTTGAACTGCTTTTTATGCCAGGCGTTATCTACTAATACAAAAAATTGTACAAGATTGGTTCCTTCAATTTTCGAGCTCTCTTACCTTTGACCGGCCTTTTATACATACACCAAAGTTTACACCAAACAAATACCACCACTATGACAGCTGCAACGATAATTATAAAATAAACAATATTGAAGATCATCGCGCTTTCCATAAAAGGGGGGCCATTCATTGTCGATGTCGATTGTGGAAGCCTACAACATACAAACAATTCTGTTGTTTTAATTGCCTTTTCTAGATTTCTAAAAAAAAAACAAAATAGGGTCATTCCATCTCAAATCGAATCATGAATTTACTTGGCCCATGCCTAATTTGACAAAATTTGGTACACACCATCTTAAGTAAGAAATAAAAAAAAAATACAAATTAAAGGATTTGCCCAAAAAAGCACTCGTTTCCTTGTTTTGGTCTTTCAAAATGTCAAAAAGTTGGTGTGGACACTTGTAGAAAAACGACTGTAACTTCATCCACGGTGGCCTAAATTTAAAAATAAAAAATGTTCCGTAAAGGTAAACGAACATTCTGTTCAAATATTTAACCACTTTTTATATTTTCAACCCGTAACTGGATTACATTTTTAATATTAACCCTATTTCAACCCCTATTTCTAAAGGGGTCTTATTTTTGGTTAATTTTTTTACAGTTCTTTTGTACAAATGTTCTGAGTATGCGTACCAAATTTTATCATGGGATGAGCATGGGTTCGGTTACTAAAAATTAATTAAATATAGGCAGAAACGTGGGTTGTTTGGTAATGACTTGCCGCTTTTTCGCTAGAGGAGTTTCAACCGTTGTGGGGTGCGCAAATAAAGTTGCATCTGGCAACTCTGTATCGTGTTTGAATTATTATGAAATTAGCTACAAAACGACGCCTCATTTATTTAATTTTGACGTTTCGTCCACAAGTGACAGTCACTCGTCGGTGTCAAGTAAAAATCTGCAAAATCTTACATTAATTAATCGAAAATATTAGTAATTCAACACTTACACTAGAAATAAGTTAGATTCTGAGACAGGTCATTCCAAAACCATATTGCAAACAAGTACGTCAAGCGACACTTCCTTTACAATATTCGACATCGAATAATTAATTTGGACAGCTACAACGGCCAACGCCTCAAAATTCAATCGACTCTCCGTGTTGAACTGGAACTAGGAATTTCATTGACGTGTTGTCCTCTTTCCTAGCCAGCGAATGGTTTAGCTGTCCAAGATTACACGATGTCCTGATAAATAATTGAATTTCAATTTGTGAAGCAATGATAACTTCGAGATAAATGTTCCACAAAGCACTTCGTCGCTGTAAAGTCAAAATTTGTTGTGGAAAAATGCTAATTTTGATTAAACATTAAACTCGGTACGGTACTGCACTTTAAAATGATGACAAATATCTTAAATGAAGTAGCAATGCAAAACGTCATGATTTTTCTTTGCAAGATGGAAAGGTTTTGTAAACCTTGCAAAAACATGCAACGTGTTTGAACTTCGCAATATTACGTAATACACAACATGGTTGCATGGATAAAAAATGATAACAATATCATATTTTTCGTTAAAAAATTAAAAATAATACAAAGTTATGTTAATTAAGCACATAACTGATTTTTACAACGCAATTACAAACGCAGTTATTGAATAAAATTCACATAACTGATTTTGTAGGAATGTAGAGCTTGTTAAAATCTGTCATTTAAGTATAAAAAGTAAAAATTTGAAAATAGTAGATTTTGACTTGACAGCGAAATAAATTTAGTACAAAAAGTTTGTAATTAACTTACCCTATCAATTCACAAAACCAAATTATAATTCACACGTCTACTACGTATGATATGGTATGATAAAACGAATTGGAATGAGCAAAGCACCAAACCGGAAACCGCACCGAACACAAAAACTCATGGTACAAACTGGTGGGGGTGTTGGGCGGGTAGCGATCACGTCATCATCACGTGCAAGTATAGAATTTATAGAACGTAACCGCAAATTCATTTTTACGTCTTATATAAACACCCACATACAAAAATGCAGAGTAGAATAATGAATAATTCTTTTTGCGAGCATTATCCAAGGTCAATCTTTACGACGTTTTTTTATAAAATAGCTTTGTAGTTTCCTAAGGGGCCGTCCATTAATTACGTAAGGATGATTTTTGTAATTTTGGACCCCCTCCCCCCGCCACGTAAGGGTACCTAAGATTGTGGCAACCCCCCCCCACATCTTACGTAAGGATTATTTAAAAGAAAATTAATTTTGACCCCCCTCTCCACCACTTATATTTATAAAATATGAATAATAATATATTATACTAGCTGGCACAGTCGGCCTACCAGCCCCCTTTAGCCGTCTAGACCGCGTGGGATGTGGTTGTTCGGCCTTCGACCTCACTCAAGAGTATCGCAAGCATACGTGTAGACCGTGGTTTTTCGGCCTTCGGCCTCACCCCAAGGTTCTAAAGTAGCCTATGTTTTTCGTAGCATTGTAAATAACTTCTACACCAAATTTGGTTAAGATTGGTCAAATAGAAACGTAAAGCACTTGCACGCGTATTTGCATTGTCGATCGGTTGACAGCTTGACAGCATTCATTATTGTTTTTTAAGTTGATTTTGAGTAGCCTGCCTTCCTTTAAGGAATCTCGATAATCCATTCATGCGCGTCCCACAGGGACGCGCATGAATGGATTATCGAGATTCCTTAAAGGAAGGCAGACTACTCAAAATCAACTTTCCTCTCCTTTGCGAATTTTTGCACTATTTCAATACAAAAACATGCGCAGAGACCTACATAATAACTGTGCCAAATTTGGTTCCGATCGGTCAAACGGTTTAGGAGTCTACAGGGAACATACATACACACTTACATCAATTTTTATATTTTTAGATAGATAATAATAAATACAAAAATTTAAATTAAATTTTTATTTACATAGATGAAAAATCGTTCGTCAAGATCACCAAAGTTTGATGCCATTTTCTATAATTCACACTATTATGCCACTATGTTTAATGATTTTTAAGTACTATATATTTCAATATAATATGATATTTCCATATAATATGATATTTCCATTATACCTGGATATAATTACCAACATAAAAAGAAAAAGTTATATTAGATTGTTAAATTTAATTTAAAAAAATATTTTAAGAAACTTACGTAAGGAATACGTCGGACCCCTCCCCCCTACGTAAGAGTCCGTAAGATATCCAATACCCCCTCCCCCCCAAAAAACCCTTACGTAATTAATGGATGACCCCTAAACTAAAAAATAAAATAATTTATGTACTATGCTTTTAAAATGTTTTACTGCATAAATTACGGATTAATGATTTTGATAAAAAATAGTATTAACTACAAGCCGATCCTAATTTTTAAGGGGTCGTTTGTAATTTTAAATTACAGATAATTAATTCCATGTGGTTAGACTTTGTAAATTGTACTAAAAAAAAAAGCGCGTTGTGCGGGAATCGAACCGACCACCTACAAATTAGTAAGCCGACGCTTTTCCGACTGAGCCGTGACGTTATATTAATTTCATGTGATTACAATATGTAGTTAAAGAACTTTCTTTTTGTTTTTAAAATTACCGTGGATTATTTTTCATTTGACCTTATAACGAAATTATTACTAAATTCTAGTATTTACAAACTAATTTCTAGGTAATTAATTATACTTAAGCAAATTGGGTGTAAATGTAGTACTCTTTCAGCAAATTTTGTGCGCGTATGGTTTTAAAGTTATAAGTTATTATAACCATTTTAATGGTACGGATGCTAGTTTATAATAAAACGCAGTTTTATGCCTTAATGCCACAAAAAAAAAATAAGTACATCAGAATTTGTGTAATTTATGTGCAAAATGCATATCCATATCAATCTCTAAAGTTTAACTTTGAACTCTGCGGAAGTGAGCAAGTTTCGTAAGCTCCGAGCATGTTGCGCGTGGGAATTTTCAATTTTAATTCGATTTCATAAAGATTTTCTCTAATTTTTTGAGGTTTATAATGAAGTCAAAATATATACTAATATGAGTAACCTAATATTGCGTTAAATTTTAAAAAATTATTGACATCTTGGATTTTCATTTTTTTCATTTTTTGTGGTACATTTACCTTTTTTTATGCGTTCCTTTTTTTATGAGTAAGTAAATATAAATTTTATTTTATTTAGCCCGATTAAATTTTGTAGTCTTTTTTCTTATTGTTGCAGAAAATTCGGTTTTTATTAGCTAGAAAGAAGTACCACATGTGCATGCTCTCGACCTTGTACATTCCACGATAGTACATTCGCACAGTGAATGTGTCTATACGTCTTATATAAACACCCACATACATACATACGTAAATGCAGTAGAATAATGAATTCTTTTAACGATAATAATTATCCAAGGTCAATCTTTAAGTGAATTTCTGTCATATAAAATTAATTTATTTTTATTTCCAATAAAAATCTAAAATTTTACGATTCACTACAATCACTTATACGAAACTGCAAAAATATTAAAAAATATAACTTAAAAATTTATTTTGACGAGTAGAAAATAGTCCATTCTTTTGTGCGTTCATTGTGCAGTGCATAAACAAACCTTTGATAATCCCCACCACGTGATTAACGTTGGTTACTGCATGAAGCTCCTACTATAAGCACATAAGCCGTAATTACTCCAAATATTTCCTTGCAAATAATTGCAATGTAAGTTGTTTTTTTTGTGTGATTGATTTTTAATATTTTATTTTAAAAATTAACAGAGGTACTGAAATGTAAAAATAATGTAAAAAATGTAAATAGTGACAGAAAATTCCAAGTCATTTGTATCTTGTATGTATCCAAGTATGGTGGCCCTTCAGGTGTTAAATTAGGTACTTAATGAAAGAAAAATAATGGTCGACGGAGCGTATCGCAGGGCAATTGCTGGATAAATTAGGGGTTTCAAACGATTTTTTATACAAAAATTTTTGCATTTTTTGGTAGTCGATAACTAATAAGCTGCGTCAGCGAAATGCCATACTTTTGTGGTGGGGCTGGAAAAGGCTACCTTTCCAAAATTTCCTAGAACTTCAGCGTGTCGGCGAACATCAAATCATAATGATAGCGAGATTAACGATTAATTGCTTTTGTGTTTAAAGTGTCAACATGCACTATACCAAGTATTTGCTATACCTTCGATAAAATATTTTTTCTTTATACGTCTCCAAGTTATGATTTTATAATGTGTCGCTTAGAAAACACGATGTCGAGGTAATACTTTAAAACGATTCGGTGAGGTCGCGTTAGGTGAAAAAAGGTCGACTTAATGATGTCGACCTAATGATGTTGACTTATTGATGCTTCTAGGCCGAGGTAAACTTTTAGGGTCAACTAGGTACTTCTTAATGATTTAAAATTATTTATTCCGATCGTTACCTTACGATTTATTACTAAACAAATATCTGGCACATATTCCAAATCATTTAATATAATGGCACCTTTCCAAAATTTCCTAGAACTGCAGCGGGTCATCGAACATCAAATCATAATTGTAGTGATGTGAGACACTATAAACAGCGTGGCAAGAACCACAGCAGAGAGGTTATATGTATAAAGGTTATAAGGTTAAAATAAGCACGTGAAATAAATAGAATATTAAATTGAATTATTGTTTATTATAAAGAATCTACAATTGGCGACGAGGATGGGATGTTACGGAATAAATTACCACAAATCGCAACAAGGAACTTAGAAGATGAAGAAGTAAGAGAGAAGGACTTTGAACAAAAAGAAAAAAGTAGAATTTATGTAGATCTGAAAGGACATTCGAAAATATGTGAACTAAAAACAGGAGATAGGGTATTGGTAAAACAAGCAACACAAAATAAATTAACAACAACGTTTGGAGATGAGAAATGTGAAGTGTTACGAAAGAAAGGAAATGAAGTAACTTTGGAATCACAAAAAGGCAAAGTGTTTAAAAGAAATTCTAGTTATGTGAAGAAATATCAAGAACCAGAAGTTCAGTTTATTATGCATGTAAGGTTTGTTTTAAAAGAAGGAAGAAATGTAGTGATGTGAGACACTATAAACAGCGTGGCAAGAACCACAGCAGAGAGGTTATATTATGTATAAAGGTTATAAGGTTATAATAAGCACGTGAAATAAATAGAATATTAAATTGAATTATTGTTTATTATAAAGAATCTACAATAATGATAGCGAGATTAACGATTAATTGCTTGTGATAAAAGTGTAAACAGGCACTATACTGTCGACGACAATAGTTTTTTCTTACAACGTCCCCAAGTTATGATTTTATAATGTGTCGCTTAGAAAACACGATGTCGAGGTAATACTTTAAAACGATACGGTGAGGTCGCGTTAGGTGGAAAAAGGTCGACTTAATACAACGTCCCAAAGTTATGATTTTATAATGTGTCGCTTTGAAACACGCGGTCGAGGTAATACTTTAAAACGATTCGGTGAGGTCGCGTTAGGTGAAAAAAGGTCGACCTAATGATGTCGACCTAATGATGCTTCTAGGTCGAGGTAAACTTTTAGGGTCAACTAGGAACTTCTTAATGATTTAAAATTATTTATTCCGATCTTTACTTTACGATTTATTACTAAACAATATCTGGCACATATTCCAAATCATTTAATATAATGGCACCTGTCCAAAATTTCCTAGAACTGCAGCGGGTCATAGAACATCAAATCATAATGATAGCGAGATTAACGATTAATTGCTTTTGTGATTAAAGTGTAAACAGGCACTATACCGTCGACGACAATAGCTTTTCTTACAACGTCCCCAAGTTATGATTTTATAATGTGTCGCTTTGAAACACGCGGTCGAGGTAATACTTTAAAACGATTCGGTGAGGTCGCGTTAAGTGAAAAAAGGTCGACCTAATGATGCTTCTAGGTCGAGGTAAACTTTTAGGGTCAACTAGGAACTTCTTAATGATTTAAAATTATTTATTCCGATCTTTACTTTACGATTTATTACTAAACAATATCTGGCACATATTCCAAAGCATTTAATATAATGGCACCTTTCCAAAATTTCCTAGAACTGCAGCGGGTCATCGAACATCAAATCATAATGATAGCGAGATTAACGATTAATTGCTTTTGTGATTAAAGTGTAAACAGGCACTATACTGTCGACGACAATAGCTTTTCTTACAACGTCCCCAAGTTATGATTTTATAATGTGTCGCTTAGAAAACACGATGTCGAGGTAATACTTTAAAACGATACGGTGAGGTCGCGTTAGGTGGAAAAAGGTCGACTTAATACAACGTCCCCAAGTTATGATTTTATAATGTGTCGCTTTGAAACACGCGGTCGAGGTAATACTTTAAAACGATTCGGTGAGGTCGCGTTAGGTGAAAAAAGGTCGACTTATTGATGTCGACCTAATGATGCATCTAGGTCGAGGTAAACTTTTAGGGTCAACTAGGAACTTCTTAATGTTTTAAAATTATTTATTCCGATCTTTACTTTACGATTTATTACTAAACAATATCTGGCACATATTCCAAATCATTTAATATAATGGCACCTTTCCAAAACTTCCTAGAACTGCAGCGGGTCATCGAACATCAAATCATAATGATAGCGAGATTAACGATTAATTCCTTTTGTGATTAAAGTGTAAACAGGCACTATACTGTCGACGACAATAGCTTTTCTTACAACGTCCCCAAGTTATGATTTTATAATGTGTCGCTTAGAAAACACGATGTCGAGGTAATACTTTAAAACGATACGGTGAGGTCGCGTTAGGTGGAAAAAGGTCGACTTAATACAACGTCCCCAAGTTATGATTTTATGTGTCGCTTTGAAACACGCGATCGAGGTAATACTTTAAAACGATTCGGTGAGGTCGCGTTAGGTGAAAAAAGGTCGACTTAATGATGTCGACCTAATGATGCTTCTAGGTCGAGGTAAACTTTTAGGGTCAACTAGGAACTTCTTAATGATTTAAAATTATTTATTCCGATCTTTACTTTATGATTTATTTCTAAACAATATCTGGCACATATTCCAAATCATTTAATATAATGGCACCTTTCCAAAATTTCCTAGAACTGCAGCGGGTCATCGAACATCAAATCATAATGATAGCGAGATTAACGATTAATTGCTTTTGTGATTGAAGTGTAAACAGGCACTATACTGTCGACGACAATAGTTTTTCAACGTCCCCAAGTTATGATTTTATAATGTGTCGCTTAGAAAACACGATGTCGAGCTAATACTTTAAAACGATACGGTGAGGTCGCGTTAGGTGGAAAAAGGTCGACTTAATACAACGTCCCCAAGTTATGATTTTATAATGTGTCGCTTTGAAACACGCGGTCGAGGTAATACTTTAAAACGATTCGGTGAGGTCGCGTTAGGTGAAAAAAGGTCGACTTAATGATGTCGACTTAATGATGTCGACCTAATGATGTCGACCTAATGATGCTTCTACGTCGAGTTAAACTTTTAGGATCAACTAGGAACTTCTTAATGTTTTGCAGTTATTTATTCCGATCTTTACTTTACGATTTATATAATGGCACTTTTCCAAAATTTCCTAGAACTTCAGTGGGTCGGAGAACGGCAAAACATAGTGCTAGCGAGGTTACCGATGAATTAGTAGATCTTCGATAATTACAAAAAATGTAATCTAAGATTACGTCAATCACACATGAAACGTGATCAACAACCAGTGGCCACCTAGTTGTTATACACAAACTCCGGCTACCGTAATGGCAGAAATAAATATAAATTGAGTGCAATGTTGCTCCCTCTTGATGTGCAAATGTGCAGGTCGGCCTAATTTTATAGCACTAGTTCGTCGTTCATGTCGTTTAGGTCTACTCGACGGTGAATTTTGGTCGAGTTTTGGTCGAGGTAAAGATGCAAATTAGTACCATTTTCCCCACTAAGTAGGCGTTGGTACTTATAATAATTATTAATTTAACACAAGCGGCCTGTCGGTGTCGCGAGTAAACAGTCGACTAGTCCAGACGTGTTTTTGTTTTTCCAAGCAAAAATGTAATCAGTGACATTTACAGCCGTATTCACCAAGCTCTGTTAAGTTGCTAACAGAGAGTCAAGTCAATAACAGTCTGTTAATGTGATATATTTGTATTCACCAATGACTGTTAGCAGTTACCAGTCTGTCAAGTCGTCTGATAAGTTAACAGAGCAATATTGGGCTGTCAACATAGATAACAGACTGATAAGTAATATTTTTATGTGTCAATATTGTAGGTTATAATTATTATTGACATTTGTTTTTGGTATGTATTTAAGGTTAACTTTTTTCCGCGAAATCAGTTAAAGCTAGTTTTACACGGTTTTACCAACAAAAATTCTAGTTACTTTTAGGCTTCTATACAAAGTATAACAAGAAGCCTTATGATCTGGCTCCATGTCTGTCCGTCCGTCTGTCCGTCCGTCCGTCCTCATAATTGAAAATCATACAGAGCGTTTCAAATCGTGTTGGAAATACTCTGTGTGCATAGAGGTCTAAGAACTGGGTAGCCAGTGCGCTACTTTTAGGCTTCTATACAAAGTATAACAAGAAGCCTTATTTAGGCTTCTATACAAGGTATAGAAAGAAGCCTTATGGTCTGGCTTCGTGTCCGTCCGCATGTTTCAGAGCCAATCATAACGTTGATCAACTGATACGTTGTTATATTTTAAATACTTCGTCTATATAGTATTGCGTTAATCTGTTAATCCGTTGCTTCGATTCGCTAATGCAATTTATAAATACGCAAATGTTCGAAAGAAATTTACTAAGTTAAAGATATTTTCGAAGAGGTCTCCCTATATATAAACTACTTGTTTTACTTTGATGTGAAAAAATAATTTTTTATTGATGTGGTTAGTGAAGTTAAGTTATAAATAAAAGAGAAAGGAGAGGATTGGTCCACCTCAAAAAAAGGACCATACATTACAGAGAAGTAAAATTTCTAATAGAATGGAAAAGTTTGATTGTTATTACTTATATAGTAAATGATAATTACCAATCGCAAAAAATTTAATTGGTGCAGATTATCTGATTATGTGGTGTTACATTATATGGCGATCAAAAATAACCAGATAATAACAACTTTCCACACCAGAAAGGTAGCTGTATAGAAGCCTAAGAACTGCCGCTAAAGCGAGTTCCACCTTGTTTTACTTTGATGTGAAAAAAACAAGTTTTTATTTATTTTAACCATAGCAGTGGCTTGATGTGATTAGTGAAGTTAAGTTGTAAATAAAAGAGAAAGAGAGGATTGGTCCACCTCAAAAAATGGACCGCACATTACAGAGAAGTAAAGTTTCGAATGGAATGGAAAAGTTTGATTGTTATTACTTATATATAGTAAATGATAATTACCAACCGCAAAAAATGTAATTGGTGCAGATTATCGGATTATCTGATGTTACATTATAAATATTATGTCGACCAAAAATAACTAGCAACAACAACTTTTCACACCAGAAAGGTAGCTGTATAGAAGCCTAGGAACTGCCGCTAAAGCGAGTTCCACCTTGTTTATATAGATACATAGATAGACTAGAAGGTCATGGTTGTGTATGTGCATGGTAAACCTTTTAGGGCGATAACTAAAAATAAACCAATGAAAGGTACATTGGGAATACATAAATTTCATAATCTCATCGACAGCAATCTTAAATTTTAGGTTGGCAAAAACAATTGACTAATCAGATAAGTGTTTAACCCTTCAAGCCCATAGGAAACAATTTGTTTACCCAACTTGTTTAGTTTGCTAACTAAATAAAACTAAACCAATGAGAAGTACAAACAAACCTTTCACACAGATACATAATATACAGAACGAGTTTTTATAATTGACACGGGGAGGAGCTCTTTAGCAAATTATTATATTTGATGGACATTATCAATTCTCTTCAAAAATATAAGTATAATCTTAGGGGTCATCCATTAATTACGTAAGGGTTTTTTTGGGGGGGGGGGGTATTGGATATCTTACGGACCCTTACGTAGGGGGGGATCCGACGTATTCCTTACGTAAGTTTCTTAAAATATCTTTTTAAATTAAATTTAAAAATTAAATATAATTTTTTCTTTTTATGTTGGTAATTATATCCAGGTATAATGGAAATACTATATTTTGAAATATATAGTACTTAAAAATCATTAAACATAGTGGCATAATAGTGTGAATTTTAGAAAATGACATCAAACTTTGGCGATCTTTACGAACGGCTTTTCATCTATGTAAATAAAAATTTAATTTAAATTTTTGTATATATTATTATCTATCTCTACTCTATATATATAAAAAGATAAGGGTTTTTATGCAACGCTTTTATGCAACGATTTTATGCAACGATTCTATGCAACGTTTTCGATAATAGGATAATCTGACAACCAATAAAAAATTCTATTATATAATTCAAAGGGAATCTACTCTATATCTACTCTATATATATAACAAGGTGGAACTCGCTTTAGCGGCAGTTCTTAGGCTTCTATACAGCTACCTTTCTGGTGTGGAAAGTTGTTATTATCTGGTTAGTTTTGATCGCCATATAATGTAACATCACATAATCAGATAATCTGCACCAATTAAATTTTTTGCGGTTGGTAATTATCATTTACTATATAAGTAATAACAATCAAACTTTTCCATTCTATTCGAAACTTTACTTCTCTGTAATGTTTGGTCCTTTTTTTGAGGTGGACCAATCCTCTCCTTTCTCTTTTATTTACAACTTAACTTCACTAACCACATCATTAAAAAATTATTTTTTCACATCAAAGTAAAATAAAATACAACTACTTTTCTGGTAGTTGTGGTAGTGTACTTTTCTGGTAGTGTAAAACTACCGTTATGAACGTCGACATTTGGTTCTACAACGTTACCTACTTCAAAAACAGCTGCGTTTTTACTTCGTGGATTTTGTCGGCGAATTGCATGACTACGTGAACGATGTAATATTTTCGAAGGGGTCATGTTGGCAATTTGCTTTCGTTTGCGATTTTGTTCAATTTGTTCTGACGTCATGTTGGCAATTTGATTTCTTTCGCGATGTTGAATAATTTGTTCTGACGTCATATTGGCAATTTGCTTTCGCTTTCGAAATTCGCGTAATTTCCGGTCCATTTTTTGAGGTGGATCCATCCTCTTCCTTCTCTTTTATTTACAACTTAACTTCACTATCCACATCAAGCCACTGCTGTGGTTAAAATAAAATAATAAATAATTAGTGCAGATTATCTGATTATGTGATGTTACATTATATGGCGACCAAAAATAACCAGATAATAACAACTTTCCACACCAGAAAGGTAGCTGTATAGAAGCCTAAGAACTGCCGCTAAAGCGAGTTCCACCTTGTTTTCGCTTGTTTATGTACATTTTTCTTTATTACAGTCTTGAAAATGACCCCGATAGAGGGTCGCAACTAGTCGATTCAAAACGTAGTCTTTCTTTAACACGTCCCCTGATATCCAATATCCTAGTAAATCATATCCTTGGAACAATAGCTTATCTTCACTTTATTCTGGCCGTTAATCCCTGCGGCAGTTAGACCAGTAAGCCACGTATCAAAGAATAATTGGATCAACGGACAATCGTATCATGGTATAATCGTATCAACGGATCATCGTATCAACGGATCATCGTATCATCGTATCAACGGATCATCGTATCATCGTATCATCGTATCAACGGATCATCATATCAACGGATCATCGTATCAACGGATCATCGTATCAACGAACCATCGTATCATCGTATCAACGGATCAACGTATCATCAGATCAATTTGCTTATATAGGACATCGCCCTATGAGTATAGTAGATGTAACAGTTTGGCTAATTTTTCGCGCGTTAAGTAAAAGTAAATTATTAACAATGGCATTAATCGAAAACAAATCTGCTTTCAAAACTGTAAAGAATGTGCAATTTGGCATTTTTAGTCTGGAAGATATTCGTAGCATGTCTGTCGTCCCAGAAGGTATAAATCATGTAGAAATTATGGAAGGAAGTCTTCCAAAAGTGGGCGGCCTGATGGATCCGAGGATGGGAGCGTTTGACAGCACTTTACCATGTCAAACATGCGAAGGCGACCGGGACACTTGCCCCGGTCACTTTGGTCACATCGAATTGGCCAAACCGATCTTTCACGTTGGCATGATTAAAGATGTCATGAAAGTTTTACGCTGCGTCTGCTTTAATTGCAGTAAATTGTTGGTGAACCCAAAAAAACAAAACCACTTCGAACACGCTCAGAAGATAACTGCAGACGATTCCAAGAAACGCCTAGAACTAGTGTACGGTTTGTGCAAAGAACAAACAATATGTCACGCGGATGGTGGATGTGGAAATCATCAACCTGTAATTAGAAAATCGGGTCTCGATTTGACGGCCGAATGGAAGGAATCCGACGGAAAGGTTCCACAAGAAAAAAAGTATTTGTTGGCGGAAGAAGTGCTGCATATCTTTAGACAAATTAGCGACGCAGATTGCAGCGCCCTGGGAATGGATCCGAAATACTCACGACCCGAGTGGATGATCGTGACGGTTTTACCGGTTGTTCCTCCTTCCGCGAGACCCGCAGCTTTCATGGGCGATTCGCCGAAGAAACGTCAAGACGATTTGACAAATAAATTGGCCCTAATCATAAATATACCTTGTATAGAAGCCTAAAAGTAGCGCACTGGCTACCCAGTTCTTAGACCTCTATACACACAGAGTATTTCCAACACGATTTGAAACGCTCTGTATGATTTTGAATTATGCGGACGGACGGACAGACAGACGGACAGACTGACAGACACCGAGCCAGATCATAAGGCTTCTTGGTATACTTTGTATAGAAGCCTAAAAGTGAGGCATTCTAATTTTTGAAATCAATCATAACAAAGGTGAATCACGTTTATCTCTTCGATCAAAACAGAATATTTCATTTATTATTCTATCAGCAATTTTAAGCATTTACAACGAGTTTGTTTCAACCAAAGAAGTTTCATCCCCTAATTGAGTCTGAACCTACCATACTCTGAGGAGACTCGTGACTGAGCTAGTACGAATGGGACGAGGTGGTGAATTTTTTTTGTAAAGTTGGACCCTCGGAAACTTAATTATTTACTAATTTATAAAATTTTCTTTCATTTGAAAGTGGCGCCCAAGACAAAACCCGAGGTGTACAATTTATGATAAAAAGTACACAGCAGTATCAACAGATCAACTTATCAACAGATCAACTTATCAACAGATCAACGTATCAACGTATCAACGTATTTAAATTTCCTATATAGGTGAAAAATTATGAAAATAAAATATAACTTATATTTGGTGTGCATTGAAAATAGATAATCTGCACTAAATATATTTTTGCGGTTGGTATTTATCATTTACTATATAATCAATAATAAGCAAACTTTTCCATTCCATCCGGAACTTTACTTCTCTGTAATGTACGATACATTTCTTAAGGTCGATCAATCCTAATCTTTCTCTTTTATTTACAACTTAACTTCACCAATCACATCAAGCCACTGCTGTGGTTACAATAAAACCGGATCAACGTATCAACGTATCAACGTATCAACGTATCAACGTATCAACGTATCATCGTATCAACGTATCAACGTATCAACGTATCAACGTATCAACGTATCATCGTATCAATGTATCAACGTATCATCGTATCAACGTATCAACGTATTTAAATTTCCTATATAGGTGAAAAATTATGTAAATAAAATATAACTTATATTTGGTCTGCATTGAAAAAAAAGTTGTTATTTTTGGTCGCCATATTATTATAATGTAATATCAGATAATCTGCACTAATTAAATTTTTGCGGTCACAATCACAATTTCGAAGGTTCTGATTAGATTTGAATTATGCGGACAGACAGACGGACAGACGCGGAGCCAGATCATAAGGGTTCTTGCTATACTTTGTATAGAAGCCTAACAAATAGTTTATATAGGGAGACCTCTTTGAAAATATCTTTAACTTAGTAAATTTCTTTCGAACATTTGCGTATTTGTAAATTGCATTAGCGAATCGAAACACCGGATTAACAAATTAACGCAATATTATATAGACGAAGTATCTCTTATTATAAAAGGCCAAGTCTTTCTTTCTTTCTTTCTTTCTGTCCGTCCCACGGAAATACCCGAAGCAAACCGAACCGAACCGAACGCACAACGTATCATCGGATCAACGTATCATCGGATCAACGTATCATCGTATCAACGTATCATCGTATCAACGTATCATCGTATCAACGTATCATCGTATCATCGTATCATCGGATCAACGTATCATCGTATCAACGTATCATCGTATCAACGTGTCATCGGATCAACGTATCATCGTATCATTTTGTCTATATAGGTAAGTCAATTTCCAAAAAAGCATTATGTGAACTTCCATAATGGATAATGAAAATTTTGAAAATCCTGCTGCAAAGCGACGACGATTGAATCGTGAGAGAAAAGCACGTACAAGAGCTAATAACACAGAAGAACAGCTTCGATCACAGCGACAAGCTAACGCTCGGTCTCATGCGATACGTCGACAACGTGAAACTTTGGAAGAAACTCAAGCGCGGCAAGCTGCTGACGCTCGGTCCCATGCGATACGTCAACAACGTGAAACTTTAGAAGAAACTCAAGCGCGGCAAGCTGCTGACGCTCGGTCCCATGCGACACGTTGATCCGATGATACATTGATCCGATGATACGTTGATACGTTGATACGATGATACGTTCATCCGATTGGTTATGAAATTATCCGTTATGCGTTCGGTTCGGTTTGCTTCGGGTATTTCCGTGGGACAGACAGAAGGAAGGAAGGACTTGGCCTTTTATAATAAGAGATTTTTCACCTATATAGGAAATTTAAATACGTTGATACGTTGATCCGATGATACGTTTATCCGATTGGTTATGAAATTATCCGTTATGCGTTCGGTTCGGTTTGCTTCGGGTATTTCCGTGGGACAGACAGAAGGAAGGAAGGACTTGGCCTTTTATAATAAGAGATGAGAACAACATTAAATAAATAAACAAACAGACGCGGAGCCAGATCATAAGGGTTCTTGCTATACTTTGTATAGAAGCCTAACAAGTAGTTTATATAGGGAGACCTCTTTGAAAATATCTTTAACTTAGTAAATTTCTTTCGAACATTCGAACATCCGAAACAACGGATTAACAGATTAACGCAATACTATATAGACGAAGTATTTACAATATAACAACGTATCAGTTGATCAACGTTATGATTGGCTCTGAAACATGCGGACGGACACGAAGCCAGACCATAAGGCTTCTTTCTATACCTTGTATAGAAGCCTAAATAAGGCTTCTTGTTATATCGTACTTTGTATAGAAGCCTAAAAGTAGCGCACCGGCTACCCAGTTCTTAGACCTCTATACACACAGAGTATTTCCAACACGATTTGAAACGCTCTGTATGATTTTGAATTATGCGGACAGACAGACGGACGGACGGACAGACGGACACGGAGCTAGATCATAAGGCTTCTTGTTATACTTTGTATAGAAGCCTAAAAATAGCATTTTAAGTTCTAATATAAATCCCAGAACATTTCATTTCTTAAATCTGTGGTAATTCTCATAATCTGAATCTTTAGTAGCAACCTAACAAATATTCTATATAGGTATAAGTAAAATTTTGTACAGAACGTGTGGCTAGAAAGTCGATTTTAAATTTAAAACAAATTTTATTTAATTATATATAACGATGTGTTTACAATCACAATTTCGAAGGTTCTGATTAGATTTGAATTTTACGGTTCTTGCTATACTTTGTATAGAAGCCTAACAAGTAGTTTATATAGGGAGACCTCTTTGAAAATATCTTTAACTTAGTAAATTTCTTTCGAACATTTGCGTATTTGTAAATTGCATTAGCGAATCGAAACAACGGATTAACAGATTAACGCAATACTATATAGACGAAGTATTTACAATATAACAACGTTTCAGTTGATCAACGTTATGATTGGCTCTGAAACATGCGGACCGACACGAAGCCAGACCATAAGGCTTCTTTCTATACCTTGCATAGAAGCCTAAATAAGGCTTCTTGTTATACTTTGTACAGAAGCCTAAAAGTAGCGCACTGGCTACCCAGTTCTTAGACCTCTATACACACAGAGTATTTCCAACACGATTTGAAACGCTCTGTATGATTTTGAATTATGCGGACAGACGGACAGACACCGAGCCAGATCGTAACGCTTCTTGCTATACTTTGTATAGAAGCCTAATTATTTTTTCACATCAAAGTAAAACACGATTTGAAACGCTCTGTATGATTTTAAATTATGCGGACGGACAGACAGACGGACAGACACGGAGCCAGATCATAAGGCTTCTTGCTATACTTTGTATAGAAGCCTAAAAGTACACAGCAGTATCAACAGATCAACTTATTAACAGATCAACGTATTTAAATTTCCTATATAGGTGAAAAATTATGTAAATAAAATATAACTTATATTTGGTCTGCATTGAAAAAAAAGTTGTTATTTTTGGTCGCCATATTATTATAAGGTAATATCAGATAATCTGCACTAATTAAATTTTTGCGGTCACAATCACAATTTCGAAGGTTCTGATTAGATTTGAATTATGCGGACAGACGGACGGACAGACAGACGGACACGGAGCTAGATCATAAGGCTTCTTGTTATACTTTGTATAGAAGCCTAAAAACATTACAATTCAAACAAAAATATAGATTGTTAATAATTTTTTTTTAATGAGGAATTAAACGTATTCAATTTCGTCATGTTATATTTTTTAGACAGGACAACGTCTGCCGGGTGTGGATGTGGCTGTTCGGCCTACGGCTGTAACCGAATCCAACATCTTTTGAATCCAAAATGCCTTTAAAACATGAAAATACTCGAGGGTCGTGGCCTAATTTATGTCATTTTAAAACCTAATTTTTGGGCCCATTTATGAATAGGAAATTTTTCAAAGCCGGGTGGGATCTGCCGTGCTATCCCCTTTATAATGCTTGCACACTCCGCATTCGCTAGATGGTGCTCTTAATGTATCATATAACCCTATATGAACTGAAATTTATTTTGGAGTTGACGTTGGTTGACATGAAATTCCGACTTAATTTTTTTCTAATTGTTCTTCAAACCATCGCCATCGTTTGAATTAGATCCAGAGGTACCCTTGCAAGCAACTTTAGTAAATACATCCGAAACTGTCAGGATTCGATATTACTAATTTTAATGTAAATTTTTTGTTTTTTTCATAATTTGTTTAATAATTTCGAATAATTTATATTTGGATAAACAATTCTTTGAGTGGCATAAAAATTAATTTCGGGCAGGACAACGTCTGCCGGGTCAGCTAGTATAATATATTATTATTCATATTTTATAAATATAAGGGGTGGAGAGGGGAGGGGGGTCAAAATTAATTTTCTTTTAAATAATCCTTATGTAAGATGTGGGGGGGGTTGCCACAATCTTACGTACCCTTACTTGGGGGGGGAGGGGGTCCAAAATTACAAAAATCATCCGTACGTAATTAATGGACGGCCCCTAAGCATGTGGTCGCACTATTCCATGATCAAGGCCGTGACTAAAGTAGAAAACAACATAGACATCGGCAATTTCCACAAGTTATCCGCTTTTACGAAGCGAAAAAACAAAGGATATGTGGCGAAATCGCGCGTCCTAACATCTCACCACGTGGCGACATTTTTAAAAACGTCGCCACGTGATGACTAGTGTCTAGTGACTTTTTATTGCTCTAGAGCAAAAACAAGTTATCTGGTAACTTTTTATAGCCCTAGAGCAAAAAAAAGTTTTTTTCGCCCTGTGGTGTGTATCCACCTTTAGCTAAGAACAATTTAGGAATAAGCATATTATATTATTAGCGAGTAAGCAATATGATTAGTATGAACGTAGCATGAATGAGGAACGTTAGTATCAGAGTAGTAGTCGTATGATAGCAGTCTTAGTGTAACAGTATTAGTGTAACCATGGCAGGAGATGTATGGGACAGTAGCGATCGAGCTGTCTTGTGAATCCTTAATGTACATAAGTTATGTATAAAATGTACAAAGAAGTATTAAATAAAATACCAATAAATATACAACAGTGTTATTAATAAATACCAAGTAGCACCAGAGAAGAAAAGTATCAAATTACTTTTCACATGGCGACCGTGACAAGTGGCAAAAGGACCGTCACACGTGACACCCGTTAAAAATAAAGAAAATTAAGTGAAAAATTTTTAGTTTTCGAAAAAGTGCACATAAAAATGGGTGCTACAAAATAACAAGGTGGAACTCGCTTTATCGGCAGTTCCTAGGCTTCTATACAGCTACCTTTCTGGTGTGAAAAGTTGTTGTTGCTAGTTATTTTTGGTCGACATAATATTTATAATGTAACATCAGATAATCCGATAATCTGCACCAATTACATTTTTTGCGGTTGGTAATTATCATTTACTATATAAGTAATAACAATCAAACTTTTCCATTCCATTCGAAACTTTACTTCTCTGTATTGTGCGGTCCATTTTTTGAGGTGGACCAATCCTCTCTTTCTCTTTTATTTACAACTTAACTTCACTAATCACATCAAGCCACTGCTATGGTTAAAATAAATAAAAACTTGTTTTTTTCACATCAAAGTAAAACTAGTAAATCATATCCTTGGGACAATACCTTATCTTCACTTTATTCTGGCCGTTAATCCCTGCGGCAGTTAGACCAGTAAGCCACGTATCAAAGAATAATTGGATCAACGGACAATCGTATCATGGTATAATCGTATCAACGGATCATCGTATCAACGGATCATCGTATCAAGGTATAATCGTATCAACGAATCATCGTATCAAGGTATAATCGTATCAACGGATCATCGTATCATCGTATCAACGTATCATCAGATCAATTTGCTTATATAGGACATCGCCCTATGAGTATAGTAGATGTAACAGTTAGGCTAATTTTTCGGAAGATATTCGTAGCATGTCTGTCGTCCCAGAAGGTATAAATCATGTAGAAATTATGGAAGGAAGTCTTCCAAAAGTGGGCGGCTTGATGGATCCGAGGATGGGAGCGTTTGACAGCACTTTACCATGTCAAACATGCGAAGGCGACCGGGACACTTGCCCCGGTCACTTTGGTCACATCGAATTGGCCAAACCTATCTTTCACGTTGGCATGATTAACAATGTCATGAAAGTTTTACGCTGCGTCTGCTTTAATTGCAGTAAATTGTTAGTGAACACAAAGAAACAAAACCACTATGAACACGCTCAGAAGATAACTACAGACGATTCCAAGAAACGCTTAGAAGTAGTGTACGGTATGTGCAAAGAACAAACAATATGTCACGCGGATGGTGGATGTGGATATCATCAACCTGTAATTAGAAAATCGGGTCTCGATTTGACGGCCGAATGGAAGGAATCCGACGGAAAGGTTCCACAAGAAAAAAAGTATTTGTTGGCGGAAGAAGTGCTGCATATCTTTAGACAAATTAGCGACGCAGATTGCAGCGCCCTGGGAATGGATCCGAAATACTCACGACCCGAGTGGATGATCGTGACGGTTTTACCGGTTGTTCCTCCTTCCGCGAGACCCGCAGCTTTCATGGGCGATTCGCCGAAGAAACGTCAAGACGATTTGACAAATAAATTGGCCCTAATCATAAATATACTTTGTATAGAAGCCTAAAAGTAGCGCACTGGCTACCCAGTTCTTAGACCTCTATACACACAGAGTATTTCCAACACGATTTGAAACGCTCTGTATGATTTTGAATTATGCGGACGGACGGACGGACGGACGGATGTGGACACGGAGCTAGATCATAAGGCTTCTTGTTATACTTTGTATAGAAGCCTAAAAGTAGCGCACTGGCTACCCAGTTCTTAGACCTCTATACACACAGAGTATTTCCAACACGATTTGAAACGCTCTGTATGATTTTGAATTATGCGGACAGACAGACGGACAGACAGACAGACGGACGGATAGGCAGACACGGAGCTAGATCATAAGGCTTCTCGTTATACTTTGTATAGAAGCCTAAAATAAAAATGACAGTTAAACGTGATCGTAACCGTGCCAAAAGGACACGTAAAAAATAACGAGCAAAAATTAAGTGAAAAAAAATTTTAGTAGTGTAATAACCGAAAGTTCAAGTAAACAATATTAAAAACATGGAAACGGTGCTACATTACAAATTGACTACATAGACACGTATTATATGGAATTTACAAATGTGCTACAAGGGTAATGTGGAAAATAAGTGCCTAAAAATCGACAATAAATTTTGAAAAATTAAGTGACAATTAAGTTTATTACAGTTCAAAGTTAAAAAGTGCTTCGAAATGGTGAAAAATTTTCCAACAGGAAGCGCATCGGATAGCAAAAATGAAAGACATCAGGTCAACATGGTTCAACAGGATGGGAAAATTTCCGATCAACGACCAGCATTTTGCAGATCGACAACTTTCAGCAGGAAATGGAAGTGCAATTTTATGCTTTATGTTTTATGTAATGGGTAATATGATAGATTTAATTTTAATTACGAAATTGCAATTAAAAATTTTGTATAGGTGTTAAAACTAAATAATTTTAATTAGTAAATTTTAAAGTAATAACTTTTAACAAAGTTATTTAAAATTCAATGATATGGCATCTAAGTAGTTAAACGAAAAACCAAAACGTTATTTAAAAAACCAAAAATTTATTACAATCATTAGTAAAAGAAAGGTCAATAAAAATAAAACTGCATTGTTTGAAATTGTTTGAAGTTTTGAAATTGATTATTATAATGTAAAGATTATAATGCATATTTTAGAAAAAGAGGAAAAATTTTAACAAATTAATTAATTACATTAAATTAAATTTTAATAAATCGTATTAATTTGAAACAGTCGGACTAATTAATAATTTCGAAATATCATTTTAAGTGTTTTTGAGAATAAACACAAGTGTTATTTGAATTTTTCATTACTAGTTAATATAAAAAAAAAAAGTTTGCTAACGAATTTTAATAGGTAATAAAGAACAAAAATTTGCTAACGAATTTTAATAGGTAATAAAGAAAGTTTAACCCAACTCTAAGTAAACATTACGAGCATCTCAAATGTTAAAAATGGATTCAAATTGGAAAAACCACCATCGAACTAACATAAAGAGCGTCTATAGCGTAATATAAAAATTACAAGTTATGCCAAAACAACTAATAATAAAATGGATGAACAGGTGGCCACCTCTCTTTTTTGAGTAATTTTGAAACTTCCCCACTTGTTAAAACGCATTTGCCCAGTTATTGTTACAGACTTTGAATTATGAATTATGACATTAAATATAAGAACGATAAACAGTTGTAATAGTTTTTCAGAATTAAATCCTTTATTATTATATTACACCTAGCTGAACCACAAATCCTACAAATTTAATTTAACTAACAATTACATTAGTTCATGTGCTGCACACACATGCTGTAATGAACGTCCGGGACCCACTGGTGGACGGAGCTAAGAGACGCTTACGCACACTTAGAATCGCATATAAGCAAGCAATATCTACGCTCCGACTACACTCCGGAAAACATGTCAGGTGCAGGTGGGAAAAAATATTAAAGAAATTGAATACAACACTCATCTCCTTACAACCACAATATATTAAATAAAATACGAAAAAATGAAATTCCTAATTACATTGTAATATAAATTGAAACATTTAAAAAACCACCAAGCATATTGTGGTAGAAGGTACGAAAGGGAACCTTTTTTGTTTCAAAGTAAATATACACAGTTGGAAATAAAACAGTAACGCCATTTAGGGGCATCCCTTCCAGTGTTGTTTTATTAAATAAAGTTGGTTTTCATTCTAAGTGTGGAGTAATGGGTCTTGGGGCCGGGTCATCACATAGCATATTTGCGAGTCCACTCGCGTGCAAGCTCGTTGTATTTTTCCCGATCTGTTTTATATATCCTAGCTATTTCCGGGACAAGTGGATCATCTGGATTTGGATCACACAAAAGCGAACAGATTGACAGCAAAACCTTTGAAATAGTAAGTGCCGGTGACCACTGTGAACGTAAAATATCGAGACAAATGCTACCATTACTCTTTATGTTTGGATGATAAATTCTTGTTGTAAACGCCACTTTCGGTGGTTTAAATGGATAATCTGTAGGAAAGTGAATTGTCAAGAAAAAGACTCCTCCTTGGTATGGACTGTCCGGTGGTCCCATAATTGTGGCTTGCCAGTGAAATAAATCGTCTCCGACTGGTCCGGCCGAACATTGTGCTGGAGGGTCTCTGCCGAGGTCCTGTAATTCCTTATTAATTCGTTTTAAAGCCATTTGATTAACTGTATACAATAGATACTGGTTTTTCACCAGACAACGATACCGCGAGCCAAGGACCTTTGATAGGTGATTGCAAAGATGGCCTCCCTCAAAACTACAAACCACAACGTAAATCAAACGAACGATGAAATCTCCGTCAAGATCACCAAACACTTATTTCGAAAATTAAAAATGCTAACTAAGATGCAACGAATTTAGTTTTTATAGATGCTAACATCAACAGTATCTATAAATTACAATTTTCTGAATCAATTCTTCCCTTGTCTAATATTAGTAAAAAAGGATAGGTTTCGCGATAACCGAAACTTGTAAGAATATTGAGAAACCAGAGGACAGCGTAGAATTGTTATTGTAAACCTTAAGAAAAATGGAGCACATCATAACAAACAGTAATAAATTAAAAAATATATATAAAGTCTCTAAAAGCTATTCATATAGATCCAAAAACCTAATCGATGGCAACACGAGATGTTCTATCGAAGGTCTTGGAATATTCTATGTAAATGAGCTAATATACCGGAAATAACGTAATAGTTAAATATGTAAAGAAGAAAATATTCCGGAAATCGCGATTTAATAAATAATGATAATAAGGGAAGATTAATAAAATAAATAAGCGCTATAATATAAAAGCAACTCCAAATGTGTCATGACGATGACCACAAATTAATATATAAAGTAAAAGGAGTGCAAAGATTAAAAAATAGAGACATGTGCCTTCCAAAAAAAATACTGAATAATATTAAAACGATAATAATCTTAATATTAAAATATTCGACAGGTATCGACAGTTAAATACAAAAATTAAAGTAAATAAATTGTAACAGCATTGCTACGTAAAATGACATAATAGATCAAATTTCAAAATAATCGACATCAGAATAAATATATTAAAGAACTATCCATCACAAAAAAAAAGCAAATTGAGTAAAAGTCAACTAAAAGATGAAACAAAAAGCAAATTTATTTAAATTTCAATTAAAAGAAGAAATATTAAGCGTTTATAAATTTCATGAAACCATAATTTGAGATAGAAAAATTTTTTAATTACGATAATATTTATAAGAGGGTTTTATTTTATGTAATAAGGTAAATTATAGAAATAATCAAATAGTATAAAAAACTAATATTTTAATTTGAATTTATTTGTAAAGGTTAATTAAGAAAAATCTGTAAATATAACTTGAGTAATAATATCACATTTCCGAGTTTAAGTTTGTTTATATCCAATGTAATGCTAGGTTAAGATTTCTTTTAATGCAATGTATGTATGTCATTATTATGTGTATGTTTTATATTATTAGTAGTTATAATTTAAATGGTCTTTTAATTAGTAATTTTTTAAACTTTTAATTTTTAAATTGAATTTTAGTAATGGGTAAACTTGTAATTTAACCTATCCCAAAATGTTATACATATTGTTAAGTACCCTTAAGTTGTAATATAGTATTAACAACTTTTGAAAAAAAAAAAAAAAGAGAGGTGGAGAGTTTAACCCAACTCTAAGTAAACATTACGAGCATCTCAAATATTTGTAAGAGGAAAAGAATTTAAATTCCAAGGAGATAAAATTCTTTTACTTGCCCAGGGAGATGTGGTGTGTATCCACCTTTAGCTAAGAACAATTTAGGAATAAGCATATTATATTATTAGCGAGTAAGCAATATGATTAGTATGAACGTAGTATGAATGAGGAACGTTAGTATCAGAGTAGTAGTCGTATGATAGCAGTCTTAGTGTAACAGTATTAGTGTAACCATGGCAGGAGATGTATGGGACAGTAGCGATCGAGCTGTCTTGTGAATCCTTAATGTACATAAGTTATGTATAAAATGTACAAAGAAGTATTAAATAAAATACCAATAAATATACAACAGTGTTATTAATAAATACCAAGTAGCACCAGAGAAGAAAAGTATCAAATTACTTTTCACAGCCCGCTCCCTCCCCCTATTTTGTAACTTTACTCCCCCAGGATAAACAAGTGCCCCTTTACACCCGCAAATCGGGGTAAAAAGTGAGTACTTTCACCCGGAATGGCAAAAAATATTATTGAGGTAGAGGGGGCACTGACTTGCACTTCTAAAATATGACGAAATTAAAGATACTTTTCATTTATAAATATAAAAAAGCAGAGAAAATAGAAAAAACATGTCTCCAACACCTCTTCCCAAGATTTTGCGAATAAGTCGACAACGGTTGAGGTTCAAATGAAGAATCGGAAGCTTATTGAGCTGTAATAAACGGTTCAACCGTTTGACACAAATATTATTAAAAAATTCGATTTGGTGTGAGGAAGAGCATTAACATGCACCTGCATTTTAGATTTACAATATTTTTCAGAGCAACATTGTCTAGTATAGCTTTTTTTGGTAGTATCGCTGGTTTCTGGCCAATAATGGTGACGGTTGAGGCTCAAATTTGAATTGATAGTTTCTTATGCACTATATCCAAAATAGTTATTATGAAAATTAAACTAGAAATTAATTCTGAGTAATCACTAAAACTAGATAATTATTTAGCCACTTTAGTTTCTGAGATAAATAGAAGGAACCCGTAGGGTCCAGGGGGAGGAGCCCCTTGAGGGGGTTAAGGGGGCAAGCCACGAAAGAATGCTGCTATTTTTAAAATATTGCACAACTCAAGGTAGTTTTCCTGAGAAAACTCTTCAATACGTACCATGTTATATTATAAGCTTTCACAACAAACATAATTTTGACGTATGTTACGCCAAAAAACAGTGATTTATGATACATTTCCAAGTGTCCAAAATTAAAATTTGCATTTTTAAAATTTTTCCTCCGGTTACTACTATTGGATAAATAACGACATATTGCAAACAAGTTGGAACTTGCTTTAGCAGCGGTTCCTAGGCTTCTATACAACTACTTTTCTGGTGTGAAAAGTTGTTGTTATTTTTGGTCGCCAAATAACTTGTCGTTGATCAACGTCTACGCACCAACTGAGGACAGTAACGATGCTGACAAGGAACAATTCTAAGATGACTTGGAAAAACTATACGATACGCTGCCAAAACACGATACGGCGATTACTCTGGGTGATTTTAATGCTCAAATAGGGAAAGAAAATTACATAGAGGGTGTTGCTGGCAAGGAAACTATACACGCACAGACAAACGACAATGGTAATATGTAACAATCAATAATTGTTACATGGAGTTTTGCGTTGACACATTTTTTTTGTTTGATCGGTCCTTGATCATCAGATTAAGTCATGTAGGTTGAAAATTACAATCTTAAAGCACAGAATATTTTTGTAACCTATCATGATATTTAAATTAGATTTGAATTATGCGGACGGACGGACGGACAGACGGACGGACGGACGGAGCCAGATCATAAGCCTTCTTGTTATACTTTGTATAGAAGCCTAAAATTGAATCATTAGTAACTTAATAGCAAAAATTTGAAGCGTTCTGATTGGCTCTGAAACATGATCGAATTGTCAATGCGAGCGACAACGTTGTTATCTGGCAGGCCAACCAGTCGTATCTTGCGCTATCAACGTTCCCATTCAAATAAATTCGCCTTAATCAAAAATTGCAGTATTAAAACTACACAACAAAATGGCTCTAAACAAACCGTTTAGATCAAAAAAACATACAGTATGAGGCAACAAGTACCACACAGAACAAACTTGTATTTACACGCACAAGGAAAAATAATTCTGGGTACCAAGAAGTAAAAAAATAACAATCACGCACAAGTTGCGTAATTGCGGAAGCAATACAAAAAAGACAAAGCCATATGCCCAAATTTGGCCAAGAGACGACAAACCAGAACGGAAATCAATGGAATAGCAAAAATATCGCACTCACCTACGCAAACTAAAAAATCCTCCAACGAGAATTGCGTAAGCCAAACAACGAATCCTCGCCACAGCCACTTGAACCACATCCATGGCTATCGCTCCATCACAAACAGGAATCGACTAGCTCCCCCGAAACTCAACCTTCTTCGGGACTTCCCAAAAACTATTCTCCCTTTCGAGTCGCTATCGAAAACACAGCAATACCGCCAACCTTAGAATTCATGCATGAATCCACCATACAGGGCGTTGATAAAGTTGTCAAATGCAAAGTAGAAAAAGTAACGATTCAAAAAATCGTTACAAAGTTCAGACAGATGTATTGGTTAATTGGCAGAGGATCTGAGCTGTCGTTGGAGAATAGGCTCTTAATTTACAAAGTTATACTGAAGCCGATTTGGACATACGGCATACAACTCTAGGGAACCGCCAGTATATCCAACATATAAATCTTACAAAGGTTTCAAAACAAAATACTCAGAACCATCGTCAATGCTCCGTGGTATTTTCCAAATGATGTCATCCATTCCGATCTTCAAGTCACCAAAGTTTACGACGAAATTAAAAATTTCTTCGAAAAATATCAAAATAGAATCGAATCGCATCCAAATGAGCTAGCAAACGAGCTACTAAATTACTCACATGAAGTCAGAAGACTGAAACGTTTCAAGCCCACTGATTTACCTAGGCGTTATTACGACCTTAAACAGAAAATTAATATTTTTTTCTTGTAATGGACCTTAATTTGCTCCGTGGCTGCTCAGTCATGTGAGTGGACTTCAAAATCCAGCTTCTTATCTCAGTGGTGGATGCTTATGTAGAGAATTGTTTAATAGCTTCTTGGGTGAACGAAAGAAAAATCAATTTATATATTAATTTGAACAATAAATATGATATATTGAACAATAAATAAATCATATGGTACACAAAATTTACACAAATATGGACAAATAAATATTTAAGGCAAATAGTAATAGCTAAATTAAAGTTTGACGCTGCTAAAAGGTATAAAATCGCACGCTTGACGCAATATTGCAAAGTAAATTAGTCTTAAAAAAGGTGGAACTCGCTTTAGCGGCAGTTCTTAGGCTTCTATACAGCTACCTTTCTGGTGTGGAAAGTTGTTATTATCTGGTTAGTTTTGATCGCCATATAATGTAACATCACATAATTAGATAATCTGCACCAATAAAATTTTTTGCGGTTGGTAATTATCATTTACTATATAAGTAATAACAATCAAACTTTTCCATTCTATTCGAAACTTTACTTCTCTGTAATGTATGGTCCTTTTTTTGAGGTGGACCAATCCTCTCCTTTCTCTTTTATTTACAACTTAACTTCACTAACCACATCAATAAAAAATTATTTTTTCACATCAAAGTAAAATAAAAAAACCAGTTCTTAGAAACGCTCTGTATGATTTTGAATTATGCGGACGGACGGACGGACAGACGGACACGGAGCCAGATCATAAGGCTTCTTGTTATACTTTGTATAAAAGCCTAAAATTGAATCATTAGCAATTTAATAGAAAATAATTTGAAACGTTGAGAAGTGAATTACCTCTCTCCCGCGGATGCAGGATCGAGAAACTTCCTCCCACGCGAAGTGGAAAACCACCTCACTTTTTTAACGTGGGGAGCCCTGGATGGAATTGACTAGCTCCTCTGATGGTAACGTCGGTCTGCGAGGGACGTGGGTCCAGATCTCTATATCTCACTAAAAAGGTTATAAGTATCCCCTCTTCCAGGGAAATAAAAATTCGGTGTAATAATAATTGATTTAATAACACACCACAATCAATACACAACAAAAATACAAATGGCAACAACCTTTCGGTGGCGAATATAAAATGGATTGCTGGCTTCTGACGGAAGCCAGCCAAAATACAATGCGTGAATCAATCCTCCTGTGAAGAAGGCTCGGCGAACAAAAAGAACTGAGGTGACAAAGCAAGACACCTCGTTGTGACGTTAATTAAACAACTCGTAATTGAGATTATGCAATCACTACCCAAAACAGATCAGAAAAGTAAAATTGTCTTACCAAGTACTCAGCAAGCTCACAAACTGATGGTGACAGGTACCCCCAACCTGCTTGGATGGATTGCACACGAGAATTGATGTTGATGCACTGCTCGCCAGGTCTCGGTTCTCCAGGAAGGATTGCACGACTCGAGTGATGAATCCTCAGCGACCCCACGACTCGGCAACAGGACAATGGCTGGACAGATGTGCTCCAAAAGGTAACTCCAAAATCGCTAGTACGTCGGACACAGGCTCGCTTGGCTACTCGGTGGATCGTGCCACAACAATATTAACAGTACGACGAAACAATCGGCAACGGACACGACGACAAAATTGACTAATTGCACTAACCGACAAAAGCGGGTTGGTAAATAAATAATTCGGTGCGCTATGTTGACAACTTGTCACTTTCCAAAATCCCGATAGAGGGCGCAAGAGCATGCGCAAAGTGCAGTTGGAATAAAATACTCGGGCACACAAAAAAAGATGGCGATTGACTTCCAGATGTCAAAACGAAAAATGTGCTACGGTAAACTTCCGTATTCAAAAAATTATGTCAGCCTCACCCTCGTGTACTCGATGTAGATCTTAGTTAACTCGATTGTATTAATCTTCACTTGCAATAGCAATAAAATGAACTTATACTGCAGCAGTACACACACTCCGAACTATATGCTTCGACGGTCAGAACCAAAAGCCAAGTTCCATCCAACATGGCCGCCTGACATGCGTATTCACGGAAGAACGAAAAATGCGAGTGGAAGTGTGTATGGACCCGTCTCAATAATTTTGAATAAAATAGGAAGTGGTCAACAAATTATTGTCTTAGGTTGATCGATAACGGATATAAGATCTAAAATCCGTTATAACGTGCGGACAGACAGGCAGACGGACGGACAAGTAACAAGACATGGAGTGAACACCTCGAAAGAATGGCAGAAGGGAGACTGCCACTAGCAGCCAAGCGATATAAACCACCGGGAAAAACAAGTGTGGGAGGAGCAAGAAAAGGATGGGTACCGGAACAAGCAATAACGCCTACACCGCGAAGTGAAGAAGAAGAAGGTTTTCCGTTGCCATCTGCATTCCATGCCGTTGACCATATTGCTGGATTCGTCCGCGTTTAGGAATGATTTCTCTATCCAAGGACAAGAAAGTGCCCTATACTTGCTTGTTCATCCATCCGAAGCTATCGGTAATACAATTAAGGAAGTTGCTTATACCGGCAACCACTCGGTTATTGCCATATCTGGCCCCTCACTTAGTTTCGCCTGCGGGTCAACGCAGTTCCCAGGGTGTGGCACGTGGAGCCATAAGTGAGAGTTGGGTATCCTGCGAGGACCAGTTACCATCAAGGACCATCTTCTGTTATCACGCTCGATGTGACCGTCCCGGTAAAAGGTACTACCTCTGCAGCATAACCCCTACACCCCTTACCCTTATCCCCCTGGATAAGGTAATAAATAGAAATAAGTTTGAATAGAAATATTTAGAATCAAAATATATATTTGATTAAAAGATAGATAGGGTAGGTCGAAAATTTGATAATTTTCACTTGGAACCTAGTTTGAACTTTGTTCGATAATTTGGCATCTTCATCGCTGAAAACAAACGTGATAGCTCTTCCCACAGAGTCAAAACGACTTGCACGAGCAACACTATGTAAATAACTATCTGCATCGGATGGCATATAGTAATTGATGACGGTGTTTATACCAACAACATCCATTCCACGTCCAAAGATGTCTGTCGCAAATTAGTTTAAGTTAATTCTGGCCCAAAGCGGCTCATGGTAAGAGGAAATCGATGTGTAGACTCCAGTAGCTGACACTTCGAAGTTGGAAAAAATCGCATCAATTTGCGTGCCATTCCGCGTAGTGGGTATCGCTGGCGACCGAATTTGGAGTCCTAGTTCTCTAAGAGCATGTTGTAGGCCATTACTTTCTTCCTTGCTGAAATCCTCATTGAAATCTCCAGTAACCAGAGTACGTGGTACTAAGTATAAGCGAGACATCTGCTTTTTTATTAAAGAGATCATTGTGTTGGAATTAAACCCTGGTGACTTGTAAACGACAATTATTCGGATGTTAAAGAAGACAATAGAAGAAACACTGCAGGAACCTTGGGAGTCGTATTCTATTTCGGAATTGGTGTCTATAATACATTCATGAACAGACGGACAACAATACACACGTACACCAATCGGTCGACGCACATCGTTACTATCTATTGATGCAGCAAGAAGATGATCTCCTAGCGGAAAATTGTCACTTGAGAGCGTCCATGTCTCCGCCATAAGGATGATATCCGAACTCTTATAGACCTCATCCGATGCATAGAGACTATAATGAGCAGGAAGTGACTGGACATTGTGAAAGATGACTTGTATTTGTCTGTTGCTAAAATCCCTAATTCGCAAATGTTCAAATGAAGGAATTAGCTTCATCTCCTGGTGTCGTTTGAATTCAATAGATATGGGATCATTCTCTTGTGGCATTTTTGTCTTTTTAACGATTCCAATAAGAAATAATCCTGATGCCGTTGTTGCTCGTGAACATGCGACATACAGAAGAGCACGCTTGATTCCAGGAGTAAAATGGACAACAACGAGCTCGTATGTGGATCCTTGGGATTTATGTATAGTTTGAGCTTCCGCTGCATTAAGTGGGAATTGCGTCCTTGTTACCTTTGTGACCGAATTCGATCGTGGCTGGATGACGACCGTACATGGTGAGATGGGAGTCCATTCCAAATCAATTTGAAGTTGCCGACTGAGGTTAATATTGCGCAAACGAAGCTTCTGTCCACTTCGGGAATTTTCAAACTTGACCCAGAGACGGAGAGGCTTTTGTCTAGATGCATCCAAAGTACTAATACCAAAGTCAATTCTTTTCAGAATGCATCCCACACCGTTAACCAAACCGTCACTTGTGTCTACATTCACTGTCATGATATAACGTCCACCTTCTTTGAGAAAGAGGCTTGTGTGAAGTCCCTGTGTCTTAGATAGAGGTGCAGATGCTATCCAGTTGAGGAGTGCAACTTTGGATGCCTCGCTCGTGTAAGCAGAAAGGAAATCCTTGGCGGTTGAGATGGCTTGATTTCCTGGCAAACAGGATAACGCAAAACTATTGTGGGCATCAACTGCTTCATTCGTGTAAAAAAGATGAATAGGGCGTCGGCTTACTATTTCTTCAGGCGTAGTTGGAAACTCACGGGATTTGAACAGTTTCAAATCATCATCAGTCATCGTCCCTGACGCCATATTGTTTAATGCAAGAGCAAAAGCTGCATCATCGCGTTGTCTCATAATTGTGGTCAGTTCATGAACAGTAAACATGTGCCATAAGGGTTTGTTGAAAAGCGACGAAATCGAATTCGACATTGTTCCAGCCAGAAGGGATGTTGCCATAACAGGTGGCAGCTGCCTGAAGTCGCCAACGGCTATGACCGATATACCACCGAAAGGTTTACATCCGTCACAGAGGTCTCTCAATCGTTTGTCGAGCATTTCCAAAATATGTTGACCAACCATACTAATCTCGTCTATGATAAGAACACGAAGTTCTGAATAGAGAGTGGCCATTGTATTATAGACGCTGTCTGAGAGCTTGCTAGCTTCTTTTTGGTTCACGGGAAGTTGGAATGCGTTGTGAATTGTGAGTCCGAAGATATTAAATGCCGCTAATCCGGTAGGAGCCGTCAGAAGGACAGAAGGTTCATCAGGATTCGAATTAACTTTATCATTGAACACTCTAATTAATGCTTGGTATATAGTTCTAATTACATGAGACTTTCCTACACCGGCACCTCCCTTTAAGTAGGTGTAGATGGGGATATCGGGAGACCTTTTGAAGTGATCAAGCAGGTGAGTTACAAAATCCCGTTGTTGAGTATTCAGCGATGAGAATAATTCTTCAAACTCTTTATTGGGAATTCGATTAGGAAGCGTGAACTTTTCAGACATTGGGCGTATCACGTCACCACCAAAGTCAATGGCACCAGCAGCAACGGGGTCGATTAATTCGAATTCCTCCTGAATCTCTTCCGGTATGCTATCAGATTTGTCATCGTCAGATTGACGATCCACACTCAATGCGCTATCCATAGCGACATCCAGAATATCTTCTTGAAAGGCATTAAATTCGCGACGATTGGCAGAAATTGCTTCTATATTATCAGTCGCTATCTTCTCGCAATCTTGATTTATAATTTCGGTTTCCTCATCCCTCCAAGGAATATAGAGCATCACTTGTTCGCGGAAAAAGTTGTGACGATCTTTATTCTTGTTGTAGCGGACGTGGCGAATAATTTTTGGAAATGTTCGCTTCCAAACGTATCCAGGTTTGCCATTCTTTAGCGGAAAATATTTATCGATACTTTGTACGTCTTCAGTTTCTACAATATCATCGTTTTCTTGGGCCATCTGTGTACTTCCTCGTTTTAATGAAAATTCATACCAAGCTGAAAATTGGGCAAGATTAAGGTTAGATAATGCTTCTGGTCGTGAACTATATCGTTGTAAAAGTCCGTCTACAAAGACATCTTCAGAGTCCGGACTGAGATTTTCTAACTGAATATTAGTTTTAATCATTCTGGTTCGTTGATCGGCTGGACCTGTTGGTATAAAAATGCATGCCTCTGTGCATCGGCTCATTGGAATCTGAAGCACGTTGTAAGCAGCCTCTTGAGCAGAGAGTTCACTGTTCATGTGATGAGCCGCACCAAGAGCCTGAAGACGCTGAGCCAAGGACTTGTTTCCGCTTCTGACATCTTCAAGAACTTTACGCAAGAGGTCGCTAGTTCCACGATCACTCTTGTTAATGTAGTCAATGATGTAACAGCAACAAGCATAGGCGTCTAAAATAAACTGAATATCCATGTTAGATTTCTGGAGTCTCAGGATTTTCTCACTGTATGGATTTATGTAAGTCTCACATGGCCGCCTCCTAATGATGATTTTAGGTTTTTTCAAGGAGCTTTGAATAGCAGAAATGTAACGATTTCGTGTCATGGATAATTCTTGTAGAAACCCCGCAAATGTCATATCTGAAGAAAGTGGCAGTTCATTCGTATCAAGATAGTCACGAATCTTTTTGTAATCGCGTTGGAAAATCTCAATTTCCTCCTGTTGCTCCTCGAATGGATGGAGAATAGTGGTTTCGTCCATTGGGAAAAATGGAATTCCAAACCGACATTTGACTCCTTTGTGGCTTTTCTTTCTACATGTGTGGGTGTGTCGATGAGTTTGAAGACACAAAAGCTGGTGAATGGGATCATATTCAGGCCAGTTCGTGGAACAAGTTATAATTTCGTCAACAAACCGGCAAACATCTTGAGTAGAAGATGAGTTGGAAGCATCAAAGTTTGGTGCGCCATCAATCCACAAGATCATATGGACGTGTGGACTTCCTCGATGTTGGAACTCAATGCGATGATAGGAATGCTTAATGGATCGGTTTCCAAATGGGCCTTGAGAGTTTTTCCAGGTCTTGAAAAGAGCAGAAGTGCGATGTTCAAAATATCGAGCGCAAGTCACGGGATCGCGCTGAATAAGTAATTGTTTGTCATTCTTTGACATATTTTGTGCTTCTTCTTCAGAAATTGTAATTTTGTCAAGAATTTGCTTGAGAATCACAATCAACTCGTTCCATTTTAGCTCAGCGGCACTAATAGTGATGAAGAGATGAGGCAAATTGAACTGACTGACCATCCTTCGGACTTTAAGGCCTTCTTGATGCCAATGATGACATGAATTTCGTACTCCTTGTAAAACCTTAAAAGCATTATCATCATTAACTAACCCATCCACAAAATTAGAATGACTAACTTGTTCCGCAGTGACTCGGATTAACTCTCCATTGCGTCTTCGTTTACGAAGACACAGCTTGCGATTATCTGAAATTCTCTGAATTTCGAGAGATTTGGCCAAAAACAGTAAGAAATCGACATTTTCAACGGCACGGCGATCACTGTTACGCGCCATTGATTTGACAAATTCGGAGCGGCTTAGTAATTTACCATTACTATCGGATGGCTTCATTCGGTGCCCAGCAAATATTTGGGGAAACGTAAGAAAATACGAGTCAGGATCATATAGAATAGAGATTGGTTGGTTCCCTTCCGCTGGAGCCATCCGGATTCCCTCATCACTAGTAATTAAAGTCTCTCCTCTACCAGGATTTACGTCATCGACTTCCTCTTCCTCTTGAACATCCATCGCAATTTCTTCTGTGTTTTCGTGTAATGCCACATCAATTTGATGCTGACATATCTCGGTCCAATTGCTTGAAAGAGTGATTCCGTATTCACGGTAAAGCGGAGATCGGGTAAGAATTTTAGCGGCATCCATCACACAAGCCGGACGAATGTTACCAGCTGTATAATTTCTCGGAACTTCAATTTGACGGGCGAGTCGGATGTGTAAAACATCGTCCTGATTCGGAAGCCTAGGAAGGGATTGAATGGTATTATCTATGGAGACTGGGACGTTAATAATTCGTCCTTTTGTTCTCATCTGTCCATGCATTCCATATATAGCCCAAATGGACTGAAACACATGTCGAGCTGAGACCAAACGGGCTTCCAAACGTGTCAGATTCTTTACACTTAGGGAAACTGCAGATCGTTGGAGAGACATAGACGTGGAATCCGGTTTTGCTGGATAGATCTGTGACAAGTTGAGCAAAATTCAGCGAGGTCTGAAGTGGGTGGGACTATAATTACTGAGTCAATGAAGGATTGCTGCTTTCCAGCTAAAAGGAGTTCGGTCATGCTGTGAGTTTTAATGGAGTAGTGAAAAAAAAGTCCCCCACATGAATGACATACGTGAGTGCAGCCTTTGCGAATTTCAGCTTCAAATCGATTTATTTCATCTTGCCATGAGCCTTGCTCGCGAATTCTACGGAGATTATGTTCGTGGATGCGCACGTCTTCATCAAGACGAGCCTGGCGATGGTTTTCGGTGTCGCGAACTTGTTCCTGTAAACGAAATGAAGGATCTTGACGGGCTTGACGATGGCTTTCGGTGTTGTGAACTTGTTCCTGTAAACGAAACGAAGGATCTTGACGGGCTTGACGATGGTTTTTGGTGTCGCGAACTTGTTCCTGTAAACGAAACGAAGGATCTTGACGGGCTTGACGATGGCTTTCGGTGTTGTGAGCTTGTTCCTGTAAACGAAACGAAGGATCTTGACGGGCTTGACGATGGCTTTCGGTGTTGTGAACTTGTTCCTGTAAACGAAACGAAGGATCTTGACGTGCTTGACGATGGCTTTCGGTGTTGTGAACTTGTTCCTGTAAACGAAAAGAAGGATCTTGACGGGCTTGACGATGGTTTTTGGTGTCTCGAACTTGTTCCTGTAAACGAAACGAAGGATCTTGACGGGCTTGACGATGGTTTTTGGTGTCGCGAACTTGTCCTGTAAACGAAACGAAGGATCTTGACGAGCTTGACGATGGCTGTCGGTGTTGTGAACTTGTTCCTGTAAACGAAACGAAGGATCTTGACGGGCTTGACGATGGCTTTCGGTGTTGTGAACTTGTTCCTGTAAACGAAACGAAGGATCTTGTCTAATAGTATGTTTCCTCATAGCATCCTTCTGGCGTCGACGGGCAGCTGCTGCTTTTCGCTCTTCAGGTGTCAACTGCTTTCTAGGCATTACGAAATTGTGTGGTTTTATCTACTTTATATTATATAAATAATAAGCTTGAAGATTTAATATACCGTTTGTATTATCGACGACAACCTATATAACATTTGTTGATCCGATGATACGTTGATCCGTTGATACGTTGATACGTTGATACGTTGATACGTTGATACGTGGATACGTTGATACATTGATACGTTGATTCGTTGATACGTTGATACGTTGATACGTTGATACGTTGATACATTGATACGTTGATACGTTGATACGTTGATACGTTGATACGTTGATACGTTGATACGTTGATATGTTGATACATTGATACGTTGATACGTTGATACGTTGATACGTTGATACGTTGATCCGCTGATACGTTGATCCGCTGATACGTTGATCCGCTGATACGTTGATCCGCTGATACGTTGATAGGTTGATCCTCTGATACGTTGATACGTTGATTCGCTGATACGTTGATACGTTGATCCGCTGATACGTTGATACGTTGATTCGCTGATACGTTGATCCGCTGATACGTTGATCCGCTGATTCCTTCATCCGCTGATCCCGTGATCTGCTGATCCGATGATACCATGATGCGCTAATCCTATGATACGTTAATAAGATTCTATACTTTGATTCTATCGCTTCTACACTTCTTCTTCTTCTAGTGCCTATCCGTTTCGAATGTTGGCGATCATCATAGCAATGCGTACCTTATCTGCTGCGGCTCTAAAAAGACCCACTGTTGTTGTATTATACCATGTTCTCAAGTTCTTCAGCCATGATATTCTTCTTCTTCCCGGTCCTCTCTTTCCTTCTACATTTTCTTGTAGAATTATTTATAGCAATCCGTATCGTTGACTATTTCTCATAATATGCCCCAGGCTCTCTTCTTATCCAGTCTTTCTAGAACAGTCTGATTGGTAACACGGTCTGTCCATGGTATCTTCAGTATACGTCGGTACAACCACATTTCAAATACTGCCAATTTTTTGCAAACAGCTTCTGTCAAAGTCCAAGACTCAACCCCATACGCGCTTCTACACACACCGAGAAAAATATTAAGTAGGAATTTGTGTTGCAACAGTTTGAAATAATTATTACATTAATTGTTGTCAAATTTACTTCATTTCTTGTAAAATTGACATCAAATTGATGCGAGACGAAATTGCACTTCAATTTTAAGTAAAAAATACTTCAAATCAAAACAATTTTTTCTCTGTGCAGAGAAATTATTTCAAATTGTTGCAAGACAAATTCCTACTTAATTTTTTTCTCGGTGTATACTTTGTATAGAACCCTAAAAATATTTAACGGATAATCTGTTTTTTAAGTTGGTGATCATTGCCTACTAAAATACTATATAATACAAATTGCAATTAAATTCTTTTTGCGAATATTTTTGACATCGATACCATCAACTTCCTAAACTTGGGGGTGGTTGTATGTCAGTGGTTTAACTCGAGGATTAGCCGAACCTTATTCAAGTGTTGAACCAGGATCAACGCCAATGCGGTTGTATGTAGGGCGAGTCAACTAATCCGAGAGTTATCATTAAAATTTATGTTGGTACTCCTGAACAAGACATAAATCCCTAGAAAAACAATGATTTTTAACATTTGACATTCAATGATACTAGATTGAAACTGAAAGTTATACCTTATTGCCTGGGAATCAAGATTTAGTTGGTTTAATATTATTTGAATCGAATGTTTCGTCAATCTAAATCTAGCAAAACTTTCCTTATCTGACCAACTAACAAAATGATTTGAACGATCACGAAAAACTTGAGAGTTTCTTTGAATGCTTTCAGCTAAAATTTCGATAAAGTCCTTAAAATCTTCGTCGTCGGTTAATTGATATTCCATAATAACGTAAAGTTAAAATAAATAAATAAGTTATAATAAAAGTTATCTCTTATTATAAAAGGCCAAGTCCTTCCTTCCTTCCTTCCTTCCTTCTGTCTGTCCCACGGAAATACCCGAAGCAAACCGAACCGAACCGAACGCATAACGGATAATTTCATAACCAATCGGATGAACGTATCATCGTATCAACGTATCATCGTATCAACGTATCATCGTATCAACGTATCAACGTATCATCGGATCAACGTATCAAGGGATCAACGTATTTAAATTTCCTATATAGGTGAAAAATTATGTAAATAAAATATAACTTATATTTGGTCTGCATTGAAAAAACAGATCAACGTATCAACGTATTTAAATTTCTTATATCGGTGAAAAATTATGACAGCTATTTCCAAAAAAACATTATGTGAACTTCCATAATGGATAATGAAAATTTTGAAAATCCTGCTGTAAAGCGACGGCGATTGAATCGTGAGAGAAAAGCACGTACAAGAGCTAATAACACAGAAGAACAGCTTCGATCACAGCGACAAGCTGACGCTCGGTCTCATGCGATACGTCGACAACGTGAAACTTTGGAACAAACTCAAGCGCGGCAAGCTGCTGACGCTCGGTCCCATGCGATACGTCAACAACGTGAAACTTTAGAAGAAACTCAAGCGCGGCAAGCTGCTGACGCTCGGTCCCATGCGATACGTCAACAACGTGAAACATTAGAAGAAACTCAAGCGCGGCAAGCTGCTAACTCTCTATCCCATGCGACACGTCAACAACGTGAAACATTAGAAGAAACTCAAGCGCGGCAAGCTGCTAACGCTCGATCCCATGCGATACATCGACAGAAAGAAAATCGATACCAAAGTCAAGCAATTCAACTCCAAATAAGAGCATTGAGATTTGATGAATCTCACGTTACTCGACACGATTGTGGAGAAATGAATTCCATCTGTCAGTTCTGCGGCTCCAAGAATTTCGCCAAGGAGCGTCCAGTTGATAAACAATTTAACAACTAGCTGGTAGCCCGTCCGAGGACGGGTAGCTAGAAGGACGGGCAGGCAGCCAAGGTCATATGGCTTTTGGATTGCACTGAGAGCTAGATGATAGCCCGTCCGAGGACGGCTAGCTAGAAGGACGGGCAGGAAGCCAAGGTCATATGGCTTTTGGATTGCACTGAGAGCTAGATGATAGCCCGTCCGAGGACGGGTAGCTAGAAGGACGGGCAGCTACCCAAGGTAACTTAAGTTGAATGAAGATTAAGGAAAGCTCTGTGCAATCCAAAAGCCATATGACCTTGGCTGCCTGCCCGTCCTTCTAGCTAGCTAGAATAGCGCACTGGGTACCCAGTTCTTAGACCTCTATACGCACTGAGTATATTCAACACGATTTGAAACGCTCTGTATGATTTTGAATTATGCGGACGGACGGACAGACAGACGGACGGACGGACAGACGGACGGACAGACACGGAGCCAGATCATAAGGCTTCTTGCTATACTTTGTATAGAAGCCTAAAAGGTAGTTCTCCAAGATTTTCTTCGTTTTAAAATATAAGGTTGGTAATCCCTTATCCATAAAACGTTTTGCAATTTTATTGGCTATTGGTTAAAAAAAAGAACCAATCATTAATTTGCTTTAAAATTGTTATTCAAAAACGTTCCATAAAAAGTTTGCACATAAAGTTTTATGTTTTACTCATATGAAGTAAAAGAGTACGGATTATCTGACCCGTAATCAGATTAATACTTTCATCGCATCATTGGATCATCGGATCACCGTATCATCGGATTATAGCCTATATATAGGACGTTGATGCCTATATATTAATAAGTAAGTTAAAGAAGTTGTACTATCACGATCACAATTTGGAGAATTAAGTACTATAAAAGTAATTGAAGTAAAAAATAATTTAATACTATTGTCCAAAAATTACTACCATTCTACCTTTAAATTCAATAGCTGTTCGAGAGTTAACATCTAATCATTACCTTTCAACTTTGATCATATCACAAAATTTAATGAGATCCTGACGGTTAATACATAGTTTCGGCTAGAGATGAGGATTCATTTAAAAGTTATCTTTAACCAAAACAAGGTGGAACTCGCTTTAGCGGCAGTTCTTAGGCTTCTATACAGCTACCTTTCTGGTGTGGAAAGTTGTTATTATCTGGTTATTTTTGGTCGCCATATAATGTAACATCACATAATCAGATAATCTGCACTAATTATTTATTATTTTATTTTAACAGCAGTGGCTTGATGTGGATAGTGAAGTTAAGTTGTAAATAAAAGAGAAGGAAGAGGATGGATCCACCTCAAAAAATGGACCGGAAATTACGCGAATTTCGAAAGCGAAAGCAAATTGCCAACATGACCCCTTCGCAAATATTACATCGTTCACGTAGTCATGCAATTCGCCGACAAAATCCACGAAGTAAAAACGCAGCTGTTCTTGAAGTAGGTAACGTTGTAGAACCAAATGTCGACGTTCATAACGGTAGTTTTACACTACCAGAAAAGTACACTACCACAACTACCAGAAAAGTAGTTGTATTTTATTTTACTTTGATGTGAAAAAATAATTTTTTAATGATGTGGTTAGTGAAGTTAAGTTGTAAATAAAAGAGAAAGGAGAGGATTGGTCCACCTCAAAAAAGGACCAAACATTACAGAGAAGTAAAGTTTCGAATAGAATGGAAAAGTTTGATTGTTATTACTTATATAGTAAATGATAATTACCAACCGCAAAAAATTTAATTGGTGCAGATTATCTGATTATGTGATGTTACATTATATGGCGATCAAAACTAACCAGATAATAACAACTTTCCACACCAGAAAGGTAGCTGTATAGAAGCCTAAGAACTGCCGCTAAAGCGAGTTCCACCTTGTTTATATCTGTGGTAATTCTGATAATCTGAATTTTTAATACCTACCAAGCTAAAAAATATTCTAGTATAGTATAAGTAAAATTTAGTGACAATAAGAGATTTCGATTATCAGATTAGTATCTTTATTATCGGATAAAAAATTATTTTTTCACATAAAAGCAAAAGAATAGCATTTTAAGTTCAAATATAAATCTCAGAATATTTCATTTCTTAAATCTGTTGTATAGAAGCCTAGGAACCGCTGCTAAAGCAAGTTCCAACTTGTTTCTTTTTCTGTTCGGCAGCAATCAGTTTCTCCACTCTTTTTCTGTTTCTTATACGTTTTGCCGCCACTTTTTTTTTCGCAATATTTAAATCAATTTTACGCATTCCATTGCTGCTAAACTCACGAAGTGCCTCCTTTAACGAATTAATAGTAGCTCGTTTGAATTCTTCTCTGACTTCAAAATCTTCGTATTTTCCGAACGATAAGTCCCTCTTTAGCGCCTGTTCCACATCCTTTATTAATTCACCTGAAAACATTTTTCGTTGACGTTCAACACTTATTATTTCGTTATAATGTAATTCTGCTTATATAGTAATTTTGAGTAGGATAATCGGATTAACTTATCCGATGATACGTTGATCCGATGATGCGTTGATACGATGATACGTTGATACGATGATACGTTCATCCGATGATACGTTGATCCGATGATACGTTGATCCGATGATACGTTGATGTTCGGTTTGCTTCGGGTATTTCCGTGGGACAGACAGAAGGACTTGGCCTTTTATAATAAGAGATTTGGTATGCATTGAAAAAAACAGATCAACGGATCAACGTATTTAAATTTCCTATATAGGTGAAAAATTATGTAAATAAAATACGTATAACTTATATTTGGTCTGCATTGAAAAAACATGCGGACGGACACGAAGCCAGACCATAAGGCTTCTTTCTATACCTTGTATAGAAGCCTAAAACAGCGCACTGGCTACCCAGTTCATAGACCTCTATACACACAGAGTATTTCCAATACGATTTGAAACGCTCTGTATGATTTTGAATTATGCGGACGGACAGACAGACAGACAGACAGACGGACACGGAGCCAGATCATAAGGCTTCTTGCTATACTTTGTATAGAAGCCTAAAAGGGAGGAAAAATTGGCTGCTGCCTATATGAAGAAGAAACAGAAAGAAGAACAGGAATTGGCAATATCGCTGCGTGCTTTCGAAAATTCCTTATTAGAAGACGAATAATAGTTCATATTACAATATCTTAATATATAAAATGCCAGCTCTCTCCTGCGGCGTGTCAAAACCTAATCTCATTGGTCCAAATTTGATACCAACATAAGCACTAATCGAAGTTATGCAAGGGGAAGGATCTGAACGGAACGAAAAGAAGAAACAAAAATCGAGGAGATAGAAAATAACGGTTATTAATGATTAACTTAAATCCGGATTAACGGATTAACGTTAATACGTTAATCCGTTAATATTTAATAAAAATACTATATAATCCAAATGATTTATTATGACTTAAATGTGTTGAACGTGAACTAAAAATGTCTTTACAAAAAATGGCTTTGCGAGAATTAAATAAGGTTGTGGAAGGGGCGCTAAACAGGGCTTTATCGTTCGCTAAATATGAAGATTTAACATGGAACCTGTTTTTCGGTACCAAACCATTTATCATAGTTTTCCTCGAGATTTAGGGGTGCCGCGGGAGTGGCGCCTATCTCGTTTCTTCTTCTTTTTACCGTTTTCCGAAGTGCTGCGTAGTTGTGTAACCGTGTATTACACGTAGTTGTGTTACACGGGGGATAATCCCTTAATTTTTGTGTTGGTAATAAAAAATTTACTATATAAGCAAATTTGCTTTTTGCGATCGGTTTCGGATTTAAATTTTTGGTAATGAAAATTTTGTTATTGAAAATTCATTATTGTGAATGGGAAGATGTTATTCGATAATCTACTCTATTCAAATTATAAACTATAAATTTGAATTATACATGTGGTGCCAATTTTTGGTATCGATTTTTGGTGTCGGTTTTTGCTGTCGGTTTTTGGTGTCGGTTTTTTGGTGTCGATTTTTGCGAGGTAACGACCGTGAAAACATGTTCCATGTTAAAAAACTCAATGGATCAATAGATCAACGGATCAAATAAAGAGATCAACAATATATAGGTAAACCACTCAGTTATGTATATTTCAGCAACCTTCTTCACATATCTACTCATTTTCAGAGTGTTTCCCAACACAATTTGGAGCGCACTGGCTACCCAGTTCTTAGACCTCTATACACACAGAGTATATTCAACACGATTTGAAACGCTCTGTATGATTTTGAATTATGCGGACGGACGGACAGACAGACGGACGGACGGACAGACGGACGGACAGACACGGAGCCAGATCATAAGGCTTCTTGCTATACTTTGTATAGAAGCCTAAAAAGGATTTTACGTTTTCCGACTGTTATAATTAGCGGAGCTCCTTTAATTCTAAGAACAGATGGAATAAAAGCAAACAAAGGAGTGCGACCACAACGGGGTACATCCTTAGATACTGAAAGTACACAGAAAGAAAAAAAAGACGAAAAACATCTACTGAACGTTCGAGAAAACACAAAACTCGACAGCAACAACTACAAGAGAAATAAGAACCTTCAACAATCAAGACCACCAGCAACAACTTCAACTGAAAGAAGCAGAAAAAGAAGAACGCTACAGCAACCATCGACAGATCTGGCTACTGTTTTAGAATCGGTACAATTACAAGAGGAACAAGAACCTTCAACATCAAACCCACCAGCAAAAACTTCAACCGAAAGAAACAGAAAACGAAGAGCGCTACAGCAACCATCGACAGATCTGGCCACTGTTTTAGAATCGGTACAACTACAAGAGGAACAAGAACCTTCAACATTAAAACCACCAGCAAAACCTTCAACTGAAAGAAGCACAAAAAGAAGAGCGCTACAGCGATCATCGACAGATCTGGTCACTGTTTTGGAATCGTAACTCCTCATGATGCGGGTGAAATGACCGAGAAATGTTCAAATTGTGATGCTATTTTTTGGAAAAATGAATTTTGCAAGAAAAGTTTTTGTCATAATGGAAAAGTTAAACTGTCCAAATTATCGCCAGGATCCAAATTGGATACTGGCGATACATATGCAAGCGGATTACCATTTGTACTACATAGACGACAATTTCCGATAGTGTTGGCATTCGCTATAACTATAAATAAATGTCAAGGACAGAGCTTTGACAAAGTTGGTATAAATATCGATAGGCCTTTGTTTAGTTACGGACAGTTATATGTAGCATTATCAAGATGTTGAGCAAAGGATGGAATACAAATTCAAAGTACAAGCGACATAACAAAAAAATGTCGTATGGAAAGAAGTTTTATAACTCGCAAGATTTCTCATTTATATGGAATTACGAGGTGGCGAAATGGGGGTGGCCAAGAAGGTCATTGGCCGAGTAGTTAGAGCAATCGACTACTGATGTTAAAGGCATTGGTTCGAGTCCAGTAGGAGTCAATTTTCTTTCGGACTTTCTTTCCTCCAATGAACCGTCTTCGTGCTTCGGAGGGCACGTTAAACCGGCGGTCCCCCTGATTTGAGCTGATATAATATGTCAAACAGGGTAATAAAAAAAAATCACCCCTACTCCCCATCGACTACGCAATCGCGGAACTTCTCAGAACTCGGTCATCGAACGGACGTCCCTGGTTCGTGGTGCCGGCCATTGTTGGGGAGTTTTGGTCGGTGGTGAGGGCGAGAGACCGCCTAACGGCTGCGGTCATACTTAGCAGTGTCGACATTGTGGGTCAGGCTGGGGGTGGCAACAAAGTGGAAGCAGTACAATGGGTCCGGTAGAGTGGCCTAAGGGCGTGCAGGTTAATACTTGCCACTCCCCCTCCCCCGAAATCCAAAATCCAAAATCCAATGGGGGTGGTTCAACCGTAAACCGGCTGGGAATATTGGGCTGCGAAGCGGCCCAAGGGGGTTGGGCCGCCGAAGGCGGCCAGGGGGGCGGAGCCCCCCTAGTATATCTACTCTATATATATAAAAAGATAAGGGTTTTTATGCAACGTTTTTATGCAACGATTTCATGCAACGATTTTATGCAACGTTTTCGATAATAGCATAATCTGACAACCAATAAAAAATTCTATTATATAAGTCAAAGGGAATGCAATATAAATTAAAAACCAAAATTGGTAAACATCGATTTATTAATTTAAAAATGTAGTTCTCCAAGATTTTCTTCGTTTTAAAATATAAGGTTGGTAATCCCTTATCCATAAAACATTTTGCAATTTCATTGGCTATTGGTTAAAAAAAAGAACCAATCATTAATTTGATTTAAAATTGTTATTCAAAAACGTTCCATAAAAAGTTTGCACATAAAGTTTTATGTTTTACTTATATGGAGTAAAAGAGTACGGATTATCTGACCCGTAATCAGATAATCAGATTATTGCTCTCTTCGGATCACCGGATCATTGGATCACCGTATCATAGGATTATAGCCTATATATATATTTATAGGACGTTGATGTCTATATATTAAGTAAGTTAAAGAAGTTGTACTATCACGATCACAATTTGGAGAATTAAGTACTATAAAAGTAATTGAAGTAAAAAATAATTTAATACTATTGTCCAAAAATTACTACCATTCTACCTTTAAATTCAATAGCTGTTCGAGAGTTAACATCTAATCATTACCTTTCAACTTTGATCATATCACAAAATTTAATGAGATCCTGACGGTTAATACATAGTTTCGGCTAGAGATGAGGACTCATTTAAAAGTTATCTTTAACCAAAAAAGGATTTTACGTTTTCCGACTGTTATAATTAGCGGAGCTTCTTTAATTCTAAGAACAGATGGAATAAAAGCAAACAAAGGAGTGCGACCACAACGGGATACATCCTCAGATACTGAAAGTACACAGAAAGAAAAAAAAGACGAAAAACATCTACTGAACGTTCGAGAAAACACAAAACTCGGCAGCAACAACTACAAGAGAAATAAGAACCTTCAACAATCAAGACCACCAGCAACAACTTCAACTGAAAGAAGCAGAAAAAGAAGAACGCTACAGCAACCATCGACAGATCTGGCTACTGTTTTAGAATCGGTACAATTACAAGAGGAACAAGAACCTTCAACATCAAACCCACCAGCAAAAACTTCAACCGAAAGAAACAGAAAACGAAGAGCGCTACAGCAACCATCGACAGATCTGGCCACTGTTTTAGAATCGGTACAACTACAAGAGGAACAAGAACCTTCAACATTAAAACCACCAGCAAAACCTTCAACTGAAAGAAGCACAAAAAGAAGAGCGCTACAGCGATCATCGACAGATATGGTCACTGTTTTGGAATCGTAACTCCTCATGATGCGGGTGAAATGACCGAGAAATGTTCAAATTGTTATGCTATTTTTTGGAAAAATGAATTTTGCAAGAAAAGTTTTTGTCATAATGGAAAAGTTAAACTGTCCAAATTATCGCCAGGATCCAAATTGGATACTGGCGATACATCTGCAAGCGGATTACCATTTGTACTACATAGACGACAATTTCCGATAGTGTTGGCATTCGCTATAACTATAAATAAATGTCAAGGGCAGAGCTTTGACAAAGTTGGTATAAATGTCGATAGGCCTTTGTTTAGTCACGGACAGTTATATGTAGCATTATCAAGATGTCGAGCAAAGGATGGAATACAAATTCAAAGTACAAGCGACATAACAAAAAAATGTCGTATGGAAAGAAGTTTTATAACTCGCAAGATTTCTCATTTATATGGAATTACGAGGTGGCGAAATGGGGGTGGCCAAGAAGGTCATTGGCCGAGTAGTTAGAGCAATCGACTACTGATGCTAAAGGCATTGGTTCGAGTCCAGTAGGAGTCAATTTTCTTTCGGACTTTCTTTCCTCCAATGAACCGTCTTCGTGCTTCGGAGGGCACGTTAAACCGGCGGTCCCCCTGATTTGAGCTGATCTAATATGTCAAACAGGGTAATAAAAAAAAATCACCCCTACTCCCCATCGACTACGCAATCGCGGAACTTCTCAGAACTCGGTCATCGAACGGACGTCCCTGGTTCGTGGTGCCGGCCATTGTTGGGGAGTTTTGGTCGGTGGTGAAGGCGAGAGACCGCCTAACGGCTGCGGTCATACTTAGCAGTGTCGACATTGTGGGTCAGGCTGGGGGTGAGCAACAAAGTGGAAGCAGTACAATGGGTCCGGTAGAGTGGCCTAAGTGCGTGCAGGTTAATACTTGCCACTCCCCCTCCCCCGAAATCCAAAATCCAAAATCCAATGGGGGTGGTTCAACCGTAAACCGGCCGGGAATATTGGGCTGCGAAGCGGCCCAAGGGGGTTGGGCCGCCGAAGGCGGCCAGGGGGGCGGAGCCCCCCTAGTATTATATAAAAAGATAAGGGTTTTTATGCAACGTTTTTATGCAACGTTTTATGCAACGATTTTATGCAACGTTTTCGATAATCGGATAATCTGACAACCAACAAAAAAATCTATTATATAAGTCAACTGCAATATTAATTAAACAAGGTGGAACTCGCTTTAGCGGCAGTTCTTAGGCTTCTATACAGCTACCTTTCTGGTGTGGAAAGTTGTTATTATCTGGTTATTTTTGATCGCCATATAATGTAACATCACAAAATCAGATAATCTGCACCAATTAAATTTTTTGCGATTGGTAATTATCATTTACTACTATAATTAATAACAATCAAACTTTTCCATTCTATTAGAAATTTTACTTCTCTGTAATGTATGGTCCTTTTTTTTGAGGTGGACCAATCCTCTCCTTTCTCTTTTATTTATAACTTAACTTCACTAACCACATCAATAAAAAATTATTTTTTCACATCAAAGTAAAACAAGTAGTTTATATAGGGAGACCTCTTCGAAAATATCTTTAACTTAGTAAATTTCTTTCGAACATTTGCGTATTTATAAATTGCATTAGCGAATCGAAGCAACGGATTAACAGATTAACGCAATACTATATAGACGAAGTATTTAAAATATAACAACGTATCAGTTGATCAACGTTATGATTGGCTCTGAAACATGCGGACGGACACGAAGCCAGACCATAAGGCTTCTTTCTATACCTTGTATAGAAGCCTAAAAGTAGCGCACTGGCTACCCAGTTCTTAGACCTCTATACACACAGAGTATTTCCAACACGATTTGAAACGCTCTGTATGATTTTGAATTATGCGGACGGACAGACGGACACGGAGCCAGATCATAAGGCTTCTTGTTATACTTTGTATAGAAGCCTAAAATGGAGTCTTCGGCTTCACCTGCCGCTTTTTATGATCGTAGATGGACGGTACGTATCGGCTAACCCTTGAGAATTACCTCGCGTCGGAGAGACGGGGTTCTCCTAAGAGATTCGTGAGTACTTAAACGGAACCTTTCCTTGCACAATAATTATTACCTTGTGGGCGCCATGCCCCAATAGGGCTTTTGTTACCTAGTTGCCTTTCTCGAGACAAAAATTGAACTTAAAAAAATAAAACTTGACTAAATGGAATGCACACGTTTAATAAAAACAAGCAATAACGCCTACACCGCGAAGTGAAGAAGAAAGTTTTCCGTTGCCATCTTCATTCTATGCCGTTCGCCATATTACTTGGTTCGTCCGCGTTTAGGAATGATTTCTCTATCCAAGGACAGGAAAGTGCCCTATATTTGCTTGTTCATGCATCCGAAGCTATTGGCAATAAAATTAATGCAGTTGTTTATACCGGCAACCACATTCGGTTATTGCCATATCTGGCTCCCCTCACTTAGTTTCGCCTGCTGATCAACGCAGTTCCCAGGGTGTGGCACGTGGAGCCATAAGTGAGAGTTGGGTATCCTGCAAGGACCAGTTACCAAGGACCATCTCTCGTTATCACGCTCGATGTGACCGTCCCGGTACTAAGTACTATCTCTGCAGCATAACCCCTACACCCCTTTACCTTATCCTCCCGGATAAGGTAATGAATAGAAATAAGTTTGAATAGAAATATTTACAATCAAAATATATATTTGATTAAAAGATAGATAGGTTAGATCGAAAATTTGAATTTTCACTTGGAACCGAGTTTGAACTTTGTTCGATAATTTGGCACTTCATCGCTGAAGACAAACGTGATAGCTCTTCCCACAGAGTCAAAACGACTTGCACGAGCAACACTATGTAAATAACTATGTGCATCGGATGGCATATAGTAATTGATGATGGTGTTTATACCAACAACATCCATTCCACGTCCGAAGATGTCTGTCGCAAATTACTTTATATTAATTCTGGCCCAAAGCGGCTCATGGTAAGAGGAAATCGATGTGTAGATTCCGGTAGCTGACACTTAAAAGTTGGAAAAAATCGCATCAATTTGCGTGCCATTCCGCGTAGTGGGTATCGCTGGCGACCGAATTTGGAGTCCTAGTTCTCTAAGTGCATGTTGTAGGCCATTACTTTCTTCCTTGCTGAAATCCTCATTGAAATCTCCAGTAACCAGAGTACGTGGTACTAAGTATAAGCAAGACATCTGCTTTTTTATTAAAGAGATCATTGTGTTACAATTAAACCCTGGTGACTTGTAAACGACAATTATTCGGATGTTAGAGAAGACAATAGAAGAAACACTGCAGGAACCTCGTGAGTCGTATTCTATTTCGGAATTGGTGTCTATAATACATTCATGAACAGACGGACAACAATACACACGTACACCAATCGGTCGACGGACATCGTTACTATCTACTGATGCAGCAAGAAGATGATCTCCTAGCGGAAAATTGTCACTTGAGAGCGTCCATGTCTCCGCCATAAGGATGATATCCGAACTCTTATAGACCTCATCCGATGCATAGAGACTATAATGAGCAGGAAGTGACTGGACATTGTGAAAGATGACTTGTATTTGTCTGTTGCTATCATTCCTAATGCGCAAATGTTCAAATGAAGGCATTAGCTTCATCTCCTGGTGTCGTTTGAATTCAATAGATATCGGATCATTCTCTTGCGGCATTTTTGTCTTTTTAATGATTCCAATAAGAAATAATCCTGATGCTTTTGTTGCTCGTGAACATGCGACATACAGAAGAGCACGCTTGATTCCAGGAGTAAAATGGACAACAACGAGCTCGTATGTGGATCCTTGGGATTTATGTATAGTTTGAGCTTCAGCTGCATTAAGTGGGAATTGCGTCCTTGTTACCTTTGTGGCCGAATTCGATCGTGGCTGGATGACGACCGTACATGGTGAGATGGGAGTCCATTCCGAATCAATTTGAAGTTGCTGACTGAGGTTAATATTGCGCAAACGAAGCTTCTGTCCACTTCGGGAATTTTCAAACTTCACCCAGAGACGGAGAGGCTTTTGTCTAGATGCATCCAAAGTACTAATACCAAAGTCAATTCTTTTCAGAATGCATCCCACACCGTTAACCAAACCGTCACTTGTGTCTACATTCACTGTCATGATATAACGTCCACCTTCTTTGAGAAAGAGGCTTGTGTGAAGTCCCTGTGTCTTAGATAGAGGTGCAGATGCTATCCAGTTGAGGAGTGCAACTTTGGATGCCTCGCTCGTGTAAGCAGAAAGGGAATCCTTGGCGGTTGAGATGGCTTGATTTCCTGGCAAACAGGATAACGCAAAACTATTGTGGGCATCAACTGCTTCATTCGTGTAAAAAAGATGAATAGGGCGTCGGCTTACTATTTCTTCAGGCGTAGTTGGAAACTCACGGGATTTGAACAGTTTCAAATCATCATCAGTCATCGTCCCTGACGCCATATTGTTTAATGCAAGAGCAAAAGCTGCATCATCGCGTTGTCTCATAATTGTGGTCAGTTCATGAACAGTAAACATGTGCCATAAGGGTTTGTTGAAAAGCGACGAAATCGAATTCGACATTGTTCCAGCCAGAAGGGATGTTGCCATAACAGGTGGCAGCTGCCTGAAGTCGCCAACGGCTATGACCGATATACCACCGAAAGGTTTACATCCGTCACATAGGTCTCTCAATCGTTTGTCGATCATTTCCAAAATATGTTGACCAACCATACTAATCTCGTCTATGATAAGAACACGAAGTTCTGAATAGAGAGTGGCCATTGTATTAGAGACGCTGTCTGAGAGCTTGCTAGCTTCTTTTTGGTTCACGGGAAGTTGGAATGCGTTGTGAATTGTGAGTCCGAAGATATTAAATGCCGCTAATCCGGTAGGAGCCGTCAGAAGGACAGAAGGTTTATCAGGATTCGAATTAACTTTAGCATTGAACACTCTAATTAATGCTTGGTATAGAGTTCTAATTACATGAGACTTTCCTACACCGGCACCTCCCTTTAAGTAGGTGTAGATGGGGATATCGGGAGACCTTTTGAAGTGATCAAGCAGGTGAGTTACAAAATCCCGTTGTTGAGTATTTAGCGATGCGAATAATTCTTCAAACTCTTTATTGGGAATTCGATTAGGAAGCGTAAACTTTTCAGACATTGGGCGTATCACGTCACCACCAAAGTCAATGGCACCAGCAGCAACGGGGTCGATTAATTCGAATTCCTCCTGAATCTCTTCCGGTATGCTATCAGATTTGTCATCGTCAGATTGACGATCCTCACTCAATGCGCTATCCATAGCGACATCCAGAATATCTTCTTGAAAGGCATTAAATTCGCGACGATTGGCAGAAATTGCTTCTATATTATCAGTCGCTATCTTCTCGCAATCTTGATTTATAATTTCGGTTTCCTCATCCCTCCAAGGAAGATAGAGCATCACTTGTTCGCGGAAAAAGTTGTGACGATCTTTATTCTTGTTGTAGCGGACGTGGCGAATAATTTTTGGAAATGTTCGCTTCCAAACGTATCCAGGTTTGCCATTCTTTAGCGGAAAATATTTATCGATACTTTGTAAGTCTTCAGTTTCTACAATATCATCGTTTTCTTGGGCCATCTGTGTACTTCCTCGTTTTAATGAAAAATCATACCAAGCTGAAAATTGTGCAAGATTAAGGTTAGATAATGCTTCTGGTCGTGAACTATATCGTTGTAAAAGTCCGTCTACAAAGACATCTTCAGAGTCCGGACTGAGATTTTCTAACTGAATATTAGTTTTAATCATTCTGGTTCGTTGATCGGCTGGACCTGTTGGTATAAAAATGCATGCCTCTGTGCATCGGCTCATTGGAATCTGAAGCACGTTGTAAGCAGCCTCTTGAGCAGAGAGTTCACTGTTCATGTGATGAGCCGCACCAAGAGCCTGAAGACGTTGAGCCAAAGACTTGTTACCGCTTCTGACATCTTCAAGAACCTTACGCAAGAGGTCGCTAGTTCCACGATCACTCTTGTTAATGTAGTCAATGATGTAACAGCAACAAGCATAGGCGTCTAAAATAAACTGAATATCCATGTTAGATTTCTGGAGTCTCAGGATTTCTCACTATATGGATTTATGTAAGTCTCACACGGCCGCCTCCGAATGACGATTTTAGGCTTTTTCAAGGAGCTTTGAATAGCAGAAATGTAACGATTTCGTGTCATGGATAAATCTTGTAGAAACCCCGCAAATGTCATATCTGAAGAAAGTGGCAGTTCATTCGTATCAAGATAGTCACGAATCTTTTTGTAATCGCGTTGGAAAATCTCAATTTCCTCCTGTTGCTCCTCGAATGGATGGAGAATAATGGTTTCGTCCATTGGGAAAAATGGAATTCCAAACCGACATTTGACTCCTTTGTGGCTTTTCTTTCTACATGTGTGGGTGTGTCGATGAGTTTGAAAACACAAAAGTTTTTCCAGGTCTTGAAAAGAGCAGAAGTGCGATGTTCAAAATAACGAGCGCAAGTCACGGGATCGCGCTGAATAAGTAATTGTTTGTCATTCTTTGACATATTTTGTGCTTCTTCTTCAGAAATTGTAATTTTGTCAAGAATATGCTTGAGAATCACAATCAACTCGTTCCATTTTAGCTCAGCGGCACTAATAGTGATGAAGAGATGAGGCAAATTGAACTGACTGACCATCCTTCGGACTTTAAGGCCTTCTTGATGCCAGTGATGACACTGGTCGTACTCCTTGTTTTCGTACTCCTTGTAAAACCTTAAAAGCATTATCATCATTAACTAACCCATCCACAAAATTAGAATGACTAATTTGTTCCGCAGTGACTCGGATTAACTCTCCATTGCGTCTTCGTTTACGAAGGCACACCTTGCGATTATCAGAAATTCTCTGAATTTCGAGCGATTTGGCCAAAAACAGTAAGAACTCGACATTTTCAACGGCACGGCGATCACTGTTACGGGCCATTGATTTGACAAATTCGGAGCGGCTTAGTAATTTACCATTACTATCGGATGGCTTCATTCGGTGCCCGGCAAATATTTGAGGAAACGTAAGAAAATACGAGTCAGGATCATATAGAATAGAGATTGGTTGGTTTCCTTCCGCTGGAGCCATCCGGATTCCCTCATCACTAGTAATTAAAGTCTCTCCTCTGCCAGGATTTACGTCATCGACTTCCTCTTCCTCTTGAACATCCATCGCAATTTCTTCTGGGTTTTCGTGTAATGCCACATCAATTTGATGCTGACATATCTCGGTCCAATTGCTTGAAAGAGTGATTCCGTATTCACGGTAAAGCGGAGATCGGGTAAGAATTTTAGCGGCATCCATCACGCAAGCCGGACGAATGTTACCAGCTGTATAATTTCTCGGAACTTCAATTTGACGGGCGAGTCGGATGTGTAAAACATCGTCCTGATTCGGGAGTCTCGGAAGGGATTGAATGGTATTGTCTATGGAGACTGGGACGTTAATAATTCGTCCTTTTGTTCTCATCTGTCCATGCATTCCATATATAGCCCAAATGGACTGAAACACATGTCGAGCTGAGACCAAACGGGCTTCCAAACGTGTCAGATTCTTTACACTTTGTGGAACATAGGGAAACTGCAGATCGTTGGAGAGACAGAGACGTGGAATCCGGTTTTGTTGGATAGTTCTGTGACAAGTTGAGCAAAATTCAGCGAGGTCTGAAGTGGGTGGAACTATAATTACTGAGTCGATGAAGGATTGCTGCTTTCCAGCTAAAAGGAGTTCGGTCATGCTGTGAGTTTTAATGGAGTAGTGAAAAAAGAGTCCCCCACATGAATGACATACGTGAGTGCAGCCTTTGCGAATTTCAGCTTCAAATCGATTTATTTCATCTTGCCATGGGCCTTGCTCGCGAATTCTACGGAGATTATGTTCGTGGATGCGCACGTCTTCATCAAGACGAGCTTGACGATGGCTTTCGGTGTTGTGAACTTGTTCCTGTAAACGAAACGAAGGATCTTGGCGGGCTTGACGATGGTTTTCAGTGTCGCGAACTTGTTCCTGTAAACGAAACGAAGGATCTTGACCGGCTTGACGATGGTTTTCAGTGTCGCGAACTTGTTCCTGTAAACGAAACAAAGGATCTTGACGAGCTTGACGATGGCTTTCTGTGTTGTGAACTTGTTCCTGTAAACGAAACGAAGGATCTTGTCCAGCTTGACGATGGCCTTCGGTGTTGTGAACTTGTTCCTGCAAACGAAACAATGGATCTTGACGGGCTTGACGAAGGCTTTCGGTGTCGCGCACTTGTTCCTGCAAACGAAACGAAGGATCTTGACGGGCTTGACGATGGTTTTCAGTGTCGCAAACTTGTTCCTGTAAACGAAACAAAGGATCTTGACGAGCTTGACGATGGCTTTCTGTGTTGTGAACTTGTTCCTGTAAATGAAACGAAGGATCTTGCCGAGCTTGACGATGGCCTTCGGTGTTGTGAACTTGTTCCTGCAAACGAAACAAAGGATCTTGACGGGCTTGACGATGGCTTTCGGTGTCGCGAACTTGTTCCTGCAAACGAAACGAAGGATCTTGACGGGCTTGACGATGGTTTTCAGTGTCGCGAACTTGTTCCTGTAAACGAAACAAAGGATCTTGACGAGCTTGACGATGGCTTTCTGTGTTGTGAACTTGTTCCTGTAAACGAAACGAAGGATCTTGTCGAGCTTGACGATGGCCTTCGGTGTTGTGAACTTGTTCCTGCAAACGAAACGAAGGATCTTGACGGGCTTGACGATGGCTTTCGGAGTCGCGAACTTGTTCCTGTAAACGAAACGAAGGATCTTGTCTAATGGTATGTTTCCTGATAGCGTCCTTCTGGCGTCGACGGGCAGCTGCTGCTTTTCGCTCTTCAGGTGTCAACTGCTTTCTAGGCATTATGAAATTGTGTTGTTTTACCTACTTTATAATAAAAACAAAATAGCTGTAGCGAAATTATATCGATGAGCACACTTTTGTCCAAGCGGTCTATGCGGTATGACAGCTGAGCGTATAATGACGATTTCCTCGCGAATCTTGAGGACTATGACGATTTTTACGGTTGGTAAATGTTTAGGTGCATTATGGGTAATGGCGCCAAAATTGGTTATATAAGTTAGTACCTGTATGAACCTTATACAGTCGACTCTCGATAATTTATAATAACCTACTTTATAATAAAAACAAAATAGCTGTAGCGAAATTATATCGATGAGCACACTTTTGTCCAAGTGGTCTATGCGGTATGACAGCTGAGCGTATAATGACGATTTCCTCGCAAATCTTGAGGACTATGACGATTTTTACGGTTGGTAAATGTTTAGGTGCATTACGGGTAATGGCGCCAAAATTGGTTATAAATATAAGTTAGTACCTGTATGAACCTTATACAGTCGACTCTCGATCATTTATAATAACCTACTTTATAATAAATACAAAATAGCTGTAGCGAAATTATAATGATGAGCACACTTTTGTCCAAGCGGTCTATGCGGTATGACAGCTGAGCGTATAATGACGATTTCCACGCAAATCTTGAGGACTATGACGATTTTTACGGTTGGTAAATGTTTAGGTGCATTATGGGTAAGGGCGAGAAAATTGGTTATATAAGTTACTACCTGTTATAAACCTTATACGTTGATACTTTGATCCGTTGTTATGTTAATCCGTTTTTTTTTGTGTGTTATTTACTTTATATTATATAAATAATAAGTAATAAGCTTGAAGATTTAATAATTATACCGTTTGTCTTATCGACGTTCACTTATATAACTTTTAATCCGCTGATACGTTGATCCGCTGATACGTTGATACGTTGATCCGCTGATACGTTGATCCGCTGATACGTTGATCCGCTAATCCGATGATACGTTGATAAGATTCTATACTTTGATTATATCGCTTCTACACACACTGAGAAAAAAATTCTGTAGGAATTTGTTATGCAACAATTTGAAATAATTATTACATTAATTGTTGTCAAATTTACTTCACTTCTTGTAAAATTGACATCAAATTGATGCGAGACGAATTTGCACTTCAATTTGAAGTAAAAAAATACTTCAAATCAAAACAATTTTTTCTCTGTGAAGAGAAATTATTTCAAATTGTTGCAAGACAAATTCCTACTTAATTTTTTTTCTCGGTGTATACTTTGTATAGAGCCCTAAATTAACGGATAATCTGTTTTTTTTAAGTTGGTGATCATTGCCAACTAAAATACTATATAATAATAATGCAAATTGGAATTAAATTCTTTTTGCGAATATTTTTGACATCGATACGATCAACTTCCTAAACTTGGTGAATTATATGTCTAACCCCAGCTTCTTCTCCACTGTCCCAAGACATACTCTAAGTAAATATTGAATATTCTTGGAGGTCGCCATATAATGTAATATCACATAATCAGATAATCTGCACCAATTAAATTTTTTGCGGTTGGTAATTACCATTTACTATATAAGTAATAATAATCAAACTTCTAAATTCCATTCGAAACTTTACTTCTCTGTAATGGACGGTCCATTTTTTGAGGTGGACCAATCCTCTCCTTTCTCTTTTATTTACAACTTAACTTCACTAATCACATCAAGCCACTGCTATGGTTGAAATAAATAAAAAATAATTTTTTCACATAAAAACAAAAAATAGCATTTTAAGTTCCGAGTTCCAAAAAAAATTTTTACAGAACGTGGCTAGAAAGTCGATATTAAATTTAAAACAAATTTTATTTAAGTATATATAGGTACACGATGTGTTTACAATCACAATTTCGAAGGTTCTGATTAGATTTGAATTATGCGGACAGACGGACGGACAGACGCGGAGCCAGATCATAAGGGTTCTTGCTATACTTTGTATAGTAGCCTAACAAGTAGTTTATATAGGGAGACCCCGTTGAAAATATCTTTAACGTAGTAAATTTCATTCGAACATTTGCGTATTTATAAATTGCATTAGCGAATCGAAACAACGGATTAATAGATTAACGCAATACTATATAGACGAAGTATTTACAATATAACAACGTATCAGTTGATCAACGTTATGATTGGCTCTGAAACATGCGGACGGACACGAAGCCAGACCATAAGGCTTCTTTATATACCTTGTATAGAAGCCTAAAAGTAGCGCACTGGCTACCCAGTTCTTAGACCTCTATACACACAGAGTATTTCCAACACGATTTGAAACGCTCTGTATGTTTTTGAATTATGCGGACAGACGGACGGACAGACAGACGGACGGACAGACAGACGAACGGACAGACAGACGGACACGGAGTCAGATCATAAGGCTTCTTGCTATACTTTGTATAGAAGCCTAAAACCAAAATTGGAAAACATCGATTTATCAATTTAACAAGGTAGTTCTCCAAGATTTTCTTCGTTTTAAAATATAAGGTTGGGAATCCCTTATCCATAAAAAGTTTTGCAATATCATTGGCTATTGGTTAAAAAAAAGAACCAATCATTAATTTGATTTAAAATTGTTATTCAAAAACGTTCCATGAAAAGTTTGCACATAAAGTTTTATGTTTTACTTATATGGAGTAAAGAGTACGGATTATCTGACCCGTAATCAGATTATTGCTTACATCGTATCATTGGATCATCGTTTCATCGGATCATTGGATCGTCGTATCAAGAAGGAGAAAATTATTGACACTAATCCGCCCTGACCAAGGAGATTATCCTTATTAAAGGAGATTATCCTTATTGAAGGTGTACCAACTAAAACTAAAAACACTATATAAGTTCTCCAAGATTTTCTTCGTTTTTAGGCTTCTATACAAAGTATAGCAAGAAGCCTTATGATCTGGCTCCGTGTCCGTCTGTCCGTCCGTCTGTCCGTCCGTCTGTCCGTCTGTCTGTCCGCATAATTCAAAATCATACAGAGCGTTTCAAATCGTGTTGGAAATACTCTGTGTGTATAGATGTTTAAGAACTGGGTAGCCAGTGCGCTACTTTTAGGCTTCTATACAAGGTATAGAAAGAAGCCTTATGGTCTGGCTTCGTGTCCGTCCGCATGTTTCAGAGCCAATCATAACGTTGATCAACTGATACGTTGTTATATTGTAAATACTTCGTCTATATAGTATTGCGTTAATCTGTTAATCCGTTGTTTCGATTCGCTAATGCAATTTACAAATACGCAAATGTTCGAAAGAAATTTACTAAGTTAAAGATATTTTCAAAGAGGTCTCCCTATATAAACTACTTGTTAGGCTTCTATACAAAGTATAGCAAGAACCCTTATGATCTGGCTCCGCGTCTGTCCGTCTGTCTGTCCGCATAATTCAAATCTAATCAGAACCTTCGAAATTGTGATTGTGACCGCAAAAATTTAATTAGTGCAGATTATCTGATATTACATTATAATAATATGGCGACCAAAAATAACAACTTTTTTTCAATGCAGACCAAATATAAGTTATATTTTATTTACATAATTTTTCACCTATATAGGAAATTTAAATACGTTGATACGATAATACGTTGATACGTTGATACGATGATACGTTGATACGTTGATACGTTGATACGATGATACGTTGATACGTTGATCCGTTGATACGTTGATCTGTTGATACGTTGATCCCGTTTTATTGTAACCACAGCAGTGGCTTGATGTGATTGGTGAAGTTAAGTTGTAAATAAAAGAGAAAGATTAGGATTGATCGACCTTAAGAAATGGATCGTACATTACAGAGAAGTAAAGTTCCGGATGGAATGGAAATGTTTGCTTATTATTGATTATATAGTAAATGATAAATACCAACCGCAAAAATATATTTAGTGCAGATTATCTATTTTCAATGCACACCAAATATAAGTTATATTTTATTTTCATAATTTTTCACCTATATAGAATTTAAATACGTTGATACGTTGATCTGTTGATAAGTTGATCTGTTGATACTGCTGTGTACTTTTAGGCTTCTATACAAAGTATAGCAAGAAGCCTTATGATCTGGCTCCGTGTCTGTCCGTCCGTCTGTCCGTCTGTCTGTCTGTCCGTCCGCATAATTCAAAATCATACAGAGCGTTTCAAATCGTGTTTTACTTTGATGTGAAAAAATAATTTTAGGCTTCTATACAAAGTATAGCAAGAAGCCTTATGATCTGGCTCGGTGTCTGTCCGTCTGTCCGTCTGTCCGCATAATTCAAAATCATACAGAGCGTTTCAAATCGTGCTGGAAATACTCTGTGTGTATAGAGGTCTAAGAACTGGGTAGCCAGTGCGCTACTTTTAGGCTTCTGTACAAAGTATAACAAGAAGCCATATTTAGGCTTCTATGCAAGGTATAGAAAGAAGCCTTATGGTCTGGCTTAGTGTCGGTCCGCATGTTTCAGAGCCAATCATAACGTTGATCAACTGAAACGTTGTTATATTGTAAATACTTGGTCTATATAGTATTGCGTTAATCTGTTAATCCGTTGATTCGATTCGCTAATGCAATTTATTATTATTACAGGTTAGATGATGTTTTGTATTGATTTCATCAGAATCAAAATCGGAATCGGAAAAGTCGCTGCTAGAATAATTGCTTGAGTTGTTCATGTTTATAAATTAGTGGTACTTGCTATATCGATTCCTTTTCAAAAGTATTACCTAAATTTTAAATACAAAGTGTAACCTATATAGTAAATTGTTGATCCTTTGATACGTTGATACATTGATACGTTGATACATTGCTACGTTGATACGTTGATACATTGATACGTTGATACATTGATACGTTGATACATTGATACGTTGATACATTGATACGTTGATATATTGATACGTTGATACATTGATCCGCTGATCTGTTGATCTGTTGATCCGTTAATCTGTTTATCCATTTATTGCATTATCTGCTTATCCGTTATTTGTATTTTTATCTTTTGAACAATATATCCACACCGTTAAGAAATTGTATGTAAAATTACAATCATTAGCAACTTTGTGACCAATTTTTCTTCAGCATAGCGCGAAATCATATCTTTCTTCAGTATTTATCACATCGAAAGTCAGCAATTATGGTACAATCTATATTACGAACGTAACTTATATACCATGCTTTAAAAATAATATTTTCGAAGCATGTTATATCACATTACTTGTTTCGGACGATGCTATTTTAGGGTTTTGATATCATAGATATCAAAAAACTAATATTTTTTAATCAAAATCAAATTAATTAAAAAAAAATCTTGTAGCTGGTGTGTTATGGTAGTGTTATATCTACGAGGGCTGGGAAATCGAGTATTCGAATACTCGATTCTAGGCAATTTGTTCGACAGCGTTATGTGCGACAGAAATTTGTTTGAAAATGCCCTGTCGATTAAATGTTCAGTCGTACAAATGCTGAGTTGGACGAATTTCTCTCGAACAAATTACCAACTACGGCATATTCAAACATTAGAATATCCCACTAATATTTAAGTGTTTTACTAGGTTTAAGATGATAATTTCATTATTAATAATTAATTTTAATATTATTAATAATAATTATTAATTTAACATAAGCGGCCTGCCGGTGTCGCGAGTAAACAGTCGACTATTCCAGACGTGTTTTTGTTTTTCCAAGCAAAAATGTAATCAGTGACATTTACAGCCGTATTCACCAAGCTCTCTTAAGTTGCTAACAGAGAGTCAAGTCAATAACAGTCTGTTAATGTGATATATTTGTATTCACCAATGACTGTTAGCAGTTACCAGTCTGTCAAGTCGTCTGATAAGTTAACAGAGCAATATTGGGCTGTCAACATAGGTAACAGACTGATAAGTAATATTTTTATGTGTCAATATTGTAGGTTATAATTATTATTGACATTTGTTTTTGGTATGTATTTAAGGTTAACTTTTTTCCGCGAAATCAGTTAAAGCTAGTTTTACACGGTTTTACCAACAAAAATTCTAGTTACTTTTAGGCTTCTATAGAAAGTATAACAAGAAGCCTTATGATCTGGCTCCGTGTCTGTCCGTCCGTCCGTCCTCATAATTCAAAATTATACAGAGCGTTTCAAATCGTGTTGGAAATACTCTGTGTGCATAGAGGTCTAAGAACTGGGTAGCCAGTGCGCTACTTTTAGGCTTCTATACAAAGTATAACAAGAAGCCTTATTTAGGCTTCTATACAAGGTATAGAAAGAAGCCTTATGGTCTGGCTTCGTGTCCGTCCGCATGTTTCAGAGCCAATCATAACGTTGATCAACTGATACGTTGTTATATTTTAAATACTTCGTCTATATAGTATTGCGTTAATCTGTTAATCCGTTGCTTCGATTCACTAATGCAATTTATAAATACGCAAATGTTCGAAAGAAATTTACTAAGTTAAAGATATTTTCGAAGAGGTCTCCCTATATAAACTACTTGTTTTACTTTGATGTGAAAAAATAATTTTTTATTGATGTGGTTAGTGAAGTTAAGTTATAAATAAAAGAGAAAGGAGAGGATTGGTCCACCTCAAAAAAAGGACCATACATTACAGAGAAGTAAAATTTCTAATAGAATGGAAAAGTTTGATTGTTATTACTTATATAGTAAATGATAATTACCAATCGCAAAAAATTTAATTGGTGCAGATTATCTGATTATGTGGTGTTACATTATATGGCGATCAAAAATAACCAGATAATAACAACTTTCCACACCAGAAAGGTAGCTGTATAGAAGCCTAAGAACTGCCGCTAAAGCGAGTTCCACCTTGTTTTTTATTGATGTGGTTAGTGAAGTTAAGTTATAAATAAAAGAGAAAGGAGAGGATTGGTCCACCTCAAAAAAAGGACCATACATTACAGAGAAGTAAAATTTCTAATAGGATGGAAAAGTTTGATTGTTATTACTTATATATATAGTAAATGATAATTACCAATCGCAAAAAATTTAATTGGTGCAGATTATCTGATTATGTGGTGTTACATTATATGGCGATCAAAAATAACCAGATAATAACAACTTTCCACACCAGAAAGGTAGCTGTATAGAAGCCTAAGAACTGCCGCTAAAGCGAGTTCCACCTTGTTTTAATATTTATGTGGTATATTTATAATGCTTGCACACTCTGCATTCGCTAGATGGTGCTCTTAATCTATCATATAACCCTATATGAACTGAATCTTGGCCTCCCTGTGAGGCCGAAGGCCGAACAACTATGGCCTTCACCGATCTATTATGGTCCTCTCCCTGTGAGGCGTCTTCGTTGTAAAAAGCCGCAGCGTCGTCTTACCAAGTCGGGAATTGCAGGTAAGTGGAGAAGGGTCGGTGACTGGTATTTTGTCGACCAAGATTTACGAAGGTTACAAGTTGAATTTCAATATTCATGTTAAATAACAGAATTTGGATTGATAAATATTTGTCTCATTTTGGAATTTTGTATTCTAAAAACCAAATCGAGTTTAGGGTAAATAAATTAAAAGAGAACGTAAAGTCATCCAGAAAGAAAGGACAAACTCAGATGAGAGTAACTTCATGCAGAAGGTAAAGAGCTAGCCGAGAACAAGTCAATAAGAAAATTATATTAAAAAAATTAAATATCAATTATCAAACAAAAAAATACGATTGACGTGTCATTACCCGCACCTCATCGCAATATGTTACAACATGGTAAGAGAAAATTGCCACGCGGGTGGATATTTCAGCAGGATAATGACCCAAAACATATTCAAAGCATGTTAAGGACTACATAGAAAAGGCAAAAATCCGCCATTTAGAGTGGCCTAGTCAGTCTCCAGATTTGAATCCCATCGAGAATTTGTGGGAAGAGCTCGAACCCTCGAACGACGAATAAGAAGTAAAAGTTATAGTAATCCAACTAAATTATGGGAAGCATTACAGAGAGAATGGTAAAAAATACCATTAGAACGTTTAGAGAAGCTGGTTGACTCTATGCAATCACGATGTAAAGCTGTTATTGCTGCAAAAGGCTTTGCAACGAAATACTAAATGTTTTTAATCTATAGTTTTTGTATGTATTTCTTTAGTTTTTGGTTTTAAGAGCTTCTTGACAGCACTTGCTAAATGCAAATATTTCGAATTTATTTTGTTTGGAAGTTTTTCAGATTAATACAATTATCTAGAAAGTTATAAATATATCTTTTAATTTAAGAGTTTTTATGAATAAATATTAAAAAAATTAAAGAGAAATATTGAAATTAATCTGTACATCATTCAATTAGACTGTACATCATTCGATAGACATTAAAGAAGACTATTGTCACGATTAGATCTGGTTTATCTAAGTCGTGGATTATTGGGGGTGGTGTAGCTCAAAGGATCGATTAACATTTGAACGGCGTCGTAAATCATAAGTTCCACATTCATAATAAGTCAAGTATATTTAACATAAAATATTATTTTAATATTACATAATTACAATTTGTATTTACTCTGACCTTACGACCATTATTAATAGAGTAGCTTGATACCAGTGCAGAGCAGGCGATCGGGATGTCGTCATGTCGTAATCCTTTTTATGAACTTAATAACTTAACTCACAGTAACTCCCGTAGGATCGAACTTAGGCCAACGCGTGTTCCCCGTGTAACTAACTATTTTTCCCTTCTGTAGATATATTTAATAACTTCATCCCACCTGACTCTCTGCACTGACTTGAACTATCATTTTGCTAATATTGCGATTCCCACGACGTTACATAGAAGTAACGGTCATGGAGTTCCAGCTACCTTTCTTATCTTTTGCAATCCTGCACTTCACACACACACACCTGCCGGACGTCTCGCATCTTATCTCCTCGTAATATTATCTTTCACGTCCTGTTTGGACGGATTGAACTTTCCATAATTATAATATCACATTTGCGACGTTGTCACGTTTTGTCATATTTAAACTGAATAATGATTTTTGAATTTTGACTTTTCAAAGTGTGACACTATGACTCTAAACAATTGCCACGGAACAGTTCAAATTTAAACGAGTGTGCCCTTTGTATGTATAAATATACACATAAGCAAACATGTATGCTGCACAACTCCTTGTTCTTCTTTTACATGTGAAATTTGCAGATATCGACGTGTTCGTAAATTACAGTTTAAGAACACTTAAAAATTCATACCGGCAAGAAACCATTTAATTGTAAAAGTTGTGACCATAAATGGTCAGAAAGTGCCTGTTTAAAATAGCAAATAAATAAGACGACGCTAAAACGCAAATCATATCACATTCTATATAATATAAGGATGCAGTGTTAATATTTAGACGGTCTAGAAGGATCTAAATAACATGTATTTGATATTTTTTATAAAATGTACTTGATGTTGTTAAAGATGAAAGAAGCAGTGTTACGATAAGGAGTGATTTAATATTGTCAATAAATGTAATATAGGTTTTTAAATTTAACAAAATGTTATTCAATTTAAAACGTTTTCTTTGAGTTCATGTAAATTATTGCTATTTCGTAATCATGAATGTTTTATGAATTCTTATAGTAATGTATCCATTTGTTAATCTACATTACTCGAAGGATTTATAAAACTTTTCATGATTATGAATTCGTGACTTCAAAAAAATATACTAATTTCAAATAAGAAGCCTCCAAACGGTTTCCTAGTCTCCAAGCGGGTACCAAAATAATGTGCACCCAAGCGGATAGATGGCGTTGAAAGACGGAGTTTTCCATAACATGGGAGTTACAACTCCAATGGCTGCCGATGATGTTCACCTGTAGTAGTCCACCTCTTGTTGTGATAACGGTTTGAGTGCAATTGTTGTTCCATTCATCCATAAAATTAGTGTGTATCGCTTAATCTATCTTCTAGGTAAGTTTTCATGTAATTATCCAATCTGTTTCAGCTTTAGATAACTTTATTTTCAGATTCAAAAGTTTTGTTACGACATTAACAAACTTTTAGGTTGGCCAGCAGAACTTCTTTTGCTAACTTCAAAAATCTCGTTTTAGTGCTATTAGATGGCGCTAAAATATTACACGCAATCGCTTCTGACTCGATCAATGTCGCCATTTTATAATTTAGTCTAGTAGTGATTTGTCAACAACTATAGCAGTCGTTTTCTAAATCGATAACATATAATCAATATAATCAACGCCTTCAATTAAGAACAGTGATTTTGTACCTGTACAGTTACAGTGCTGCATCCTCCAAATGGAACCAGTTACTGATTTACTTTCAGCTCAAGTGCTACCTTCGGAAGAATCACAAATTGTAGAAAACACGGATATATTTTTGGAAACTCCAAATAATTCAATTAGCAATTACGAAATTAAAAGAGAAGAGGTGGAAGATGTGGAATTTAATTTAGAAGATTTGCATCATTCCATTGACATTAAAGAAGATACCGACACTCCAGATTTAACGCTGAATTGTTCAAAATTCTTCGAGTGTGCAATTTGTGGTTATAAACTTGCTCTTAAACAAACTTTAATACGTCATTTAAGAGCTCATAAAAAAAAGGACAGGAAACTATTTATATGCAATATTTGTAACTTCAAATGTGCCTACAAATCACGGTTTGAATTCCATTTAAGAACTCATACCGGCGAAAAACCATTTAGTTGTAATATTTGTGAGTATACTTGTGTACAGAAATCATACTTACAAAGTCATTTAAAAACTCATACCGGCGAAAAACCATTTAGTTGTAATATTTGTGAGTATACTTCTACATGGAAAGCAAACTTACAAATACATTTAAAAACTCATACCGGCGAAAAACCATTTAGTTGTAATATATGTGAGTATTCTTCTGCACTGAAATCAACCTTACAAAGTCATTTAAAAACTCATACCGGCGAAAAACCATTTTGTTGTAATATTTGTGAGTATACTTGTGCACAGAAATCAGCCTTACAAAGTCATTTAAAAACTCATACCGGCGAAAAACCATTTAGTTGTAATATTTGTGAGTATACTTGTGCATGGAAATCAGCCTTAAAAAGTCATTTAAAAATTCATACCGGCGAAAAACAATTTAGTTGTAATATTTGTGAGTATACCTGTGCACAGAAATCAGCTTTACAAAGTCATTTAAAAACTCATACCGGCGAAAAACCATTTAGTTGTAATATTTGTGAGTATACTTCTACATGGAAAGCAAACTTACAAATACATTTAAAAACTCATACCGGCGAAAAACCATTTAGTTGTAATATTTGTGAGTATACTTGTGCACAGAAATCATACTTACAAAGACATTTAAGAACTCATACCGGCAAAAAACCATTTAGTTGTAATACATGTGAGTATACTTGTGCACAGAAATCATACTTACAAAGACATTTAAGAACTCATACCGGCAAAAAACCATTTAGTTGTAATATTTGTGAGTATACTTCTACATGGAAAGCAAACTTACAAATACATTTAAAAACTCATACCGGCGAAAAACCATTTAGTTGTAATATTTGTGAGTATACTTGTGCACAGAAATCAACCTTACAAAGTCATTTAAAAACTCATACCGGTGAAAAACCATTTAGTTGTAATATTTGTGAGTATACTTGTGCATGGAAATCAGCTTTAATCAGTCATTTAAAAATTCATACAGGCGAAAAACCATTTAGTTGTAATATTTGTGAGTATACTTCTACATGGAAAGCAAACTTACAAATACATTTAAAAACTCATACCGGCGAAAAACCGTTTAGTTGTCATATTTGTATGTATAAATGTGCACAAAAATCGCAATTGCAAAAGCATTTAAAATCTCATATGTAGTAACCATAGACATATTGCTGTGATACTCGGCAAAAATGAAGTTTATTTCCACTTCCAAATAATATTTCGTCCTTCATAACCCATCCACTTTCAATTAAATACTGTTTATTTAGCTATTCAATTTATTCATAATATATTAAATTTTTATAATTACTTTTCAGAATTACAAAATTTGTTTAAGATCATGTGTGTATTTTAGACTACAACTGTCCATGGCAGCCCTTTTTAATGTTGCAATGTTTATGTTGATGAATTGCCATGCTTACGTTTATGTTTGAGTATCAATTAAGTTACGATTGTCAAAAATACATGTTTATACAATTATGTTAACCGATTTATTCCATGAATAAAAACTATACAATACAGTCCACTTGCTTTATAACTTGTCTACCAATTAGCATTCAATCATCCAGCGAAGTCAAGAGCTCATAAGGTTTTTGTAACGAATTGCATTGATTCTACAAGAACACGCTTCAACCGAGCAAAACATTTTGGTCTTTCGAGCCGGATGTATTTCGTCGTCATAAGACACATAACAAGATTAATTGGTATCAAAAAAAAGATAAACAGCACTCATCGCGCAGCTAAGTAAATTCTATTGCAATTATCTAATCGCTAAAATTGCAGATAAAATTACGAGACAATTTTCCCGCAAAAATTGTCAGCAATACATTTGAAAGGCGTCATCTACTTAAGGTCACGTCAACCGCACGGAATTTCTCTGGAACTACAGGGCTACACGCCATCCCGAAGAAATATCCAACAAATTGGTAACAAATTCAATCCTACTTATTTTATGTGTTTTGCTTATGTAACAAAGTACAGTATGATACAAAGGATAAAATTGCATTCACTTGCCAGTTAATAATTCATTTATTCATATTTAATTCATTTATTTATAATGGAAGCTTTACGATTTGAAAGAACTGCGTTAAAAAGTCAATTGACAAGGTTTAAAACATTCATTCAAAAGGTTACGAACCAAAGCGTACCCAATGAGGTTATTTGCGAATTAAAGAAAAGGCTTGACCTTATGTCAAACGTGTTGTCAAAATTTGAAAAACTACATAATCAAATTGGTATTTCATGTCTAGAAAGTGATAATTATGATCAAAACAAAGAAGATGAATCTATGGCACATTTTGAAGATTTTCATTTTGAGCAAACAAGCATTGCAGAAACTTTAATAAACAATTTTACGAAAAAATCTACAATAGATTTAAATAATCCCTCTAGACCAGTATCTCCTGCTGAAAGTGTAAATACAATTGAAAGTCTTAATTCAAGCAATCGTTCAATGCGCAATTCGGCCTCAAGAATTCATGATGGTAATGATAACGCAAGACATTACATCAATTTACCGAAAATAAATTTAATAAAGTTTAACGGTGATATTAAATTTTGGTTAGAATTCAAATCAATCTTTCAAAGTCTTATACATGATAATGATAATTTAACCAAAATCCAAAAGCTTCACTATCTAAAATCAACCTTAACTGATGACGCTAAGTCAGTTATAGGTTCTCTAGAATTCACAGCAAACAGTTACGATGTGGCGTGGAAAACGCTTAATACAAGGTTTGATCAACTTAAATTAATTATTAAAAATCATTTAAATGCCATTATGGAGCTTGAAAATCAAACAAAGGAATCAGCTCAAGGCTTAAGAAAAATAAACGACTCCTTATGTATGCACATCTCTGCTGCTAAATCTCTAGCAAAGACAGAGGCGCTTTTTGAAACTCTCTTAGTTATGTTGGTCTCAAACAAATTAGATTCCATAACTAAACGTGAATGGGAATTAACATTCAACAAAACTATTTCCACTTTACCCTCTTTAGAGGAATTTGGTACGTTCCTCACATCACATGCCAATTTATTAGAAAATATCGAAAAGGAGCACACACGGGAAGTAAAGGCAAATTATGTTGATAGAAGTAAATTTAAAACTAAATCATTCTTAGTAAACAATTCGTCATGTTCATTATGCAATAAAAGCCATTACCTAGGTCAATGTTCAGAGTTCTTAAAACTAAACGCAAGAGAGAGAGCAAATAAAGTTCAACAACTTAAGTTATGTTTTAATTGTTTGTCTAAAAGTCATTTAAAAAATCAATGCCAATCAAAATATTCTTGTTAAACGTGTAGGTCACGGCATCACACTCTCCTCCACACTCCGTTACAAAGTTCTAATGTTTCTGTTCCACCGGTAGTAGCCATCTCTACGGTTTCTCCCGAGCCTGAACCCATTCAAACTATCTCTGCTTTCTGCACCACAGAGTCACAAGTTTTACTTCCAACTGCTTCCGCAAAGATTCTTGACGCATTTGAAAACTTCCAATCCGTCAGAATGTTACTCGATTCTGGTTCACAATCGAATTTCATTCGCACCGACGTGTGCCAAAGGTTAAACTTGCCTACTCAAAGTGCAAGCATTACAGTTGCAGGTTTGAGCAATTCAAACACTCATCATGTAAAATCAAGATGTGACTTTGAGCTAAAAGCACATCACGGTAATTTCAGAACCAAGCTTTCTTGTTTAAACATTGATGAAATTACAGGAAGTGTCCCGAGTTTCAATCTGAATCGAGACAGCTTCCAACTTCCAAGCAACATTCGCTTATCCGATTCCTGGTTTGATAAACCTGGAAAAATTGACATTTTAATAGGTTCTCCTATCTTTTTCGAGCTTCTGTGTATTGGGCAAATTAGGCTAGGTCCCGAACTTCCCATACTTCAGAAAACCCAGCTAGGTTGGATTATTTCTGGTCCTACTAGCACCAATTTAGTCACGCAAGTGCAATGCCACTTCAATAGCTCAAACGATCTTCAAGATCAGATAACTCGATTTTGGGAAATCGACAGTTATCCCACAGAAAAGGTCTTCTCATCTGAAGAAAGCCAATGTGAGTCGCATTTCATGCAAACCGCAAAACGAAGCGCTACAGGGCGTTTTATAGTATCAATTCCTTACAAGGAAACCCCCCTTCTTTTAGGTGATTCCTTTCTGACAGCGAAGAGAAGATTTATCTCTCTGGAATGGCAATTAGAAGCCAATCCCAAACTTCAGGAAAGCTACTGTGCTTTCATGAAAGAATACATAGAGTTGGGTCACATGTCGATATCAGATCCCAAAGTTAAGCTGGTTTATTATCTTCCACACCAGGGGGTCCATAAATCCGACAGCTTAACTACAAAACTTCGTGTCGTTTTTTATGGTTCCTCTGCAACCACAACAGGTCATTCGTTGAATAGTATCCAAATGGTTGGTCCCACTATTCAACAAGATTTATTCTAAATTTTAATTCGTTTCCGGAAATATCCTTACGCTTTCGCTGCGGACATCGAGAAGATGTACCGAGAAGTGGAAATAGAGCCTAGTCAAAGGCCACTCCAACGAATACTGTGGCGGTCTTCAATCGCAAGCCCCATATAGAACATTATGACCTAAATACCGTGACTTATGGAACCGCCTCCTCATCTTATCTTGCCATCCGATCCTTAACACAATTAGGTATCGAATGCGAAAGCTCGCTCCCAGAAATTTCTAAAATTATAAAGCGCAACTTCTCTGTGGATGACCTACTTTCTGGTGCTTCCAGCGTAGAAACCGCACGTAAAATATGTTCGCAAATTTCAATAGTTCTAAGTGCAGGTTGTTTCAAACTCAGAAAGTGGATTTCAAACATCCCAACGTACTAGCTAACATCCCTCATGCTGATCTACACCCCGGTATTCTACAATTTGGAGACCGTGAACAATCACATACTCTCGGCCTCACATGGTTGTTCCGAACAGACCATTTCAAGTTTTCAATCTCACATCAATCGTCTTCAAAAATTACTAAGAGGCAAATGCTTTCTGAGATTTCTCAAATATTTGATCCATTAGGGTTAATTACCCCTTGCACATTTGTGGCCAAGATTTTCATGCAAAGGCTTTGGCTTGAAAAGCTTGATTGGGGCGAGCAAGTTCCAATCGATATGGAAAAACCAATGGCTCTCTTACAAATCTGAATTGTCAGGTCTTAACGACCTTAAAATACCAAGACACGTCACATGTGTCGATCCAATATCTATCCAAATTCATGGATTTTGCGACGCTTCTATGGAAGGTTACGGAGCCTCTATATATTTGCGTTCAAAAAATGTCCATAATCAAATTTACCAAAAATTATTATGTTCAAAGTCAAGGGTTGCACCCTTAAAACCGATTACTATCCCCAAACTTGAGCTTTGTGGAGCATTACTGTTAAGCAAACTACTAAAAACTGTTTTAAAAGCTGTAGATTTACAACCTACATCTTGTTTTCTTTGGTCCGATTCAACCATCGTACTAGGATGGTTAAAGACAACCCCAAACCTTCTTAAAACTTTCGTTTGCAACAGGGTTGCTGACATTCAGAATGTCACTGCTAACGCGGTTTGGCGGCATGTGCCAACGAAATCCAATCCCGCCGATCTTTTATCGCGAGGAGCAAGTCCTCAATTTTTAAATGAATCCACATTATGGTGGGACGGCCCCCCTTGGCTACAGGAAGACGAAACTTCTTGTCCAAATCTTGCGCTTGGTAACGCTGAACTTCCTGAATTCAAAATGGAGGTCAAGGTTCTCGTTTCTTCTGAACAAGAATCATTTCCTTTCAACAATTATTCTAATTTAACTCGCCTTGAGCGAATATTTGCATTTTGTTTGCGGTTTAGAAACAATTGCTCTGTCTCTAAAACCAATACAATTTATGGATTTTTAACACCAAAAGAGCTTACCAACTCATTAAGAAAATTAATCAAATTTTCGCAATTGGACTCTTACAATGATGAGATAAAGTTGCTTGCTTTAGGTCTACCCTTAAAGACGTCTTCTTCTCTGGTTAGTTTAAACCCGTTCGTTGATGACGAAGGTTTAATACGAGTAGGTGGAAGACTCCGCAACACTAAATATTCTTACGATAATAAGCACCCACTTCTAATTGATGGGAAACACCCTTTAGCAAAACTTCTCGCTTCTCGTGAACATTTGAAATTGCTTCACGCTGGCCCCCAACTCCTTCTGTCTACCTTACGGGACAGATTCTGGATTACATCCGGTAGGAATGTAGTCAAACACATCGTTCATAAATGTGTAAAGTGTTTCAGATTCACTACCTCTATCACTAGGCCTATAATGAGTAACCTGCCATCAGCTCGTGCTGAAAAATCATTTCCTTTTCAACACGTTGGCATCGATTATGCCGGTCCCATAAACGTAAAGATCGAAAAGGTAGTGGGTCTAAAACCACAAAAGCTTATTTTTGCATTTACGTTTGCTTTGCAACTAAAGCAGTGCATTTAGAACTTGTAACAAGTCTATCCACTGATCATTTTATCATGGCATTTCGCCGATTTGTCTCCCGAAGAGGCAAACCATCACACGTTTATTCAGACAACGGTACTAACTTCGTAGGCGCTAATAACGATTTGCTTCAATTAGGAAAATTTCTTAAGAAACAAGAATCTTCAATTCCAGAAATTGTTGCTTGCGAAGGAATTCACTGGCATTTCATACCAGCGCATAGCCCTCACTTTGGCGGCTTATGGGAAGCAGGTGTTAAATCCTGTAAATATCACCTAAAACGAGTATTAGGTGAGCATATTTTGGTCTATGAAGAACTCTGTACTTTGCTATATCAGGTAGAATCCATTCTGAACTCCAGACCTCTTGCTCCCTTATCAACCGATCCCAACGATCTGCAACCGTTGACACCCGGTCATTTCTTGGTTGGGCGACCACTTACTTCACTTCCAGATTCAGATGTTACATCTATATCTGAAAATAGACTGGATGCTTTCCAAAAAATTCAAGGATTTTTACAGCATCTTTGGCGAAGGTGGAGTAAAGAATATGTGTCTGAACTTCAGCAAAGAGTGAAGTGGAAATTGCACCAATCAGAGCTTTCGTCTGGCACTCTCGTCCTAATAAAGGAAAACAACCTTCCACCTTTAAAATGGAAAATGGGTCGAGTTATCTCCGTGCATCCCGGTTCCGATGGTATAAATCGCGTCGCGACCATTCGGACTTCTAATGGACATATGAAAAGAGCTGTTGCGGAAACTTTAACACCGACTGATACGCCCCTGTGCTAATTTAAATTTAGTGCTTGCAATTTACACCGGCTGATACGCCCCTGTGCTAATTTAAATTTAGTGCTTGCAATTTCTGTCTTTACCGGTGGTGCCAACCCAAAACTCGAGAAATTGGGTATAAATACGAGCACCAGTTTTGGAGAAGATCAGTTTAGAATGTAGATCGGTAAAGCCAGAAATTGTAAGTACTATATTGTTGTTATTATTACTTTATTATTGATATTTGTTATTACTTGTAGAAATTTTCAACCCTATTTTTACGATCGAAGAATAAATACAAGTACATATTAGCTATTAGCCGTAACTCGTTCTAATTTTAAATACAAGTATTAGCTATTAGCCGTAACTCGTTAATTTCAAGAAAGAAAATCGTAAACGGTTAGAAATATTCCCGTCTATCGAAGTCGCATTTATAACAAGAGCGTTTTCTAAAATTTGCCCTCTACCAAGTTCGGTAAACAAGTGCATCGATTGACGATTAATGTCTTGCTTTCGGTCGCGAATAAGTGTTTATTACCTAAAAAACTAATATTGACTTTAGATTTATTTTGTTCATGCGTAACCTTTATATGTAATTTTAATATTTAAGTCACTGTTCAATTTTATTATGTTTCGTTTTCTTTCTTGAAATCCCTTCAGCATTTCAACCCGGGCGATATGTTTAAGATCATTTGTGTATTTTAGACTACAACTGTCCATGGCAGCCCCTTTTTAATGTTGCAATGTTTATGTTGATGCATTGCCATGCTTACGTTTATGTTTTGAGTATCAAATTAAGTTACGATTGTCAAAAATACATGTTTTTACAATTATGTTAACCGATTTATTCCATGAATAAAAACTATACAATACAGTCCACTCCACTTGCTTTATAACTTGTCTACCTATTAGCATTCAATCATCCAGCGAAGTCAAGAGCTCATAAGGTTTTTGTAACGAATTGCATTGATTCTAGAAGAACACGCTTCAACCGAGCAAAACAAAATTATAGGCACCAATTATCTTACCCACGTCCATTCACTTACATGGCATTGTTCTGCAATGTGTTTATCTTACTTCCGTCAGTAGCGCTTCATTCAAATTAAATTATTTCTCTTCCACTATAAATTAAAAATTTTGGGGTATGAAATACAGCGATATATTACTGTGTTTTGCGTTAAATTGTGTTGTCCCCATCTGCTTGTTTAAACTACTTCAAAATCTTTTAACCAAGATGCTCTGCTCTAACTTTTGGTAAGCAAGGAGAGGTTTTTAAAAATAAAAAACAGCTTGTGCTGAACTGTTTTGTAATAAATTTGAAATTTTACAGATATTTTTAAATTTTGAATTTAATTGCATTAAATTAAATTTAATATAATTAATTAAATATACATTAAATATTAATTAAATAATTAAAATAATAAAATTTAAGTACAAGTTCACTCAAATATAAGCTTAAAGAAAATTAAAATTTTTAAATGTTAGCACAAAAACAAAAATGAAATGTTCGTCAATTTGACCTGCAGGTTTGTAATTATTTAATATTGTTATATTTATACTAATATAATATTTCAATAATATTGTCCAGTGGCGGCTCGTGGGGTTGTATAGTGGTGGTGCCAGATTTTTTTTTTGATAAGTTTGTAAATTCAAGTTCAGGCCGAAAAAGATTTCTTCCGAATCCAAAAGAACTCTATAATAGTGTATACATTATTTTATACATTTCCGGGACTTAATTTGCAATTTATAATTATTTCGTACTGTAATTCCAACATAATCGACATTGTCCCTGTACACTTTTGTTCAGTGCTCTCGTTACTTGAGAGGAAATTAAAAAAAGAACAAATTCCAGATAAGTATGCGAAAAATATTCTAACCGATCGATTTATTGACGCTGCACCGTTCATGATCAGGTTAATTTGATGAACTTAACAATGAGCATAGTTGGCTAAAGAATAATTTTTCTTTCGGTTTTTTTGAACCTTTTGAATTGGTTTACCACCAAGAATAACGGAAAATGATAACAAGCTGAAATTCGTTAGATACCTACGTCTTGTGGTTTGCTGCTTTAGGTACTTCTTCATGATATCTAGGGCTTTTCCCAAATTAATTTCAGCTTGTTGTAAAATACGTTCGTGAATTTCCGCGTCTTGAATACCACGAATAAATTGGGCTCTTAATAATAATTCTATCACCGATTTTGTGCAAGCAGGTGCTTTACACTCCGCTTTGAATTCGCACGTTTTGCTTAACTCTTTTAATGAAGTGATATAATTTGAAATTGTTTCCCCGGGGCTTTGTACTCTTGACAGAAATTTGTGCTGTTCCGTCAGCACATTTCTTTTAGGTGATAAATGTTGTTTTAATAATGCCATTAGTTCTCCGTAGTTTTTGGAAGCTGGTAGGTCGGGTGCTGTCAGACTTGATACCAGTTTGTAGTACTTGCTGCCTAGACAATTTATTAACACCATCACTTTAGCTTCTTCCGCTTCTTTGTCCACACTGTCTAAACCTTTTATTTTAAAATAGTTGTCCAATCTTTGCGAATAACTATCAAAATCTTCTTCTGTTTCTTCATATGGGTCAAAAACCAAAATTTGCGAACGCAGCGTTTCCTTGATTGTCTCTTTAGGACTTATCTGTGCCTGTTGTTGATTTTGCATCGATGTAATTAGGTCGTTGAGGGCCGCTATCAAAGGCGTTAAATTTTCCGTCGCCGCCATTTTTGCACTGGAGACTATTTATCGAATGTTTTTTTGATTTTCTACTGGTTTTTTTCACTATTTACATCAAACGCTTTCTTTATCCTCGTCGCCACTCTATTGTGTCTCTAATTATTAAATATAGAATGATTCATTATGAATATTTTATGCACTTTATTTTGGGTTTGATTACGATACAAAATACGTACAGAACTATGGTTACCAACCTGATTTTCCAATAAACTAAATACATTACACGTTCCATAAATATTAGTTTGACAAAAAAACTTACAAATTAAACAAAAATCTTCCAAAATTATAATTAATTTAAAAAAAAATTTTTCTAATAAAATATTAAATTAAACAAAATGTGGGCATATACGATTACCATTACAAGTAATAATTCATCAAATATATCAAGCATCAAATATTATCAATTAAAAGTAATATTTTTTTACATTACCTAACAACCCCATAGCTTTTGGGGGGGGGGGCAGATTATTAACAAAAATATTTCTCATCAATAATACATAATATTACACAGCATACACGATGTTATACATAAAACATGTGATTTTTTAGCTATCATAAAGTAAAGTTATGGTAAACTTGAAAAATTAGCTATTAAATAAAGAATAACTTCAAATAATTCTTGCACATAAGCTTTCAGTTTTATGTTATATACTAGCTGGCACGGGCGGCGTTCGCCGCCCTTAGCCATCTAGACCCAGAATAGATCCGAGAAGGCCATAGTTGTTCGGCCTTCGGCCTCACAGGAGGAGGACCATAATATATCCGCGAAGGCTATAGTTGTTCGGCCTTCGGCCTCACAGGGGAAGGACCATAATAGATCGGTGAAGGCCATAGTTGTTCGGCCTTCGGCCTCACAGGGCGAACCATAATAGATCCGTGAAGGCCATAGTTGTTCGGCCTTCGGCCTCACAGGCCGAACCATAATAGATCCGTGAAGGCCAAAGTTGTTCGGCCTTCGGCCTCACAGGGCGGACAATAATAGATCCGTGAAGGCCATAGTTGTTCGGCCTTCGGCCTCACAGGGGAGAACCATAATAGATCCGTGAAGGCCATAGTTGTTCGGCCTTCGGCCTTACAGGGCGAACCATAATAGATCCGTCAAGGCCATAGTTGTTCGGCCTTCGGCATCACAGGCCGGACCATAATAGATCCGTGAAGGATATAGTAGTTCGGCCTTCAGCCTCACAGGGGAGGACCATAATAGATCCGTGAAGGCCATAGTTGTTTGGCCTTCGGCCTCACAGGGCGGACCATAATAGATCCGTGAAGGCCATAGTTGTTCGGCCTTCGGCCTCACAGGGGGAGGACCACAATAGATCCGTGAAGGCCATAGTTGTTCGGCCATCGGCCTCACAAGGGGAGGACCATAATAGATCGCTGAAGGCCAATGTTTTAGACAACCGAAGAAGAAGTTTAGAGTACGTTTTTGTGTTATAATTCCCAAAAACGGTTTTTCCAAATTGCAGAAATCATTTCGCCCTTTTACCACGTCAAATATTGAACCAATTACATCGTCGCGTTATGAATTAATTCTTACAATTTGATGCCTCGCGTATTGCGATGCTAAAATCCTCCATCTCAAATATTTCGCCGTCAACTTAATTAAAATCCCGGCCCTGCAAACACGTGTTTTGTTCACCATCTAGCGAAAGCGTAGTATAGGGTGATTCACCGTAGTATAGGGTGAATCAATAAAAAATCGAAAAACGCGAATAACTTTTTCCCCGCTCAAAATTTTTTCCATTTATGCACGAATAGTTGCTCCTGGACCTACAGAATAACTGTGCAAAATTTGGTTGAGATCGGTCCAAGGGTGTAGGAACGTTCAGGCCAGCCCGGCCCTGTAAGTAAGTAAGGGTTTGTTAACTGGGTTAAGTACCCAGGTAACTGGGTACTTAACCTAAGGGTAAAGTATACAGTGTATCAATAAAAAAATCGAAAAATGCGAATAACTTTGCTCCCCGCGGGAATTTCTTCCCCATTTATGCACGAATAGTTGCGCCTGGACCTACAGAATAACTGTGCAAAATTTGGTTGAGATCGGTCAAAGGGTCTATGAACGTATAGCGAACAAACAAACACGCAAACAAACACGCAGACAAGCTGTTGTATATATTTAGATTATAGATTATATAGCACCTAATGAAGTATCGCAAAGATGTATAATCTGAATATCTCGGAAAAAAAGTCGAAAGTACTGGCATTCAGATGCTGCGACCATCTAAGAGCTAAAATTGTATTAAACTTGGATTCCTTGGATTCAATGTATTATACCAGGATAATATTACAGACATCCAAACAAAATTGAGCAGATTCCAACAAATATGCGGCACTATCAGACGAGCTTTGAAAGGTACAAGACGAGAAACTCTACTACGATTCTATAAAGTTATGGCGATCCCAACTCTACTCTATGGCTGTGAAATTTGGGTTATGACTCAAGAGGAGAAGAGACCAATAGAAACGGCTGAAATGAGATTCCTAAGATTTGTAGCAGGCTATACATTACGTGACCATGTGAGAAATATCGATATAAGACAAGAACTACAAGTCGGGAATTTAAACGAAGTCATTGTGACCTACAGAGAAAATGGATTCAGCACATCCAAAGGATGGACAGTAGGCGAGTACCCAAGAAAATACTAAATTACATGCCCACGGGCAGAAGAAATGTGGGACGGCCGAAGAAGCGGTGGAGCGACCAATTAGTGGAAGTATGAAGTCGGAACAAGTCACCTATGGCTTAATCCTTGCAGTTGATGATGATGATGACCTAATGAATTATATATACCTATACCCTATCAGAACTTATCGAACTAAAAATATTTTAAAAATATTATGCTGATCCGTAGATAAGGAAACTCGCAACAGAAACCACATCGTAGTCAAATACTTTAAAACATATCTGACTAAAATGTAGCTCTTGTCGGCAAGACTTTCATTTCACTTCGGTTGCTGTATTGATACTCCGGCCTTCAAATCACTCCAAACTTCAATGAAATACAATTTTAAATTTAGATGACACCTTTTCAGAAATTTTTTCCTTCAGTTGCCTTATCCGTCCATTTTTAACCCATTTTTTAGAAGAATGAATATTGCTAAAGAGCATTGCCGCTTCCCGGTGGAAGATATGAGATTAAAAATCATATCAATCAAACGAGATTATTTTTCCGCATCTTATGATACCCCACACTTGATATTTTCCTCTGAAATTATTATTAAAATGCAAAAATAAAATAAGCGATATTAAAAGAATATTATGGTTTGCCTTAGATAATTTTGATTTGTCAGTGATTTGTATTGTTCCTTACTATAATTTAATATTTTAACTAATTTATTTATTATTATATTACTTTATAATATTACTTATATAAACATATTATGTAATTAATATTAAACGAATTTTTTAATGGGTAAGCTCCCTTAACACTGACCCCGAAACAGATTTTTTCCTATTAACTATGGTGAAGTATAATGTTTATGGAGCGACATTAAACAATAAAATTTGCGGATGAAGCCATTTTAATATGAAAATTATTTATTTGAAAATCGTAAATTTTACATGATTCACCGACGCGCGGGTGGAATCTCACTCCATTTTGTTGACGGTACGTGCAGAAAGAACTGGTCTTATACGAACACCACTGACGTTCCTCCCCCTAAACGTAAACTAATCCTTCCTCAAGAAATCCTTGACAAAATTACAAGAAAAAACAAATTACGTAAAATCTTCCAACGCTACATATACCCTGCCCTAAAATCCCAAATTAATAGCCTTACAAAAGACATCAATCACGCCATCAGCGAAATTAAAATTTCAAACTGGAACAAAACATTAAAAACAATTACGCCGCAAAACCTTCGAAAAGCTTGGGCAATTTCGAAGGCGTTAAAAAACAAGACAGATGACGTTTCCTTCCCTACCCTCCAAACCCCTCAAGGTCCTGTCACCACCAAACAAGACAAGGCAAATGCCATTGCGACGGTATATTTGTCTCATCATAATCTCACCGCACACCTATCTGATCCCGTCACAATTTCTGATGTCCAACAATCCAAAGATTCCCTAAATAACACCATAATCCCCACCCCCGATGAAGACTTAACTTCCCCTAAGGAAGTTAAGCAAATTGTTAAAAAACTAAAAAATCGAGCTCCTGGCTATGACAACATTTCCGCTCTCCTAATTAAAAAATTTCCTAAAAAACTAATCCTACAAATTTATTACATCCTAAACGCCTGCATTAAAAATCAATATTTCCCCTCCGCCTGGAAAAAAGCAGTCGTTATCCCCATCCCTAAGGCTAAAAAGCCAAAATCCGATCCTGCCAGTTACCGCCCCATTAGTCTACTTCCCACACTCTCAAAAATCCTCGAAAAAATCATCCTATTCCGCCTCCAACAATATGACGAAATCCATGACACAATAATTCCGGAGCAGTTTGGTTTTCGAGCAAATCACAGCACGGTCACTCAGCTAGCTTTGCTCGTTGACCAAATTACCCTCAATTATAACATGAAAACCACCACCACGACGGCCACCCTCGACATCGAGAAAGCATTTGATACCATTTGGCATGACGCCCTGCTTCACAAACTTTATATCCGAAATTACCCCATGCATCTAATTAAAATAATCTCCAGCTTTCTCGAAAACCGCTCCTTCCAAGTCCGAGTAATGGATGCCCTCTCCATATCCTTACCTATCCCAGCTGGAGTACCGCAAGGCTCCATCCTAGCCCCAACCCTATTTAATTACTACATCAATGACATTCCAAAATTCACACGGACAAAATTATCCCTCTACGCTGACGACACCGCCATTACCTCCGAATCCCGTAAAAAGGATAAATCCATTGACTACCTCCAACGACACATTCCCGATCTCGAAAATTTTTACGCCACTTGGCGATTAAAAATTAATGAACCCAAATCCACCCTCGCCGCATTTTCCAGACAAAGAGACCAAATTACAAACAAACTCACGATTAACGGTACGGACATCACACACACCCCTACGGTTAAATACCTAGGGGTGACCCTTGACGAACGACTTACTTTCAGAACACACTTAAAACTCACTGCACGAAAAGCGCAAGGAGCAATGCAGGCGCTTTTCCCATTACTTTCATACAAAAACGGACTTGACCCTAAAATCAGACTGACCATGTACAAACAATTAATCAGACCAATTCTATTATACGCTTCCCCAGTATGGAGCAGGACAGCCCCGACGAACATAAAACTCATTCAAACAATACAAAACAAGTGTCTCCGAGTCATTTCCGGAGCTCCACGCTACACACCTATACACGAATTACACACTTCACATCAAATTCAAACGCTAACACAAGTCATACATAACACGGCCATAAAATTTTTCACACACACGGTAAGGCAAAACCAACACACATCACACCTTGGTACACACACACAAGACACCTTGCCCTTCAGGATCAGACACAAACTTTTACACCATATACTTTTAAATAATAAATAATCAATAACTACAAATCAAATAATCAGTAACTTAACTAAAAAAATTTTATTATCATTTTATTTTGTAAAGTATCAGTAACTTAATCCTTTTTTGGCTTTTTTTTTATCACGGCGCGGGGTTTTTGCACTCTTTTTTACCTCGAGATACCACATCAATTAACCTTCAGATTCAATTATATTCAATTTAATTCGATTAATCCTCTAGGGGATAGGTACGATTCAACAATTCCATGTTTAAATAAATATGTATTTTGTAATAGTTTTGTTACTTTAATTTGTTAATGTGTTTTTGTTATTATTGTAATCAGAATTGTTATGTTAAATATGTATGTAAAGTTTTTAATGTCAATAGAGTACTTTTTGTTTTTTTTTGGTTTTTTTTCTTTGGTGCACACCGGCCACATGGCACACGTCTCCCTTACGAGTAACTTTGATGAAATTTTACTATTTTTCCATTATTTTTTGTTTTACGCGAATTTTTGAGGGTTAAACGTAAAAGAATACTGCCGCATACCGCGACTATACCTTTTAATGGTATATCCAGGGTCTCTAAGCTCCCGGTTTCCTTAATCCCGGCTTTCTTGATGGTAGGCGCTTCTCGTATGTTTAGCCTAGTAACCAGAGTCAAAGCCGCCCTGGAGGGGTGCAGAGCGGAGCGGCGCCCCGAAAGGCTGAGCTTTGACGATGGATAAACCTCCTAACCGAATCGAACAAAAAAAAATTTTATTTTTTCACTTTTTCGGCAATACACGGGTTATTTTCCATTTTTTTGCTAAATTTATTACTTCTTCTTCAAGTGCCATATCCGGTCTCCCCGGACGTTGGCGACCTCTCTCCTATGTATGTGTTGTGCGTTTGAAGTATTATCAATTTATCACACACATAGGGGACCTACTGCTTAACGCGGGCTCCGAACCGCGAGAAGTGTATACACTGCATCTCCAGAGAGGCTGTTCCAGGCAGATTACACCTAGGTGGTTTGCCATTGCCTTCCGAGGGGAGACGGTCAGAATAAAGTTTTTACTGAGCCCGGAGTCGAACCAAGTATTCAGCTTTAGCAAGCAACGCAAAAAGCTAAAGACTTTTTTGATCGATACATCAAACCATTTCTATAGGAAATTTTCAATTTCGTGGTCAGTGTTAGGCCCGAGGACCCTTTTTTAATTACTTATAAAACATTAATTCTGACGTCATTACGACCATAGTTAAAATTTGATTGCATATGGACGGCACGGCATCCCGCAAATTTCTAACTTTATTTTGGAAAATGACAATTTTAAAAATTTTTCAATGCAAACATGTTATTTTATTGTTAAAATGAAAATATTAAATAAGTACTTTTAAAAAATATGAGTTACCATGTTAAATTACAAATTAAATACGTATTTACAATACGTAAAATAATTACAATATTAAATACGTAACTTTGATATCTCAAAATAATTTGTGTATTTTATCGAGTTAAAAATATTTTTGAGTTAACATCTTTTTTATTAATATTCAATATAAAATGAAGTGGAATATATTAAATGGGTAAGTAATGTGTGATTTGTCACATCAGATTTTTTACAGTGAAGTAAAGATAACACTTTCTTCATAGTAGGTATAGTGTATTTCAAATTAATTGGAATTAAAAAAAGTCTAGCATCAAATTACGTTGTTATAAAAACATACAAACTATGCAAGGAAAAATAATATAAGAGATAAGATTATCGCGCCAACGAAAGCCCGCATTTCATACTCCACGTGGAGTAGTGTAGTTCTAATTGGTTAATATTTATAATAAGGACTTATTATTGGATAATATTTCTATTACGAAAATTCTCTTTGCGACTCCACGTGAACGCGTGTACCAGGTGTACAGTAATTGCTATATTATATTTCGTCGCATTAAATGTTTTTATATCAACGTAATTAGATGCTATGACTTTTTTTAATTCCATTTAAAGTGAAATATACTATACATCAGAGCTTGTTATGCAGGGAGAATTTAGTAACAAAATTATTAAAAACATATTTTATAACCAAATGCTCTCCTTGACAAATTCTTAGTATTTTTGTCTTACGGCGTACATTTTGAAAAGAAATACATATCATAACCATAATAATATTCTAAATGATCACTCTTACAAAACCAAGTATAAAATTAGAAATAAGAATTTTTATATAACCAATTAATTGGACACATAAAAATGTTAAATACGATAACCAATTTTTGTTTAGTCTACAAAACAAATAATGTTAATTTCACTACACGAACCACTAATCTATTAATTCTATAAAGTTTCCTCAGTAGTTATCATAAATACCCATGTTATACCCAAGCACGTAAGTTTCTCTCCAGCCAGCCCACTTCTTCTGTCTTCCAATGTATAATAATTTTCTTCCATCCAACCTCTAGATCGTCTTCCGTGGTGTAGAGTTTTCAATGTATGTAAACAGTGTTCTCCAGCAGAAAATGAATACTGGTAAATAATTCAAAATAAATTTACAAGTAAACCATTTCCTACTAGCAAACCCGTATCAATTATTTTATGTCCCAATGGTGGTGTAGCCCGGTGGTTACATTAAATTGTTATCAATTTTAGAATTACAATGGCATCCCAGGTTCGCATGTTAGATTATTGCAAAAGGTTGGTTCTTTGAGGAAATGGACTTAAGTAAATAGGAGAGCTGTTCCTCTATATATAATCCTCTTTGACTTAAGAAATTTGTTTATAGAGTTACTAGTGCCAGGTTGTGCTGGTTTTAAAATAAATTTTCCGTTGTTAATTTCCGTTAAAATTAACAGATGATTTCTATTGGCTTGTTAGTACTAACAGACGTTTTCTATTGGTTAGTTAAATTTAACGGCTTGCTAAAAGTTTTATGACATAGGGCATTGATCTTACAAAAGTAATCAAATAATTAGTGTTCCCACCATACACGTTATACCAAATCAAAATGACGTCAGGAATTCTGGCTCCTTCATGGCCTGATTAAAACCCCCATGTAAAAAAGTAAGTAAAATTCAAACAAATAGCTATCACCACTTAATGGTTTTCAATAGTTCCATTGGAATATTTTAACTAAGAAGTATAACGGTTTTTGGGAAAAAAATTTTCACTTGGCCGTGAATAAAAATGCATTTACGTACGAGGTAATCTAACAAAAATCACACATCAATGAATTTCTATTATTTCTCCCAGCACATGCATAATGCGATTTTCAGAAAAAAAAAATGATTAAGTCGAAGACAAAATAAAGTATTACAATAGAATTACTAACCGCCATTTATGTCTTTAACGAAATATTGGTCGTATCAAGATTTGGGCCAAATCCTTTGCGTAGCAAATTGCCGTTCTCCAGTTATTGGAAGATGGAACGTGATTTATTGCATTTACGCGGATTACCACTATATTTTTATTTTATTCACTATTGAGTACCTAATAATAATGCATTGGGAAAATTTAAACTGATCAATTTTTAATTGAAATTTTCTTTAAAACGTTTCTAAATTTGTTCCCAGCGCATGTTGGATCATAAGATTTCCAAAATAAAATCATATAGAAGATAAAATAAAGTGGTACAACGAAATTACTTACCCACTTTTTTGTCTTCAATCGAAATATTGGTCTAATCAAAATTTGGACTGAATCCTTTGTTCAGCAAATTTCCATGTTCCAGTTATTTCAAAATTAAACGTAATTTAATGCAGTTGTATGCGGATCATCACTAATTTATGTTTAATTCACTTATAAGGATAATGACTAACTAAATGAGCATTTAGTGAAAAACTTTTAAATATCAGAAGATAGAGCAAGTTGTAAATAAGCAATTCTGTAGACCGTATAATTTATAAATACTTATATAATATAATTTATGAAAAAAATTCGCTATCGGTGTTTTGATATCTTTAGTAAGTGATCCGTGAGATGCATCCTGAAAATATTATGATATATTTTATTGCATTCACTTCTTATCATACCTCATTAATTTAATTACTACAATTATATTATAATTAAATCATTAAAGTGATTTATTTTGACACTCTAAATTAATCTTTCCACATTGAAAATAATTTTTTTCTAATAATTGGATTTGCATATTTGGAAAGCAATTTTCATTTTCCGAACCTCTAGGTAAGGAAAGTGTTGTTATCAGGCAAAATTTGACCCCCCCCCCAAGTTTTTGACAGATTTTCACGTTTTGAGGTGCCCTAAATCCATTTTTATCATGTGTGTACGTCTGTGAACACGATAACGTCTAAACGCAGCAACCAAATAATTCCAAATTTTGAATATGAGCTTTTTCTTGCCGTAGCAGGAAGCAGAGGTGGGCAAAATACATGTCAAATGTATTTGAAATACATTTGCAATTTGTATTTGAAATACAAAATACAAAATACAGTATTTCAAATACAAGATACAGTATTTGAAACACAAAATACATTTATTCATGCCCTGTATTCATGTTATATTGTTTATATACAGTAGTGTAAAAAAATTGGTAACATTGTGTAACTAAAATAACCTGTTTAGTTACAGTTTGTAACTACAGGGTCTACCAATAAGAAGTTTGTTTTTATAAGTGAATATAAGGGAAGTAAATTCTTGTCACAATCAAATGATTTCAAATATACGCCACTGAGGAGATCTAATAAGATCGAAACATGTCTGTCGTTGTTGGAATGATTTGGTTGTGACTACATTTTTATGTCGAACAAAATATATTTATTTTATCTACTCTATATATATAAAAAGATAAGGGTTTTTATGCAACGTTTTTATGCAACGTTTTATGCAACGATTTTATGCAACGTTTTCGATAATGGGATAATCTGACAACCAACAAAAAAATCTATTATATAAGTCAACTGCAATATAAATTAAAAACCAAAATTGGAAAACATCGATTTATCAATTTAACAAGGTAGTTCTCCAAGATTTTGCACATAAGTTTGCACATAAAGTTTTATGTTTTACTTATATAGAGTAAAGAGTACGGATTATCTGACCCGTAATCAGATTATTGCTTTCATCGTATCATCGGATCATTGGATCATCGTATCATCGGATCATTGGATCGTCGTATCAAGAAGGAGAAAATTATTGACAATAATCCGCCCTGACCAAGGAGATTATCCTTATTAAAGGAGATTATCCTTATTAAAGGTGTACCAACTAAAACTAAAAACACTATATAAGAAAACTACATTATTGAACTAAAAAAACAACCTAATAGAAACCAAACCACCACGACCACTCGAATTAAACCTGACATAAAGAATTAAATCGACGTTACGTTACTTTTAGTAACATTTGCCGAATTAACTTGCGATCATATATCATCGAAAGTGCGATTATTACCGATTTTCTTACATATATTCATATCTACTCTATATATATAAAAAGATAAGGGTTTTTATGCAACGCTTTTATGCAACGTTTTTATGCAACGATTTCATGCAACGATTTTATGCAACGTTTTCAATAATAGGATAATCTGACAACCAATAAAAAATTCTATTATATAAGTCAAAGGGAATGCAATATAAATTAAAAACCAAAATTGGTAAACATCGATTTATTAATTTAAAAAGGTAGTTCTCCAAGATTTTCTTCGTTTTAAAATATAAGGTTGGTAATCCCTTATCCATAAAACGTTTTGCAATTTCATTGGCTATTGGTTAAAAAAAAGAACCAATCATTAATTTGATTTAAAATTGTTATTCAAAAACGTTCCATAAAAAGTTTGCACATAAAGTTTTATGTTTTACTTATATGGAGTAAAAGAGTACGGATTATCTGACCCGTAATCAGATAATCAGATTATTGCTTTCTTCGGATCACCGGATCATTGGATCACCGTATCATAGGATTATAGCCTATATATATATTTATAGGACGTTGATGTCTATATATTAAGTAAGTTAAAGAAGTTGTACTATCACGATCACAATTTGGAGAATTAAGTACTATAAAAGTAATTGAAGTAAAAAATAATTTAATACTATTGTCCAAAAATTACTACCATTCTACCTTTAAATTCAATAGCTGTTCGAGAGTTAACATCTAATCATTACCTTTCAACTTTGATCATATCACAAAATTTAATGAGATCCTGACGGTTAATACATAGTTTCGGCTAGAGATGAGGACTCATTTAAAAGTTATCTTTAACCAAAAAAGGATTTTACGTTTTCCGACTGTTATAATTAGCGGAGCTTCTTTAATTCTAAGAACAGATGGAATAAAAGCAAACAAAGGAGTGCGACCACAACGGGATACATCCTCAGATACTGAAAGTACACAGAAAGAAAAAAAAGACGAAAAACATCTACTGAACGTTCGAGAAAACACAAAACTCGACAGCAACAACTACAAGAGAAATAAGAACCTTCAACAATCAAGACCACCAACAACAACTTCAACTGAAAGAAGCAGAAAAAGAAGAACGCTACAGCAACCATCGACAGATCTGGCTACTGTTTTAGAATCGGTACAATTACAAGAGGAACAAGAACCTTCAACATCAAACCCACCAGCAAAAACTTCAACCGAAAGAAACAGAAAACGAAGAGCGCTACAGCAACCATCGACAGATCTGGCCACTGTTTTAGAATCGGTACAACTACAAGAGGAACAAGAACCTTCAACATTAAAACCACCAGCAAAACCTTCAACTGAAAGAAGCACAAAAAGAAGAGCGCTACAGCGATCATCGACAGATCTGGTCACTGTTTTGGAATCGTAACTCCTCATGATGCGGGTGAAATGACCGAGAAATGTTCAAATTGTTATGCTATTTTTTGGAAAAATGAATTTTGCAAGAAAAGTTTATGTCATAATGGAAAAGTTAAACTGTCCAAATTATCGCCAGGATCCAAATTGGATACTGGCGATACATCTGCAAGCGGATTACCATTTGTACTACATAGACGACAATTTCCGATAGTGTTGGCATTCGCTATAACTATAAATGAATGTCAAGGGCAGAGCTTTGACAAAGTTGGTATAAATGTCGATAGGCCTTTGTTTAGTCACGGACAGTTATATGTAGCATTATCAAGATGTCGAGCAAAGGATGGAATACAAATTCAAAGTACAAGCGACATAACAAAAAAATGTCGTATGGAAAGAAGTTTTATAACTCGCAAGATTTCTCATATATATGGAATTACGAGGTGGCGAAATGGGGGTGGCCAAGAAGGTCATTGGCCAAGTAGTTAGAGCAATCGACTACTGATGCTAAAGGCATTGGTTCGAGTCCAGTAGGAGTAAATTTTCTTTCGGACTTTCTTTCCTCCAATGAACCGTCTTCGTGCTTCGGAGGGCACGTTAAACCGGCGGTCCCCCTGATTTGAGCTGATCTAATATGTCAAACAGGGTAATAAAAAAAAATCACCCCTACTCCCCATCGACTACGCAATCGCGGAACTTCTCAGAACTCGGTCATCGAACGGACGTCCCTGGTTCGTGGTGCCGGCCATTGTTGGGGAGTTTTGGTCGGTGGTGAGGGCGAGAGACCGCCTAACGGCTGCGGTCCTACTTAGCAGTGTCGACATTGTGGGTCAGGCTGGGGGTGAGCAACAAAGTGGAAGCAGTACAATGGGTCCGGTAGAGTGGCCTAAGTGCGTGCAGGTTAATACTTGCCACTCCCCCTCCCCCGAAATCCAAAATCCAATGGGGGTGGTTCAACCGTAAACCGGCCGGGAATATTGGGCTGCGAAGCGGCCCAAGGGGGTTGGGCCGCCGAAGGCGGCCAGGGGGGCGGAGCCCCCCTAGTATCTCTATATATATAAACAAGGTGGAACTCGCTTTAGCGGCAGTTCTTAGGCTTCTATACAGCTACCTTTCTGGTGTGGAAAGTTGTTATTATCTGGTTAGTTTTGATCGCCATATAATGTAACATCACATAATCAGATAATCTGCACCAATTAAATTTTTTGCGATTGGTAATTATCATTTACTATATAAGTAATAACAATCAAACTTTTCCATTCTATTCGAAACTTTACTTCTCTGTAATGTTTGGTCCTTTTTTGAGGTGGACCAATCCTCTCCTTTCTCTTTTATTTACAACTTAACTTCACTAACCACATCATTAAAAAATTATTTTTTCACATCAAAGTAAAATAAAATACAACTACTTTTCTGGTAGTTGTGGTAGTGTACTTTTCTGATAGTGTAAAACTACCGTTATGAACGTCGACATTTGGTTCTACAACGTTACCTACTTCATGAACAGCTGCGTTTTTACTTCGTGGATTTTGTCGGCGAATTGCATGACTACGTGAACGATGTAATATTTGCGAAGGGGTCATGTTGGCAATTTGCTTTCGCTTTCGAAATTCACGTAATTTCCGGTCCATTTTTTGAGGTGGATCCATCCTCTTCCTTCTCTTTTATTTACAACTTAACTTCACTATCCACATCAAGCCACTGCTGTTGTTAAAATAAAATAATAAATAATTAGTGCAGATTATCTGATTATGTGATGTTACATTATATGGCGACCAAAAATAACCAGATAATAACAACTTTCCACACCAGAAAGGTAGCTGTATAGAAGCCTAAGAACTGCCGCTAAAGCGAGTTCCACCTTGTTTTTTGTAAAGTTGGACCCTCGGAAACTTAATTATTTACTAATTTATAAAATTTTCTTTCATTTGAAAGTGGCGTCCAAGACAAAACCCGAGGTGTACAATTTATGATAAAAAGTACACAGCAGTATCAACAGATCAACTTATCAACAGATCAACTTATCAACAGATCAACGTATCAACGTATTTAAATTTCCTATATAGGTGAAAAATTATGAAAATAAAATATAACTTATATTTGGTGTGCATTGAAAATAGATAATCTGCACTAAATATATTTTTGCGGTTGGTATTTATCATTTACTATATAATCAATAATAAGCAAACTTTTCCATTCCATCCGGAACTTTACTTCTCTGTAATGTACGATCCATTTCTTAAGGTCGATCAATCCTAATCTTTCTCTTTTATTTACAACTTAACTTCACCAATCACATCAAGCCACTGCTGTGGTTACAATAAAACCGGATCAACGTATCAACGTATCAACGTATCAACGTATCATCGTATCAACGTATCAACGTATCAACGTATCATCGTATCAATGTATCAACGTATCATCGTATCAACGTATCAACGTATTTAAATTTCCTATATAGGTGAAAAATTATGTAAATAAAATATAACTTATATTTGGTCTGCATTGAAAAAAAAGTTGTTATTTTTGGGCGCCATATTATTATAATGTAATATCAGATAATCTGCACTAATTAAATTTTTGCGGTCACAATCACAATTTCGAAGGTTCTGATTAGATTTGAATTATGCGGACAGACAGACGGACAGACGCGGAGCCAGATCATAAGGGTTCTTGCTATACTTTGTATAGAAGCCTAACAAGTAGTTTATATAGGGAGACCTCTTTGAAAATATCTTTAACTTAGTAAATTTCTTTCGAACATTTGCGTATTTGTAAATTGCATTAGCGAATCGAAACACCGGATTAACAGATTAACGCAATACTATATAGACGAAGTATCTCTTATTATAAAAGGCCAAGTCTTTCTTTCTTTCTTTCTGTCCGTCCCACGGAAATACCCGAAGCAAACCGAACCGAACCGAACGCACAACGCATCATCGTATCAACGTATCATCGGATCAACGTATCATCGTATCAACGTATCATCGTATCAACGTATCATCGTATCAACGTATCATCGTATCATCGTATCATCGGATCAACGTATCATCGTATCAACGTATCATCGTATCAACGTATCATCGGATCAACGTATCATCGTATCATTTTGTCTATATAGGTAAGTCTATTTCCAAAAAAGCATTATGTGAACTTCCATAATGGATAATGAAAATTTTGAAAATCCTGCTGCAAAGCGACGACGATTGAATCGTGAGAGAAAAGCACGTACAAGAGCTAATAACACAGTAGAACAGCTTCGATCACAGCGACAAGCTAACGCTCGGTCTCATGCGATACGTCGACAACGTGAAACTTTGGAACAAACTCAAGCGCGGCAAGCTGCTGACGCTCGGTCCCATGCGATACGTCAACAACGTGAAACTTTAGAAGAAACTCAAGCGCGGCAAGCTGCTGACGCTCGGTCCCATGCGATACGTTGATCCGATGATACGTTGATCCGATGATACGTTGATACGTTGATACGATGATACGTTCATCCGATTGGTTATGAAATTATCCGTTATGCGTTCGGTTCGGTTTGCTTCGGGTATTTCCGTGGGACAGACAGAAGGAAGGAAGGAAGGAAGGACTTGGCCTTTTATAATAAGAGATTTTTCACCTATATAGGAAATTTAAATACGTTGATACGTTGATCCGATGATACGTTTATCCGATTGGTTATGAAATTATCCGTTATGCGTTCGGTTCTGTTTGCTTCGGGTATTTCCGTGGGACAGACAGAAGGAAGGAAGGACTTGGCCTTTTATAATAAGAGATGAGAACAACATTAAATAAATAAACAAACAGACGCGGAGCCAGATCATAAGGGTTCTTGCTATACTTTGTATAGAAGCCTAACAAGTAGTTTATATAGGGAGACCTCTTTGAAAATATCTTTAACTTAGTAAATTTCTTTCGAACATTCGAACATCCGAAACAACGGATTAACAGATTAACGCAATACTATATAGACGAAGTATTTACAATATAACAACGTATCAGTTGATCAACGTTATGATTGGCTCTGAAACATGCGGACGGACACGAAGCCAGACCATAAGGCTTCTTTCTATACCTTGTATAGAAGCCTAAATAAGGCTTCTTGTTATATCGTACTTTGTATAGAAGCCTAAAAGTAGCGCACTGGCTACCCAGTTCTTAGACCTCTATACACACAGAGTATTTCCAACACGATTTGAAACGCTCTGTATGTTTTTGAATTATGCGGACAGACAGACAGACAGACGGACAGACGGACAGACAGACGGACACGGAGCTAGATCATAAGGCTTCTTGTTATACTTTGTATAGAAGCCTAACTTGTTATACTTTGTATAGAAGCCTAAAAGATAAGGGTTTTTATGCAACGATTTTATGCAACGATTTCATGCAACGATTATATGCAACGTTTTCAATAATAGGATAATCTGACAACCAATAAAAAATTCTATTATATAAGTCAAAGGGAATGCAATATAAATTAAAAACCAAAATTGGTAAACATCGATTTATTAATTTAAACAAGGTGGAACTCGCTTTAGCGGCAGTTCTTAGGCTTCTATACAGCTACCTTTCTGGTGTGGAAAGTTGTTATTATCTGGTTATTTTTGATCGCCATATAATGTAACACCACATAATCAGATAATCTGCACCAATTAAATTTTTTGCGATTGGTAATTATCATTTACTATATAAGTAATAACAATCAAACTTTTCCATTCTATTAGAAATTTTACTTCTCTGTAATGTATGGTCCTTTTTTTGAGGTGGACCAATCCTCTCCTTTCTCTTTTATTTATAACTTAACTTCACTAACCACATCAATAAAAAATTATTTTTTCACATCAAAGTAAAACAAGTAGTTTATATAGGGAGACCTCTTCGAAAATATCTTTAACTTAGTAAATTTCTTTTGAACATTTGCGTATTTATAAATTGCATTAGTGAATCGAAGCAACGGATTAACAGATTAACGCAATACTATATAGACGAAGTATTTAAAATATAACAACGTATCAGTTGATCAACGTTATGATTGGCTCTGAAACATGCGGACGGACACGAAGCCAGACCATAAGGCTTCTTTCTATACCTTGTATAGAAGCCTAAATAAGGCTTCTTGTTATACTTTGTATAGAAGCCTAAAAGTAGCGCACTGGCTGCCCAGTTCTTAGACCTCTATGCACATAGAGTATTTCCAACACGATTTGAACCGCTCTGTATGATTTTGAATTATGAGGACGGACGGACGGACAGACGGACGGACAGACACGGAGCCAGATCATAAGGTTTCTTGTTATACTTTGTATAGAAGCCTAAAAGTAACTAGAATTTTTGTTGGTAAAACCGTGTAAAACTAGCTTTAACTGATTTCGCGGAAAAAAGTTAACCTTTTACATATGTATGGTAAATACATACCAAAAACAAATGTCAATAATAATTATAACCTACAATATTGACACATAAAAATATTACTTATCAGTCTGTTACCTATGTTGACAGCCCAATATTGCTCTGTTAACTTATCAGACGACTTGACAGACTAGTAACTGCTAAAAGTCATTGGTGAATACAAATATATCACATTAACAGACTGTTATTGACTTGACTCTTTGTTAGCAACTTAACAGAGCTTGGTGAATACGGCTGTAAATGTCACTGATTACATTTTTGCTTGGAAAAACAAAAACACGTCTGGACTAGTCGACTGTTTACTCGCGACACCGGCAGGCCGCTTGTGTTAAATTAATAATTATTATTAATAATATTAAAATTAATTATTAATAATGAAATTATCATCTTAAACCTAGTAAAACACTTAAATATTAGTGGGATATTCGAATGTTTGAATATGCCGTAGTTGGTAATTTGTTGGAGAGAAATTCGTCCAACTCAGCATTAGTACGACTGAACATTTAATCGACAGGGCATTTTCAAACAAATTTCTGTCGCACATAACGCTGTCGAACAAATTACCTAGAATCGAGTATTCGAATACTCGATTTCCCAGCCCTCGTAGATATAACACTACCATAACACACCAGCTACAAGATTTTTTTTTAATTAATTTGATTTTGATTAAAAAATATTAGTTTTTTGATATCTATGATATCAAAACCCTAAAATAGCATCGTCCGAACCAAGTAACGTGATATAACATGCTTCGAAAATATTATTTTTAAAGCATCTCTTATTATAAAAGGCCAAGTCTTTCTTTCTTTCTGTCCGTCCCACGGAAATACCCGAAGCAAACCGAACCGAACCGAACGCACAACGTATCATCGGATCAACGTATCATCGGATCAACGTATCATCGTATCAACGTATCATCGTATCAACGTATCATCGTATCATCGGATCAACGTATCATCGTATCAACGTATCATCGTATCAACGTATCATCGGATCAACGTATCATCGTATCATTTTGTCTATATAGGTAAGTCTATTTCCAAAAAAGCATTATGTGAACTTCCATAATGGATAATGAAAATTTTGAAAATCCTGCTGCAAAGCGACGACGATTGAATCGTGAGAGAAAAGCACGTACAAGAGCTAATAACACAGAAGAACAGCTTCGATCACAGCGACAAGCTAACGCTCGGTCTCATGCGATACGTCGACAACGTGAAACTTTGGAACAAACTCAAGCGCGGCAAGCTGCTGACGCTCGGTCCCATGCGATACGTCAACAACGTGAAACTTTAGAAGAAACTCAAGCGCGGCAAGCTGCTGATGATCCGATGATACGTTGATCCGATGATACGTTGATACGATGATACGTTCATCCGATTGGTTATGAAATTATCCGTTATGCGTTCGGTTCGGTTTGCTTCGGGTATTTCCGTGGGACAGACAGAAGGAAGGAAGGAAGGACTTGGCCTTTTATAATAAGAGATTTTTCACCTATATAGGAAATTTAAATACGTTGATACGTTGATCCGATGATACGATGATACGTTTATCCGATTGGTTATGAAATTATCCGTTATGCGTTCGGTTCGGTTTGCTTCGGGTATTTCCGTGGGACAGACAGAAGGAAGGAAGGACTTGGCCTTTTATAATAAGAGATGAGAACAACATTAAATAAATAAACAAAAAACTTACATATATTTTTTTAAATTAAATTAAACTTAATCAATATTTAAAATTTTTTTACTTATTTTAAACTAGATGATACCCCGTCCGAGGACGGGCAGCTAGAAGGACGGGCAGCTACCCAAGGTAACTTAAGTTGAATGAAGATTAAGGAAAGCTCTCAGTGCAATCCAAAAGCCATATGACCTTGGGTAGCTGCCCGTCCTTCTAGCTTCCCGTCCTCGGACGGGGTATCATCTAGTGGTATATAAGTTACGTTCGTAATATAGATTGTACCATAATTGCTGACTTTCGATGTGATAAATACTGAAGAAAGATATGATTTCGCGCTATGCTGAAGAAAAATTGGTCACAAAGTTGCTAATGATTGTAATTTTACATACAATTTCTTAACGGTGTGGATATATTGTTCAAAAGATAAAAATACAAATAACGGATAAGCAGATAATGCAATAAATGGATAAACAGATTAACGGATCAACAGATCAACAGATCAGCGGATCAATGTATCAACGTATCAATATATCAACGTATCAATGTATCAACGTATCAATGTATCAACGTATCAATGTATCAACGTATCAATGTATCAACGTATCAATGTATCAACGTATCAACGTATCAATGTATCAACATATCAATGTATCAACGTATCAAAGGATCAACAATTTACTATATAGGTTACACTTTGTATTTAAAATTCAGGTAATACTTTTGAAAAGGAATCGATATAGCAAGTACCACTAATTTATAAACATGAACAACTCAAGCAACTATTCTAGCAGCGACTTTTCCGATTCCGATTTTGATTCTGATGAAAGCAATACAAAACATCATCTAACCTGTAATAATAATAAATTGCATTAGCGAATCGAATCAACGGATTAACAGATTAACGTAATACTATATAGACGAAGTATTTACAATATAACAACGTTTCAGTTGATCAACGTTATGATTGGCTCTGAAACATATGCGGACCGACACGAAGCCAGACCATAAGGCTTCTTTCTATACCTTGCATAGAAGCCTAAATATGGCTTCTTGTTATACTTTGTACAGAAGCCTAAAAGTAGCGCACTGGCTACCCAGTTCTTAGACCTCTATACACACAGTATTTCCAGCACGATTTGAAACGCTCTGTATGATTTTGAATTATGCGGACAGACGGACAGACGGACGGACGGACAGACGGACAGACACCGAGCCAGATCATGAGGCTTCTTGCTATACTTTGTATAGAAGCCTAAAACTCAATGGATCAATAGATCAACGGATCAAATAAAGAGATCAACAATATATAGGTAAACCACTCAGTTATGTATATTTCAGCAACCTTCTTCACATATCTACTCATTTTCAGAGTGTTTCCCAACACAATTTGGAGCGCTCTGTATGAATTTGAATTATGCGGACAGACGGAGCCAGATCGTAAGGCTTCTTGCTATACTTTGTATAGAAGCCTAATAGCGCACTGGGTACCCAGTTCTTAGACCTCTATACACACTGAGTATATTCAACACGATTTGAAACGCTCTGTATGATTTTGAATTATGCGGACAGACGGACGGACGGACGGACAGACAGACGGACGGACAGACACGGAGCGAGATCATAAGGCTTCTTGCTATACTTTGTATAGATGCCTAAAAGGTAGTTCTCCAAGATTTTCTTCGTTTTAAAATATAAAGTTGGTAATCCCTTATCCATAAAACGTTTTGCAATTTCATTGGCTATTGGTTAAAAAAAAGAACCAATCATTAATTTGATTTAAAATTGTTATTCAAAAACGTTCCATAAAAAGTTTGCACATAAAGTTTTATGTATTACTTATATGAAGTAAAAGAGTACCGATTATCTGACCCGTAATCAGATTAATGCTTTCATCGCATCATTGGATCATCGGATCACCGTATCATCGGATTATAGCCTATATATAGGACGTTGATGCCTATATATTAATAAGTAAGTTAAAGAAGTTGTACTATCACGATCACAATTTGGAGAATTAAGTACTATAAAAGTAATTGAAGTAAAAAATAATTTAATACTATTGTCCAAAAATTACTACCATTCTACCTTTAAATTCAATAGCTGTTCGAGAGTTAACATCTAATCATTACCTTTCAACTTTGATCATATCACAAAATTTAATGAGATCCTGACGGTTAATACATAGTTTCGGCTAGAGATGAGGACTCATTTAAAAGTTATCTTTAACCAAAAAAGGATTTTACGTTTTCCGACTGTTATAATTAGCGGAGCTTCTTTAATTCTAAGAACAGATGGAATAAAAGCAAACAAAGGAGTGCGACCACAACGGGATACATCCTCAGATACTGAAAGTACACAGAAAGAAAAAAAAGACGAAAAACATCTACTGAACGTTCGAGAAAACACAAAACTCGACAGCAACAACTACAAGAGAAATAAGAACCTTCAACAATCAAGACCACCAGCAACAACATCAACTGAAAGAAGCAGAAAAAGAAGAACGCTGCAGCAACCATCAACAGATCTGGCTACTGTTTTAGAATCGGTACAATTACAAGAGGAACAAGAACCTTCAACATCAAACCCACCAGCAAAAACTTCAACCGAAAGAAACAGAAAACGAAGAGCGCTACAGCAACCATCGACAGATCTGGCCACTGTTTTAGAATCGGTACAACTACAAGAGGAACAAGAACCTTCAACATTAAAACCACCAGCAAAACCTTCAACTGAAAGAAGCACAAAAAGAAGAGCGCTACAGCGATCATCGACAGATCTGGTCACTGTTTTGGAATCGTAACTGAAATGTAACAAAGTGAAATGACCGAGAAATGTTCAAATTGTGATGCTTTTTTTTGGAAAAATGAATTTTGCAAGAAAAGTTTTTGTCATAATGGAAAAGTTAAACTGTCCAAATTATCGCCAGGATCCAAATTGGATACTGGCGATACATCTGCAAGCGGATTACCATTTGTACTACATAGACGACAATTTCCGATAGTGTTGGCATTCGCTATAACTATAAATAAATGTCAAGGGCAGAGCTTTGACAAAGTTGGTATAAATATCGATAGGCCTTTGTTTAGTTACGGACAGTTATATGTAGCATTATCAAGATGTTGAGCAAAGGATGGAATACAAATTCAAAGTACAAGCGACATAACAAAAAAATGTCGTATGGAAAGAAGTTTTATAACTCGCAAGATTTCTCATTTATATGGAATTACGAGGTGGCGAAATGGGGGTGGCCAAGAAGGTCATTGGCCGAGTAGTTAGAGCAATCGACTACTGATGTTAAAGGCATTGGTTCGAGTCCAGTAGGAGTCAATTTTCTTTCGGACTTTCTTTCCTCCAATGAACCGTCTTCGTGCTTCGGAGGGCACGTTAAACCGGCGGTCCCCCTGATTTGAGCTGATCTAATATGTCAAACAGGGTAATAAAAAAAAATCACCCCTACTCCCCATCGACTACGCAATCGCGGAACTTCTCAGAACTCGGTCATCGAACGGACGTCCCTGGTTCGTGGTGCCGGCCATTGTAGGGGAGTTTTGGTCGGTGGTGAGGGCGAGAGACCGCCTAACGGCTGCGGTCATACTTAGCAGTGTCGACATTGTGGGTCAGGCTGGGGGTGAGCAACAAAGTGGAAGCAGTACAATGGGTCCGGTAGAGTGACCTAAGTGCGTGCAGGTTAATACTTGCCACTCCCCCTCCCCCGAAATCCAAAATCCAATGGGGGTGGTTCAACCGTAAACCGGCCGGGAATATTGGGCTGCGAAGCGGCCCAAGGGGGTTGGGCCGCCGAAGGCGGCCAGGGGGGCGGAGCCCCCCTAGTAATATATAAAAGATTAATTAAAATTTTAATTATTAAATAATTGATTTCCTTTCAAAAATAAAAGTTTTGCAAAATTGTTGTCACTCAATGTTCCCCTAGTTGGAGAATGAATAAAAATTGCAAAAGAAAATAATCCTTCTACAGGTGCAGAAGAACACAAACTAGTATTAAATTTAATAAAGGTTTTCTTAATGTTTGGGTACTTTTCAAAAATTGAGAAGCATTTACTTTGGTCGTTTAAAAATGTTACTACTTCCAATTCTGCATTAGAGAAAGATTCGTTGATTTCCTCGGATGCTTTTTGCAAAACAAAAAGTCATCTTCTGTATCCAAAACCGTAGACGAAGTAAGACCATTATTTAGATTGTTAGCTTTCATCACCGCTTCTACAGCTTTGCAGCAAAGAAATTTGATTTCTTTTATTTGGTCATCAGTTTGTTGTCGTTTCAGGTAGCCACCGAAGTTTAAAATTAGGGTGCAAACATGTTGCTATAATGGCTTCATTAATTTCTTCTGATGAATTAAAAACTTTATCAAAAGGCTTTTCTAAATGAGTTATTAATTCTGTTATTAAATCAGCAATAATGGGCGACACATTGGAACCTGCGATTACATTCTGCATTCGAATTCTTAACGAGAATATAGTTGGAAGTAGTTGTCCGTAATAACAGTTATTTTGTGCCTGCAGGCAGTCCAACCCAGATGCTATTGGTTTCATTACGCAGCAAAATTCTTCCAAGTATACCATTTCCAAGTCTTTGATTTTCGTGTTTAAATTAAGTAGCTCAATTGCTTCGTTAAGTTTTTCTTTGTATTTTAAAAGATGGTTAAGAGAATCAAACATTGAGTTCCATGTAGTTGGGCAAGGATATATCAATTGGCATCCAAGAACGTCGGATATTATTTCAGCACTTTTTGGTCATCGCGATGAATTCCATAATGTCGTACATTTAGCAAGAATAGGATGATGAGTTCTGGCAGCTTTAGATTTCACTAAAGCTTTATGTAAATCGGTTGTCCCCAATAAACTTAAGGTATGACTTGCACATCTCAAATGATTTGGTAAAGTTATTGGAGAATCTTGAATTTCTATATCTTTAAAATGAAAATCATCACAATCATCGGCATTCTCATCTAAATCTTCATCCAATGAACAAACTCCAAATTCCTTGAACGCTTTTACGAAATTGGATCCATTATCTGTTACTGTCGATATTAATTGTTCCTGTTTTAAATTATATTCCGAACTAATTTCAAAAAGCATCTCAGCAATTTTTTCGTAGGAATGAATTCCTTTAAATCGTCGGCAGGCCAACACGCAGCTTTTCCGCTCAAGAGTTTCAAAGTCAATCCAGTGAGCAGTTACGCCCATGAAACTTCTATGTTTTGTCGACCAAATTTCAGCGGTTGTCGAAATGTATTGGATATCCTTCAGGATTTTTCTCAGTTTTTCATGAATTTTCAGGTATTGAACATCAATTTTTCTTACCATCGTACGTCGCGACATTATATTTATATCTGGTCAAATATCTTTAATTAGTTTTATAAAATTTTTATCTTCAACGGTTGACAACGGTTTCATGCTGTTGATAATGTAATCCATAACGTTTTGATCAAAAGCATCTTGTTTTGTACATTGACCATAGTCTTCGATCTTTGATTTTTTTAATATTTTACAATCATTGGGATCCTCGTCATGTCTTCTTTTATTTCTGTTGCCAGAAACTTTGTTGTCAATTTTGAATTTTTCATATTCTTCCAAAACATTTGGCTGCAATCTCTTTAAGTGAGTTTTAAAATTTGTAGTTGCTTTCATCGTTACACTAATTGTCACGTTTTTATTTTTATTTTTTAAACAAATTTGGCAATCTTCTTCAGACACTTTAAAATATGTTCCGTTTAAAATTGCTGGCAAAACAGAACTTTCGGAAGATTCAACCTTTTCAAAAATGTTACTTGATGAAGCCATTACGAATGTTTAGGAGCGGTTATTAAGTGAGGAGAATTATGTCTTTATTTAACAAAAGTCTATACTTATATAGTATACAAAAACACCAATTAAAAAGATAATCCTATAATCCTTTGATTATAGGATTGTAGTTACATTTTGTAACTACAGGGTCTACCAATAAGAAGTTTGTTTTTAAATTTTAAAAGAAACCCTGATGTATTTTGTATTTTAAAAATGTATTTTGTATTTATGTACGTATTTGAAATACATTATCAAAATACAAAATACAAATAAAAATGTATTTGAAATACAAAATACATTTGCAATTTGTATTTCAAATACAAAATACAAAATGTATTTCAAATACGTATTTCAAAATACATGTATTTCATTGTGCCCACCCCTGGCAGGAAGCCAGATGTAAATAAATTAAATCGTCTAAATGGAAGGGGGGGGTTTACATGAAGCTATTATGACATTATGTGTCATAACTTCTAATCGAAATTAAATATGTAAAAATATTTAAAATCAAAAATTAGCGCCATGGAATTTTTGTCCTACAAGTTTTTGTCTGAAATTCTAAAATATGCAGGGTGTTTCAAAAATTTTCATCAAATTTTTCTAAGATATTCTACTAATGAAAAGAAGATGAAAAGTTCCTTAGAATATGTGTCCAGAAATGCTTCGTTTGCAATATATGGGCATTCAAATGTTTTTTCTGTAGGACTTGCGTCCTGTACTTCCCAACTAGTATAGTGCCACTGTCAGATGCACTGTTGGTTCTGTGAGTAGTTTGGTTTTTACATCTCAGACAGTTTGCTAGGATTAATATTCGATTTTCCTGCACCCTTTTTTTATTGTTATGGTGGCAAATCATTTTATTTTTTAACTATTTTATTAAAAAAATTTAATTCATAAAATTTATGTCTGTTCGGAAAGTCATGTCGATGACCACTCAGATTTTTTTACCTGATTTTAATATAACTCCTAAACTAATCGCCGGATGATGTTCAGCCTTTGTGTATTTTTTCGTCATTCTATCTTTTAAAAATGAGATCTCTTTACTTTTCATCGCAGAGTTAACAGTGCTCTTTTAAACATAATATCTAAATTTGAAACGGTTTCAATTTTTGTCATTACAGTACATATCAGAAATATCTAACTTACTGGACGTTATGGAACACAACCTTGCACTTTGTGATAGAAGCATGAAATTTGGCACAAGTGTAGATGCAAGCCTCCTTTACAAAACAAGATGTGACGCCACGCCGACCCCCGCCCCCTTCAACCCCTACATGCAAAAACACCCCCAAAATTTTAGTTTATCCTATGTATTTCGTAAACGGTTCATCATACGATAGAAATACATCAAAGCAAATAAATTTCTAATTAAATTTTAAACAAAACAAGGTTGTTAGGATGTTTTTGATACGACTTACGGTTTCCATAGAATCATAACGTAAATTATTGTAGGTTGAATATGGCTCGCATTGAATATTGCAGAACTCACGGATTTTCTCCCAATTCCTCATGTTGCGCCACTTGTACAAAATAAAATTTGTTTTTGGGTCTAGGGGTTGAAGGGGGCAGGGATCGATGTGGTGTCACATCTTGATTTGTAAAGGAGGTTCGTATCTACACTTATGCCAAATTTCATGCTTCTATCACAAAGTGCAAGTTTCTATAGTAACTTTGTTCCTTACATTCCGGACTAATAACAGTTTGCAAAATTTCTTGTACATAGTGCTATGTTATAAATCCTGTAATAAAATTCGTAGTTAAGGGATGCTTAGCACTTATGCCCCTTTTTACCAGCTCAGTCAATGACACTCTCAGAAGTCGGTTCCTTGTGATTTAATTAGAGGTAAACGTTGAAAATGACTTAATTTGTTCTCTCTGGATTCGTAGAAACTGCTTTTATGAAGCAAAAAAAAATAAAAAAAAATTTAATAGCTTGGAAAGAAATGTTTATATTCATATAAAAGTCGCAAAGCGCAAATAAACACATGGTAGTACAAATAATTGCAGATCAAAGATCTACTATCAAAGAATGATTCACAAATAAAATACCTAAATTTCATAAAATACACAAGTCGAAAAAGATCTCTTCTTTTCTTCTTAATTGCTTAATTAATTTGCATTAATTAAGTCTTTCGCTGTCCAATAGCGCGTTAAATGTTTGTAAATAATAATGTTGCTTTTGTTAAAGCTTAATATTGAAAATGTAAATAATAATGTTTATTAATGAAAAACCTTTCAAATTAGGGTAGTCGAAAATGCACTTCCGTGAAAGTCTTTTTTCAACATCCTGTATTTTATATGCATATGGCAAATTCTATAAATGTTAAATGATAATAATTCACTGTACCTTAAATATCATCAATGTTGTGGATACAAAATAAAAGGATATGTGTGTGGCCACCTTTAGCTAACTTATCACAAAAAAAACACCTGCGCACTGTTGATGCAACTGCAGATTGGAGAAGCTGCATGACATAACCTGACCTCAAATTGTTGTTGACTTTGTTCCCAAAATTTCCTGTGTTCATCAAAGTTGTTGTTTACGAATTTAGTTGCTACCATAAATATCACTTCTGGTAAGTTGAATGAATCGACAATTACAATTACTCTTGATTACAGTGAATTGTGAGTTGATTACAAAAGCTGCAATTTTTTAGAATTGCTACACCTGTTAGTTGTCAGTCATCTTGATTTTCTGAACTTCCAAAAATTTCATAAAATCCTGGATACAATGAAAACACGTCTACATTGATTTAACTTTCGGGATCAACTAACTTTGCATCGAAAATGGACAAATTGGTACGCCTGCAGCTCAAAAGTAAATCAAATTATTGTCTTTTGAATTTTTAATTTTCTTAAAATAATTATTTTGTTTCAGGTTTTGGATCCACATTGAAATTGTGTTATAAAGAGATGTCTCCCATACGATTCCATTGGTATTCGCTGTTTTTATCGTTTGATTCGGAACACTTTTGACTCACTTGCGACCATTTTAGGGTCATTTCTAAATTTATGCGATTTTTACCCTTATCCACAATTTTGACGATTTGTGTCACGAAAATAGTTGAGTTACATAGATGAAGAGATTACATAATTTTTCATATGAACAGATTTTCACAAAACATGTAATTCAAGAAACAATTTGGTATCAAAGTTTTACATTTTTAGATTATTGTGATTTCCAAGATAATAATAACCAGCAGTGTGGCGTTAAGCTTACACCGGCAGACTAGCGAGCTGGAAACCGTGGTTCTACACCTAGTCGCGCCGGATATACTGCTGTGATCTTCAAGCCCAATATAAATCTGTGGGCTATGGGGAAGGCAACGGGAAACCACCCCATTAAATTTCTTTCCCTAGTTAAGTCATCTTGACTTCGGTCAAGTTGATAACCAACGTTCGCTGAGCGGATACGGTACTTTAAGAAGAAGAAGATAATAATATAATATTAATTAATTTCCAGCTAATTAAATCTTTTAGTAACATTTTGATGTGACAATCATAAATTTAACTATTCTCAGCAATTTTTCACATGTCCTTCTTATCCCGACAGATTCAAATAATGTCATAAAAATGAAAATTGAGAAGGTTTTGTAATGTTCGATATCTAAAATTTTTAAGATTGATTCCTACTTAGAATTTTGTGATTTTTTTTGAATATATTATTCATTTTTAAATTTTATGCCTCTATAGAGCATTTTGGAACACAGCAATAGGTAGCTACAAATTTATTAGTAAAACTGGTAAAACAAAGGCCAATATTAATTTAAATATTTATATCATAAAATAACGCGATAATTACTATTATGTATATCTAAATGTTTTTAAGTAACGTGATATAAATTTGCATCTAAGCTATTCTCGTGAATTTCAATGGTACTTTTGTTGTATACGTATATTTGTTTACTTAATATGTGTAATATATAATCTATATTGTTTGTTGTGTTGGGTGGGTGTTGGGGTTTCGCTAGAGAGGCAGCACCTTTCATCGTGTCGGTCAAACCAAGTGTCATAGACAGGAGGTTGACATTGATGACTGGACCTCATAGAGAACCCAACCTTCACCTATGGCTCCACGTGCCACACCCCGGGCAACTGCATTGACCTGCAGGCCAAACTAGGTGAGGGTAGCCAGATATGGTGAAACCTGTAGCGTCGGATCCCATAGTGGGCGGCTACAAACAGCGTCTGTACCCAGATTGGGCGGCTGAATAGAATCAAGGAAGGCAACGGGAAACCACCTTGAATTATTATACCCATGAAAACCCTATGATGACTGTTATCAAGGATAAATTTTCCGGAGATAAAAAGAGTCCCCCAATCGGATCTCCGGGGGGGAACACTTTGAGAATGGTCAAAAATCAGACTCTAAAGATAGGAACCTGGAATATACGAGGTTTATTGAAGGCGGGAAAGCTTCAGATTATGGAAGAAGAACTAAACAGGAATAACATCCAAATAGCTGGAATTTGCGAAACCCACTGGAAGGGCTACGGACATGTCAATTTAAAAAGCGGAAATGTAATATATTCGTCGGGACACGAGGAAAGAAGCATCAATGGAGTAGCAGTAATAATGTCTAAATGTCTATCAAAATACGTACTGGGATATAATCCAGTAAATGACAGGATAATATCTATCAAGTTAAACACCAGACCGATAATCCTAAACATAGTACAGGTTTACGCCCCCACAAGTGACGCAGATGAAGAGACCATCAATGCCTTTTATAATGCACTGACAGAAACTATGGACAAAATTCCCAACAGGGAAATGCTCATCATAATGGGGGACTTCAATGCTAAGGTGGGAAAAATAGCGGAGAACGATCATATGAAGAATGCAATAGGGCAGTATGGTTTGGGTGAAACCAATGAAAGAGGGGAAAGGTTGATAGATTTTTGTGTTGACAATAATTTGACTGTGACCAACACCATATTCAAACAACATCCAAGACGTTTGTATACATGGCAGTCACCAAATGGCAAATATCGTAACCAGATAGATTATATCTTAATCCGAACACGGTGGCGTACATCAATACGAAACACGAAAACTCTACCAGGTGCATTATGTGGGAGCGACCATAAGCTTCTTATGGCAAATGTCGCCACCAAGTTACAGGCCATGAAAAGAAATTCCACACAAAGAAAGCTGCAAATACCCAGCTCAGATTCAACCTTCCAAGACAAACTACGCTGCTCGATGCAACCACTTATAGAAGATCATACAGCATTTTCGTCTTCAGAACAAATGTGGAATATAACAAAAACCACTGTAACAGACATTATAAACGAAATTCCAACGAAAAACACGGAAAAAAGACATCAACCGTGGATATCAGATGAAACCTGGAAACTTATAGAAGAAAGAAGAACTATAAACAACTCAGTACTAGACATAGGAAGAAAGGTACAACTGGCTAACTCTCTCACACATGATATTCAGCGTTCGTGTTGGAAAGATAAGAACAATTATCTGAAAAGCATGTGCGTTGAGCTGCAGGATCACGCGGAGCGTGGTAACACCAGAGAACTCTTTTCGGTAGTAAAGAAAATCACACGCAAATATAAACCCTTAACTTACACCATAAAAGATGAAGCAGATAATATACTTACAGATACAACCGACATTCTGAAAAGATGGAAAGAATACTGCGAAAAGCTTTTTAAGAATGAAGGAAACGAAAGAGAAATAAAAAGAAACATGATGCTAACACCACCCGAAGAAAAAGAGCCGTACATCCTTGAGGAAGAGATTGCACATGCAATAAAAAAATTAAAAAATGGAAAAGCAACTGGATGCGATGGTATCACAGCGGAAATAATAAAAGATATGGGTGAGCCTGGCATTAAGGTTTTCCAAATAATTTGCCAGAAGGTCTGGGATACCGGTATATGGCCGAGAGATTGGACGGAAACTGTGCTGCTACCCTTCCACAAGAAAGGTCAAAAGAACAATTGTGACAATTACCGCCTAATTGCACTAATATCGCATGCTAGCAAGATACTACTGTACGTGATTAACAAACGCCTGAAATATTATCTTACATGGCAGATCGCCAGAGAACAAGCGGGGTTTAGGGAAGGCAAAGGGGCCAGAGAACAGATTTTCAACCTACGTCTGATAATTGAGAAATCTCGAGAATTTAACAACCCGGTATATATCTGTTTTGTAGACTACCGTAAGGCTTTTGACAGTGTTAGATGGGACAGATTGTGGGAAATATTGAAACAAATGGCTGTTCCGGCACATTTGGTAAATCTAATAAAAAGCTTATACGAGAACAACAAAGCTACGGTCAAGCTGGGCAATCAAGTTTCGGATCCTTGCAGAGTGGGAAAAGGAGTTAGACAGGGCTGTATTACATCGCCAGACCTATATAACATCTACAGCGAGGCAATAATGAGAAAGGTTCTCGGGGAGTGGGATGGTGGCTTTACAATAAATGGTGAGAAAATAAACAACTTGCGATTTGCTGACGACACGGCTCTCATTGCTAGTAGCGCCGAAGAACTAGCACAACTTATTACCACATTAGAATATGAGAGCCAACAATATGGACTACTCATTAATTATGAGAAAACAAAAGTAATGATTGTCGACAGGAAAGCATCAAATAGACCACATATTAAAAAAATAGCCAAATGCGAAGTGGTGAGCCGATATATATATCTGGGATCCATGATCACAAATGATGGATATTGTACACCCGAAATTAGACGTCGCATAGAAATTGCTAGAACAACAACAAAAAGCTTAAAAAAAATATGGGCTGATAGGCACATCACTCGTAACACCAAGAAAGCATTGATGAAGGCACTCGTGTTCCCCATCCTCCTATATGCCTCGGAAACCTGGATCATGAGGAAAAATGATGAAAAAAAAGTGGACGCCTTCGAAATGTGGTGCTGGCGAAGATTACTAAGAGTGTCTTGGATGGAGAAAAGAACGAACCTTTCCATTGTGGAAGAAATTCAAGAGCCGCAAAGACTGTCCAGCCTCATTCAGAAAAGAATAGCGAGGTTCTATGGACATATACAACGCAGAGAGCCCGACAATATGGAGAGATTGGTTGTGCAAGGAATGGTTCAGGGTACGAGATCGCGAGGTCGTTCGCCAAAGAGATGGACCGACCAAATCAAAGAAATCACTGGTGGCACACTAGAGCAAGCTGCAAGAAAGGCCCGGAACAGAGGCCGATGGCGTAAAGTCATGAGAAGAACTGTCCAAGCTAGTTAGTCTCAGAGGGTCACGACGCTTCTGACAAGAAGCACACGACGAAGAAGAAGAATAATCTATATTATGTAAATAATCATTTTTGATATCCACTTAATTATTTCAATTTTTATTTATTTAATTCGTTATATTATCAAGAAATTTTCTTGCATAATAGTTTCAAAATTGAAATTTGTAATTTATCTTTTCGACATTTTAGCCAGATTAATAATAATTGTATTATGTGTATATTGAAATTTAAAAAAAAATTTTTATTTAAAATTTTTATTGAATACTTCTTGATTTTTTAATTTGTAGAAGTTAAGACAGCCACAGACTACGGCTTTGTTCGACGTACTTGTTCGACTGATTTGTTCGACGAACAAGTCTGTCGAACAAGTACGCCAGTTCGAATAGGCCACAGACTTGTTCGACGGTGTTATCAAGACAGAGGTAGTGATGAAACCCGTTCATTTGTGTGCAATGGCGGCGGTATTAGCCATAAAATCAGAAAGAAAACAAAAAAGAACAAAGTGGACAAAAGAGTGGCTTTTGAAGAGAAGCCAGTTTTCTCACATCAATATTTTAAAAGAGCTTAAATTATAGCTCGATAAATTCAAGTAAAAACTTTTTATTTACATGGCGTAAATCCATCGTATAATAGTAATTCACGACGCTACTGATAAATCAGTCGTTTTTAAAAAAACGTTTACCCCACACACTACGGACTTGTGACTGACTTGTTCGTCAAACAAAGCCGTCGAACAAACCGTCGAACAAATCCGTCGTTCTTGTTGGCGAACAAGTACGACGGAGTTACTGCCACACACTTCAGCTTTGCCACAGACTTGTTCGACAGACTTGTTCGTCGAACAAATCTGTCGAACAAAGCCGTAGTCTGTGGCTGCCTTTAGGGGTAATTGTTGGTTAAAGTAAATTGAGCAAAATTTACGAAGTTTTAAAAATGATTGAAGAATATCAATAAACGATTAATAGAACAATGCTGGTCATGATGAAGACATCAACAGGTGAGTAAATAAATATCAGGTTTTTATACGTTTGATTAGATTTATTCGATTTAACCAAATAAAAAAAAACATTCAATTTCAAGTTATACCAAGTATTCCGCTAACATCATCGATTAACTTTTTTTTAACCAGTGCAGGGTAGAGGGGAATCTTCATAGGCACCACCCCAATCTGGGATGGTAGTGTGAGATTTTTACTCACTAAAACCCCTCCCCGGTAACAGCTTGATTCACCTCTCGGTACTTCTTCAGCTGTCAACCTGCGATGTTGTTGTGTCGTTCTTAGTCTTCGGGACCTGAACCCAGTGCTGCTTCGATGACCTTCTCATCGTCCAGCTTGATACGGTTGATCTCAGTTAGGGCATCAGCAACTCTGTCCCAATCATCCTTTGATGATAGCATTTCTGTCACTAAGATGTTGGGGCTCAGGTCTTCGATGCTATACTTATTTCTTACTTCTGACCAGTTCGAGCATTCGAAGATGGTATGCAATGCGTCGTCTTCCTCCTCATCATCGCAATAGTAGCACTCCGGCGATTCTCGTCGTTTGAATCGGTGGAGGTAGGAGTTGAAGCACCCGTGTCCCGTCAGGGCTTGGGTGACTTCGTAGCTCACTTCACCATGGCTTCTCTCGACCCATGGTTTGACGTCTGGTATAAGCAGGAGTCTCGTCCAGGCTCCTCTCTCCCCATGGGACCATCGTCGTTGCCACGCTTCGAGAAGGACTCTTCTGCTTTCATTCCTGCTCGCTGGTCTTTTATCCGGGTTATAGTGGTTTCGCACTCTTTCCTCCGCCATGAGATCGATCGGCGGAGTACTCGCAATAACCGATATCGCCCTCAGTGGACACCGTATGATAGGCCGACGTGATTCTGATGTTCAGCGTACGTTGCACTTTCTCATACTCACGTCTGTAGCTGCCCACTTTCATAGCACTTATCCAAACTGAAGCAGCGTACAACAGTATGGAGTGGGGCACTGATGCCAATATTTTTCGCTTTGTTGACCTGAGGCCGCCGACTCTCGGCATCAGCCTAGCTAGGGGAGTACCAATCTTGGCTGCCTTGGATGCTGAGGATTGGATATGGTTGCTGAAGCACAAATTCTTGTCTATCATTACACCCAGAACTTTAACACTTGGACCCGGCACCACCCTGCGGCCCTCTAGCTGTAAGTTTCTTTCGCGGCACCTTCTTCTGCCCGTTAGCATCACGGCCTCTGTCTTCTCGGGGACTAGTCGTAGCCCCCTGGACGCAACCCATTGGTTGATGGCATCTAGTGATGTATTTACCAGTCTTTAAACCTGGTCTTCCGTGCTGGCCGTGTTTGCTAGGGACATATCAAACTTTAAGCAAAGAATTACAAAGAATTTTATTAAAATAATTCTTTTATTTTTTACCATTATTTATAATGCATTGAATTTATTAATAAATAGATATAAACAATAAGAGTGTCACCTGCGCCTAGAGGTGATAAAATAAAGGAAATTGCAAGAGCATGCCATTCCAAATTGTACGAATTAATAAATGAAGAAGAATGGAACAATTATTACTAATAAATTTTGTTCAGCTATTTAAAAATTGTGACTAGAATATAATAAATTGATAAATCTGCAAATTTTAAGCTTATAACGAATTTTATGAATTGTTATGACTATGGGGCCTCTACATTTTATTATTTTAAAAATATTTTACACTTTGTTATTTTTTCTTAACGGATTAATAATTTATATTAATATATAAATTTATTATTAATATATAGATTTATTGACGACGGTCATGACCGGAATTTTGGCGAGATCAACTGTCAATGCAAGACTCCCCGGTCCGACTCCGGGTACAGTCTAAAAATTTCTTTACCGTCTTCGGAGCTTTCGGAGGGCACGTAAAGCCGTCGATCTTCCTGTGTTAACGATTTGCCATCATAACAATAAAAAACAGGGTGAAGGCACATCGAAAGGCAAGCCTATCAAGCTACCTGAGATGTAAAAACCAAAAATACTCATAGAGTATTACAAAAATTATTAGTAAAGAACAGGTCCTGGACCTATTTAACAGGGAGACATCTTAATAAAAGTAGAAGAAGATATTAATATATTCAAAATTTAATGATTGCAGTCGTATTTAATCTCTTATAACTCGAAAGCTACTTTATTTTATGAAAATGATAAAATTCTCATTTTGGATTGATTAATTATTAATTCTGCTATCCGAAAACTAGCTAAGGCTTTCCTAAATTTTCGGAAGATTACCTAGAACTTTGCAGGACTACCAAAGAGTTGTACACCAAACTACCTGGGTGATTCACCCTTCGTTCTTTAGAAGTTTCTAGGCATTCTTTGTGAATTCAGGAAAGTCCCATGTTATTCCTCGTAGTCCTAATGGATTCTATAGGTCTTGAAGCATTCTTTGGTAATCTTATGATATTCTTTAAATTCTGTGGAATCACTAATTCGTGAGTCCAATGAACTTGCTGTTATTGATTATCGTGTTATCGCATTTCATTATTCTAAAGAATGTGTGAGTCATTAATATGATAGGCAATGTGTCCACGAATATTAATTCTATTATATAGTACGTAGGTCAGTCATATCACATATTATAGAAACTCGAAACCAAAGCAATTTATGCTGATTTCAACCTGAGAATATTAATTGTTTGGCTCGATGTCTAATATGACTGGCATAATAGTAAACAAGATTATAATGAAAAAATACAGATTATATTATTTAAAAAATTCATATTATTACTTTCCGAACCCCTAAGATATTGTTTATATTAGGATACCGTCTATATACCGAATACCGAAAATTTCAACTCAATCGGTGTACGCGTTTGTCTGTAATCGTTGTCGAAAAAACACCACACGAACATCCAGATATCATTCCAAAAATGGTCTTAAACAATTCGTATGGACTCATAAACCATGAGCAAAATGCTTACCCAAAATTTTTTTAACTCGATAACAAGTAAATGATAAAAAGTAAAATTTCATCTTCATAGCTTCTAAATGTTTTCATTTTGTGAAGCGGTCGGTTTGACAAATTTTATGGTCAAGTTCGTCACACAGTCGCTCGAAGGGATTTCAATACGAGATTTATGCGGGCCACGTTAGTACCTAAATGCAATTTTCCGTCAAAAATTGCTTAATATAATCTTAACACTGGGCTTTAAGACTGCCACAAAATTTTAAATACTACCAGAAATTTCCAAAGCCTGCTTACCGATGTTTAAAGACAGATGCCTTTGATTTTAAAAGAAATTTTAAAACTTCGCCGAAATTCCATAAACTTCTATGTGGGATTTATTTTTCTTCGAAAAATTAACGCGAGCCAAAAAGTTATTAACTTTCTTATAAACAAAGAACGCGATGATGTTTGGATTTTCAAATATCTCGAAAACTAAGCAAAACAAACTATAGTAACAAACTTTTTTTTGTATTATATTTTTTGTAGAACGTTAAATTCGAAGGCCTATTCTATAACTTCATTTAAAAAAAATCGTACCTCTAAGTGGTACAGTTTGGTCAGTAGAAATACTTTATCTAAGCTCTATAAGCCAAATTTGAATGGCTGTACAATGTAAATGGGCCACGTAAATGGGTCCGTTTATATTGGCATAACTTCATAGTATACCAAATTTGAGCAAAATGGAAGAGGGACATGAAAATAATTGCAAAATATTGGTTGATTTCATGTGAAATGACCCTATGGGGCACTTCTTATCATGTTTTATTGAATGTGTTTCAGTACGTGTCTGCACAAAAAAAATGTGCAGACACGAACTGCACTACGGTTAATCCAAAATCTTAAACTGGTACTTGAACTGCATTTCAATGACCGTAATCTAAGTAAATGTCAGTGTAATAATCCAAGATGTTGTGACTTTTCGAAAAGTCGCGTTTTTGCATCTTGACCAATTTAGGTAAAACAAATTTGTGGAATATTGCAAAATTCCCACAAAAAAAATTATTTCAAAAAAATTAAACTTGAAAATTTTCAGTTCTTTAAATGATGATGAAAACTCGCAAATAACCCAGATGTCAATATTTTATTTTTTGTGCAATCTAAATAATTTGCTGCTTTTCACATGATAATTACTATTCACATTAAAGTTTTTAACCAATAGCTGTTAAACTAGGCGACACACTTAAAAACAATCGCCTGCGGCTCTTTTTTTTACCATTGACGCAGTCGACTGGATTGTCCTCAAAATCATTTTTGTGTGCACACCTGTTGTTTTGTTGTAAGGATTAATCTCTTTAAGGATATTTTTAAATAATATTAATACCTATTATAATACTTTATACTTTTTTTTTTTTTTTTTTTTTAGCTCAACGCAGGGAGGAGAAATCTCGTGCGAGACACCCACTTAATCGAAGTGGATAGTGTCAGACTTCACTGACTAAAACTCCCCCCTACCAAGCACCCGGGTTTCGCCGTCAGGCATTTCTTCCGGGATGCTCGGTCCGAGATGTCGGGATCTTCGACATCTCCCGCCCTGGATGTTCGGGCAGATGCGTTGGGTCTGCAGTATCGTGTGCAGACCCGCCTTTTTCGTTTGGGCCTCCAAGTTCCTCTCATGAATGGCTTCCTGGTTGCTCAGTCAGGTAGGGGGCATTGCGATGGAATTCGATGAAACGTGTGCTCTTTCGCATGCCTCTCTTCTACCTGTCCGAGTTCTTTTTTCCTTTTTTCCCTTTCCCTTCCTTTTCCTTTCCTTTCCTCCTCGTTGGTTGGCCTCCTGGTTTGGCGGTCGGGTAGGGGGCATTGCGATGGAATTCGATGTTACGTGTGCTCTTTCGCATGCCACTCTTCCACCCGACCGCGATTGGCCTCGGGTCACTGATCTTCAGTGTCGGAATCCTCCCCCGCATGGGCAGCAGCAGCGGCGGCCCGTTGTTCGGCTCTTCCTGCTGCCTCCTTACACCTCAGGATGTTTGAGATGAGGGTGTTTATCCGCTGCCACTGGGCCTCGTCGACGAGCATTGCTTCGACCAGGTCTTCGGGAGTCATTGTGTACCCCAGTGCAAGCGAGACCATTGTTCGCTCGCGCTCCCATCTCCAGCACTGGAAGAGGGAGTGTTCCGCGGTATCGATTTAAATACTTATAATAATACTTTATACTTAAAGTTTTCCAACCCCTTAAGAAACTCCCAGATACGCCTGACTCATGGTATAATAACTTTCAAGGTAGGATATCAAAATAGTTCTGCGCAAGGTAGGCGGAGTTACCGACGTCATTCGTGACCATATGATCATGCGTTGACGTTGAACGTCAACGTTTTGTGTGTTTTTCCAAATTATTTTTGAGTGTTTTTCGTTACAGTTTATATTATTTTAACTGTAAAAATGAGGTGTGCAGTGTTCGGTTGCAAATTCGGTAACAAAAGTAAATTATTTGTGAGAACAATTGCTTTTTTCTGTTTTCCTCGTAACAATCATGAATTAAGGTTAAAATGGATTCATTTGTGTTATCGGTGTGATAAATTTAATATTGACAATTCAAGGATTTGTTCGATACATTTTAATAATGACGATTTTGAGAGAAATTTGAAGCACGAATTGTTGAACTTACCTGAAAGTTTCTTTCGTTTAAAGTTAAAACCTTCTTCGATACCTAGTCAACATCTGCCAAGAAAAAGTTCAAATTCGACATCTACAAAAACCGATGAACGCAAAAATCGTCTTGAAAAACAGTTTTATGAAAACGTGTGATGGTAGGTGAGTTTAACTAACTATATTATATGTAATTCTTAGTCAAGTAGTATTTACAATGCAACAGGAACTGTTATAAAAAAATTATATCTGCATTTTATTTCAGTGTGAATACTGATAATACAGAACAAGATTAACTACTGCTTTAAAGTTGAGAATAGCTACCTTAGAAAGTGAAGTAGAGGTTTTGAAGAAGAAAGAAACTTTATTGAATAAATTGTTAACTCCTGCACAACAGCTGAAATTTTCTGGTGTTGGTAAACTAAAATGGACCGTTGATGACATTTCTAGAGCTATCACAATTTATTCTGCTGGTCCTCGTTCCTACAGACTTCACTTAAAAAAAGGATTTCCCTATCCAGCTGTTTCGACATTAAAGAGTTGAGTTAAAAACATCTCCATATCACCAGGAATTTTGAACAATTATTCCAGCTAATAAAACTTATTTATTTGTTATTTATAGTGACTGTTAATAAAAACTTATTTAAGATTGTTGATTTTTTATATGCCATCAATTATTGAGCCTAATTAATAGATAATTGTATTATTTTGTTGCCAAGAATTTTGTAAAAACAATACAGATGTTACAAACCTCCGATTTTCAAGAGAATGCAAGTTATTCATACTCAGTAGCTGATTAATATAAAGCAATTATTATGGATGTATTCTGTCATAGTTACAATTTTAATTGTTATTTATTACTTTATTAATTTTTTTTTATTAAAAAATATTTTTAATTAATATTTTTTAATATTCTGTTGAAAATAAAATTAAAAACTTTGATTATTTTATTAATTCTAATTTCATTTATATACGTTCCTGTCATAAGTATTCTTTTAACCTGGTCACGTCTGACGTCACTGCGCGAACACGAACGTGTTTAGCGCGCCTTGATATCCTACCTCTAAAGTTATTATACCATGCGCCTGACTATATTATGTAAAGTCGGGGATTATGGAATACCATTTTTATTTTTGGAATTATTTCGAAAAGTATTTAATAAAATATAAATAAAAAGATGGTAATGGCAGGGCCAAAAGGTTTATTACATCGGATTATGGTAACAAAGTTAAAAAAATATTTTGTGTTGATGAAAAAAACTACTTTTCCACTTGATGAAAAAATGGTCGGGTAATATGAAATATGTATATGAGGTAATATGGAATACTATTATATTTTCAATATGAAAAATTCCAACCGCAAAAATCGCAAATACTATAGTAATCGAGTTCGGAATTGGCGCACAGTTCGTGTGCCCAAAGCTCGCATCTTAAGCACTGTATCTATATTTCTCCCTTTAAGTTGGCTGTAAAACGTCCTAAACAGAAAATACATTCTGTATCATCTTTTGGGTTACTGTTGACATTTTGACATTCGGGAATTCTTCATCAACAGTCGAGTCATCCAAGGCTGTGATATTTTCATCTAAATCAATAGAAGATATTTATGTCGTCTTCTACCAATTTCTTTCTCGATTTTTTCCTAACACAACTTGAACTTGCTTTGGCGTCAACATCCATTTTACTGCTGCCATGTTTTGCATCATCTGTTGATTTTTTCTTTCCTTCGAACATAACTTTTCTTTTTACTTTATTTTTTTCATTTTTCGATATTATTATTGTCTCTTCCAGTTCAATTTTGTTTGGGGTTGTAGTCAAAATTTTGGCTGTTCCCGATTTTCTGCCTCTTGTGCCTTGTCGTTTTTTAAGAACAGGAATAGGAAGTATGTCTATGGGTAAAACTGGTTGTTCACATGGCCCTTCATCTGCGTCTTCCTGATCATGCTGCGGTTTTATCTGATTTTTATGTTCAACAGGCGTTTCTTCATTTTTGTGTGCTTCCACTAGAACATTTTCTTCTCGTCAAAATGCGATATTGGACGATTATTTTGCCTTAAAAATTGGCGAATATCTTCCACGTTCTACGCTGTGACGATGTGGTTTTAGCCTTTTCTGTCATTTTCTTAATCGTTCAAGGCATTTCTAAAGAAGAAATCCAATTTTAGAATTTTAATTTTTGCGTCGGGTAATATGGAACACTATTTCATAATTGCCGCCTATATAAATTTGTAAGTTAGTTCGGATAAAAATTACAACACTCAAAGAAAATAATAGGTAAAATCAACTAAAAAGAGCATATGAAACGGCGTCTATCTAGTTTCATGGTTAAATCAACCACAAAATAATAGTTAAACCATTTTTGTTACCATACAATTTTAATTGTTATTTTGAACTAAGAAATAGTTGGTGAACATTTTTTTAAGTTAAGTAACAATTTTTTTAGTTCTACGACAACTTTATTTGTCATATAAACAAATTAATAGTAGTTCAGTATATTATTTAATATTTATAATAAAAATATAATAAATAAAAATAATAAAAATATTTAATTTTTGTAATTAACCATATTTCTTCGTTTCAGCTGTTAAATTTTAACAATTTTAAACAATTTGATTAACTATTTTATTAACAACTCGACACTATTTACAATATTATTTAATAATTAATTTACCATATTATGCTTCCATCCCTCCGTATCTGTGTATCTGAAAATAACTGAAAATTTATAAATCACTTAAAATTTACTTACATTTTTTTTGTCCAAACAAGATTGGAACCAAAGCCGCACGTGCATACAGATTTGAAAGTAGCTCCTTAACTTTCGGACCTCCTAAGGTGTACTTAAACGAATGTTGATTTTTGATGATCAACTTCATTTGTTATAATTCATAGATTAAAAATATCAGTGTTAAATTAAAATAAAAATAAAATATTTTCTGAAATGTTTCTCAGATCAATTTTATATTATGAATTATTTAAAAAAAATGCGTGTTGCAGAAAAGGGAGAAACACGTGTCATGGTGTCATACTTTTTTACAAGCTTTATAATTTATTACATTAAATTGAATTGATGTCAAAATTTTTTAATTCAATTTGAAAATTTTTTAACTGCTTAATTTTAAAGAAATCTTTAGTTTTTGATAGATTGTTACAACACGTTTAGCATCCACGACACCTTTCCAACAGGTAATAAAAGGTTGGCTAGCTCAAAGTCGCGAAGGGGTGGGTTGGTGAAAGGAATAAAAGGGTCGTGTGACGGCACGTCGCAAAGCGTGTGTTTCCTATCGACGACCGGGCAATCCTCGATCGCGATTCTAAAAATTGTCAAAATCGGTGTGAATAATTTACACGGGGGGGGAGTTAAGTCAAAATCGGTGGGGTTAATATACACGAGGGAGTTTAAATGGGCGCCACGCATACGAAGAAATGAATCTTTTTGAAGGGGACTGGTTATCACACCTTCCAAGCTGGTACGCGACAACTTGATGATCTTACGGCGAATTCTCACTCCGGAAAAACCTCGCTCAATGACCTTACCTTTACAGGAGGCGAGCTTTCCGTTGGTGAAAGTAGCTAAATAAACATTAACACAACAATAATAATAACACACAAAGTTGGGAAATAACAAAAATGTATTAAATAAAATAATATCAGGGGGGAGTTGACAAAATTTACACAAGATACTATCAAATTTACATGTCTTGTATAAAAATAAATATGTACAGTCGGCGGAACCTTTCAGTGTGGTTTCCGTCGCGAAATTTATACTCGTAAAACAATTATTCTTACAAAAATACAAACGGTTAATATGCAAGGTATGATCCCGAAAGTTCATACGTAAAAAAGGGGGGGGGCGTATTGAATACAGCGCTCCACCAAAATTACTAGTTACTTAAGTGTAACTCGATGACATCTAAACTGTGATTCATAAAATTGATCATGAAACTTAATCAATGCAATTGATTATCAAAATTCCCAACAACGGGAAAAACAAACTTTAGCTACAATACTAAACTTGAAACGTTACGTTAAATGGTTTGGTTACACTCTGAACGTTCGAATGGCGTGATAAAAGTTACGTTAATAATAGATAACAACCTTAAATAACACAAAAGAGGTACAAAAGGGGTGCGATATCGTCTTCCAGGGTTGAACTGAACGTTCATAAACACAACTAGTGGTCAATATGACCAATTAACATCACAATCTTAAAAATATAAAAAGGTTTCTTACTTAATTTGGGGTGGTTGATGTTCGACCTCTAGGTAAAGTCGATGACGGGTCCCTCAGGAGTGAGATTCGTCCTCGGAACGTAGAATAGAGCTGAATGCGACGTCTCAAACCATACCAGAAGGGCGGCGTAATAACCAGCTCCCAAAACCTCTTCAAATCGGAAGGCGGTGAAATGGCGGGGTGATTACACTCTCCGTAACGCGATAAATAGGGGTTCAGTACGAAATAATACACTGGAATATTTATTCGCGAAATTGCAATTGGTTAAAGCCGGCACTGTATAAATAAGAATCGTCAATGTGGTGTCTGATAAAAAAAACGATTGGACTGCACACATGGGTTCGTAGTGCAACACCTCCCAAGTAACATTTTTCCCTGTGAAATTAAAATTTCTCTGGTAGGTCCCTGGCAAATACCTGGTAGGTAACTAAAACAGGGTTTACGGCTTTGCCTGTCTATAGGGATTTGTCAGGTACCTGTTAGCATGTCCTTTGTAGGGCCCTATTAAATGCTTGCGCTAGGGATTTGCCAGGTAGCCAAATACAGGTTCCTTGTAGGGCCCTGTGAAATGCTTGCGGTAGGGATTTGCCAGGGAGTCATATACAGGTTCCTTGTAGGGCCCTGTGAAAAGCTTGCGGTAGGGATTTGCCAGGGAGTCATATACAGGTTCTTTGTAGGGCCCTGTGAAATGCTTTCGGTAGGGATTTGCCAGGTACTCATTTACAGGTTATTTGTAGGGCTCTCTGTAAAATGCCTGTGGCAAGTTGAACAACCAATAATAGAAAACCTTTGATTAGTAGACCAATCAAAGTCGACATCTACGTCAAAGTAAGAAATTCATCGCAAAAACTTTGAAAATATCGCAAAAAAATAGTAATTTTGATGTAAAAAAAAAATCGTTCTACAGTATCGTTTGGAATGTAATTCTAGTAGGTTGTAACGAAATGTCGGAGGTATCATTTTTTTACGTATTTATGCTCCGAGCAACACATGCGTTACACTTTGAAATGCAAACAAGTACCCACAAGCGATGTTTTCAGGCAATTATAACAAGTTGCGATGAAAATTCCGACAACATTTTTTTCTCTTTTTTTCACTTTTTTATTTTACGAATACCTGTACAATTACATTTCAAACAATACTGTATAACGATTTTTTTTTTGCATCAAAATTACTAATTTTTTTGACGTATTTTATGATTTGAACCACGTGTTTGAAAAAATTTTTTTTCGCTTTTTTCCATTTTTATTTCACAAAACACTGTAGAATTACATTCCAAACGTTACTGTAGAACGATTTTTTTTTTGCATCAAAATTACTCATTTTTTGCCATAATTTCCGATATTTTTGCGATAAATTTTTTTAATTTACGAAAAAAAAATTTTTGGCTTCTTTTTTGTAATTCTTGGCTTAGTAAGAAGTAAGAAGACAAAAAATCATTGAAAACACACGAAAATTAAGAAAAATGTCATTCGATTCACCGAGTACAGCCCTCTGCGAGTTTTATTACAAGTTACGATGAAAATTGAAACAGCATTTTTTTCGCTTTTTTTCACTTTTTTATTTTACCAATCCCTGTACAATTTATTACATTTCAAACAATACTGTACAACGATTTTTTTTGCATCAAAATTACTAATTTTGTTGACGTGTTTTATATGATGTCGAACCCAGAGGCGTACCTACGGGGGGCGGGGGGGGGCGGTCCGCCCCGGGACCCTTTACTAAGGGGGCCCCACCCAAAAATAAATAATTCCATGTTTCTCAAGAAAATTGTTCGAATTCGGGGTCTTACGATAAAACTTTTTATCAGTTTAACATTTTTAACAGTAATGATAATTGATGACCTCGGACTGCACGAGTTTGTTCCCTTATTCTATCTATTATTTCTCTGCACAGGGCAATAGCTTATGGAAGACGGTTAGATTAAGGCAAAAAAAAGGCTAGCCACATTAAAAAGTGATAAATGACCTTTTTTTGAGGGTGAGGGGGGGCTACAAAATAAATCCGCCCCGGGCCCCAAGTGGTCTAGGTACGCCACTGGTCGAACCCACGTGTTTGAAAAACATTTTTTTCGCTTTTTTCCATTTTTTATTTCACAAAACACTGTAGAATTACATTCCAAACGTTACTGTAGAACGATTTTTTTTTGCATCAAAATTACTTATTTTTTGCCATAATTTCCGATATTTTTGCGATAAATTTTTTAAATTTACGAAAAAAAAAATTTTTGGCTTCTTTTTTGTAATTCTTGGCTTAGTAAGAAGTAAGAAGACAAAAAATCATTGAAAACACACGAAAATTAAGAAAAATGTCATTCGATTCACCGAGTACAGCCCTCCACGAGTTTAATTTATTACAAGTTACGATGAAAATTGGAACAGCATTTTTTTCGCTTTTTTTCACTTTTTTATTTTACCAATCCCTGTACAATTTATTACATTTCAAACAATACTGTACAACGATTTTTTTTGCATCAAAATTACTAATTTTATTGACGTGTTTTATATGATGTCAAACCCACGTGTTTGAAAAACATTTTTTTCGCTTTTTTCAATTTTTTATTTCACGAAACACTGTAGAAGTAGATTCGTTACTGTAGAAAGATTTTTTTTGCATCAAAATTACTCACTCACTCACAAAATTACTCACATTAAATTTTTGTAGTCATAAAGCAATTTTACAACTAAAATAACAACAGCTCGGTGGCCCAGAGGTTAACGCTGTCGGACAATGAAGGGAAGGTTACGGTTCGATCCTCGCCAAGGTAAGATTTTATTTCTAATTTTCAAAATTTAATTCCAGACTCCAAGAAACAAAGAAGACGAAACATCATGAGATATATCACCTCCAACAAGTTCTTACTAATGAGAATAAATAATGAGAAATGGGTAAAATAAAAAATTACATGTTGTAGAGTTAAAATTGTTAAAATTAAAAATGTAGCAAAAATTAATTTTTTTATAATAAATAAATTATTAAATAACTACATTTTATAAACAATAAATTTAATTATAATCAAAATTTTTTTGCACCCTGCTAATCGCATATAATAACTCCCTGGTAGATCCCTATAACAACTCCCTGGTAGATCCCTGCGGTAGGGACTTACCAGGGCCCCTGTGAAAGGTACTTAGTAGATCTCTAGTAGAGGCCCCTAATAGGTGGTCCATTTGCCCCTGGCGCAAGCCCCTACCACAATCCCAACTAGGGTTTTAGACAGGGACAGGGACCTGTGAGATTTGACTGGTAGGGATTTGCCAGGGGCCTACCAGGTTAAAAATGTTGCTTGGGCTGTTCTATACCATACCGATAAAAGAAATGCTACGTAATTACCTCTAAGCGGCAAATATTGCGAGGCTACAACTCGATTCTTCAATTGCAATACTCGACGTTTATTAAACGTGGTAAGCAGATGGTATAAACTATCCGAAAATTTGTTAAACTTTATTAAATGTGAACAACAATTGACGATATTAAAGTTCGATAACTGATGAAATGTTTAGCAACAATTGACGATATTAATGTTCGATAACGTATTAAATGTTTAGCAACAATTGACGATATTATTGTTCGATAATGTATTAAATGTTTAGCAACAATTGACGATATTAATGTTCGATAACGTATTAAATGTTTAGCAACAATTGACGATATTATTGTTCGATAACGTATTAAATGTTTAGCAACAATTGACGGTATTAATGTTCGATAACGTATTAAATGTTTAACAATAATTGACGATATTAATGTTCGATAACGTATTAAATGTTTAACAATAATTGACGATATTATTGTTCGATAACGTATTAAATGTTTAGCAACAATTGACGATATTAATGTTCGATAACGTATTAAATTTTTAGCAACAATTGACGGTATTAATTGTTCGATAACTGATTAAATGTTTAGCAACAATTGACGATATTAATGTTCGATAACGTATTAAATGTTTAGCAACAATTGACGATATTATTGTTCGATAACGTATTAAATGTTTAACAATAATTGACGATATTAATGTTCGATAACTGATTAAATGTTTAACAATAATTGACGGTATTAATTGTTCGATAACGTATTAAATGTTTAGTACAATAGACGATATTAATTGTTCGATAATACCTGCAGTTGACGCACAATAAATTTTTAGCACAAATGACTAGTATTGATTTAAGGATCTCTAATAAATGTGAGACCTCGGTATTTTAATTCCGCTTTTGGAAGCGCTACGATACGAAAAGGTAGTATCGGATTCTAAGTGAATCTCCTCGAATATGCAACTTGCAGTCCTTTTTATGCATTTTCCCTACCACAATGTAGGATTATTCCCACTTAATGATTGATTTGGATCCTTATAATTGGGTCCCATAAATTTAGAAAGAAGGGATATGCATTTTAATTGGGCAATACCTAGAGTGTGAAGGCACGCTTCCGTCTTTCTTCATGTAAAGTGTATCGAGAAATTTTGCAAGACACGTGCGAGCAAAACAATTTTTTGCTCGTCTGATTGGACGAAAAGGGTCTATCTTTTGCACTTTTTGTTTGTTTTTATCGAAACTCAAGATTGCGAAATCGCTATACCTTCCATGCTAAAAATTAACACATGGGTTTGCATGTCGATGCCTGTCTAAGATAACGATGTCGAATGCATTCGTTCCCATGGTCTCACCATCGCACGTGCCCGTTTTTTGTATCGACGGCCGACGTGGGTTTATGGATCGCATAAAAGTTTCTCTCAGTCGTTTGAAAGATTATAGTAAAGTATAGGTATGAGTTGACGTTTAGTTTGCAACGCTAACGAATAGAGAATTTATTGCTGATGAGGTGAATTATGGATGGATGCTACGTCAACATTATTAACACTTCCTCATCTACCGTATGGTTTATTGGACGTGTATTAAAATATTTGATGATACTTTCTTAACTCTACAATTCTTAAGATTATTATGCATTTGCAAAACGTAAATTTATTAGTTGAGCGAATGTTTCAATCTTTTATTTTTACAACCCGACCTAAAAATGTCTTCTCAAAGAATAATTTTCACCGGATCGATTCGAAATTTAAAGTATGAGTTTAATAGATTATAAAAGCAAAATCTAAGGGTGCGCCCGATGCGCGTAATAAGGTGACACTCCCCTTACGTCAAGAGTTGTTATCCCTAACTACTCTTCAACTGGGACGCGCGCAACCTCAACCGAAACAAAAACTGTCCTGCGATAAACCATCAACACTGGTAGTGCTGAAACAACTACTCAACTAGTGACTAGACTATACGTATATGCCGGGAAAGAGAGAGAAGGTTCACCTAACCCTAGGCTTAATCAATCCGTGCGTCGTAGTGACTCCTACATGAGAGGGCGGTTCGCGAAATCACGCGATCATTCGCTGGCCGTGTGACCCACAAATGTCTGTGAAGACACCGGACTCTAGATCAAGGTAGACCTGAGCTGAGGTAACACTTCATCGGCGTATCATATTTACAAAGCCTTCTCTTAAATGTTCAGTCGATGGGGACTGTCTGCCTTTTTCAATGTCGTTGAAAAAAACAGAGTAAAAAAAGACGTGTGCTTGGCTGGATCATATTTACAAAAGCCGTTTGATGCACTTCAGTAGATGGGGACTGTCTGTTTTATCAGTTATCGTTGGTGAAACAGAGAAAAAAACTTGCGCTTAGCTTGATCAAATTTACAAAGCCGTTTGAGAGATCACTAACCTTCCTCATGACTTCGATCCGGACGAGATGATCGGAAGAGAGAGAAGAGGTAATGATGGGGGGGGCGAGAAAAAAAATTTGAGATGGGGTGACAACCTATGAGGGACAGTCGAGGGAACAAACCCTTGATCCGTCCGTGTTGAACATGGCTGTATACACCAAAATGAAAAGAAACATGGGGCCTAGCCATGAATCGGGTTTTCACTGAATAAAAAAATATTCGTGGGGCATAGTTGACGGTACGGGTCGGGATGGTTTGCTTTCATCAGTGTAGTCGAAGGGAACGTCCTTGAACCACACTGATGTAAACGGGAGCTTCCATTGAATACAAAAAAAAATTACGTGGGGCCTAACCGTGGACCTACATAATCTATTGCCACAAAAAAAAATGAAGCTATCAAAGCTTGGTTGACTCTACCAACGCTAGTGGTGAGTCTTGATGAGCAAAATACATCGTCCATTTATTGAGAAGTCCTGCGGTGATCGGCACCGGGGAAAACTTCACTCTAAATGTTGTCTTGCACAGGTAGTGTTAGTGCAAGACGGGGACGTTGTACCAGTGGAACGTATCCACTAGGGTACAAGGCCACAAAAGATCATACATGTAACAAAAAAGGGGGGGGTTAGAAGTTGAACGACGGCTGGATCATATTTACAAAGCCGGTTCTATCTAATTCGGTAGGCGGGGGGGGGTTGATTATTTCAAACGGGACTAAAGTTATCGTTGTACACGAAAAAAAAATTTAACAACAAAAAAAATATACGTAACTGATTGAAATTCGAAATGGTGACAACCGTTCGGGTTGCACCTAAATGTTTGCTGAAAAATATATGAAGTGACTCTACTATAAAAACTAACGAATGTGAGAAACAATATTTCTCCAAAAGGCCTAAAGTGACTACGAAATTAACGCATGACTAATGTTGACACTAGGTAGTCGATCTAACGCAACACCAGTCGATACTTGGCTTACTGCACGATTTACTGGGTGACTAATCCCAATGGATCGCTAAGCGTACCCTATAACTTCATGTAAAATAATTTCTTAAATGGTTGACGGAAAATTCAAAAAAAAAAAAAAAAAAATTCGAGATTACAAAATGACATGACTAAAAATTCAAAAAAAACAAACTCGAGATTACAAAAATGACATGCGAGATAAACAATGAAGCAAAAAGAAAAATGACCCGTTTATACTTTGGGGGCACGTAGTTTTATGTCGTACGATAAGGACATAACAAATATCTCCCTTAACCTTACTGACTTAAAACTAGCTTAAAAATACCCAAACTTAACGCTAACTAAATCGATACCTAAAATTAACTAAACCGAAATCTAAACTGAACTTAATGCTACCTAAATCGAAATCTAAACTAATTCTTACGTACTAAAAGCGCGAGAAAAAAAAATATACACAGAGAAAAAAAAAAGTTCCACGCCCCAAGTCTTAGACAATCTGAAGCCGTTGTGACCGTTGCAAGAGAGGGCGGTTCGCGAAGTCACGGGATCGTTCGCTTGCCGTGAGACCCACAATCACAAACAGAAACGCCGAACTCTAGCTTGGGTTGGACCCGAGTACGTGGTAAAAGTTGAGAGGCGTCAAAATATATGCCTCTGGGATGAACGGATCAAATTTACAAGTTCGCCCCTAATGGGTTTGTTCTTCCTTAGACCGGCAGGTGTTATGACCGTGTAGCATAGTTGTAGTCAATCTATTATTCCCTAACAAAAGGTAAATTTCCCAGAGTGTTGCTTCGAGTTATAACCCCTACTTCTGTGCAAAATTCCCTTACTAAGAAGGTTCCTTTGGGGCAGATTGTCATCCGCCAAAAAAAATAAATGGGACGATAATTCACCGGGGAATGGACTAAGTCCACGAAATTACTTTATAACCCTGGGGTTTGGATCGTCGTCCATATGTGGATCGACGTCCAAAAAAAAGTTTATCTAGCAGTGGAACTATGTCCAGCATGATAACTCGATATCTCGATATCTCGATGAGAAGTGGGTCACTCTAATCAACTATTAACTATAACAACCTTACTACAAAAAATAAAATTCGGTAAAATTTTCCTAAAGGGTATGTTACAAAAAACTTCCCCTAAAGGGTGTGTTGCGACAAATGATTTGTCCGAAATTGGACACAAGTCCAAACAAGACAACACGGCATGAGGCAATGTCTAATGCAATTGCATTCTCAGCCCTGATCTTAATTTTTAATCTCAAAAACGAAAACGAGAAAAAAAACGAAAAAAAATCTATTTTAAACGGTACTCGATACCAAGAAAGAACGGTGAGGGATGGTGGGGGCAAGTTAACGTCGTGCGATTGACAAAAAGACATGGTCAGTGTGTATGAAGCGACAGTGACGCACTGACCTCAACCCGAAATAATAACTAGATGTTCCCCTACCACTAACTTAAAGAAAAATGTCACAATGGACTGGGATTCAAAACCTCTTTGATTGATTTGATTCACCAAAGAAAACTTTACGTTAAACTTTAAATTCAAAAAAAACTCAAAAATAAACTTTAACTGACTTCAAGCAACTTCAAAAAACTTTAAAAAACTTTAACTTAAATTCAAAAAAAACTTTCAACTGAATTTGAAAACTTTCAATCTAATTTGAAAAACTTTTAATCAAGTTTGAAAAACTTTTGATTAAATTCAAAACAACGTTCCATTAATTTCAAAAAAAATTCCCCTCAATTCGAAAAAAAACTTTTCGTTAAACTGAAAAAAAAACTTGGCTTCACAGGCCGACATTAAATTCAAAATGTTCATCTCAATTCAAAAAAAAACCTGACGTTGAACGAAAAAAGAAATTGGCCTCAAGGGCCGATATTAATTTAAGTATCACTATTAAATTTAAAATGTTTACGTTAATTAAAAAAAACTTGATGTTAAATTCAAAAAAACTTTAACTCAAATGGCAACACGAAATTCAAAAATGTTTACCTTAAAAAAAACTTGAAGTTAACAATAACTCAAACTGCTCTAGATCAAACTCAAAATTCGGAAATACGTCTGCAAATGAAATTCAAAAAAACTTTTACTATTCCACTAAAATGTGTGCGTAAAATTTCCAAGACTACACCCACAAAACTAACTTCGAAGATTGAATCTTGAAACTAAATTCAAAAAAAATTTAGAAAAACTTTACGTTAAATGTCCATACAAAATTCAAAATATTTAAAAAAAATAAATGCGTAACCTAATGAGGTGCGTAAATGCGTAAGTGCGTGACCCGTAGTCAAGCGTAAGAATGCGTACGAAACGCTTTGTGTCTTGTTCGAGACACATGCAAACAAAAAAAAATGCGTAATGAGTGTACGGTGTTACTAGCATAAAATACGTATGGAAACGAGTGCGTAAATAACATGCGTACTTAAACATACTTGATCTAGATGTGAACATGTGTGCTAGGCACAACAAAAAAAACTTTCTATCGCTATTTGCTAAAGATGGAAATAAAAAACAAGGTTCGCTATAAATGGTACGCAATGATAATGCGTAAGGGTGCGTAGAAGACGCAGATTAAAATCTTTTATCGTTAATTGCTGAAGGCTAATAAAAATTTGTTACTAAAGTTTTCGATGTGAGGGAGGGTGGCATTGTAAAGGGATTGTGCGTTAGGGTGGTTTTCGTTCTACAGAAAGGGTTGCGAAATACAGGGTAGACTTTCAACGTCCGATATAGACGGTAAGGGTTCACACAAAAAATAGTGAAACGAGAAAAAAACTTTAAATTAAGTTGAGTGACAAGTAAGAGTTTTCAACCAAATTTAAGGGTTGCGATATCATCGCCACGTTAGGGCGGTAAGGGTGTTCGCAGTTTTACGTCATGCACGGGACAATAAGGGTTGTACACGCCAAAACGGCATTATAAACCGGTAAAAAAATGTAGGTTGTTTCGGTCTACAGTCAGCGGTGGTCCGCACCAGACCTGACCTCCTCGATTCAACCTAACAAACACGCAATAAAAACGAAGCGAAATATAAAATGTTATGATGACATTTTCTAAAAAGTACAACAAAAAGCTTAACAAGTATTACTAATGACTAAATGCATTCGCAACGAAATACACGCACAAAAAAAATTCATTCATACATTCACACGAAAAACAAACAAACACAAAAATCTTAATATTAAAATCGGGGCTTTAATTTCTTTTTATAATTGGGGCATAGCGCCCTGCAAAAATTCTATTCTTACTTGTACTACAATTTGGACAAGTTTTCGTGGTTTCATTTTTTCGACCACATCGATAACAAAAGACTCGTATTTGTGGGACTGGGCAACGCGATGCTAAATGTCCTGTGCCACCACAGTTCCAACACAAAAAGGCGTTATTATTTGTTTTAATACTATTATTATTAACACGGTTCCTAGAAACAAACTCGTGATTAATTTGACCGTTGTTTTGCGGTCCGCTAAAACTGTCGGACTTGACTCGAGATAAATTGTCGATTTCTTTTACTGACATGTGTTCATTTGTCAGTATCGAAACGGCTTCGACTTGACCGGAAATTCGTAGGTGTAATTTCACGACCGGAGTCGATATTTTGAAATCTCTAAATTGACAAATTTCGTCCGGAAATTGTCTTTCATTAATTATTAAATTTTCATCGGTTATTATTTTGTTTGAAACTGCCGAGGTCATGCTCGATAGTGAATTTTCAGTTTCGCTTACGCAATCAACAGATTCTTGGATAATTTTTTCCACGATCGCTGTTGCAAAATTCGTCCGAGAGTTCGCTAACAATAACCCGTATATTGACCTACAATCTTCCAATTTGTCTAAGATTGCGAGATGAGAGTCCTTGTCTTTATTTAGCAAGGGTCTCGATTTAAATAATCTATTAAAGTAGTGCGCCAATTTCGTTTCTACCTGAATTCTTATATCGGTTTCATTTTCACTAAAAATTTCTAAACGACCGAGTAATTTATTAATGATTAACACGCCCGTTTTTAACGCTGCCAAATCTTCCGTGAACGTAAATGGGTACCATAATAAAATGTAACTTTCACCCTGTTCTTCTTTCATAAGGGCTGATACTAGTTCAACACGTAATTCTTTTACCGAACCGTGAACAGGTAAACCTCTAATCTTTAACTCGTATTGGACTTCGTCCTTGCGTAATCTGTCCGGTACGATCCTGAACGCCATTATAAAGTGAAATATATTAATTTAATTGAATACAAAAGAAATTCGCGAAACACGACTCTACTTTGTTCTTTAAACAATTGATGGTGAACGGAAATACAATATTTGATCTTAAAATCGCGATAATTTTTACTTTTAATTATAAATAGGGGGGCGTCATGGAATCTCGTTAGTCCATTCATGCGCGTCGGTACTACTTTTAAAATTGAAATCTTAATTCGAAACTTCGTGATTTACAGAATTTGACGTAATATGCTAAAAGGGCTTTATCGATAGCCACTTAGTTGAGCGCCAAATTATTTTTTTAACCTACAAAAATTAATTTGGACTTTACTTGATTAACTAACAAAAATTCGATATGATGTGCCAAAAGGGCTTCTCGATAGGCAGGGGTTTCTCGATAGACCCACGTTGGCGGCGCCAAATTATTGGCCTGTTACAACACGTTTAGCATCCACGACACCTTTCCAACAGGTAATAAAAGGTTGGCTAGCTCAAAGTCGCGAAGGGGTGGGTTGGTGAAAGGAATAAAAGGGTCGTGTGACGGCACGTCGCAAAGCGTGTGTTTCCTATCGACGACCGGGCAATCCTCGATCGCGATTCTAAAAATTGTCAAAATCGGTGTGAATAATTTACACGGGGGGGGAGTTAAGTCAAAATCGGTGGGGTTAATATACACGAGGGAGTTTAAATGGGCGCCACGCATACGAAGAAATGAATCTTTTTGAAGGGGACTGGTTATCACACCTTCCAAGCTGGTACGCGACAACTTGATGATCTTACGGCGAATTCTCACTCCGGAAAAACCTCGCTCAATGACCTTACCTTTACAGGAGGCGAGCTTTCCGTTGGTGAAAGTAGCTAAATAAACATTAACACAACAATAATAATAACACACAAAGTTGGGAAATAACAAAAATGTATTAAATAAAATAATATCAGGGGGGAGTTGACAAAATTTACACAAGATACTATCAAATTTACATGTCTTGTATAAAAATAAATATGTACAGTCGGCGGAACCTTTCAGTGTGGTTTCCGTCGCGAAATTTATACTCGTAAAACAATTATTCTTACAAAAATACAAACGGTTAATATGCAAGGTATGATCCCGAAAGTTCATACGTAAAAAAGGGGGGGGCGTATTGAATACAGCGCTCCACCAAAATTACTAGTTACTTAAGTGTAACTCGATGACATCTAAACTGTGATTCATAAAATTGATCATGAAACTTAATCAATGCAATTGATTATCAAAATTCCCAACAACGGGAAAAACAAACTTTAGCTACAATACTAAACTTGAAACGTTACGTTAAATGGTTTGGTTACACTCTGAACGCTCGAATGGCGTGGTAAAAGTTACGTTAATAATAGATAACAACCTTAAATAACACATAAGAGGTACAAAAGGGGTGCGATATCGTCTTCCAGGGTTGAACTGAACGTTCATAAACATAACTAGTGGTCAATATGACCAATTAACATCACAATCTTAAAAATATAAAAAGGTTTCTTACTTAATTTGGGGTGGTTGATGTTCGACCTCTAGGTAAAGTCGATGACGGGTCCCTCAGGAGTGAGATTCGTCCTCGGAACGTAGAATAGAGCTGAATGCGACGTCTCAAACCATACCAGAAGGGCGGCGTAATAACCAGCTCCCAAAACCTCTTCAAATCGGAAGGCGGTGAAATGGCGGGGTGATTACACTCTCCGTAACGCGATAAATAGGGGTTCAGTACGAAATAATACACTGGAATATTTATTCGCGAAATTGCAATTGGTTAAAGCCGGCACTGTATAAATAAGAATCGTCAATGTGGTGTCTGATAAAAAAAACGATTGGACTGCACACATGGGTTCGTAGTGCAACACCTGTTCTATACCATACCGATAAAAGAAATGCTACGTAATTACCTCTAAGCGGCAAATATTGCGAGGCAACAACTCGATTCTTCAATTGCAATACTCGACGTTTATTAAACGTGGTAAGCAGATGGTATAAACTATCCGAAAATTTGTTAAACTTTATTAAATGTGAACAACAATTGACGATATTAAAGTTCGATAACTGATGAAATGTTTAGCAACAATTGACGATATTAATGTTCGATAACGTATTAAATGTTTAGCAACAATTGACGATATTATTGTTCGATAATGTATTAAATGTTTAGCAACAATTGACGATATTAATGTTCGATAACGTATTAAATGTTTAGCAACAATTGACGATATTATTGTTCGATAACGTATTAAATGTTTAGCAACAATTGACGGTATTAATGTTCGATAACGTATTAAATGTTTAACAATAATTGACGATATTAATGTTCGATAACGTATTAAATGTTTAACAATAATTGACGATATTATTGTTCGATAACGTATTAAATGTTTAGCAACAATTGACGATATTAATGTTCGATAACGTATTAAATGTTTAGCAACAATTGACGGTATTAATTGTTCGATAACTGATTAAATGTTTAGCAACAATTGACGATATTAATGTTCGATAACGTATTAAATGTTTAGCAACAATTGACGATATTATTGTTCGATAACGTATTAAATGTTTAACAATAATTGACGATATTAATGTTCGATAACTGATTAAATGTTTAACAATAATTGACGGTATTAATTGTTCGATAACGTATTAAATGTTTAGTACAATAGACGATATTAATTGTTCGATAATACCTGCAGTTGACGCACAATAAATTTTTAGCACAAATGACTAGTATTGATTTAAGGATCTCTAATAAATGTGAGACCTCGGTATTTTAATTCCGCTTTTGGAAGCGCTACGATACGAAAAGGTAGTATCGGATTCTAAGTGAATCTCCTCGAATATGCAACTTGCAGTCCTTTTTATGCATTTTCCCTACCACAATGTAGGATTATTCCCACTTAATGATTGATTTGGATCCTTATAATTGGGTCCCATAAATTTAGAAAGAAGGGATATGCATTTTAATTGGGCAATACCTAGAGTGTGAAGGCACGCTTCCGTCTTTCTTCATGTAAAGTGTATCGAGAAATTTTGCAAGACACGTGCGAGCAAAACAATTTTTTGCTCGTCTGGTTGGACGAAAAGGGTCTATCTTTTGCACTTTTTGTTTGTTTTTATCGAAACTCAAGATTGCGAAATCGCTATACCTTCCATGCTAAAAATTAACACATGGGTTTGCATGTCGATGCCTGTCTAAGATAACGATGTCGAATGCATTCGTTCCCATGGTCTCACCATCGCACGTGCCCGTTTTTTGTATCGACGGCCGACGTGGGTTTATGGATCGCATAAAAGTTTCTCTCAGTCGTTTGAAAGATTATAGTAAAGTATAGGTATGAGTTGACGTTTAGTTTGCAACGCTAACGAATAGAGAATTTATTGCTGATGAGGTGAATTATGGATGGATGCTACGTCAACATTATTAACACTTCCTCATCTACCGTATGGTTTATTGGACGTGTATTAAAATATTTGATGATACTTTCTTAACTCTACAATTCTTAAGATTATTATGCATTTGCAAAACGTAAATTTATTAGTTGAGCGAATGTTTCAATCTTTTATTTTTACAACCCGGCCTAAAAATGTCTTCTCAAAGAATAATTTTCACCGGATCGATTCGAAATTTAAAGTATGAGTTTAATAGATTATAAAAGCAAAATCTAAGGGTGCGCCCGATGCGCGTAATAAGGTGACAAGATGTTGCTATTTTTAAACACTAAACATTGTAGGCTCTTGCACGAATATTTTGAAAATTTTGCCGAGTCAGTCGCTTGAAATTAATGTCAAAATTTTTAATTAAATTTGAAAAATTTTTAACTGCTATTATTTGCGCGCTCGTTTATAATGCTTGATTGTGAAATTTTTTTTTAATTTTTGATAAATGTTGCTATTTTTAAACACTAAACTTTGTAGGCTCTCCACGTGTAATTTGAAAATTTTGCTGAGTCACTCGCTTGAAATTAATGTCAAAATTTTTAATTAAATTTGAAAAATTTTTAACTGATATTATTTGCGCGTTAAATTTTAATGTTTGTTTTTGAAGAAATTTTAAATTTTGGATAAAAGTTGCTATTTTTAAAAACACATTTTGTAGTCACTTTGCAACGTGTATTTTAATAATAAATTTTTCATTTATTAAAATACACAAATAATTTGCAGGCTAAAAATGTTTGGTTTGGTTTGGAACTTGGGTTTCCACTGATACATGTAAACAAGATTTTTCCTAACAGCATTCGGAAATAGAACAAGGCCAATAATTAATGTTCAATATTTGAGCTCCGAGCAATATGTCTACTCCACGAGGTTTCTTGAATGAACATGTATTTTAACATATTTGTATTTTTCAATTTCAGAAAATATTCCAAGATACCGTTAATTTAGATTGATTAATTTATAAAATCAAATTTTTTTCAAAAAAGTTTTATACTGTTTTATGAAGGTATTAAGCGTGTAATTAAACAAATTGCACGATCAGCACATTTTTGTATCACTAGGTGGAAAGAACTGAAAATTGCAAATGCATATTCAGCGCAGTGTACATAATATGTTCCTGGGTCAAATAATATGTCAAATTTTGATATTGCGCCAAAAATAACCTAACGTACATTTTTCCTAGTTTGTAGTTTATTTGAAAGGAATAGACATTCCTTTATATAATAAACGCCGGATATTTACCTTATTTATGCTTAGATTGGGTTCTAGCAACCCTTTTTCTACCTACTTTGCGAATGTGCCGGTCGCTCGACAAACTTCAATGAATCAAGAGGTAATTCTAAACCTGTTTTGTTAGAATTTTCATTTTTTTCTTTCATAGAACGCTTTTGTATTACGTCTAGTTTATGCACTCAAAAATTCATTTAAAAATACATACAAACAAATACAAATGGACAAAGATACTCGTGGGCACTTGCAACACTAATTGATTTGTTCTTGTATTATTTTTATATATAATTATAAATTATTTCTTTATTGTAAATTCCTTTAGTTTTTAAGGTAAAATTTTCTTTTATATCGTAATAAGTAAAAGTTCACACTTTTTCCCACTTATTAGCTGTCAACCTTCAAGACCATAAAATATTATCTTTACCCGGGATTTTTTTTACCCATATCATTGATTATGGCCAAAGAACGGAAAAAAAGTAAAAATAAATAAATCTGTCGATTGGGCACTAATGGGTTAAGAAAAACTACAATATCATAAAGGTCGGTAGCAGAACAATTTTATGTTTACATAAACTTATCAACTAGTTGATTTTGCTGTAATATTTGTTTATATAACAATTATAAAGGTAAGCGAACTATTACTATGTTAGATTTAACCATTTGATAATAGTTAAATGTAAAATTGAACGCATTGGTAGTTTGATTTTACAAAATTTAACAAATTAATAGTTAGATGACAAAATAATAGTCAAATGTGCCTATTTTTTAAGTAGGTTTTCATTTTGTTGTGCAACAATTTTTTAGTAGTTGTAATAACAATCCACTTTGGTTTGAAAATACTATTAATGTACTTTGATTTTACAAAATTGACTAGATTGTTAGCTAAACATTTAATTTAGTTGAATTAACCTATACTATTTCTTTGAGTGAAGGTATCTAAAATGAGCGGTATCTCTGTGGTATTCCTTTCATACATCATTCGTCTACTTAATTAAACAATAACATCAAATAAAGCACTTTCAAAAATGTTTAAAATAAAAGTTTAATGTACTTACCTAAAAATATCATATGCACCAAAAGCACTTCCACTGTCAGAACAACCAAACGGTTAATGTTTATGGACTAGACACTCTCATGGGGGAACTTTGAACTCATTGGAATGAAATTATAGCAAATGAGCATAGATAACTCTAGTAATTTTGACAAAAACATGGTATTTCATATTACCGGGTATATTTCATAATCCCCGACTTTACTCTACTTATTGCGAACAATTGTTTCTTCGACCTAAAAAAACATTTTTACCATAAAAAATCGCATTACGAAAGGGGATAGATCATTTTAATTATACATAATATTAGGCGTTTCCGAAACTTGGGGAAAGCAAATCTTATCTGGGGGTTGACAACGGTGCTAGTTGACAACACATAATAATTTACACAGATGTTATGCCTAATGTCCTATATGTAGGACGGCTCAAAAATGCATTTTGGGAAAAATTGAATTAGGGGTGCCGGTTACCCTTAACTTATTTGAGCCGTCCTACTTATAGGGCATTAGGCATATTATGGGTTAAGCTTATTGCCACTTAATTTTATACTTCGCATCAACTGTTGCAGCCAATCACAGCAAGTTACCTAATGCACCAATTGCAAATCGATGAAGTCACGTGATACGCGAAGGTTCAGCTAAGCAATCGGAACTCACTCGCCATTAACTTATTTAACGTTTGCTCTTGGTCCGTTGTAGACCTTTCGGTGCTTCCAGACATTATTGAAATTGGTGCATTGTATAATAAGTAAAGGTATTTAAACTTGATTTATTATATTTCTTACAATCTCTATTAATTATTTAAACAGTTTATAAATTTTTATATCCTTTTGTTTTGTTATAAGATGTGATTTTGTTCGTTTTGTGAATTGTTTAACCGCCCATTATTTATCGCCGTTTTTATAGGGCGAATTTGCCCTCCAATTGAGTTTATATTTTATCTTTATTTTTCGAAGGTGGTTCGAAACGCATACAACCTTACAACAAGGGAGGATTCCTGATAGCACATCAATAAGAGTGGTAGAAAAGAATCTTCATGTCGGAATTAAAAATGATCGGTGAGTAATCTCTATAAATTGTTCTCTAAATCAAATAATATTAAGAGGTTTCATAAGTCTAGGAGATTAGAAATACATTTGGTCATGGAAAGTCGGGGAATTTTTGATTTTTTGAGTTTTAAAAACTTAAGAAAATAAAACTCCCCCTGTACTGGTCTCCAACAGTAAAAGACAATGCAGCTAAATGCTAAGCTGTAACCGCTAGATTTACATCATAAGTTCTAATTTTAAATTATTATAATGATTATGCAGTAAGATTATCTTTTTCAAAAAATTGTTAATGAAATATTGAAATTATTTTGTTATTAATCATAAGCTTTCAGTAGTGTTATCGTCAGAGGTTTTATGAACAAGTCATTTGTTTATATAACATCTGACGATAGTCATTTGTTTATAAACATCTGACGATAGTACATGAAATGATAAACAAGTGACTTGCTTATAAAACATCTGATGATGGCACTACTGAAAGTCTCGTTATGATTAACAAAATGTAATTTCAATGTTTAATTATCTATTTTTTATTTTTAAAGTTCAATTTATTAATAATTCTCAATAGTTAAAAATCATATATTTAGGGTATCTTTTTCATATTTTTCAGATTCCATCTACATGCATACCTCTTCCAGACGTGATGATGTTCCTGCTCGTTGTACATTTACTATCCCGGTCCCACCAACAGGAAACAACATCTAATGGTAAATATTTTGAATTTAAATAAAAAAGCTTAAAAGAATATAAAAATCGAGCTTTGATTCGTTCAAATAAATAAATATAACTTTTTCTATATTGTCGTTTAGTCAATCCACATTTGGCTTTCCGACTTTATCAACCAGAGGTAGTCGGTAATCAAGTTCCAACTCCCTCTGGTCTCGAACAGTTAACTGCTAAGCTATAACCGCTAGATTTACATTATAAGTTCTAATTTTAATTTATTATACCTACATTTTTAGTAAGGTCGCTCTAATTACGGTAAATGATTCTCTTTTTCAGATTCAATCTACATAGTACATACCTCTTCCGGATCTGGTGATGTTCCTGCTCATTTCACATTTAATATCCTGGTTCCACCAACATAGCGGTTGTTTAGGAAACAACATCAAGTAAATTTTAGCTTTTAATTATGTTTATATGTCATTTTACCACTTACTTTCATTAACTTAACTAATTTAAAAATTTTACAAGCGCCGTAGGGCGTTTTTTGACTTGTCAAAATTTATTCTTGTACAAGTAAACAAATATTGGGTATCAAATCTTAAATTAGAATTATTTTAAATTCCACATTTTACCCTCTCAATTTAAAACATTTCATTTCATTTTAAACGATGCAATGACGAAGATTATATTTACATTTTTTATTCAAAATTTTATACTTGATAAAATATATCTTTGCGGTTAGGTAGAAGTAACTTAAGTCAAGAAACTCAACTTTTCAATAGAAGCAAAAACGTGTTTATTCATATTAGAATTTCATAGATAGAGCGTACTAATTACTCAAAAATGCACTTTCGTAACTTAAGTTTCTTTTACCTAACCCCCCAGATATTATTGTGGATTACTACCCGTTTCTTGCAAATTTTTTATTAATATTTTCGTCAAGCACAGAACCATCGTAACCAATTTATATCATTAACGTTGTTACCTTTTGAAGGAAGACGGACTAAATAAGGTGCAGAATTAAAGGTCGGTCTGATATTTGATATTAACATTTCGTATTTTAAAAATCTACTACACGTATTTTGTTTGCAATGTTTAAAAATTTATTACCCTCTTTATGGTATTGTATGTAGGATCTCAGAGTGTGCATATAAGTTTTCGAAAGGGAACCCGACAGCATTTCGCTTTTTCAACTGAAAATACAAGTTTTAACAGTTTAGTATAATTTGGTGACAATATTCAGTAACATAACTAGCTTTATGTGTGCTCTATGCAAAGTTTCATTTTTGGCCCCTTAACGTGTTTTCAATAATTTCAATGCCTACCGCATTAAAACTAAAAGTTTTACAATTGAATTTACACTTGTTCAAAATTGACAATTGACCTCTCCTGAGCGATACAGCCTGGTAACTTTTGTGTAAGTTCTAAATTAACTTTTTCGCAAACTATTAACAAATTTTAATCATATTTTTCGTCTATTATCAGCATGTATTCTGTTTTTTGTCAAGAAAATAGACAACACTTTTAAATCTTAATCATAAAAATTTGGGAGGCGACATATTATATTCAGTGGAAACTCTATAATCCCTTTCATTATGAAGAGATCGTGGCATTTTTTGTGAACGCGAAAAATAATAATCAGTATAATGAACTTCAAATTTATTTAAAATTTTTTGTATTGCTTATTTTAAAATTTTTTTTATAATCAAATTAATATCACTGAAAACCAAAGTTTCATGCATGTTGATGATGCTATTCAAAATTGGTAAACTTAAATTGAAAGATTTGTTGTGCATACTTTTAACGGTAGTCTAAATAAATGAGTTGGATTAGATTTTTCAATCAGACACGGTTTAATGTTCCATATTCAAATAGTTTTGAAAATTAAATATCTTCAACGGCTTTTTTTACTTTAGCCAAAAATAACATGCGGTTTTAACCCCTCAAAAAGTAGAAAGAACCAAATTCTCAAACTGGGAACCCAAATTTTGAGAGTGTTCGCGTTGCTTTTCACTATTCAATTAAATATTAGACAAAAGGAAAATTTAGTCGTGGGTTAAATTGAAAGGTATTATAAAATGGTAACAATTTTGTTATCGGGTTGACATCAAAGCAAAAGTACAATTGAAGGGGTCATCAGTAACAAAGTGATCAAGTCCCTTCTCATCTTTTTGAGATATCGATTGTTGAATATTGCAATGCGTTCCCACATCTAATACGCATATGAAAGGAAATCCTTTTTTTTTAAATTAGATGCTTATATTTCAATTGAATAAGAAGCCATAATTTCCATTCCAAAATTATGCTGCAATTTTTAGAGAAAACTCTTTTTGGTTTGTACCCGGGCACTTTTTGGCCTAATTTTGTTAAATAATAAAATAAAATTTATTCGCCTGCAAGCAAATATCTTAAAAATGTTATGTTTATAAACATTTACTTACTACAATTATTTCAACAAGTACATATCTATCGGTTACCAGTAAGTTGTATAAATAAGTTAACAAATGCAACATGTACTAATTTTTAGGGAGAATAAAAACAAAGCAAAATCAATTATTTTCTTTAAAACTGGCACATACAATTCAAAAAGTAGTCCAGAACTTCGACATTATTATTTCAGAATTTCTACTGCATTTTCCAAAACAAATTCCCCGACTATGTCAAGTTCTCCATGCTTAACATTGAAAATATTCCACACTTTTTTCAGAAGTTATCAAAATCGAAAATCCAAAAATGTAAATCAATGAAATAAAATTTATAATATAGAAAAAATGCAATGCGAATTTAAAAAAATATTTTTTATTGATTTTAATAAATCAAAAACGCTACTTGAACAATTTTTTACTTGAAGTTTGTCTCTATTTTACTTCTTTGGTTCAAAGAAGTCTTCCATATTCATATTTTACTTTCCTCAAATTTCGATGATTGAATCAGTATGGTTCTTGCTTCCCCGAGTTTTCCAGCTTTTCTAGAGGTACGGAAACCCTGCTTTCGGACTTGGTATCATCTTGTAATGGAATCAAGATCCACTGGAATTTAAAACTAGACATTTTGCGATAGATCGCTATTTTATTTTAATAAACCGACTACACCAGTTGATAGTATCGGAAATTTAGATAAACTACGGTGTTCAACTCAAAACATCCAAAGATAGATTTTCACCCATGTTTTGCACTGACTTCTTCAATTGTAAGATTCGGTACCTGATTCTTTGTTATCTTTTGTTGTGGTCGCACCCACATATTTTATTGCAAATAAATTAATTTATATGTAGAGATCAAAATTGATACTGGCAAGTTATGGAATGTTCAATTGTCAATGTACAAAAATTCAGATGTCACCAAAGCAAAGTTACAAAAAAAACAAAAATGTCAAACTGACGACTTTGATAAAAACCAATGCTGAAAAATTACACAAGGGCCGTCATATTTTATTGAAATTGTTGTCAAAAGATTATTCAAATCGAAATATGGGTTATTGGGTTAATACAACCGACTTGTAATTAAATGCTATAGATGTTTCGGAAAAACAATAATTTTTTTAAATTAAATGCCGCTGAAAGAAATAAACAGATTTCTTGGTTTGATTTTATATAAAGAAGTATAAATTTCTGTAAATTTAAATAATTGATCACAGGCACTAGAGCTGGTAGCATGGGTTGATGGATTAAAACAAGCAACGCATTTAATTTGTCGTAAAAGGGACTTTATTTCGCTATTCTTTCAGTATTTCCACTAAATTTTTCAAAATAAATTGCTAGACTTTTCCAGGTTTTTATTGATTAAGAGATTTGCCCAATATCAAAAGTTTGTAAAAACGAAAATCAAAATTTCAAATGGGGATATTACAATAAGTATAGAAGAAGAATATGATTAGAAATGTGAAATTAAATTGTTTAATTTTAATAGCTTAAAATTTTCAATTTTTAGTTAATATAAAATTAAACGCTCACCATTCCTCTCGTGGTAACGCTCGGCTCGCCGTTTCGCTAGCTAGCTTGTACGAGGCGTTAGATTTTATAACTTTGCGGATGAATGTGATTCGATATTTCCCGATGTGCATTCTAAGTTTTCCGGATTTTATTCATATTTTTTAATTTTTTATTGTCAATATCCATTATAACAATTTTATAGTAGTCATTACATACTTTTAAAAATCTCTCGGTTTAGTGTTGGATTGCTCATTCAACAAACAACAATATAAAATATTTTCATGAACCTCCTCTTTTTTCACTTCACCTCTTAATGGAAATTGTTTTTAAACAATTCGAAACAATTCAGCATTTCTAAACTTCCACTTGACAAAACTTTTTAACGCAATTACATTATGCAATTCACAAATCTTAATTGATTTGAATTGGGTATATTTTTTAAGACTGATATGCACGCTCTGAATAATTATTATTAATTAAAATAACTAGTTTAAATATATTATTTGTTTATATAAATTTTAAAATTTTTCCTGCAAGCAGTAATTTTATATAACAAAATTTTATGGCATATAATTATGTAGGTTTTATATACGCTGCCGCTCACGGATGTATGAGCACTTATAGTATTCTCCATTTTTACTGATGAGAGCTTAAAAGCTTATAACAAAATCAAACCGAAAGAAAACTTTAATAAATAACATACTTTTAAAAAAACATGTTAATATTAAAAAGGCATACAAATATCTTGACTTGAACGAAACATTGATAACGTAGTTCTTTCACAATTTATTCATATTTTCAGCTTATAGCAGTGATATCAATAAATTATATGAAAATAACTTCTTTTTGGGTATGAGGGAATGCAATCAAACAACTACTACCGTTAAGCCAACGTTTCGATCAATTTATTCGATCATCATCAGGGCAAAACAGTAAGTGATGATGATCGAATAAATTGATCGAAACGTTGGCTTAACGGTAGTAGTTGTTTGATTGCATTCCTTCATACCCAAAAAGAAGTTATTTTCCTCAATTATCTAAGGAAGAAATTTGTAATTTCAAATAAATTATATCTTAATTGATACATTTTGATTCACATAATTTTCATTCAATTAATGATACCAACTTTTTTATTAATTTTTTTCATTCTAATTAAATTAAACAAATTTGTGAGAATTTAGTGGGAACACTGAAGAATTAGCTCAATAAATTTCTTTTTGGGATAAATTAAATTCGTTGGTTGTATTAACCCAACAACCCATACTACCATTTGGATAATCTCTCTGACGACAATTTCAATAAAATACCACGGTCCTTGTCAAATGTTTTATTCTTGGTTTTTGTCAAATTCTTCCGGTTTGACTTTCTTGTTTCCGTATAACTTTGCTTCAGTAACATCTGCATTTTTGTACATTGGCAATTAAACATTCCAAAACTTGCGAGTATTAATTTTGGTCTCAACATATAAATTTATTTATTTACAATAAAATCTGTGGGTACGAGCATAACAAAAGATAAGAAAGAATCAAGTAACGAATCTTGCAATTGAAGAGGTCAATGCAACGCATGGGTAAATCTATCTATGGATGTTTTGAGTTTAACACCGTAGTTTTTCTAAATTTGGCGATACTCTCCACCGGTGAAGTCGGTTTATTAAAAAAGATAGTCATCTAGCGCAAAATGTCCAGTTCTAAATTCCAATGGCTCTTGATTCCCTTACAAGATGTTACCAAATCCGAAAACAATGTTTCCATACCTCTAGAAAAGCCGGAAAACTCGGGGAAGTAAGACCCATACTAATTCAATCATCGAAATTTAAGAAAAGTAAAATATGAATCTGGAAGACTCTTTGAAACAAAGAAGTAAAAAAGAGAAAACTTCAAGTAAAAAATTGGAAAAGTAGCGTTTTTGATTTATTAAAATCAATAAAAAATATTTTTTCAATTCGCATTGAATTTTTTCTATTATATTGTACATTTTATTACATTGATTTACATTTTTGGATTTTTGATTTTGATTACTTCTGAAAAGTGTGAAATATTTTCAATTTTAAGCAGGGAAAACTTGAAAAAGACGGGGAATTTCTTTTGGAAAATGCAGTATAAATTCTGAAATAATAATGTCGAAGTTCTCGACTGCTTTTTGACTTGTGCGTGGCATTTTTAAGGAAATTAAAATATTTTGCTTTATTTTTATTTTTCTGAACAATTAGCATATTTTGCATTTGTTAACTTATTTATACAACTTACTGGCAACCGATATATAACTTGTTAAAATAATTGCATTAAGTAAATGTTTATAAATATAAAATTTTTAAGATATTCTCTTGCAGGCGAATAAATTTTATTTTATTATTTAACAAGATTAGGTCAAAAAGTGCCCGGGTACAAATCAAAAAAAGTTTTTTTCTTAAAATTGCAGCACAATTTCGAAGTAGAAACTATGGCTTCTTACTTAATTGAAATATAAGCATCTAATTTAAAAAAAAAGGATTTCCTATCATATGCGTATTAGACGTGGGAGCGCATTGAAATATTTAAAGATCCATATCTCAAAAAGATGAGAAGGGACTTGATCACTTTATTATTACCCCTTCAACTGTACTTTTGCTTCGATGTCAACTCGATAATAAAATTGTTGCCATTTTATAGTACCTTTAAATTTAACTCGTCACTAAATTTTCATTTTGTCCAATATTTAATTTAGTAGTGAAGAGCAACGCGAACATTCTCAAAACTTGGACTGATAGTTTGAGAATTTGGTTCTTTCCACTTTTGAGGGGTTAAAACCGCATGTTATTTTTGGCTGAAGTAAAAAAAGCCGTTGAAGATATTTAATTTTTAAGACTATTTACATATGAAACATTAAAACATGTATGTATGATTGAATAGTCTAATAAATAACGTTTAATTTTAAATGCACTTTTAAAATCTAATTTAGTGTTCATCTAAAGCGGTAATTTTTCAAACAATATTTTGTAAAACTGTGTATGAAAGTTTGTACTTTTATGCATTGTTAAATTTCATTTTTTTAATTTTCCATATTGTGGAACCGTTTCATTTCTACTTTAATTTTAAGCTTTTGTAAAATTTTCTGTTGACCTGCATATTTTAAATTTTTTTTATACATTAGTTGTCATACTTTATAATATTGACATGATATTTTTTGTTATTTTGTTTTGTACAAAATTCATAAGAATTTTGATTTGGAATGTTAATTAGAATTATGAAAAATTTGTATTATATTGTAAGAGCGACGAAAGGTGATGTACGTGGGTCGCACAGAGGACAAAAATTTATGCCAGTATTAGTTTGTAATTTTGATTTAAATAAATTAAATAATGAAGTTAAAAAGTGTTTAATTGGTCGCGTGCGTATTAGAGCGGAAGAAAGAAGATAATATTAGCATCTTTCAGGCTTTACCGTCTTGTATTGAGACATTAAGTGTGTGGCGCCTTTTTTTGGTTTTTGATTTATTAAAACAAATCGGGTGACACTCCCGATTGCACACCTACCCTAAATTGCTCTCAGTTGAGTGGAGCCGCAGCGTCGCTTTGGAGGCTAGGAGGTACAGGTAGGTGGAAGAACGGTAATGAGGTAACTTTTGCATACCAAAAAGTTATTACACGTGCGTGAAGTTAACCTGCCACTTAAAAAAAAATTATTTTATAATGCGTTTCATTCGGATAAGAGATTCAGATTTTTTATAATAGGAACGTTACTGGCCATCGAGTCACTTCAAAAAGGAAATGTTACTTGCAAGTTGATATAAGAATACAGAATAAGTTTACTAGTTACGACCGTAAAAATATAATTGAACACCTTCGTGACATATCTTATAATAAATTATAATATGGATTAAAACTTCTCCACTATCTAACCTAAGTTAAAGAAAAAGTGAAGTAAAATATAAGAAAGTTTGTCCTATTCAATGAATAAAAATATAATAATAGAAATCGATCTTTGGAACCCACATGGACCTCAGTGTAAGTATACCGGTTATACTGCCGTACTTAGTAGTTAAAACGTCCTAACTAACAAGTTGGTTTCCGGGAGAAAACTAACTTTATGTAGATGTTATAAAGCTGTCTTCATTATAAAATTGTGTTTAATACCTTCTGTAATTAATGATTATATCAAATTTCTGTTAAATGATATGAAAGTGGCTTAATAACATCCATATAAACTCATTTTTTTACTCGTCGCCCAACGAAACGTCGCTGAGTTGACCGTCGTCGAGTTTACTTGTCGCCCAGTTTTCCCGCCGCCCAGCTTACCCATCGCCCAGTTGTTGCGTACCATTACCGTCAATGATGTGAATCGGACATTGACGTCAATAGCCGGTCAATGACAATTTTTGCTAGCCATTAACGTCATTGTCCGGCCTTTGACGTCAATGCCCGTTCACGTTAGGCGTATGCAACTATTTTCATCTGATTGTAATATTTACGTCCTTGACCGGTCAATTAGCCAAAGGTGAATGGACAATGATGATCATAATTTAATGGATAGGAAGCAAAACAAAATATATCGAATTTTGCTTACTTTGCGATATTTATATTTACAAATCGTCCATCAGTGAAGTATTGCAATGTTCAATAATTTATTAACAACAATGTAAAAAAATAATTTAGATTTTTTAATTTAATCATTTTTATTCTGATATGAGAGTGATCCATGACCCTTCAAGTTGCAAATTTGTTTACTGGCGCGATATACAAACTTGTTGTAACCCTGTCCCCCTAAAACTCTGTTTTGAGCTGCAACTTGTCTAAGGGTAATCTCCTTTTATTTGGTCGAATCGCTAATGTTTTCTAACAAACTTCTCGGTGCAGGGGTTAAACTTAGATCGGGTACATATTCTTCAAGACACCAGAATGTGTGCAAAGTTCATAAAAGCCATCTTCTATGGAACTAACAACAGTCAGTATATTACGTAGAGAACCGCGAGCAATTTGAACATCTGGAAATTTTTCATTGGATAACTTTGGCATTTTAGAGGCTTGCTTTTCCAATGATTCCCGACATCTTGTATGCTCCATAGTAATGTTCTCTTGGCGATCGCAATTGAAGCATATTCCAGCATTGTTAACTTCTTCGCCAAGAGGTAATATAAAGTACTGGCTTCAAACGTTTCTCTCTTCGTGCCCAACAACACGAAAACAACGTATTATCTTCCATTTCACGATCTGAATTGTTATCCTCTATTCCTTAGACCGTCCTTCCATTTCTTTTAACAGAGTTTCGACATCTTCAGTGGACAAATTTGGAATTTCATCATGCGGTATTCCAGTCGAGGCTAATCCTACCCCAGCCGGACATCCAAACATAGCCTCATATGGGCATCTTACTATTCCGAAATGCAAGACACGGTTTTTCTTAAAATGAATAAATTTGATTTCTGCGGACCAATTTGTAGTTTTATTTTTATTCCATTCACGCTTCCAATACATCCGCAATATTTCTATTGGCTCTTTCAACAGACCCTTGACTTTGGCTACCTAGGTTTCCCGTAAGCAACTTTTACTTCTGGCCACATAGCAAGTAATTTCACCAGAACTGAATTGACGGACTCTCGCCCATTGTCCGAGTGTAAAATAAGAGGTGCTCCAAAAGTAGTATAAATTTTCAGCAAGTGAAATGCGACTTCTTTTGCGCTTGCATTTTAATGCTTTCAGCAACACAAACTTTGTAGGATGATCTTGATACACCATAGTTCCATCAGGCATATACATATTAAAAGTACCTGCATAATTGATACTGCGATGTAAACTACTTTGCCACATTGGCAGATTGAAGGCATGAACAAGCGTTTCAAATAACGTAAATAAAAATTGAAATGATTAGAAATTATGGCAATGCTAAGTAAAGAGTGCATCGTTGCAAAATAATTAAAAAAATGTATGTAATTAAAATTGTGTTATTGTTTAGTTATAATTAGTTATAAAATTTTGTAAAACTAGATTAGTTAATATTAGTGGTGTTACGCATTAAAAAGGTTTCTGAATACACTTGGTGACGGCTTGATGAATAATTTGAAAAACAATTATCGACTCCAATATAAACTTTTAAAGTTGAAAGACAATTTATTGTTCACTTCCATATAAATGATAAGGTGCATCGTAATTGCTAATTGACATTTATTAAAGGTGCATCGAAATCGCAAATTAACAATTATTCATATTGCAACGAAATATTTCAAATTAAATTTCATTGAGTGCTAGTAACCAAATTAACTTTTTCCTAAAAAACAAACATTTATTTCAAAATGAAATTTAAAGTGGGAAACTTCATAACAACTTACCGACCAATAACAAAGAAGTAACAGAAAAATACAATATGCCTTGAAAACACAACAAAAATCGGACATCCTTAGTAACCAATATTATTTTTTTATCTTAGATACGGTAGATTGATTAAAATGAACGCACGTGAAATATGTGTGGGAAGAAAGATAATGTAATTTGTGATAAAAAAAATGATAAGTGAGGTTAATTCAGGGCAATAAATGCTAAAAGAAAGTAATTAAAACAATTTGTGATAAAAATTATGAAAAACACTTACCAAATGGTAAATTTATGTGATGGTAATAATTTGGATGAAAGGTGGAGATTTGGATATCATTTGATGGAGATTTGTGTAAACGTTCACGATAAATATTTGGAGTGAGGCTTAATTTGTATAGCCAGATGATTATGTACGCAAGAAAGAAATTACTATGGAAGATCAAGGTTGGTAAAGACTAGTTATTTATTTGTGCGGGAGTATTTGAAACGATAATTTATTCAGTAATCATTTATTATTTATAAAAACATTTATTGCGGCATTTATAATTAAGAAATTTGTTAAATTTTTAATTAATATTAGTTTTAAAAGCACGTGCTAATTTTGTATTGTGTCTCTATGACAACCATAATAATATTTTACAATTTGATATTAAACGAGCATTGCCATGATAAAAAGTTTATTGTATTTTTAAAATCAAGTTTACCAAAGGGTAAAATTTCGAAATCTTGTTCATGTTGGAGATTTGTAAATGCATTCAAGGAAAGTTTACAACCGTCAAAATAAAAATGTACATTAATTTTGGGCTAGCTGGAGCGAAGTACGATTTAAAAATTCCACGTAAGTTAACATTGTTGGATGAGCATTTAAAGGTAAGGGCATTTTCAACGTAAGAGCTAATTAAGTAAATAAAGGGCAAGGGTACATAGCAATACCAATTATGAAGGTATTAAGGGATTATTACCAACTTAAAAATTTATTTGTAAATAAAACTACAGATTGGCCCGCATGAATCAAATTTATTCAGTTTTAGCAAACCCGTGCCTTGCATTGTCGAATTGGAAGATACCCATATGAGGATATATTTGGATATCCGGCTAGAGTAGGATTAGCTTCGACTGGAATATACAGCATGATGAAATTCCAATTTGTCTACTGAAGATGATGTCGAAACTCTGTTACAAGAAATGGAAGGACGGTCTAAAGAAATAGTTGATAACAATTCAGATGGCGAAATAGAAGATAATATTAATTCCATATTAATTATGGAAAAATGCGCAGGAATTCATCTTTAAGGCAGTCGATGATTGACCACCCTAAAGCGTGGATCGAATTTAAAGTCCAGGAGTGACCACCAGAGTAAAAAGGTGAAATTTTGAGAGGTGGAAGTTACCTCGAGTATTGGATTTTGCAGTTGCCAAAAGGGTAATTTTTGTTGATTGAATTGACGTATTTTGGACAGCGAAGTTTTATCCAGAAAGAATTGGTTCGCGTAAAAATAATTCATACACTTGGATATTTTGACAAATAATACGAAAATCAACGGAAGGATGCGATTCTGTGTTAATGGAGTAGATGGAAATTGGATAATGATATAAGATAATTCGGATGTTTCATGATAAAATAAAACAAAATTGAAAGTACAAGATGGACTTCGCATGTAAATTGATAAGATAAGGTGAGCGAATGTTTCCATAAACTTTTCATAAATTGTTGTTATTATAAACTTTTGATGTATGGACATAAACGTGCTAAACAGGTGACGAAATTAATTATGCGACTGTATTTATAGATATGATTGTAACATCTTGGATGTACAAAAACAATTGTATTATAAACTTTTTTATAGTTGTTGTCGATGAATTATTTGATTTGAATAAATAAGGATGGTTTGGTTACCATATCCAAGAGTGTAAATTTTGTTTAAAGTAACGAAAATTAAGAGCATTTCAAAATCTAACGAGCAGAGCTTATCAATTTTCAGAAAAGCCCAGGGTTTAATTGTAAAAGGCTTCGTTGTTTTAAAAACCACGAAAATATAAATTAATATACGTATTGTGAAGATTGAGACAAGAAGAAGGGAGTAAGAAAGAGGCAGAAGTGTTATTTTCATTATCGTTGGTTTTCCGTCACATTCCGACGAGAGGTAGGCGGAATAAAGGACGTTATGGGAACACAACCTTGCACTTTCTGATAGAAGCAAAATTTTTGACACAAGTGCACTAGATGCGAACCTCAATTATCTAACTAGATGTGATGCCGCGTCGTTCGCCGTCCCCTTGCACCTCTATACAGCAGACCACCCTCCGATTTATAGTTTATCCTATTTATTTCGTAAACGGTTCATAAGACCATAAAAATACATCAAATCAAATAAATTTATAATTAAATTTTAAACAATAAGTGCAAGGTTCCCTAGTAATTTTGCTCCTTACTGTGTCCGGACTAATGGCCTCAGGATACAGCCGTTTCTTTATTTTCGTTTTTTTTTAGTATCATTATGATCATCTTATTAAATATTTAGTCAATGTCCGTAACTAAACTTCTATATTATGGCGACAACAATTATTTCATATTGCTTTTTTAAAAAAAAATTACTAAAACCATTGCTATGGTGCGTAAACGTCCGAGAGGTTAGCGTGATTTTCATGCCATGATGGGAGTGAACGACATAAAAATCGTATATTCCCGTGATTCGGAATCCACCATCCCGGTGTATAGGTCCTGTGTGCTCGCCACACAGTTTCAACACCCAACGAACGCAGACAGGGAATTCGGAAGACGGCGAGCAGGTTGTAAAAGCCGATGTGTATAGACAAACAAAATTTTGTAAAGCAATCTGCAATTTTTTTGGGAATTAGATAGGATCAAAATGACTTCAAAAATCGACCTAAATAATAAAAGAACGTTCATAAAATATGCAGTAAAAAATATTGCAAAGTTGAATCGTCACTCGGCAGCGACGGATCGACCTGTAGCGAATCTTAACCTTCGGGCTATTTAAAAAGGTCAATTCAAATAAATTACAATCTTTAAAAATTAAATAGCGGCAACGAGCTTTACATTAATCAACGACGGAAAGTATATTTTCCTCTTAAGCTGTTAAAATCAAACCTGTTGTACGCGCCTGCGCACATAAAGGAGTTGTCACAACTTCAGAAATTATTCGTTATAAGACGAAGCACCGAAGTGTAGTTAACATCTTAAGTTTTCTACGCCCCATAATTTTCAGTTGGTTTTGCTCGGTAAGTATCCATTTATTATTTTTTAAATTAATATTTAAAAATTATATCATTAATTATATCATATTAATTATAACATAAAAATTATATCGTAGTTTATATCATTCTAAATGTTTGTGATAACTACGGAATTTTATCTCATTCGACATTTTTGCAACTTAAAACTAAGTTATTTATTAAATACCTAAGCACTCTTATCAGAGGTTGTAACAAATAGTGTTATTATACGCTACTCAATTTCGCAGTTGGATAATGCTTCTTTCATTGCATTCACATAATAGTATCACTTTAATGCGTTTTCAATAAGTTTATTAATTACAGATTACTGCTTATTTTGTACAATGAAATTGTACGAACTTCCTGAAGGTCAATCCGCTCCCCAATTCCAAGTTCCGGAGGTAGAATTGGTAAGCAATGAATTATTGATAACTAAGTTATTTAAATATGGTTTATAAATCAAGTGCACAATTTTATGGGGACGATCCCACAAACGAAACCACCCGAAAATAATTTTCGTGTGCTACACACTAAAGAACATGTTTATATTAGTCTATAGAAAAAATATTTAGGGGGGTAATGTTAAAAATAACACCAAAATCGACTTTTGAAAAGTCGATACAAATGACGCTATACAATTCAAAGACGGTCCCTTGAAATAGCGTAAAATTTTGTCGCTCAAATTTGAATTTTTCTTTGAAATTCGGATAGATGGGGGTGTGATTAGTGGATATTAGTAATAAATATAATCAAAAAAATGGAAAATAACCCGTGTATTGCCGAAAAAGTGAAAAAATAAAATTTTTTTTTCTTCGAATTTTGGGGTTTGCATTCGATAAGGAGGGTTATCCATCGTCAAAACCTACCCTTCCGGGGCTACGCTTCGCTCCGCTACGCTCTGCACCCCTCCAGGGCGGTTTTGACTCTGGTTACTGGGCTAAACATACGAGAAGGCGCCACTTAAGTTCAAATTCGATTTATTCAAAAGTTTGGCCCCCTACCCCCCTAAATATTTTTACAATTTGCTCTATTAACTGTGCTCTTTAGTGTGTAGCAGAAGAAATTTTGATTTCGGAGGTTTCGGAAGTGGGATCGTAGCCATTTATTCTCTACAAATTAGTATAAAACTCAACAAATTGAAAAAAAAGTGACTTAACTACTTTTTCCACAAGCCCCTCAATTATTGGTTCAAACGGTTACTTGTAGATTTTTCGGCTACTTAATATGTAGATTAATAAAGCTATTGTTAACAATATTTTATTTGGGTTTCTACTTTCAGGTTGATTCTGATAATAGTGATACGGAACCGTGTACCTCTGAAGATGATGACGTATCCGATAATCCATCGTATCTTCGTGTCCGAAGATACGATGGTATCCGAAGATACGATGACAGTACGTCATCAGACGAAGACCCGGAGGAAGATGACAGAGAGGGCATAATTCTATATTTACGCCCTTTAAGTCTTGAAGACGACGAAGAGATACCAGATGTATTTGCCAACTTCGATGTTGAGTGTGGTGATGCCACAGTTACCCCAGATAATATTAATGATGGCGATGAATGTGTCCAATTTGTTGGAGGTCTATCAGATGTTGATGGGTTTGGTTACCTTGATAATTTTTCTACTAATTACCCAGTTGGCAGTTCTGATGTTGGCGATCCATTTGGTGCTGGTGCTGCGGGTACTAGTGTGTATCCACCAGTTTTGCCTGCGTCCCTACCAAATCCTTTATACTTAAATATAATTGATGACCCAATTGAAATTGTCAGTGATCACAATCGGACTCTTCAACGCTTGTAAAATTAAGCTTCCTCAGATTACCAGTGGCACTTGGATGCAGCAGCAGAGGGAGATGATGCTGAACGTCTAGCAGCAGATGCTGCCAGGAACCGCCAAAATGACATTTAAATTAAATTGTTAATTCTTGTATAAAACCGAATTCTTACCTGTTCTATATTTACATTAATAAAAAGTTCACTTTGTGTATTTTGATGTTGAATTTTTGATTAGATTGATATCTGGAAATTTTATTTTTCGCAAATATTTAGGACCATCTTAAGGACTCAATTGCAAATAGTTGATCAGGCAATAAAATTCATACGACTCAGGAAAGCAAAACTCTTTCAGTAAGCATAAGCATCCTCATGGACGACATGATTTCTGTGGGGGACGTCAACTGACCAATCAGTCGTTTGTGTGTCAAAAAATAATTGTGTACACCAGGTGTAATGAAGCCTCAGCAAAATATAACTACCTGCGCTGGTGTCGCTGCAAGGTCACGCTAATGGTAAAAGTTGGTACGAAATGAGGCAGTGAGAGGAAAGTTGGACTAACCCTAAAATTTAAAAAAATTAGTTCGTGCAAATTCATTGTCGTTCGGTACCATTGATTCGTTTTCCTATTTACCAATAACCTTAATTGGTTAATTGGACCCCCTTCTGCAATAGGGAACCAACCAACAGTAACACCATTCTGAGTAATCGGCGTTTAAAGGTTTCAGTATATTTTCTAATTATTTATGCATCAAATAAAAGAAATCTAATACTATTATAATTTATTTAATGAAAGTTTTATACACACTATAATATGGTCCATTAAAATTTTTTAATTTTTCAAAATTTCAGGAAAAAATGCACTTGGTTCCTTTTTGCTTACACAAACTAGGAACAAAATGATTTTGCAAAAAAACAGAAACATACTAATATCTATTATAATCTATCCAATCTCCAATCAAGTTTATGTAGAATTCTTCAAATGAATCACACCAATATGATTTAAATAAAATCTGTTTTTCTATTAGAAAAATTTGGTTCCCAAGTAATAAACTACATGTGGTAGTCAATAAAAGAAAAAGTCTAGGCATAAGCTGTAAATGAAATCTACCTCATTTATTTGACTAAATTGAATATTTAAAACTTTTATGACACAAAACTTGTAGGGTATGAAAATATAATAATTACTAGGTATTTAGTATACCTATTTAGTATAACCCTGCAAGAGATTTTCAAATTGGCATGCTTTAACAAGAGCAGGAAACGGTAATATTGTAAAGAAATAAATGTTGAATAAAACTCAGAGATTAAGAAAAATGTGGTGCACATTGAATTTAAAGTTTTATGACTTAAGTGTCACCTACCAATAAATAGTTGCCGAAGCAATAATTCAGTAGAAATTAAATAACTGATATAAAATGTTCGCAAAACGGATCCAAATAGCTTTGGTTCCTTGTTGAAAAGGTTTAATATTATTGCAATACAGATCCAATGAGCGTTGGGTTTCTATTGTAGAAAGTCATCTAGCAAAACACATATTTTTAGTTGGTTCCCATGCTCAATAAATGCCTTTAAAATGGATTTATATTCTGGTTCTCTTTTGTATAATGGAAAGCATCAAAATGTGATTTTAAAGGCGTGCTTAACTCATTTTTATCGAAAATGTCGGTTGGTTCCTTATTGCAGAAGGGGGTCCAATTAAGTCTTTAGTAAACCACTGGGAATGTTTCACTGGATCCCACTTTTAAAGAAAATCATCACGGCTCTTTGGAGTACTGCACACCTCTCAATTGCTTTGAATAAACAAATACTGTTAATTTTTACCCTTGTACTACTGTCGATACAAATCGAACTGGGTCATTCCCCCTGGTCATTTTCAGTTCCAGTTCAGTTCAGTAGACCGTTGAACAGTAAAGACGTGTTTTACCGTTGGAATTTTTATAGGTTTTTATTAACCTACTTGAAGGAATTTATTGTAAATGTTCTTTTGCTGTAAACTTTGCGAAGTCAAAAATAGACTACCGGACTGCTGAGAACGAAAAGAGATGCCAAAGGATGATGCGCGAAGCGAAAATAAATCGCGCGGCAGAGAGAGAGAGAAAGCTACTCGAGAACAAGATCAGGAATTACATCGCAACCCTCGCGAAAGGTGACGAGAAAAAAACGGCGGAAAAACTTTTTGATCGCTCTGCCTTAGAAAATACAAACTCGGATCACCAAATCGATAGGAAAACGCAAAGCGATGAGGAATAGGAGCCAGGGATGATGAATCCACAGGGAGAGACGATAAACCCCGGACCAAGAAGGAGGTATCCACGTCGTCAGGAGTGGCTTTTACTTTCGGGTAACTAATCCCTCTAAAGTAGGTCATCGCGCGTTTCAAACCCCATCATTAGATTAAAAAGATTAAGCGAGCATCGCTCGCATATGCTCCACTTTGCAAATCATGCTTGCTTGCTTCGGTCATTCTCCTACACGACTGGGCTTTTGTTACATGCTAAGTCTGCACTGCAATGCGGCCCAGTATTTTCCATCTGTTTGAAGAACTGGGCTTAGGGATTTACAAAGGTGCTATGTTACGGACGTTATAGTTCCGATACGGGACGTTTGAGTATTTTGCCGAGACATTAGCTCGTGTATTTGGATTCAGAGGTCGAACGCTTTAGCGTTAGTGAGCTGGGACTAACCGGACACCTTTAAGCAAGCTCCACTTGAGAGGTAAAGTGAAATAATTAACTAGTATACGTGGCCTTCGGCCGCACTTAATAGCATCTGGTGGGCACTATTTTAAATCTTTTTGAATGTAACCCTGTTTTGAAATAATTTTCTCTTAATTGATTGTGGAATCACTGTCACTTACTATATATGGCAAAGTGGTTACTATGCTAGTTATCTCTTTTTTCCGCGAATTTTAAGTCCTTTTCGTGGAGCAGCTTTTGGTAAAATAGATAAATCTTGAGATAATGCATTAGACAAAGTCGAATATATTGCTGTGATTCAAATGTACCAACCCGAGTCAAATGATTCAATTTCTGACCTAATTAAAAATATTCAATAAATTTGACCCACTTAAATTGTTACAGATTGAAGAGATAAAAGCAATTACACTATTTTATGATATTACAAGCCCATAAAGATCTCTAAAGATCAGAATACTAGAAATAAAACTGTTAAATAGAATCATAAATGAGATGTTCACATCAGAATCTCACAAAAAGATATTTTAAAACAGAAATAATGAAATTTATTGCAATTTAATTGTTATCTTGAAAACATAACCTGTATAATTTGTACTCTTTATATTGACATTTCTTTGTGAATAACATGTTATATGAAATTCTGGTTACACAAAAATGTATCTCATAATTCACTCTATGTGAAAATTTGTCACCTGACTGCGCGCATCGGTCACATTTTTTTAAAATCTTGTTATTATGAGGTATTATACTTATAACAAAAATTTCGAATGGATCCGGCACAAATTTAAAGTCAAATATTCCGTGGGAAGACATTTTTAGGTCAGTGGATATATCGAAAAGATTGAAGCGGTAACTTAAACGGACAAATTTATGTTTTACGATCGAGTAGTAATTATAATATTTGATGGGAAAGAAAGTATTCTCAAAAGAATTAAATACACGTCTAATAAACCATGCGGTAGATAATATAGTTTTAATAAAGTTGACGTAGCACCCATCAATAATTCGCATCGTCAGCAAGAAAGTCTCCATTCGATAGCATTGCAACCCAAACGTCAATCCAGGCATATGCTTTGCTATAATTTTATAGAGGACTGAGAGACACTTTTATGCGATCTATGAACTCATGTTGAATATCAACCCACGTGCGGTCTTTCAAATCGTGTAAAACAATGCCCGTTGTTCTCTTATCTGAGACATGTGCCGATAAGCAGCCAAATGTGCTGGCAGTTAACATGGGAGGTATAGGGAATTAAAATTATCGAGGACAAATAAAAACTAGACAAAAACTTATTTTGTTCAAGTCCAGACAGGCAAAAAATTGTTATTCTGGGCTCATGTGCTGATATATATCCCCACACTTTCGTTTGGAAGAAAGACGAAAGCGTGCTTTCACACTTCAAGGAACGTCCAATTAAAATGCATATCCCTTCTTTCCAAATTAATGGGACCCAATTATAAGGGCCCAAATCAACCGTTAAGTGGGAAATATCCTAGTTTTAGGAAGGGAAAACGCATAAAAAGGACTGCAACTTGCATTTTCGAGGAGATTCACAAAAGATTCTGAGTGATCTTAATAGAATCCGATACCGCCTTCTCGTATCGTAACGCTTCCAAAAGCGGAATTAAAACACCAAGATCTCGCATTCAGTCGAGATTTTTAAATCAATAATACTCAGTTGTGCTAAAATTGTTGTGCGTCAGCTCCAGGTAAATTATCGAACATTTAATACCGTCAATTGTTTATAACGTTTAGTAAATTATCGAACATTTAATACCGTCAATTGTTTATAACGTTTAGTAAATTATCGAACATCTAATACCGTCAATTGTTTATAACGTTTAATAAATTATCGAACATTTAATACCGTCAATTGTTTATAACGTTTAGTAAATCATCGAACATCTAATACCGTCAATTGTTTATAACGTTTAATAAATTATCGAACATTTAATACCGTCAACTGTTTATAACGTTTAATAAATTATCGAACATTTAATACCGTCAATTGTTTATAACGTTTAATAAATTATCGAACATTTAATACCGTCAATTGTTTATAACGTTTAGTAAATTATCGAACATCTAATACCGTCAATTGTTTATAACGTTTAATAAATTATCGAACATTTAATACCGTCTATTGTTTATAACGTTTAGTAAATTATCGAACATCTAATACCGTCAATTGTTTATAACGTTTAATAAATTATCGAACATTTAATACCGTCTATTGTTTATAACGTTTAATAAATTATCGAACATTTAATACCGTCAATTGTTTATAACGTTTAATAAATTATCGAACATTCAATACCGTCAATTGTTTATAACAATTAATAATATCGAGTTATTGAATAACATCGAGTTATTTCAATTAATATATCGTACCTTAGTCTCGCACTATTTGCCGCTTGGATGCAATCGCATTGCATTTCTTTTTATCGGTATGGTATAAAACAGGTGTTGCGTTGCGAACACATGGGTGCATTCCCATGGTTTTCTTATCGAACACCACATTGACGTTTCTTATTTACACAGTGCCGGCTTTGACTAATTTTAACTTCACGGATAATTACCCTAGTGAATTGTTTAGTACGGAGACCCCTATTTTATCGCGAAGCACAGTGCGTGAATCACCCTGTCATTTCACCACCTTCCGATTTGAAGAGGTTTTGGAGGCTGGTTATTGCACCCACTTTCTGGTATGGTTTGAGACATCGTATTCAGCTCCATTCTGCATTCCGAGGACGAATCTCACTCCTGGAGGACCCGCCAACGGCTTTGTCTAGAGGTCGAATTCCAACGAATACACTAAGTAAGAAACCTTTATATTTTTAAGATTTGTGATGTTAAGTGGTCCTATTTACCACCAGTTACGTTTATGAACGTTCAGTTCAACCCTGGAAGTCGATCGCAACCCTTTTGTACCTTTTTTGTGTTAATTAATGTTATTGTCTATTATTAACGTAACTTTTACTACGCCATTCGAGCGTTCAGATTGTAACCAACAATTTAACGTAATATTTCAAGTTTAGCATTGTAGCTAAAGTTTGTTTTTCCCGTTGTTGGGGATTTTTGGTAATCAATTGCTTTGATTAATTTTCATGATCAATTTTATGAATCATAGTTTTAGACGTTATCGAGTTGCACTTAAGTAACTATTAATTTTGGTGGAGTGCTGTATTCAATACGCCCCCCTTTTACGTATGAACTTTCTGGGTCATACTTTGCAAATTAACAGTTTGTATTTTTGTAACAGTAATCGTTTTACGAATATTAATTTCGCAACGGAAACCACACTGAAAGGTTCCGTCAACTGTACATATTTATTTTTATACGATACATGTAAATTTGATAGTATCTTGTGTAAATTTTGTCAACTCCCCCCTGATATTATTTTATTCATTACATTTTTGTTATTTCCCAACTGTGTGTTTTATTGTTATTGTGTTAATGTTTATTTAGCTATTTTCACCAACGGAAAGTTCGCCTCCTGTAAAGGTAAGGTCATTGAGCGAGGCTTTTCCGGAGTGAGAATTCGCCGTAAGATCATCAAGTTGTCGCGTACCAGCTTGGAAGGTGTGATAACCAGTCCCCTTCAAAAAGATTCATTTCTTCGTATGCGTGGCGCCCATTTAAACTCCCTCGTGTATATTAATCCCACCGATTGTGACTTAACTCCCCCCCCCCGTGTAAATTATTCACACCGATTTTGACAATTTTTAGAATCGCGATCGAGGATTGCCCGGTCGTCGATAGGAAACACACGCTTTGCGACGTGCCGTCACACGACCCTTTTATTCCTTTCACCAACCCACCCCTTCGCGACTTTGAGCTAGTCAACCTTTTATTACCTGTTGGAAAGGTGTCGTGGATGCTAAACGTGTTGTAACAGGCTAATAATTTGGCGCCGCCAACGTGGGCGTCGATAAAGCCCTCAAGAACAGCCCTTTTGGCACATCATATCGAATTTTTTTTTGTAAATTAAGTAAAGTCCAAATTAATTGTTGTAAAGTTAAAATATAATTGGCGCCCAACTAACTTATTAATTCCCGATACGCCTTTTTGGCACATTACGTCAAATTTTGTAAATCACGAAGTTTTGAATTAGGATTTCAATTTTAAAAGTAGTACCGACGCGCATGAATGGACTAACGAGATTCCATGACGCCCCCCTATTTAGAATTAAAAGTAAAAATTATCGCGATTTTAAGATCAAATATTTTGTTCCCGTTTACCATCAGTTGGTTAGAGTAATTCATTTCAATTAATAATGGCATTCAGGATTGTACCGGACAAGTTACGAAAGGACGAGGTCCAATACGAGTTAAAGATTAGAGGTTTACCTTTTCACGGTTCAGTAAAAGAATTACGTGATGAATTAGTAATAGCCCTTGATAAAGAAGAAGAAGGCGAAAGTTACGCTTTAGCGTGGTATCCGTTTACCTTTGCAGAAGATTTGGTGGCATTAAGAGCCGGCTTATTGATTCTTCATAGACTACTTGGTCGCTTGGAAGTTTCACGCGACCAAGAACCTAACGTAGAAATCGAGGTAGAAACCAAGTTAGCGCATTACTTTAATAGATTATCCCGATCAAAACCCTTTTTAGTAAAAGATAAAAATTCAAAACGAACAGTTATGGACGAATTAGAAGAATGTAGATCCGCGTACCGTTTATTTGTAGCAAATTCTCGAACGGAACGAGACTCATTATCGAATATCGTGGCCGAAATTAGTCGAGAGACCCCAGTAGAACCAGAAGTAATCGTAACTTCAAATCCAGTTTCAGTAAATATTAACCCACCTCCGGTTGAGGTAGGGCAGAAAAGTTATTGTACGAAATCAACACCTGTTGTCAAGTGGCGATTAAAGTTTTCCGGTGAAGCAAAAAGTATTTCAATCACTGCATTTTTAGAAAGAGTAAATGAATTAATTGTTGCTAGACGTGTAAATTTAAGTCAACTCTTCGAAGAGGCGATTGACCTGTTCGAGGGTAAAGCGTTGTTGTGGTTTCGCGCAAATAGAGATAAAGCATCTACTTGGTCAGAATTAGTAGTATTATTAAATGCACAATTTCGACCAGCTGACTATGACGTCAGATTACTTGAGGAAATTACACGTAGAACTCAAGGGAACGAGGAAAATTTGGCAATGTATGTAGCGATGTTAAAAACAATGTTTGCTCGCTTAGTCATTCCATTGTCGGAAGAAAGACAATTAAGTATCGCATTACGAAACTTAAACCCATTTTATATTGCACAGTTAGGTTTTACCGAGATTACGTCTTTTGATAGGCTAATTGAACTAGGACGCATTCTCGAAGCGCGCCGGTTGACAATTTCGAATTACGCACCGCCGTCAAAGAGGAAAAATGATTTAGAACCCGATGTAGCATACACCCACTTGAGTGTACCGACTCGAATAAATGATCGCGCACCGCGTGCCGAATCAACGTCTTTTAATAACTCACGAAATAATAAACGATCTGTAAATAAACCGACTTTTAAGAGTCGCAATAGCGCTGTCGAAGTTTTTAGTAAAACTTCAAGTAATAATTCTTGTTGGAATTGTGGTGGCACAGGACATTTAGCGTCGCGTTGTACCGTTCCGCAGAAACGTATATATTGCTATCGTTGTGGGAGAAAAGATGAGACTACAAAAACTTGCCCCCACTGTAACCCCAGTCAGAGTAGAAGGAGTTCGGAAAACTCTTCCGGGACTCACTAGGACGCGGTCACCTAGTGAACTCCCGCAAGTTTGTAAATTCGACCCGTTTTCATAAGATGGTAGATAAACGTAAAGATAAAATTAAAACTATATTAGATTATGTATTAGAGAATTCAAGACATGACACCCGTCCTCATGTAAGAGTCAATGTTCTCGGTTGTGAAATTTTAGCCCTCCTGGACTCAGGGGCGACCAACACGATTTTAGGAGAAGAAGGTTGGAATATTTTACAATCTACCGGTGTAAAAATTCAACTCGACTCCACGTTACGACCCAAGTGTACCGTAGCAGACGGTGAAATTATAAACAGTATCGGGATAGCTCAATTACCCATTAGATTACAGCATCGTGTCGCCCATATTTCAGTCATTGTGGTACCAAAGTTTTCACACGCACTTATTTTAGGTGTAGATTTTTGGGAATCCATCGGTTTCGTCCCTGATTTGAAAAACAAATCGTGGTATTTCGGGAAACCCCAAGTTACATCTGTAATTACCGACAAGAAAACACCCTTACAAAATCTTTTTAATTTATCAGTTGAGGAACGTCAGCGCTTAGATAAGGTCATTGACCTACATTTTCGGACTAAGGTCAAAGAACTCGGTTGTACTGACCTAGTGCAACATGTAATTAAAACCGACTCAATGCCGATTAAACAGCGTTATTATCCGGTTAACCCTAGTGTACAAGCACATATCGATAACGAATTAGATCATATGCTTAAGTTAGGGGTAATAGAACGATCATCTAGTGGTTGGTCGAACCCCATTTTGTTGGTCAAAAAGAAAGACAAATCATATCGATTTTGTGTCGATTTCAGAAAATTAAATCAAGTATCCGAGAAGGACGCGTACCCAATCCCGTATGTGTCCTCAATTTTAGATCGTCTTCGAGACGCTCGGTTTATAACGTCCCTGGACATTAAGTCAGCGTATTGGCAAATTCCTGTCGAGGAAAATTCCAAAAAATATACCGCCTTTACAGTACCCGGACGTGGATTGTTTCAATTCACCAGGATGCCCTTCGGGCTTCATAATGCTCCCGCTACTTGGATGAGGCTGATTGATCAAGTTCTAGGTCCCGATCTCGAACCTTTTGTATTTGTATACCTGGATGACATCATCATCTGTACATCCACCTTCGAAAAACACCTCGAAGTATTACAGGAAGTTTTTTCTCGGTTACGTACCGCAGGTCTATCATTAGGGAAAGACAAATGTCACTTTTGTCAACCCGAATTGAAATATTTAGGATACGTGATTAACGCAAATGGATTACTTGCAGATCCAGATAAGGTAGCGGCAATTACGCGTATACCAGCCCCTCGTACGGTTAAAGAAATTCGGCAATTAATAGGTATGGCTTCGTGGTACCGCAGATTTATCCCGCAGTTTTCAACAATCCTTGCACCGTTCACCGCGTTGTTAAGAAAAAATTCCAAGTTCATTTGGGATGAACCTTGTGAAGTAGCGTTTACGACTATTAAGAATTGTTTAGTTTCAGCCCCTATTTTATCGTGCCCTGATTTTAGCGTCCCCTTTACCGTACAGACAGACGCATCCGGTTTTGGACTAGGAGGAGTCCTCAGCCAAACCATTGACGAAAAAGAACAAGTCATTTGTTATATTAGTAGGTCATTAACTCGTAATGAACGAAATTATTCCGTTACGGAACGAGAATGTTTAGCAGTTTTGTGGGCAGTAGAGAAATTAAGACCCTATCTCGAAGCTTCACGTTTCACGGTCATTACCGATCACCACTCCCTGATTTGGTTAAATAATCTGGAGAACCCCTCTGGACGTTTATGTCGTTGGGCTCTCAGGTTACAACAGTACGATTTCAAAATCATCCACCGAAAAGGAAAGGATCATTTAGTCCCTGACGCTTTATCGCGCACTGTTCCCGAGATAACGTCCGTGTTAGTTGACCCTGTTCAAGTTAGAAAGTCACCCGATAAAGTAAAGAATCCCGTAGATAACGACCAACCCTTAATTAACTCGCATACCGATCGTTGGTACTATCGAATGTTGAAAAATGTCAAGAGAGACCCACTTCAGTTTAGGAAATGGCAAATTATTGACGACGAATTATTTAAACAAGTAAAAGTTCGGTATCCATCTCTATCAGATAGAGAGTGTCAATGGAGAACAGTAGTTCCGAAATTTCGCAGAAAGAAAATTATTTCCGAGTGTCACGACAAACCCACTTCCGGTCATTTAGGCGTTTTAAAAACATTTGATCGAGTAGCTCATGAGTACTACTGGCCAAAGATGAAAACCGATATTACTCGTTATGTAAATAAGTGTCCAGTTTGTATGGCTCATAAGCCCGAACAACAAAAACCCCGTGGTTTTATGTCCCGTCATCCCGTAGTAACTAGACCATGGCAGATGATATCTATCGACATCGTAGGACCACTGCCTCGGTCAACTAAAGGTTACACCCACATTTTATCAATTGTGGACTGTTTTACCAAATTTGCGTTATTTTATCCCTTACGTACAGCTACCGCGTCTCAGGTCATTCAAAGACTTGAAGATAACGTTTTGTTAGTATTCGGAGCCCCGCAGTATATTTTGACTGATAACGGAGTACAATTTAGAAGTAAGGAATTTCAGAAAATGGTACAGAAATATAATACCAGAATTATTTTTAATGCATATTACCATCCCCAAGCGAATCCTGTTGAAAGGGTGAATCGTGTTTTAAAAACTATGTTAGCTTCTTACGTTAACGATAACCATAAGAGTTGGGATATTTATCTCCCCCAGGTTGCTTGCGCAGTACGAACTGCACTGCATGAAGTCATAGGAATGACTCCGTACTTTGCAAATTTCGGTAGAGAAATGGTCATGTCTGGTAGGCAACATATCGAAACAGCTGATCCGAACACGCTGGAAGAAATAACGTTTGCCGACCGCGACGAATTAAAGCGACGTGCAGTAGCACTAGGTGATGTTTACGATGACATCACCAAAAGATTAGAAAGCGCTTATGAGAAATCTAAAATTACTTATGATTTAAGGCGACGTCCGTCGAATTTCGATGTCGGTGATACCGTGTATAGACGTAATTATGTTTTATCCGATGCATCGAAGCATTTTAATGCTAAGTTAGCACCAAAATTTGTAGGACCTTTTGTTATTCATAAGAAACTCTCGAACACCACTTTTGTATTGTCAGATACCACAGGAGTGAGACCTGGTGCATGGCACGCCAAGGACTTGAAATCAAGCCCTAATTAAGATTTCAGTTAGAGTCGACGTATGTCTTATATTTTTTGAATTTAATTTTTGAAATTCAAATGTTCTAGTTAAGTTTTGTAAGTACGGTTTGGAAATTTACGCATCCACCTAGTGGACCCGTAGAAGGTTGTTTTTGACTTTTACGTAGTTAATTTACGTTAAGTTTTTTTTGAATTCAATACCGACCCTTAAGGTAAAGCTTTTGCAAATTTTTCTTGAATTTAGTATCGACATTTACCGTAAGGCTTTTTAAATTTTTTAAATTTAATACCGACATTTACCGTAAGGCTTTTCGATTTTTTTTTTTAATTTAGCATCGACATTTAACGTAATACTTTTGCAATTTTTTTTGAATTTAGTATCGACGTTTACCGTGAAGTTTTTCAATTTTTTTTGAATTTAATACCGACATTTATAGTAAGGTTTTTTAAATTCAGTTGGGAGTTTAGTTTGTCGATTTAAGTTAGAATTTTCTTTTGAAAGTTTTTTTCTAACGCACCTTGTAAGGAGATTTTTTTTGTATCGAATTTTATTGTTGTAGTGCGGTTGCGTTGGTTGATAGTTGTTTAGAGTAACCCGCTTCTCATTGAGTTATCGTATTATCAGGCTGGACATAGTTCCACTGCCAGATAAATTTTTTTTGGACGTCAATCCATTTCTGGATGTCGATCCAAACCCCGGGGTTATTGAGTAATTTTGTGGACATAGTCCATCCCTCGGCGCATTATCGTCCCATTTATTTTTTTTCGTTGTTTGGCGATTTATAATCTGCCCCAAAGGAACCTTTTTGGAAAGGGAGCTTTGTACAGGAGTAGTGGTTAAACTCGAAGCAACACCCTGGGAAATTTACCTTGTTAGGGAATAACAGATCGACCACCATCGGCCTACGCAGTTAGGACATCTGTCGGTCCACGGAAGGACAATTCGATCGTTAGTTTTTTTTTTTTTCTCCCCCCCCCTTTTTTTTTCTTTCTCTCTCTTCTCTACGGACATTTGGAAAATAAATAGAGAATTAGGGATGAACTTGTATATCTGATCCATTCATCCCAGAGGCCATTGTAAATTTGATCGCGCCTTTCTAAAATTCACCCTAGATTCGGGTCCAACCCAAACTAGAGTTCGGCGTCTCTGTTAGTAACTGTGGGTCCCACGGTGAGCGAAGGATCGCGTGATTTCGCGAACCGCCCTCTCTTATGACAGTCACAACGACTTTGGAAGTGATTAGGACCTCGAAGGTTTTCCTTGTGTGTAACTTTTATTCTTTTATTGTGTAATTAGCAGTTTAGGTTTCGGTTTAGGTAGTGGAAAGTTTAGGTTGAGTTTCGGTGTAATTAATTTTAAGGTATCGATTTAATCAATGTTAAGTTTAGACATTATGAAGATAGATTGAAGACGTTAGGGGAAAGGAAGTTAGTTAACGGTATCTCGAGCGTATAGAGTAAAATTACAGACCCAATAAGTAATCAGGTCTTTAGTTGGTTTTTTTGTTTATCACGCATAACGGTAGTAATCGCGAATTTCGTTTTTTTTTATCGAACATTTAAGGAAGTAGTTTACGCGAAGTTAGAGGGTATACTTATCGGTCCATTGGAGTAACTACCCAATAAATCGCTTAGGTAGACCAAGTATAGATTGGTGTTGCGGTGGCTTAGTTACCCAACGTCCTCATCAGTCATACGTTAATTTTGTGGTCATTTTTGGTTTTTGTGTTGAAGAACGATTGTGTTCTCCCCCCTTTTTTTTTCAAGATAAGGTAATAGAGTCACTTCATGCGGTTACAGTAAACATTAGAGGTGCAACTCAGACAGTTGTCACCACGTCAGGCCCTGACCAACTTGCGAATTTCTTTTTGGAATATTTTTTCTCGTGTATAAACAACAACTTTAGTCCCGGTTTAGTCAATTAACTCCCCCCCGCCTACCGAATTGTATATAGAACCAGCATTGTGAATACGTTCCGGCCAGCATTCGCCCCAGAGGACGAATGACCTTTAGCCGTTTTTTTTTATTAGTATCGTTATTTATATGGTTTTGAGAATTAGTCCGCGTAAGACACTAAACTACCTGTCTCAATTTTAGTTCTAGGTTTTTGAGATTTTGTTCTCTCACGATGTGATAGACGCATCTCGAGCTCCATTTTGCTGTATTATTTATATGGTTTTGAGAATTAGTCCGTGTAAGACACTAAACTACCCTTCTCAATTTTCACTTCCATGTTTTTCAGATTTTGTTCACGTACAACGTGATCGTCACGAACGTCGTGTTACTGTTGTTTCTTTTTTGGAAGGGTCGGTGTTTTCCGACGCAAGTCAAAGAATACCGGTATAGGAGTATCTGGAATGACGTGTACATTTTTCTTCTTTTCTTTTTCTTCTCGTACGCTAGTACATAGGTGCTTCAACCCTTGTACCCACTCAAGACGTTAAGTCTTACCGTTTTTTTTCGGTTCGTTCGTCATTTTTATTTAAGGATAACGACATTGACTCTCGATTTGAGTCAAAATAGTTCCCGATATTTCCTTTGATTTTCAACCATGTTGACTCTCGGTTGATGTCATGGTACTACCCCGGTATCCAGGCACTTTACAAATTGCCCGACTCCGAAGTATTATGTCACCATCTTGGAGCAAGACCCTCTTGTTACATTCCTTACATTTTTGTGACACATAGCTCTGGTGGATACGTTCCACTCATATGGTGTCGCCATCTTGGGCGAGCATTGTCGCGTTGCGCGATTTGCTCTTAGATTGGAGATTTCCCCCGGTGTCAGTCACCGTTGGATTTCCCAATCATCCGTCCGTGCAAGACACTAAACTACCTTTCTCGCTTTTTCACCTCCAGGTAATTTGGATTTTGTCGGGTGTGGTATATTCATACTTTGCATCGGAGGTACAGGACTCTGCCGAGTATGGTATATTCATACTTTGACATACTGGTACAGGCGTTCCTTGGATTGGAGATTCCAGTCGGCGCTTACCGCCGTTGGGCTTCACCAGTCAAGTTGACGTCGGGTATTCTCAAGTAGTGAAGTTTTTCCAAGTTTTTTTCTTGGAAATGTCCCGATCATTTCGGAGTAGCGTTCTCGTTTTCGTCGGTGTAATTCGGAGGTTCGGTCCCTTCGGTTATACTGACAAAGACAATCCCTACCCTCGTATAGGGTTAAGTTTTTTTTTCTGGTCTTATTTCATATTTGATGCTCGTATCGTTGTCGACAACCGTCTTACTTCATATTTGATGCTAGTTGTATCATTGTTGACAACTGATATTCTAGTCTCGTCGACTCGAGCTCTGTAGCGTAAATATCTTTTAAAAGTATCGCATATTTAGTTGTGCGGCCACAAGTTGTGTAACTTGTACCTTTTGATATGGGTGTCGGTTCGGTACCGTCCCACTCTCGTCCCGCCGGACCCCATATCTCTTATATCGCGTCTTTCGCGAATTTTGGATCACGCTCATCGCGATCCCCTCTTAGTCTTTACTTGTTGATTCGGAGATTCAGCCCCTCCGGTCAACACGATTGACGTGGCATTCGTGCCCCATTTTTTTCTCGTTCTGCACGCTCTCGTGCGTAGATCCGTGTTCAACCCGGACGGTTCGAGGATTTGCTCCCTCGACTGTCCCTTGTAGGTTGTCACCCCACCCTAATTTTTTTTTGAGAAAACCCCCCCCCCCCTATTTTTTCTTTTTCTCGTGTTTAGATCCGTGTTCAACCCGGACGGTTCGAGGATTTGGTCCCTCGACTGTCCCTTGTAGGTTGTTATCCCGTCCCGTTTCGTATTGCGATTTATGCCCCACTATTTTTCCCGGTTGCATTCGTGATCAACCCGGACGGATCGAGGATTTGGTCCCTCGACTGTCCCTGGTAGGTTATCATCCCGTTTTTTTAATAACCCCCCCCCTCCCCCACTCTTATCTCATACCCCCCCATCACTACCTCTTCTCTCTCTTCCGATCATCTCGTCTGGATCGAAGTCATGATGAAGGTGGGTGGTCTCCCAAACGGCTTTGTAAATTTGATTAAGCTAAGCGCAAGTTTTTTACTCTGTTTTCCCCAACGATAAATGATAAAACAGACAGTCCCCATCTACTGAAGTGCCTCAGACGGCTTTTGTAAATTTGATTCAGCCAAGCACGCGTTTTTTTTTACTCTGTTTTTTCAACGTATTGAAAAAGGCAGACAGTCCCCATCGACTGAACATTTTAGAGAAGGCTTTGTAAATATGAGTACGCCAAAGAAGTGTTACCTTAGCTCGGGTATACCTTGATCTAGAGTCCGGTGTCTTCACAGACATTTGTGGGTTTCGAGGAGATTCACAAAAGATTCTGAGTGATCTTAATAGAATCCGATACCGCCTTCTCGTATCGTAACGCTTCCAAAAGCGGAATTAAAACACCAAGATCTCGCATTCAGTCGAGATTTTTAAATCAATAATACTCAGTTGTGCTAAAATTATTGTGCGTCAGCTCCAGGTAAATTATCGAACATTTAATACCGTCAATTGTTTATAACGTTTAGTAAATTATCGAACATTTAATACCGTCAATTGTTTATAACGTTTAGTAAATTATCGAACATCTAATACCGTCAATTGTTTATAACGTTTAATAAATTATCGAACATTTAATACCGTCAATTGTTTATAACGTTTAGTAAATCATCGAACATCTAATACCGTCAATTGTTTATAACGTTTAATAAATTATCGAACATTTAATACCGTCAACTGTTTATAACGTTTAAAAAATTATCGAACATTTAATACCGTCAATTGTTTATAACGTTTAATAAATTATCGAACATTTAATACCGTCAATTGTTTATAACGTTTAGTAAATTATCGAACATCTAATACCGTCAATTGTTTATAACGTTTAATAAATTATCGAACATTTAATACCGTCTATTGTTTATAACGTTTAGTAAATTATCGAACATCTAATACCGTCAATTGTTTATAACGTTTAATAAATTATCGAACATTTAATACCGTCTATTGTTTATAACGTTTAATAAATTATCGAACATTTAATACCGTCAATTGTTTATAACGTTTAATAAATTATCGAACATTCAATACCGTCAATTGTTTATAACAATTAATAATATCGAGTTATTGAATAACATCGAGTTATTTCAATTAATATATCGTACCTTAGTCTCGCACTATTTGCCGCTTGGATGCAATCGCATTGCATTTCTTTTTATCGGTATGGTATAAAACAGGTGTTGCGTTGCGAACACATGGGTGCATTCCCATGGTTTTCTTATCGAACACCACATTGACGTTTCTTATTTACACAGTGCCGGCTTTGACTAATTTTAACTTCACGGATAATTACCCTAGTGAATTGTTTAGTACGGAGACCCCTATTTTATCGCGAAGCACAGTGCGTGAATCACCCTGTCATTTCACCACCTTCCGATTTGAAGAGGTTTTGGAGGCTGGTTATTGCACCCACTTTCTGGTATGGTTTGAGACATCGTATTCAGCTCCATTCTGCATTCCGAGGACGAATCTCACTCCTGGAGGACCCGCCAACGGCTTTGTCTAGAGGTCGAATTCCAACGAATACACTAAGTAAGAAACCTTTATATTTTTAAGATTTGTGATGTTAAGTGGTCCTATTTACCACCAGTTACGTTTATGAACGTTCAGTTCAACCCTGGAAGTCGATCGCAACCCTTTTGTACCTTTTTTGTGTTAATTAATGTTATTGTCTATTATTAACGTAACTTTTACTACGCCATTCGAGCGTTCAGATTGTAACCAACAATTTAACGTAATATTTCAAGTTTAGCATTGTAGCTAAAGTTTGTTTTTCCCGTTGTTGGGGATTTTTGGTAATCAATTGCTTTGATTAATTTTCATGATCAATTTTATGAATCATAGTTTTAGACGTTATCGAGTTGCACTTAAGTAACTATTAATTTTGGTGGAGTGCTGTATTCAATACGCCCCCCTTTTACGTATGAACTTTCTGGGTCATACTTTGCAAATTAACAGTTTGTATTTTTGTAACAGTAATCGTTTTACGAATATTAATTTCGCAACGGAAACCACACTGAAAGGTTCCGTCAACTGTACATATTTATTTTTATACGATACATGTAAATTTGATAGTATCTTGTGTAAATTTTGTCAACTCCCCCCTGATATTATTTTATTCATTACATTTTTGTTATTTCCCAACTGTGTGTTTTATTGTTATTGTGTTAATGTTTATTTAGCTATTTTCACCAACGGAAAGTTCGCCTCCTGTAAAGGTAAGGTCATTGAGCGAGGCTTTTCCGGAGTGAGAATTCGCCGTAAGATCATCAAGTTGTCGCGTACCAGCTTGGAAGGTGTGATAACCAGTCCCCTTCAAAAAGATTCATTTCTTCGTATGCGTGGCGCCCATTTAAACTCCCTCGTGTATATTAATCCCACCGATTGTGACTTAACTCCCCCCCCCCGTGTAAATTATTCACACCGATTTTGACAATTTTTAGAATCGCGATCGAGGATTGCCCGGTCGTCGATAGGAAACACACGCTTTGCGACGTGCCGTCACACGACCCTTTTATTCCTTTCACCAACCCACCCCTTCGCGACTTTGAGCTAGTCAACCTTTTATTACCTGTTGGAAAGGTGTCGTGGATGCTAAACGTGTTGTAACAAATTGTAATTTGATCTTGTAAATCAACAAAAAGGTGAATAGAGTTCATAATCCTTTGAAACGTGATAAAGAATTTTAGTGATAACAAAGTGCTCAAATCCACTCCGAATTATGCCTACATGGAGAGCTTCTGTATTGGAAAACTTCTGGAAATTTATGGAAAATTCATCTCTTAAAATATGGAATAGACCCTGAAAATTACAAAAGATTTGGTTAACATAAAAATTTGCGATGTAACAATTTGACTTACCAGTACTCAAAAATCGACGCATTTTGGAAAATTGCGCAGCCTTAATCAGTTGAAGTTTAACACTCGAAATGAACGGACGTGTGAGAATTATAAGTGAAAATTTCGTATTTGGAACAAACCAGATGTCTAGCGCAGCGAATATTTGTTAAAAAGTTTGATAATATGGCATCATCTAAAATGGCTATCATTAGTTATGACATCTGAGTACTACTAAATGTGTTTATTTCGACTCACAACTCAAAGATCCAAAAATTAAGTAATTCCAAACAACCTACCGGTATTCCAGCTAAATAACACAAACAATCAACAAGTTAACTTCAATAATCAACACCGTTTTACTCACTTTCAACAGAAGCGATATTTATCATCAACATCACGAAGTTACGACAACAGCTGACTGTGAATTTCGACGGAGTGCGCGGCAATCACAATTGTGTAGTGCGCGCAAGCTCTTTATATACGAGCAGGATTTATTATACAAAAGGTATTTAAAAATTATTTTATTAACTTTTTTGTAATTTATTATTATAACATTTTCTACGCCTTAAGAAGAGACAAAGAAGTGGATCAGCATTTTTCGATGTTTTGTACTTTGATAATTGTACACATTTGTCTACAGATATAATCTGTTTATTTGTTAATTTGAAATTTTAGCGCTTGCGATTTTATTTGATTAATATAAAAACTATTTCTGATTTCAAAGCAATCTTTTATTGACTCAACAATTACAGGATCGTATTCAATTTTTAAGATCAATCAAAAACCAAGGTGGATCATTTTATCTTTTCAATCATTTTAAACACTTCATTCAATTTGAGCAACCAACGAATTATAAGCATTTCAAAACGAATTATTTCGACTCTAATAAGCAACCCCTAATTGAATTCAGGAATCTACCATAGTCTGAGGGAGACTCAAGGCTGAGCTAAACAAGAGGGACGAGGTGGTGAGCTTTCTGGTAAAATTGCACCCTCGAATATTTCAATATTTACATTAAAAAAATTTTCTTTCATTTTGAAAGTGGCGCTCAACACAAAACCGAGGCGTACAATTTTACATTAGGAACTTCACAGCAATATGTATGTACAATATTCTCCTGAAATTAGGAACTGGCCAACGAGGTTGATGGACATGAGTCGTTTTGCATCGTTGTGATGGCCCAAACTGTTGTAGTTTTAGGGAAATAAAACACGATGGTTCCAAAATTGCATTTTGTGGTGAAATCTGGGTCTATTATGCTTCTTCTTCTACTTTTATTAAGAAGTCTCCCTCTTAATATAGGTCCAGGATCTGTTCTTTACTAATTTTTGTAATTAGTTCTGAGCAGTTTTGATTTTTACAACTCAGGTAGCTTGCTAGGCTTGCCTTTAGATGTGCCTGCACCCTATTTTTTATTGTTATGATGGCAAATCATTAACACAGGGGAACCGACTGCTTTACGTGCCCTCCGAAAGCACGGAAGACGGTCAAGAAATTTTAGACTGAAAATTTCAAACATGCTGAAGAACCGCACAAAACATCGACAGACAGCCCCTCCAGCCTAACAGCTCCATTTTATTGACGGTACGTGCCTGGAGCACTGCTCGTCAAACCCCAGTTCATTTGATTAATCCCCACGGGGATCGGAACTGGCTGAAACATCGCCTGTGTAAATAAACATTTATTGTAATTACTTTTTCTTTGTTAAATTAATTTGTTGTTATGTAAATGTGTATATATTTTAAATAATAAAGAGTTTTTGTTTGTGTGTTTGTCAACATCAGTCGTCAAAGTTGACTACTGCTCCAAGTTGAAGCCACGCCCACCAAGGAAACTTCACAAGAAATTAATCGGAAATAATTTCTTCCCGCTTCGAATTATGGATTCTATTGTATCGGTAAACGTACAGCTGCAATTTTCTTTACATATTTTCACATCCACAGCTAAAACAACCCAGGTCTCAACCAACCAGATAGCCAAGCGCCAAAAACACGAGGTCTACCGGCCTCTAAAATTCCAAACGTCAGAACAAACAGCACCAGATGAAGGAGATGACCGGCTTCGCCGGGGTGCTCCATCAAATGACACATCAGAAACGTGAAACGAGAAAACAAATAAACGCAAAATAAGTGCTTTTTTCACTCCTATTTCTAATTTTCTTTATTCTCTTTGTTGTAATAGCTTTCAGCTATAGCTGAAATGTGAAATAAAGAAAATTAAAAATAACACGAAAATGTAATTTATTTTGCATTTAAAAAAACCATATAATGCAAAACGCAAATGCATGTGTATAATCTTCAAAGTCAGTTTCGATAGTTCACTTGATGGGCTATCCTATAAAAAATAGTTTTCCTATTAAAAGATCCTAATATTAAAAATAGAAATCGGTTCACGGTAACAAAATTTTGTTTTGTGGCGTACCTAATCGAAATTTTTTTTAAGTTTTTGATTTTCAAATACGATCATTAGGATGACCTTTGCCAGGATGATATGATTAAATTTGCGCAAATTATTATTTCCAAGAAATTAAATAATGAAATATAAAATAAGGCCGTTGAAATAGCGTGGGATGTCATAATTATTGTTGAAATCATATAACGTGAATTATGTTTAAATGCCACGATCGCTCCTTTATCGGAAAAAAATTTGTAGAGAATTTAATTTTCTATTAAAAAGTCCCGGGCAGCATATTTTTATCTTAAAAAACCTAGACGCTCGGGAATTCCAAGTTGCAGAATTTGACTATTTACTAGTTATCTGCGACCGTGAATGTCTTCAACTCATATAGTATTAAAAATAAAAATATTCTATATGGTATGATTTTAGCATTGTTTTCAGTGAAAGTTCACGGAATTTTCTAACTCTCCTTTAATAAATGTTTGATTTTATTATTTAGTTACCTAAACAAGGGTTGCGACCGAAAAACTAATCATGTCACATAGCACAGGACATCATAAGGACCGAAGTTTGGAAGAAAAAACGCGCACAAATTTTTTTCTGTCGGTACCCCGTTTTACTTCTTTAATTTTGTGGGTTAAAAGACTTAAAGGGGCTAATTTGATACATGTATGTATGTTTTTTCCATTTGAAAATTCACGCCATTTTGCAACAACCAGCTACAACGCAGACGAGAAAAGTTTCCATTTTTTTTAATTGCCGATAGATGGCAATAACATCACACCATGCCAATAAAATTTTTTCCAATCACAATAACAGCCGCAGAAGTCAAAGAAGACCTTGAATATCAAGGCTTCAATATTCAATCGGTTTTTCAGATGCGCCAAGGTCGCGATAAAAAACCTATGCCATTATACCTTGTCCATCTAACCCATAACACAGATGGCAAGAAAATTTTCGACATGACATCAGTCCTGTCTATCAATACTCGTACCGAAACCCCCCACAAACGTACAGAGGTCGGTCAATGCCACCGTTGTCAACGGTTCGGGTATGCCCAAACCCTCTGCCGCGCCCCACCCAAATGCGTCAAATGCGCAGGGGATCATTTAACACCTTCCTGTCAAAAAATCCGAGAGGACCCGGCCACTTGCGCTAACTGCGGGGGAAACCACCCCGCAAACTACAAAGGTTGCGCCTCGTTCCCCAAGCCCAAGAGGCGAGAACTTTCAGCCCGCGAAGCATCTTCCCGCTTCGCTGGCCGCCCCACTTACAATTACCCCTCCTCTCAAGGCCCCAATCGACCATCCTATCTAGGAGTCGCTAGCCAACATGCCCCTCACAGGGAAGCAACACATGCCACCCCCACGCCCTCCACCTCCTACGAGGAGGCCCCCTCCCGACAAATGAGAGCAGTTCTTGATCTCCTTCAGAGAGAAAGAGTCAGCGACAAAGTCATTGACCATTTCAAATCAATCACGAACTTCAATGCCATTAGCAACGCATCCGTTAATGTCTAAACCCAGATTCCAACCCACTACTTTGCAGACGGCTTTTTGGAACGCCAACGGCCTTTCAGCCAAACGAAATGAACTTCTCGCGTTCGCGCACGATCACGACCTTGACGTAATCTTGGTCAACGAAACCCACTTCAGAGCTGGCCAACTGGCAAAACTCCCTTGCTATTCACTTTATAGGAACGACCGTGACGGACGCGGCGGCGGAACCGCAATTTACGTAAAATCATCCATCGAACACGTCGCAATACCGACCCCCGACCTAGAGTACCTTGAAGTCACTACGGTGAGCATCCACACCGCACATCACGGTTGGTTGCAAATCTCTTCCGTCTATAATCGCCCTCAGCAACGCATCCTCAAAGAGGACCTAGAAACCCTCCTTGAAGGCCCCGACGCGAAGATCATCGCCGGCGATTTCAATGCTAAACACTGCAACTGGTTGTGCAAACACACAAACCATGTAGGACGTGACCTACTTTCACTAGCAAACGAGCTGGACTTCGCGATCATCGCTCCCACCTCCCCTACCCACTTTTCTAACGCAGGTACGCCGTCCATTCTGGACATAGCCATTTTCAAAGACGTACAACTCCAATACGACATCTCCACCAGCGAAGAGCTAAACTCAGATCACTACCCGGTCCTTCTGACACTCGGACCGCTGTCACCCCCAAAGGGCCCTCCCACGAGAACGACAACAGACTGGACCTCTTTCAAAGACACTCTGTCAAAAAACCTTGGACCAATCCCATTCTTTGAGTCCCCCACTGACCTAGACCAATTCATTGTCAATTTCCAAGACAACATCAAAAAATCCGTTGACGAAACTTCTTTTCAAGTCAACACCACGGACGTCAGAGACAAACTCACTCCCTCCCTCAAAGATCTTATCAGAGCCAAAAACCGAGCGAGGAAACTCGCCCGGCGAACTCGTAACCCTGATGACCAAAGGTCATACAACCGGCTCAAAGAGCAAGTAGACGTTAAAGTCAAAGAATTTCATGACAATGAATGGTTAGACACCTTTAACTCCCTATCATTTAAAGACATGTCCGCATGGCGCATGGCCGCCGCCCTCCAGGGGAAAAAGAAGGTCACCATCCCAGTTCTCTCCCGCCCTGACGGCACTATTGCCCGGAGCGATCTTGAAAAGGCTGAAATCTTCGCCGACAGCCTCCAAGCTCAATGCTCCCCCAACACCACAAGATTAGACCAAGACCATATCAATTCGGTCGAAAATTATGTCACCACCACCCTAAACACCTCCGATGACACACATATCACCCCCGCCTCTCTTCCGGAGGTCACCATTGCCATTAAACGCCTCAAAAAGAGGAAAGCCCCAGGTCCCGATGGCATCACCAATACTGCCCTCAAAGAACTTCCCCAAAAAGCCAAAGTTGCCATCACCGGCGTAATTAACGCATGTTTTCGACTCAACTACTACCCACAAATTTGGAAAACCGCTGACGTAGTGGTAATCCCCAAACCCGGTCAAAATCTCAAACTTCCGAAAAGCTATAGACCAATCAGCCTGCTCCCTTCTATTGGAAAAGTAGTTGAAAAAGTCATTCTCACCCGTCTCCAAGAAGCCATGTTCGATAACAGTATTATTCAAAACGAACAATTCGGCTTCCGTGCTGGACACAGCACGACCCACCAAGCCCTCCGATTAGTTGAGCACGTCACGCAGGCACTAAACAAAAAAGAATTCACCGGCCTAGTGCTACTCGACGTATCGAAAGCTTTCGATAAGGTCTGGCACGAAGGCCTCCTGTTCAAAATGCTTCAATCTAAAATTCAAATTCCACTAGTCCGACTTATTGCCTCCTACCTTCACGACAGAAAACTCCAAGTCAAACTCATGAACACTAGATCCACAAAGCGCCCCATCACCTCCGGGGTCCCCCAGGGTTCGATCCTTGCAGCTTCACTGTTTAACATCTTTATGAGCGACATTCCAACCCCCTCAGATCCCGCAACAAAAATTTCATTATATGCAGATGACACTGCAATATACACGTCCTCAATCCACCCGGACATAGCCACAACCCGCCTCCAGGAGGCGATCAACGATCTCGGGAGGTGGTACGAAACTTGGCGCATCGAGGTTAACTCGAGCAAAAGTTCCGCGATCATGTTTCGAAATCGTTGCAAGCCTCACAACTCCAGTGTCTGGATGTTTGAGGAGCAAATCCCCTGGAAAACCAAGGTCAAGTACCTTGGCGTTACCATGGACCGAAGTCTCAAATGGGACGCTCACATTTCCTCCGCAACCGGTAAAGCCAAATGCCTCTTCAATAGATTGTTCGTCCTCATGAACAGTAAAAGTACCATGTCCCCCGCTAACAAACTAAGATTATACAAAGCCATAATCCGCCCGATAATGTATTATGTGTAAAACTGATTACATCCAGATGTGTTAAATAATTTGCTCTATGTAAAGGTTATAATTTGATTCTGTGAATCGATAAAAAGGTCAATACTGCTCAAAATCGTTTGAAATGCGATAACAAAATTTTCGTGATAAGATTATTCAAATATCTATCCAAAAAGTGCATACAAATCGGCTACTGTACAACAAAACGTCTGGAAATCATTGGACAATTCATCACATCAGATATAAAAGCGATTCTGAAAATTTAAAGAGATTTGGTCAACATAAAATTTTCCGAAGTAAAAATTTGACTTGCCTATAAGCGAAAATTGACCAATTTGCGAAAAGTGCGTCAGTCTTCCCAGAAAGCTCGAAATGGACGGACGTGCCATGTAACAGTTGTATTTTAACGCTTGAAACTACAGGACGTGTGTGTAGTAAAGTGCAAACTCAAATTTGGAATCATCTAGCGATATTTTGATATTTTTATAATTGTAATTTCCCAACAGATAAGACTTTATCTGCAATTCTTTGTTAACTTTAAAATTTTTAGCGCATGCGAATTTAATTATTTTATCAATATAAACCATTTCTGATATAAATGCAATCTTTTATTGAATCAATAACAACAGTGAAGTAGTCCAATTTTTGAGATCAATCAAAGAACAAGGTGAATCATTTTATCTTCGTAATCACTTAAAACATTTTATTCAACCAACAATTTCAGCATTTCTAAAGATTTATTGTGATCTTAATAAACATCCCTTAATTCAACTGAATCTACAATACTTTGAGGGAATCTCAACGCTGAGCTATACTAGAGGGACAAGGGTGGTGAGCTTCTTGATAAAATTGCACCCTCGAAAATTTCAATTTTCAATTTATTAATTTTTCTTTCACATTTGAAAGTGGCGCTCAACGAAAAACCGAGGCGTGCGATTTTATTATAGAAATTCACAGCAATAGTTATTCCCTAATTACTCTTAAACTTCTACTGCTTATGCTAAAATTAACAACTACCTTTTATGTATATAAAATTACTGACTTACTTTAATGCATGTTGCAAGTATTAAGTGCAAACCACTAAACACGTGTAACCTGCATACCTTTACCTAGAAATACTAGACGCAAGTCAGCGTTTCCTAAATACCTTAAATTATTACTGTACTATTATTTCGAACACTACAGACCCGAGCAAATTTGAAATTTTTACAGTAGGATGCAACAACACAAAACCCTTTGTTCAATTCAAAATACCTCCTGTCGTTCATATAATCCTGGTAGAAGGCAGAAAGTTGTTGAAAAGATCAAACAAAGTAGTTTGGCAACTTTCCATGCCCTTTTATTTATGTGTTCCTGATAGGGACCCCAGCAAATTTGAAATTTTTACAGTAGGATGCAACAACACAAACCCCTTTGTACAATTCAAAATACCTCCTGTCGTTCATATAATCCTGGTAGAAGGCAGAAAATTGTTGAAAAGATCAGACCATGTAATTTAGCAACTTTCAATCATCTTCGATTTATGTTCATGGTAGGGACCCGAGCAATTTTGAAACTTTTACAGTAGGATGCATTAACATAAATCTCTTTGTACAATTCCAAATACCTCCAGTCGTTCATATACCCCTAATAGTAGAAGGCAGAAAATTGTTGAATTCTGTGTCCGTGTACAAGGAGCAGACCCCTGGTGTGATTCTTCAATCTTTTCTTTTCAGATGGTAATTATGGTTGTTTGGTTCAATACTCGTGTTAATTATTTAATAGAGCAATTAAGCTCCACTTTGATAATTTTCTACGTATCGTTTTTTGTTTTTATCTTCCCATTGTTGTTATTTTCCAATAGCTCGGTAGTTTTTACATCGCGGTTGTTTGTAGACAAACAATTGCGTAGTAATATTTATTATATTACTACTTAATAAGTTAAACACCCGTTAACTGTATCTAATACCACCCAAATGTGAATTTTTTTTTTTTTTTTAGAAGCTCCACTGTAAGATATGATATGACTAAGCATCAATTTAGCTTCTGTATTCCTTTATTAAATCTGAGAATACACTACTGATTATATTGTGATAATAATCTATACATAATAAATGTGTGATGAGTTGTGCATAGTTGGTATGTTCAATTTTTTCGATAAAAAAATGCATATTAACGTAAAATTGGTGCTTTTTCTAATTGTTTACTATAAAAGTTGTGGGTAAATCTCCAAAACTATACTTTTATTGAATACCAAATGAGACCTGAAAAATGGCACAAAAAGGATGACAAATTAAATTGTTTTTGTCTTACAAGGGGAACACCCGCATGAAGGATTGCCGATTTTGATAAATTTAAAATTGGTGAAACTAGATCAAATTTCATTAGGTCTATAATTTTTTTTGTGTCAAAGAGGTATCCTTTGGATGTATTTGACACTTGAAATTTCGCCGCGCCACGCCTCCCCAGTGCAGTGATTGGTAAGTCAACATTACCTTTAGAATACCATATATATTTTTTTTTCGAAAATTTGTTTAAATATTTGATATTGTGATCGTTTTCGTTAAAAATTACAGGCAATTAACTTATTTTTATAAATAGTTTATGTAACTTTTAATTTAAAAATAAAAACAAAAGATGAGTTTAACAGCTTTACACAACTCAATGATAACAAGAGAAGTAGATGGTCTAATGGTTTAGGTGATCTGCTTGCAGAACGAATCCCTGCTTTGGCGTATTTTTTTTTCATACATTCGTTATGAAATTATTAATAAAATATCACGATTGAAAATTAAATTATGTCCTTTTCTTAAATTAAATTGAATAAAAGGAGAATCATAAAAAAAAACATTTTCTACCATCACAAAATTATGTTTTTTTTTGTTTTGTTGAAAATGTTTTTTTTTATAATTCTCCTTTTATTCAATTTAATTTAAGAAAAGAACAAAATTTAATTTTCAACGGTTATATAGAATATATAGAATTTAAATTTTAAATCTCAAAGGTGAACAAGGCAATCATGACAAGGCCGGTAAGATACAATGTATAAAAAATAAGTAAGGACGTGACGTCACAAGGAAGCATACCCCCCGTACCCCCATGTCACACTTTGTCGCAAGTTGATGAACCCCCCCCCCCAAATGTGTGACATCATTTATGGACAGCCCCGTGATTACAGTTGTTGAAAATGCTGCCGATTTCAGATGCGTAGAACTCGCTCAAATTTTGAAATATGTTCTTGGTACCAGCCCACAAACTTCCAACGGTGGAGTTGATCCAAATCCCGTTCATTCTCGCTAATTCATATATTTCTAGATTAGTTATCCTGACAACAAATTACCGAAGGTAAACAAACTAAGTAAGCCAACTTTTAGTCGATTTTGACGTCCCAAGGTATACCAACCACGATACCAACTTAAATTTCCCGCACAATTCAATTTAAATGGAATTTAAAAAATCTAAAAAGAATGTTTGCTCAACTTGGCCTTAGGACTTCTTCGCAATATTCAACACATAATTTGAAAGATGAAGGCACAGCACTTGTTAATTAATTTGACTTTCGGCCGAGCAACTTGGGTCTCTGCAATAGCGTAATCAAGGGAGCTATGGGTGCTCGAGCCCACAACTCTTTGAAATGCTCTAAGAAAATATTAAGTTAGGTAGGCATTAGGTACCTGGCAGACTTCACCCATGGAATGACTTCTCCAAACAGCTCGATTTCTCGCAGCGCCGGTAGGCGCATTGTACCATGCTTCCAAGGCGCTGAGGGTTTTCTGGAATCGGTAAGCTGCAATGGAACGACCAATGGATGTGGACAAGAGCGACGTGTCGTCCGCGTAGAGAGGTACCTTGTGCCGATAGTGTCGGGAACGAACTTTACAGGACGCCGGCCGTTATCCTCCTCTCCGTGAATAGACTTCCCTGCATCCCCAATAGTTTACGTTGTATAGAAGATATCCTCAATAGTTTATCCAATTAAAATCTGCCCTACTTTCTTTTCTTTATGGACACCATTGATTTGTCGATTCATAATTTTTTATCGATATGTAATTAAGGTTCCTTGTGAACGATCGTATTTAATTTTTTTCTTAAATACCAGCTTAGTTTAAATTTTCACAAACTAAACACTCTTTTTTTATTACAAACTATTAAAACAATCAAAATTTTCAGTAATTTTAATGGTAACGATAAATTTTAATGGTAAAGTGCAAGTAATGTTTTACAATCCTAATATATAAAATGCCAGCTCCCTGCTCCAGCGTGTCATTTTTTTGGTTCGGATCAACGTATCAACGGATCAACGTATCAACTTATCAATGTATCAACGTATCAACGTATCAAAGTATCAACGTATCAGCGGATCAACGTATCAACGGATCAACGTATCATCGGATCAACGGATCAAATGTTTATATAGGTTGTCGTCGATAATACAAACGGTATATTAAATCTTCAAGCTTATCAACGGATCAACGTATCAACGTATCAACATATCAACGTATCAACGGATCAACGTATCAACTTATCAACGGATCAACGTATCACTGTGCGCTATATAGGTACGTGGTGTGAGAGTTACCTTCATTGAAAATAACTTCACAACTTCAGAAACTTCTAAAGCGAAAATGTCCGAAATGGAGGATATTCAAGTAGTTACTCTTTGTTCCCCACATGTTCCTACTGCTGCTCGAAAATGTGTTAAAAGAAAATCTGATGAGGAAGTAGCCGCCCAGCAGGAAACAGTAAAACGACGGAAGGCGGAGCGAGAAAAAACCCGTCATAAAAATATGAGTGATGTCCAAAAAGAATGTTGTCGGAATCGTAATCGTGTGGAAAATATGACTCCTGGGCAAATTGAACAAAATCGCAAACGTAAGCAAATTGCCAATATGACGTCAGAACAAATTACTCAACATCGCGAAAGAAATCAAATTGCCAACATGACGTCAGAACAAATTGCTCAACATCGCGAACGAAATCAAATTGCCAACATGACCCCTTCGCAAATATTACATCGTTCACGTAGTCATGCAATTCGCCGACAAAATCCACGAAGTAAAAACGCAGCTGTTCTTGAAGTAGGTAACGTTGTAGAACCAAATGTCGATGTTCATAACTGTGGTTTTATGGACAATATTTGCGAATTTTGCAGTGCAAAGCATTTTTCAGCAGAGCGGCCGTCTGACAAACTTTTTACGACATGCTGTCAGAAAGGCAAAGTTACCTTAGAAGCTATAAGATCAGCCCCTGTTATTGAACAGTTATTGAAAGGACTGCATCAATATTCGAAAAATTTCATAGACAATATTACTCGTAGATCGATAAATAGTGCTTTAGCGTTTGCGTCAATGGGAGCTAACATTATTCCGCCTCCTGGATACGGACCCTATTGTTTCCGAATTAACGGACAAATTTACCATCGAGCAGGAGCTTTGCACCCGGCAGATGGAAACCAACGCAAGTTTGCTCAACTATATATATTGGACCCGGATGACGCTGCTGATCAAAGGATGACAATTAAGGGAAACGATCGGTGCGATCCAAGTCTGATGCGAGAGTTAAGCACTTTCATGTCTCAGAATAATCCTTTTTCTGCCGCATGCAAAATGCTTTATGAAGTGGAACAAGAAAGCATCAAGGACGCCGCTCTACATGGCGTTGAGCCAGCAACAGTTACCATGGCAATTATCCAAGACCGTAAATCCGATATTAGACGATACAATGCTCCAACAAGAAATGAAGTAGCTGTCATTTTTCAAAATGCCGACGGCGAACCTCCTCTCGAAAGGGACTTACTGATCCATTGTCGTTCAAATCAAAACAACTTGATAAGTTGATCCGTTGATATGTTGATACGTTGATAAGCTTGAAGATTTAATATACCGTTTGTATTAACGACGACAACCTATATAAACATTTAATCCGTTGATCCGATGATACGTTGATACATTGATATAAAACACCAAAGCTTTTGGCGGTAAAGTTTTAATTCTTGGTGGTGATTTCAGACAAACTCTTCCTGTCGTACCTCATGAAATGAGGTCAGCAATTATTCATTCAAGCATTAAATTTAATGATATGTGGAGTAAATTTATAGTATTGAAATTAAGTCAAAATGTCCGGTCCGTTGATTCCGCATTCAGTGATTGGCTGATAAAGTTGGGCAACGGGGAGCTTACAAATGACAAAGGTCTGTCTGAAGAGATTATTGAGATTCCGCATAATTGTATATGCGAAACTTCCCTTATCCAAGAAATTTTTGGAGGAAGCTTTAATGCTGCTGATGTAAAAAAATATTCCAAAATGGCAATACTTTGCCCAAAAAATACTGACGTTGACGCTGTAAACGAGCAAGTTTTGGACCTTTTAGACGGCAGCATTTTAACTTATCTAAAGGTAAGGTCAGACTAGGCTACTTTTGCTGCGCGCAGCAAAAGTAGCTGTGTGTGAACACCACTGCAACCGATAAAAGTGCACACTGCTGCACATGTGGTATACTGCGCACGCTGTTAAAAGCAGCTTAGTGCGAGTGCAAATTTTGTATGTTGCATTCGCAGTAAAAAAATCTTCATTTGGTTTAATATTTTGCTGCGAGTAGCGGTGCAGCTTTTATCACATTTAAATAAAATATAATTTTTTATTTTTGTATGCACCCTCCGATGTTGCTCGTAGGTTTTATCTTTGATTAAATCATCAATTTTTCCTGACCAATCCATTTTATTTTGATTTTATTTGTTAATTTCATTCATAAAACTGCACGTGTGGTGTACTGCGTACGCTGTTAAAAGAAGTTTAGTGTGAGTGCAAATTTTATGTGTTGCATTCGCAACTGTAATTAAGTTGCCTACTGTAAGTTGATACCTAACTGATAAGCTGCTCCGGGGAATGTCCTGGGTGACATCATGCGCTGAGTAAACGTAATTCAGTAAATGCACCTGACAAACCATATATTCTATCGCAGTAAAAAAATATTCATTTGGTTTAATATTTTGCTGCGAGTAGCTGTGCAGCTTTTTAATTTACAATGCCTCCGAGTAAGTGGGAAACCGAACGGGCAAAAAGTGTTTGTTGGCGCCACGAAGCGAAAATAGCTCCAAATCGAACGCGGTCTATGTATAATCAAATACGAATACGCTATATCTATAATCAAATATATAATCTATAATTATAAATAATATAATTATAATATTATATAATCAAATAACACACACAATTTTTGTTGTTTCAAACGACCGCACAATACTCACGAATAGGGGTGCGCATATAATCGATTAATCGTCACCGTAATTCGAATAATGGATTATTTCATAATCGATTATGATATTATAATAATCGATTAATCGATTATAGAAATAATCGATTGTGAAAATAAACCTGCAATTACAAATTTTACAAACATGCTTGCTAAGAAATTTTTTTCTTGCTTCTTGGCAGACATGTGTACATTAAGAAAATTGTTTGCTGACAAACACGTTTCCAACACGTGATATTTATCTCTTGAACGCGATGTTTGCAAAATCTTACTACATTCTTCGACTAAAAGGAATCGCTCCGAGATTTTTATATCCTGGTTTTTAATTTATTTTTGACCTTATTAAAAATTAGAAAAATATAAAAAATTCATGTATTACAAAATTAAAGTATTAAATCAATAAATTATTCTTAATGAATTTTGTTTGGAGAAATGCATGGTTTCGATAATAGTTAATGTAGTGCAAAAAATGACAAAGAGTTCATAATCGACTATGAGTTCATAATCGATTATTTTTAATAATCGATTAATCGAAAAAAATCGATTATTTTTTATAATCGATTATGAAATTTCATAATCGCGCACCCCTACTCACGAATAATTATTAGCTATAAAGTACTTTAGCGGTTGCAGTCGTTGCAATTTTTGCAGCCGAAGGAAAAGCAGCTATGTGTGAGCATTTGTTAGTAGGTTTGTATCTTTTAACGCAGCTTTTGCAGCCGTAGTTGCAAAAGCTGCGTGCTGCAGGCTACTTTGACTCTGTGTGTGAGCCTGACATGCAGCTTTTGCAGCCAGAGTAAAAAGCGTGCGCAGCAAAAGTAGCCTAGTCTGACCTTACCTTAAGTAGTGATTCCATTGACGACAGTGATGATAACGATAGGGAAAACTATCCGATGGAATTCTTGAATAATCAAACGCCCTCAGGGATGCCAGTACACAGAATGCACTTGAAGGTTGGAAGTGTGATTATGTTGCTCAGGAATTTGAATACTAAACGTGGTCTTTGTAATGGGACGCGCTTAATTGTTCAATCGTTAAAGCCCAATCTAATCGTCGCTGAAGTCTTGACAGGAACTGGTAAAAAGGAAACTGTTTTTATTCCCCGCATAGATTTAGTCCCAACAAGTACAGACTTGCCATTTGTTTTAAGACGGCGACAGTTTCCAATTAAACTTGCCTTTTCCATGACGATCAACCGTGATGTTTAGCCACGGTCATCTCTATGTAGCAATGTCAAGAGTACGGAGATCTGAAGATAAAAATAGTTGATGGAAAAGAACAAGGGAAATTGATTGAAGGTTCACAGGCAGTGTACACGAAAAATATTGTGTACAAGGAAGTACTAACGCAGTAGGCAGTGCTTAAGATTTTATTTGCTACAATAATTGTTTCTTAATTAACAAACTAAAAAAATTAAAATTAACGTTTCAACGCGAGGATGAACAATTAAAATTGACAAAATTAGGAAACAATGTTGTTTTTATTTAGATCATTAAAATAGAGACCCACCAGCACCGTCTAGCTACCCGTCCGTGGACGGGCTTTCCAGCTAGTAATTTATATAATAGGTAATTTCACACAATTATGGATTTTAAAGGAGCCGCTTGAGAACCAGGTTGGTGTAAGTCTAGAAAATAAGAGATTATTTTAGTAAACACATATAAAAGTTTGTTTTTGACAGCAAGATATTGTGTAGTATCAATAATATCTCACATTTCAAAAGTTGAAGTTGTTGATAAGAAGTAAGAAAATAAATAATGGAAGTAGATTCTTCTTTTTATATTTAAAGGCTTATCTGTTCTATTTTCAAAAGAAGAATACCTTAACCCTTTCACCGGTTTACCCACAAATTTGTGGGTAAAAAATGAAGAAAATATTTTCAGAACCCCACAAATTTGTGGGTAAAAAATGAAGAAAGAAATGCAAAAAATTTGTCAATAACAATCATATAAATTTTTATATATGTATAAGATATAATTTTCTTCGAAGAATATCACAATGGTCTTCGTAATTAAAGATTTATCAATTTATTCTCCCTTTTAAAAATATTTAAATAATGATTTTTTTTTTATTATTAAAATTTCGAAATCATAAATTTATTTTTCTTGATTCTATATAAATCCATGCACTTAACTGTAATGTATTAATACCAATTATTTTCCGCATGCAAAACATTAATTATTATAAATTAAACTTTAAAAAATAAAATAGTGAATTAAACATTGCAAATATTTTTTATTATATCATGAGCTTTCACCATCATCGGATGTTTGATAAACAAGTACTACAAAATAATTTTATGTTTAACCTATTTATCCCTTACTATACAGGGTGTTGAATGAGTTAGCCGTTCATAGGATATTTACATGTAAAAACTTATTTATGCAAATTCCTGCTTCCCTAATTATTTTAGAAAAAAAATGAAAGACACAAAAATCATGCAGAAAAATAAATTACAAATGATAAAAGAATTATTTTCATCTAGCTTTTACTTAAAGTGGCAAAAAATGCTTTTGAAATTGTTCAAATTTTCATTTATCAGACTAGCCATGAAAGTTTCCAAGGTAATTATTATTTTTGATAAGTATTAAAAAACAATTGCACTTTGTTTACAGTTTTGCACTTTATTAAATTTTAATTTCATAAAATGGAAGCAAAGTACACAATTAGTGAAAAAAATCAATTTTTAAAACTATATTACTCTGGAAACAGTATACGTATGGTACGAGATCTCTTTGCTGGTTTATACCCAGAAAGACCAATCCCTACTTATTCGACAATTAAAAATGTAATTGATAATCAAAATCAATATGGATCTGTATTTAAGCCGTCATGCAAGACCTGCAGAAATAAAAGAATAAATTTAGAAGAAATCAATATTGGTGAAGCTCCAGGTACCGATATCGAAACAAATGTAATTGCTGCCGTAGTGAATAATCCTTGTATCAGTACAAGAACAATTGGTGCGGAGTTAAATATTCATCACACTACGGCGTTAAAAATTATAAAAAAACATAAATTTATATCTTACAAGTTCCAAAACCATCAAGAAATTTTTGAAGAGGATATGTACAAAAGAATGATTTTCTGTGAAAGCATTATTGAAAAGGCCAATTTGGATAGAAATTTTATTAAAAATATTTGTTTTACCGATGAGACAACGTTTAGTATTAACGGGGAACCAAATGTTCAAAATTATCGGTTTTGGTCCACCGAAAATCCTCATTTAATGATCAACAATCGTTCACAGTATCGCCAAACTGTAAATGTTTGGGCAGGGATATTAGGAGCAAACATCATCGGACCATTTTTTATTGATGGAAATTTGAATGGACTAAAATATCTAGAAATGTTACAAAACGAAATTGGACCGGCAATTGATATTGTGGCAGGAGAAAATAACGTAATCTACTATCAACAAGACGGATGTCCGGCACATTATACTAGAGATGTAACCAATTATTTAAATGAATGTTATCCCAATTCTTGGATAGGACGCAATGGACGAATAAACTGGCCAGCTCGGTCACCAGACTTGGCTCCAAATGACTTTTTTTTGTGGGGTCATTTAAAATCTAAAATGTATGGTGAACGATACCAAAGTATTGATTCATTAAAAAATAAAATTGTGGAGGAGTGTGGCAATATTACCGAAAGACAACTTGCGAATGTACGATGTAACTTTTATGATACACTTGGTTTTTGTTTAGCTGAATATGGAAACCTGTTTGAACATTTGCTGTAAATTTAATTATTTCTTAATGTTTGTAATTGTTTATTATTAATAATTTATGTAATAAATAAATTAAATTGAATTTATTTCATAGCTAGTCTGATAAATGAAAATTTGGACAATTTCAAAAGCATTTTTTGCCACTTTAAGTAAAAGCTAGATGAAAATAATTCTTTTATCATTTGTAATTTATTTTTCTGCATGATTTTTGTGTCTTTCATTTTTTTTCTAAATTAATTAGGGAAGCAGGAATTTGCATAAATAAGTTTTTACATGTAAATATCCTATGAACGGCTAACTCATTTAACACCCATTATACGTACTTGTTTATCAAACATCTGATGATGGTGAAAGCTCATGATATTATAAAAAAAATTTGCAATGTTTAATTCGCTATTTTATTTTTTAAAGTTTAATTTATTGTAATTCTCGATAGCTGAAATCATTTATTTAAAGAAAAATTAATTAGAATTCAAATAAATTAATTTTGGTTCCATTGGCAAAATACTATGGTTTTCATTTGTAACGCAGTATCAAGTCCAATTTTTAATTAGTAAGTCCTTTATTAGAACCAAACAGTATTAAGGGGTCGTCCATAAAGGCTTTTCAACCATCCTACCGTCCCGTCACAGTTGGTCACAATCTTCGGACCCCCCACGATCCCCCCTCATTTGTCAACAATCGAATATGACCTTGTAAACTAAAAACACCTATTCATTAATTTTTAGTTTTTTTAACATTTTTATGGCTGTAATAAAAATTGGATTTAAACAAGCAAGAACTTGGATAAATTTTAGTTTATAAATTTTTAAAAATATTCAAACACAATTTTTTGGGATTTTTTCAACCCCTCCCCCCGCACCCATGGTTGCATTTTGTGAACCCTTCCACTCCCGAGGCGTGGATGTCCTTTATGGACGACTCCTAAGTTACATAATTAATTTATTATTAATTAGTAATTAAGAATTATTAATTATGTAAAAACTAATTAGGAATTAGTAAAACAGTTAGTACTTATTGTTACAGAAACTTTACACCGTCGCAACACGTCCCTGAATGTTTAAGACATTGCGGAAAGTACGCCCCTGCTTAAAACTAAATCTTAAAACTTACGATTTGAATTTCTGCCCGTACCAACCGCCAAACTGAAAAGTGTACTTAAACGGCCTATATAAAGCGTTACAATACGTCTTAACATTAAAACAAATGCTATAAATCAAATTGAGATTTTTAGTAATTATGTGAATTTATATTTTTTATCTACATCTTGTTCATTATTTTCAGAGTTTCTGTGAAAACGGTTGGTTGCCCAAAAAAATTTATTTGACGAAAGTTGTAGCCCGTTAAATTCCCTATCCGGTTTGGGCCGTTAGTTTTTCTCTTAGACGTTTCGTTTAAGAGATACGGGGTTCGCAAGAAAATTTAAAAAAAACCTGAATTTTTTAAACATTTTTTCCCTTAATTTAATTTATAACTCGAAATCCGTTGATTCTAGACGATAAGGGGTTATAACCTAATTTGTAGACAAGCGAATGATCTTTAAAAAAATTAAAGTAGGCTATGTTCGGGGACATGGCCGTATGGTTTAACGTGAATACGTCGTCGCAGGATACCCATTTTCGTTCCAAGCGTTTGCTGAATAATGACAATTCGAAATTTATCATTTCTACACTTTTCGTACACACACACACAATTTTCCTTACACATTTTTATTAAATTTTTAAACACGTTAACGATTTTATAGACGTATTCACGTCAAAAAGTTCTAATCCATTAACCTTAAAAAATCAATAATATCGGAGCTATGGCCGTTTGAAATCAGAAATTCAAAAAATTGCTTTAAAGGGAGGTACCCCCCAAGGGTTTGGACTTGGGCAAAAATTTTATTTGAAAATTTGTCTTAGAAAAGTGTCCTTTATCACCACCTCAAAGGTTCTCCACGGTCACGGGGGACACCCTGTATATCATATATTTGGGTAGAAGTTCTTAAGTCGACTTAAGAAGTTTTACACAAAAATTCTTTCTGATTTAATTTTTAAAATTGGTAATTATCTTGACTTAAGATATTCTAGATGCTTCAGAATAATATTAAATACTACTTATATTTACTTATAAAAACTATTTCATTGGTCGTAAACTTTTTCCTTTTGGGTTGGAATAATCTAATAATTATATTTAAAGATAAATTCTATACATAGTAAAAAATTTCGAGTTAATATTTCACTGTATTTCACACTATATTTAGTCCATACAAGTCCACCTGATTTAGTGTAAATTTTTACACTACCAGTTTTAATAAAATTCAATGTAATTAGTTCGTTGCTCACTTTTAATCAAAAGCTAAAGATAAAGAAGAAGCAAAACTGGACAACGCAAAACGAATGGTTAATTATTTATTATTATTATTCTAACGGGTTATGGTTTATGACGCCCACTGCACTGAAGCTTCAGCTTATTGTGCCTCTCGTTGAAGTTTTTCACTCCAGCAGCCGCGTCTCCTCAACGAAGTCGAGTATGCAGCCGAAGGGTGCTTGTGCTATCTCTCCAGTTTCTGGATATGGAAGCTCAAAGTGACGTAGTCTACCTCCTGCCAAGGCAGGACAATCACATAGTATGTGACGTGGGGTTTCATCCTCCTCTCCACACATCCTACAAGTAGGATCGTCAGCCAACCTCATATTACGGAGGTGTTTTTTGAGACAGCAGTGTCCTGTGAAAAGTCCTACTATTCTTCTCAATTGATTTCTGTCCAGCTTGAGAATTTTGTTACTCCTGGACTCACTCGAGGGGCCCCGGATAAACATCCGGGGCATATAAACGAATGGTTACTTTCGATTTGCAGCAAGTCAGCTGGCTGTATATAATTTGACAGTACATGATGGAGCCACAGGAATAGCTACCAATTTTCTGTGGGACGAAACTATTGCTGGTCGAGGCGGCAACCAGATCGGATCGTGCCTATTCAAATATCTTCACCAGTTACCACCGGAAGTAGCCACCACAACTATGTATTTCGACACCTGTACTGGACAGAATAGAAATTCATATATTGCAGCTATGTGCTTTTCTGCATTACATACATCTACGTTATCTTGCATAATATATCACAAATTCATGGTGTGCGGGCATTCGCATATGGAATGCGATACAGCTCATGATATGATAAAAAATAAAAGGAAGAAAACAAGAATGGATATACATCATCCCCGCGATTGGTCCCAATTAATTCTAAGAGTCGGTAAAAATAATGCCTTAGTTGTA